>OX376085.1:10000000-11200000 GCA_947361185.1 Charanyca ferruginea
TTATTATTGCACTTTTTAACGTTAAATAACTTAGCAATTTTTCATGGAAATATCACATTGATTTTGATACTTAACCTCAAACTTTAATTTTATTTTTCAAACTTTGATTTATTTTGAAATTCTTTGAAGTTTAGTCCTTGCTTTTCGTTGCTATTTGCCTTGTTACTCGCTAGTCATGGAGGACAAGGGAGTTCAGTTTCCACCGCCTCAGGATTCGGTTGAGGTCGAAGCTTGTACTGCTGCTGATGCTAATGTTGTTGAGAAAGGTCACGAGATGGTTAATGCCACCGATATTGGCAATCCTTTTGAATCTGGAATCGCACATTCGTCTTCGGATTTTACAGCTCGAGCTTTGCCTTCTTTTAACTCCTTGAATGCGCTTGTTAACGAAAACATTCGTAAAAACTTTCCTCCTCTTACTAAACTGCCTGATTTGAAACATAGCAAAATAATTTATGATGGTAGAACTTGTGTTCGTGATTTTATTACACAAGTTGAAGAATATTTTCTTTATAGAAATTACAACGAAAATTTGCTGGTTGGTTCTTTTACAGATTTGCTTAATGGTACTGCACTCAAATGGTTTAGATCTGTTCGAATTCGTATTTCTTCTTGGCATGAACTTAAGCTTGCACTTTTAAAGCGCTTTGATAAACCTAATTTTGATCACTTTTTAGAAAATGAGCTCCGCACAAGGAAACAGAAACAGTCTGAGTCGCTTCCTGATTTCATCACGGAAATTTATGACATGGCTAGTCGTCTTTCAGTACCTTTATTTGACTACACTTTAGTTAACGTGATACAACAAAATATGTTACCAATTTACACACCCTTTTTGTTTCGTAGACAAATAGATTCAATCGAACAATTTCTGGAACTTGCAAAAGACTTAGAAGTTGTTGTAAATAGAAAACCTTTTAAAGAATCAATTAAACCCTCTGTTAAATCTAATGCCGTTTCTAATGATTTAGTTTGTTTAAAATGCAAAAAACCTGGACATTTATATAGAAATTGCAAGTCTATTCCAGGTGTTGTTTGTTTTAAGTGTCATAAAGCTGGGGTCACTTCTAAGACTTGTGACGTTTGTAATTTGGATACTAAAAACTCGCAAGAGTCAAAAAACTGATTAGGCAGCATCGAGCCCACGTTTTTGATAAAACTTCGAGCGTCTCGATGTGTGAAAAAATTGTTAGAAGTCACAAGCCTGATGATGTTGCCCGTGACAAAGAATTTTCCAACTGGTTAGATTATTTAAAAACCTTTTTTAATATTTATCGTTCGGCTCCTATTCTATTTACAAAACAGAATGATGCTAGACCATTTTTAACTTTTTTTGTTGGTAATCAAATTATTTCAGGTTTGTTGGACAGTGGTTCCGATAAATGCATTTTAGGCTCAAATACACATGAACGATTTTTACAGTTGGGTTATAAAATTAGACCTATTAGTGGCGCTGCTTGCACTGCGGATGGCTCCGCCCGGAGAATTATTGGTGCCATGGATTTGCCAGTGACTTGTGATAATATAACTAAATCCGTAGAGTTTTTAATTATTCCTTCTTTTGATCCATTAATTATTTTAGGTTTTGACTTTTGGATTAAATTTCATTTAGCTGAAGAATTGTGGAAGAACATTATACTTGTTCCAGAAAATAATAAACAAGTTTGTTCAATTACCTCTATTTCTGAACTTTCTCCTTCTGAGAAACAAAAATTAGATAATATTATTGCTTTGTTTGAAGATATTTCTTATGAGAAAAGAGGTTTAGGTCTTACTCATTTAGTTGAACATAAAATTAACGTTACTAGTGAACCTTTTAAACAGAGATATTGGCCTCTGAGTCCTGCTAAGCAAAAGGAACTTTTTGATGAAGTAGAAGTTTTATTAGGAGAAGGTATTATTCAACCCTCTAAGTCTCCTTGGTGTTCTCCCGTATTGGCGGTAGAAAAGAAAGATGGAGGTACTAGATTGTGTTTAGATTCAAGACGTTTAAATTCTGTTACTATTAAAGACTCTTATCCCCTTCCTTATACTTCTAGAATATTAGATAACCTTAGAGGTGCTAGATATATTAGTACTATAGATCTTTCTAAAGCATTTTTGCAAATTGCACTTGAAAAATCCTCCCGCGAAAAAACTGCTTTTGTAGTACCTGGAAAAGGTCTGTACGAATTTGTTCGCATGCCATTTGGTCTCACAAATGCACCAGCTGAGTTGCAGAGACTAGTAGATAAACTTTTTGGTCCAGAGTATGATAATTCTGTATTCTGTTATTTAGATGACTTAATTTGTATTAATTCTGATTTTAATAGCCATATAGCACAGTTGCATAAAATTCATAGTATATTAAAAGAGGCAGGTTTAACTGTAAATTTAAAAAAGTGTAATTTTTGCAAGGACAGACTTCGCTATCTTGGTTTCATTGTTGACAGTAATGGTTTACATACTGATCCTTCTAAATTAGAGACAATAGAAAATTTCCCACGCCCAGAAACGGTAAAACAACTTCGCAGTTTCCTTGGTTTATGTTCTTATTATCGTAGATTCATTTGTAAATTTGCTGATATTGCTTCTCCTTTAACTAAATTGACAGCAGGTAGTAAAAATTCTAAAAAGTCACTTACTTGGAATGACGAAGCAGAAAATGCATTTCAAGAATTAAAACATTCTTTAATAACTTCCCCTGTTTTGCAGTGTCCTAATTTTGAAAAACCTTTCTTTTTGCATTGTGATGCCAGCTCTGTGGGCATAGGTAGTGTTTTGAGTCAAGAAGATGATAATGGAGATCAACATCCCATTGCTTTTTATTCTAGATCGCTTAATAAATGTGAAAGAAATTATAGTACCACAGAACGTGAATTATTAGCTATTTTAGATTCCATAGAACATTTTAGACCTTATATTGAAGGAATGAAGTTTACTGTTATTACTGACCACGCTTGTTTGAAATGGCTCCTAGGTCTCAATAATCCTAGTGGACGCTTAGCTCGTTGGGCTGCTAGAATTTCTCAATTTACTTTTGATATTATTCATAAAAAAGGTTCATTACATTTAGTTCCAGATGCTTTATCTCGTATAGAAGTCACAGCTATAACCACTCAGGATAATTTAGTCTCCCCTGATGATGAAATTATTGATCCTTGGTATAGAAAAATATTTATTCAATGCCAGAAATCTCCTAGAAAGTATAAGAATTTTAGAGTCGAAAATAACACTTTATATAAATATTGTAAAAATAGATTTAACCCTCACAGTCTTTTGGACTGGAAGATAGTTATTCCTAAAGAGAATATCTTAGATACTATTAGGTCAAATCATGATGATGTAAATTCAGGTCATTTGGGTATTCATAAAACTTTAAAGAAATTAAAACAACATTATTTTTGGAAAGGTATGTTTAATGATGTTCACCAATACATTTTGTCTTGTGATACTTGTAAAGCTTACAAACATACTACTTCTCCTCCTTTTGGTACTATGATTAATCCTAAAAAGGTTGATCGCCCCATGCTTATGCTTTCAGTAGATATAATAGGTATTTTACCTAAAACTTATTCTGGTCATAAATACATACTTTCAGTTGTAGATGTTTTTACTAAATATTGCTGGTTCTTTCCAATGATTAATGCAACTACTAGAGTAATTTGTAAACATTTTGAAAAAGAAATATTTCTTAAGTTTGGTTGTCCAAAAATAGTAGTTTGTGACAATGGAACTCAATTTACTTCAAAACATTTTGTAGAATTCTTGAAAGGTTTTAATATAACTAAAATATTTTATAACACATTGTATACACCTCAAAATAATCCTGTTGAGAGATATAATAAAACAGTCGAAACTTGCATATCGTGTTTTGTTAAAGATGATCATAGGACTTGGTCAAGTTTTTTGCCCAATGTTCAATTAGCTTTAAATAATAGTGTAAATCTTGCTACAGAATTTACACCTAATTTTCTTATGTTTGGTAGGGAACTTGTTTTAGATGCTTCCTTACATCATTTTAGTAACTCTGTTGATAATTTATCTCAACTAGAGGTTTCAAAAAGAAACTCTTATGCAGTTTCTCTTAATTCACTTAGTGATATTTTTGTTAAAGTTCAAACTTATTTGTTAAAAGGGTATAAGCGAAATGCCGCTTATTATAATAAGGGTCGGAAAGTCATTTCTTTTGGTGTGGGTGATGTTGTGTGGAGAAGAAGTTTTGTTCAATCTCATGCACCTGCTTATTTTTCGGCTAAGCTTGCACCTAAGTTCTTAAAGTGTGAAATAACTGAAAAAGTTTCTGATAACGTTTATGTTTTGAAAGATTTAAATAAGGGTTCCGTGGGTCGTTATCATGTAAAAGATATTATTAAATTTTAAATTTTGGGGAAATCATAGATTTGGTATTGGTTTTGAGTATTTTTGTGTGAGGAGCTGCCTTTGTTAGAATGATGAATGAAAGTTTATGGCAGTCTGAAAGTTATTATTATGTTAGGTGTCTTCACTTCAATTTATTAGATTCCAATTCAATTCTTTCTAAAATAAACTTAGGTCATTTTGGTTAAATTAGAAATACCTACTCTTTACACTATACATTTTACACATCAAAGGATCTTATCTTGTTTGTTTTGTTTGTTTGTTGAGATTGTATGGGATCTTATATCTTTTCTTTCTTTCTTTTTTAAAGGTAATCCTTTACTTGTTTACATTTTTTTTTTAAAAAAGAAAGATCCTATACAACCTTACACTTTAGGTTTTTTATTACCTAAAAAGATTTAAAAACTTAAATTTCATCTCAAGTTCTTTGTAATCTTCTTTTTTGTAGATTAGAATCATTCTATTTCTCTCATAGTTTTAAATAGTTATTGATTTTATTTCTATTTTTTTTACTGTTTGTTGACAGTGTTGTTTTTTGTCTAGATATTTCCTCGATACTAGACTTGGATTTGACTTTGTTAGTAACGCGTTCATACCGGATTTTGCTTTTGAGGTCATTCTGTAACTTTTGTTATAGAACGTCCTACCTTGTTTTTGCGGTCATTCTGAAACTTTTGTTAAAGAATGTACTTTGTTTTTGGATCTTGGTGTAATTGTTGACCTCGATTTCATCTTGGCTTTCGCCTTTAGGTATTGTGATTTTCCCCTTCGGTAATCCAATATATTTTGTTTGTCTGTCTGTGCTTGGAAGGTTGGTAGAGTAGAGCCAATCACAGCTTACATTTGCCCTTTTGCCCTTGTGTTGGTCATTGTTGTACCAGTCACATTGGGGAATTTTGACTTTCGTCATACCTTTTTACTATTGTGCTCGGAAGTTCGGTGGTGTAGCGCCGATCACAATATGGTTTTTGTTTGTTACAGGTTATTGCTGTGACAATACTTTTGGATAGAGCCCTTCAACTCTATCCAGCCTTTTAGATAGAGCCCTTCAACTCTATCTAACCTTTTTGTTGGAAATCCATACTTATGGATAGAGCCCTTCAACTCTATCCAACCTTTTTAGATAGAGCCCTTCAACTCTATCTAACTTTTTTGTTGGGAATCAATATTTTTGGATAGAGCCCTTCAACTCTGTCTGACTTTATTGATCGGAATCTATACTTTTAGGTAGAGTCCTTCAACTCTATCTAGAATTTATGTTTAGGTATTGTTAATTTTAATTGGTTGTTGCTGAGATAGACAGAGGCTATGGTGCCTAACTGTACTCAAAGCTGAACGGTAGGTTAGTTGAGGATAGTCAGCGGCGATAGTGCCTGCCTGCACTCCAGATTAGTTGGTAGAGTTGTGTAGAGTTAGTCAGCGGCGATAGTGCTTAACTGAACTTAAGTAGAGTGGTTTAGATTAGTAGGTTGGCTGAAGTTAGTCAGTGGCGATAGTGCTTAACTGAACTTAAGAGGTGTAGGATAGATTAGTAAATTAGTGTAAAGTTAGTCAGTAGCCATAGCGCTTAACTGTACTCAAAGTTAGTGTTTAATGTTTAGTAGTTTTGTTCAAGATTTAATCAGCGGCTCTCGTGCTTAACTGAATTTAGATTTGTTTAGTGTTTAGTCTTGTTAGAGTTTTAGTCAGCGGCCCTCGGGTTTAACTGAATTTGGATTTGTTTGTTGTTTGGCTTTGTTGATCGGTTGTAGTACCGTACCGTACCGTAAGTTTTAGTCAGTGGCCATGACGCCTAACTGCACTATGATAGTTTTTTGTTTTTGAATTTTTTGTTCACTTCGTTTTTCGTTGTTTCTTTCTAATAAAAGAAAGTTCCTTTCTTTTATTTTTCGGGGAGGGATGTAATGTAACGAGTATTTTCTACTCGCTACATGGTGTCGACCTCTCTCGTCATTTTTTGGAAGTTTTCACGGTAATGCAGTACACACACTTCAGACATTTGATAGATTGGCTAGGATTTAGTAGAGTAATCGATAAAACCATAGACCATCAGTTTGACAGTTGGACCTTATTTCCCCGGCTGTCAGATTATTTTGACGTTTCCGGTTTGGGATATGTAACTTTCACTTTCCGACCGAAGTCACCAAGATGATGCACGAATAAAATTCTATTCCGTGCCAATCATTAGATTGGAATATTTCAAGGGTCCACCCCTGGCTGGAATCACTTGGTAGTGATGTCAGCAGCCGTGCAACAGTAATATTTTGGGAAATCGTGAGTATTTGGATGGTTGAATCTTCATCGCCATATGCTGACCATACACTTGGGGTCGTGTGTCTTAACCCTCGTCGATTTTCCATTGTTTCAGCACCTATATCGCCATCGCGTTTTGGTTGTGCTCATGGCACGAGCGATTGGCGTGCATTGTTTTCGTTAAGATCGGTGAGTAATTTAAAATTCCCGATTTACCACATCGTCGCCATTTTGCTCGACGTGTGAATTCCACTAACAAAGGAAATCGTTTTGTTTTCAGCCCCAAAGGCGTTCTTACTTATACTTTGGATTTTTTTATCTTAAAATTTAACTTCGTCATGGATGAGCTGATGCGCTTCACCTCGTGTCTCCAATCAGGTTTAATTTAAATAAGTTTTTCTCGAAGCCTGTGGTATGTTAATTTAAATTCTTTCTCGTAGTTTCCACTTAAAAACGTGCAATACTGACAACTTAATTATAATCTTTGGTTATAGAATTTAATGGTTATAAAACAACTTGCCCTTCAAAAGAAAGGGGCTTTCTAATATTGTGTTGTGCTCACCACTGCCTGCGATGGAAATAAATGAGCTATTATTAAAGAATTTGCAGCTTAATTTCAGAAATCTCCGACCTAGATTAGAAGTCCTGTCCTTTACCTATTAGCTATCCCGGATTACCTTTGTTTTAAATTACCTAGTGAGCTCTGGCGCCCGAATCTTATTCCTTTTAGTTAGTTTTGTTTAATTTTGAGCTCCCTAACTTCTCAACTTTAGAATCACACCCATAGTTTGTTAGTTAGTTAAATAAATTTAGACCCCCTTTAATTATTTTATTACAACATGCATGCAATATCTGAATGTGTTTTTCTTACTTCAAGACCACTTCAGACATTAACCTACAATGAATTTTGAACTTTGTTTCAAATTAAGTTAAGTTTTTAATACAAAACTGTCAACTTGGACTCAGTTCTAGCACCAGCTTTTCTTTAATGTGGCTACACTCAGGTCTGAAACTTTTTTAATGACTTAACAAATGCATATGGCACTGCCTACAGTGGCTGTTAGTCTTAGGGGCTGTCTTCACAATGTTTTCTTTCGCCTGTACCAGTGATGCCCTATGTAACTTTAGAATATGTGGCTACATATGGGTTAAAAAAGTTCCTTTGGTACTTCCCTGGTAAATAAGTCAATTATTTAACATCACTGGACATAACTTTTATGTGTGCTATGTGATGGAAAAGATATTACACACACAATAAAAATAATTACTGCCAGTATAGCAGATTGACATTTATTTTTACGAAATTGCTTATTCAACTCTACATAAGTTCAGTGGTAACAGAAAATTACTGTTTTAGTACTAGTATAGTGTCACCATTTTTCCAAAACGTAGGTAACTATACCCTGTTCACAATAAGATTAGACATTTACAAAACCTTTTTTACAGTCCGTTCAACCGATTTTGACTTATATTGCGTTGGTAGCACGACAAATGGCAACTGCAGTAAACAGTTGTTATTGTAACAACTTTTTTGCGTCTAATGTCATCCTTAAACCTACGGAATAGAAGTCAAAATCGGTTGAAGGGACTGTAAAAAAGGTTTGTGTTTATGTCTAATCTTATTGTGAACAGGGTATAGGTACTTTGAATTTTTTAATTAATAGTTTGGAAGAAATTGCCCAGGGGAAAATACATTAAGAATTTCTCTCGTACCCAAATTCCGAACACGGGTCGAAATATGAAAAAAAAAATCAGACCTCCCATACAAAATCGATCAGTTGACTATTGATTTTGTATGGGAGGTCTGTTTTTTTCTTATTTCGACCCATGTTCCTTGGAGAAAGTTGTTCAATTTCACTGATATTATCACCCTGAAAAATTTGGACGGTGACTGAAAAATAATCCTGTATATAACTCACATACACAAACAGCCAAACCCGGTAAAACAACCTGTAGGCCGTTCAAGTATTTCATCATGCGAGAATCGCACCAGTGACTACTTCAGCTTAGCAGGCAATCGCTCAGTCACTGCGTCAAGTGTCACCAAAATCCATGTGTCAAATATAACCACATATTAATGTTATATTTCTATTGTTCCAGATTCAAATACTCCAAGAATGACCAGTAAAAAACAACATTTGAATATTAAAATAAAACAATAAAAATAAAAAATAAAACTTACTATATTCCTAAAATGTGAAACAAACGTCTGTATAAAATAGGCCAGTATTTTCGAATTTAAATAATTTTACTTTATTTTACTTATTGTTAAACAATTATTATGTGATTATTAAAACCTTTTTACTTAGTAAATAAAGGCCAGTAATTAAAGTATTATAGAAAAATAATAGATATGATTTTACAATGGAGCATGCTCAATCGTTCATTGGTAAGTAACTTAAATGCATTATTTTAAGTAATAATTGGAAATATTCTTTTTTAAGTCATAACAGAGATATATCTATACTTACCGACCTATCAGCCATACAATACGCATTTTGGTACTATCAAACAGATATAAGACCTACAGCGCAATTGCGACGGGCCGCAATATATGCGGTCTACCGCAACGGCAATAGTATCGTCGTATCGTCTCAGGTCTATTGCGGTCCGCCCCATGTCCTCGTCATTAAGAGGAAACACAAGGGCCTTTTTTCCATACAAACTTAGTCCCCTGTTTCCTCTCTGGATAATGCCAGTAGATCAATTTTTTTTTTAAATATCCATGGCTACTATTGGCATGTCCCTATGTTTTCCTTTTTCTCATAAATTTATTATTAAAAGAGATATGAATATTCAAAAACCTAAAAAATTGGCATGATTTTCCGCTGTGTTCAAACATTCAGAAAACAAATTTGACTTGATTATATAAAAATAGAAAACATAGGAACACGGCAAAAGCCTTTCTTTATTTTTTAATGAAAAAAGCAGGAGAAGAAATCAGGGGACTATGAGTCATTGATTTTGTGTACTTTTAATTGGTATTTTCGGTCAAAGCTGCAGTTGTCTCTATCGCGCTCAGCGGTTCGTGTTCGGGCATCGCGCGACAGCAATAGATTTTACAAAAACCTAATTTTCAATTCTCTAGCCCGTGATATTTCCTCTTAACAAGCATTTCTTTTCCATTATATTGATGGCTTTAGGCAACAGCAATTACTAATTCATAACAATAGATGTGCAGCCCGACACAGCTCCAAGGCAATCGGAGCGGTTGAAAACTGGCCGCAAGTCAGTGCGTTGATATCATGCGATTTGATATAATATGTAATAGAAATGCGGCCTGCCGCATGCGGTACACCGCAAGTGCGTTGTAGACAGATTTAATAAGAGCACTTTTTATACGTAATGGGACGACTATGTAAGGGTGCTACTACACCAATCGATCGATGCCATCGGTCGACGTCGATCGACGTTGATCGATTGGTGTGGTAGCTTTGGCTGATCGACGGATACCGTTTGTTTAACTAATCGATCGATTACCGGTCGATGGCATCGGTCGACGTTGATCGATTAACTCCGGCCATAAGCCATCACTAATAATAATCAAGCAGCTCGATCGACGTCGACTAACCCATTCTACCATCGATCGATCGATTGGTTTGGTAACACCCTAAATAACGATTGTTTTATTTGTCCACCAGCTGGAGACAGCATGTGAAGTGACGAACACACAAAGGGTGTTTAATGGTTTATATGGTGAGTCCTTTAGTTCCTATCTTTATCATTAGGATAAAGTATAATATGCTGTAACTCGACATTGTCTACATTCTAAAAACTCAAAATATTGCCGCTGAGAAATGTTTTTGCTGTCTATGGTATTACTAAAACCAAGTCGGCTATCTATATGGCACAAAAAACCTTTCTCAATGTTGAGCATGACGGCAATGTTACAGCATTTTACTGGTACCTACACAAAAAGTCAACAAAAGTGATTTTAACACCTTCGACGCCGCGAAAACGCCAGGTTCGTGTAAATTTTCCCCAAGTGTCGCTCGTGGCTAAGTAAAAGCCGTGCAAATCGACCGATCGAGGTTAAGCTACGCTTGCCGCAGTCGGTCTGTGGATGGGTGACCATCCTTGTCATACCGAGTTCCCTCCGTGCCTCGAAAAGCACGTGAAGCCGTTGATCCCGGCTGTCATTCGTAGATCTTTGGCAGTCGTTTGTGAAGCCAGAAAGTCTGACAACCAGTCTTACCAAACGGTATTGTTACCCGGTCACTGGGTTGTGGAGGTCCGATACGCAGTCGCTCCATGTAAAATACTGGTATTCAGCTGCATCCGGTTATACTGGAAACCAACCTCAATACAGTTTGGAAAAGCTCTTATCCAGTTTCTGAGTCGTGACTAAGTTTTTTATTGCCTCGTTTGGGACAGCGCATAGAGAACAGCAAAAGCTATAGCAGTTTTCGTTCAGTAACTGATAATGGGTGTAAAACGACAGAACAGAATCCGGAACACCACTGCTTTCCAAAATGGGCGTAACTGACGTAGTAACGGCAAAAAGGCTGTCATGCCAGGCTTAGGCTGAAATGCCCAGCTGAACGGAGCTTTGCTATGCCAATATAAACCAATGGAATTCGTAAAATCTCCGCTCACTGCAGTGGAAAGGGATTTGCGAACTAGTTTGAAAAATCATACTTAACCGGGAATAACGGAAGCGAAGCGGGGAAGCCTATAACTGAACTGGGCCTGTAGACAAATTCCCTTTCTGTTAGCGTTAACGCCAGCGGAAAAATCAAATTGTATGGAGTTGACGTTTGCTTACCAGATGTCACGTGATGCAAATATGTCAACTCCTTAATTGATTTTAGCGATGGCGTTAACGGTAACAGAAAAGGGATTTTGTCTACAGGCCCAGTCCTGATAAAAGTCGGTTATTATCTGCGGGGATCCATATTTTGGCGCGGGAACCTAATGTGCTGAAATAAAAGATAGCTATGTTACTCCTTACAACAGGGTTTGTCAGTGAAAATCGGACCACCCGTTTCAGAAATAAGCCGCTACGAACAGAAAGACAACATTTTTTTTAACCGTCTTCAAAAAGGATTAGGTTCTCAATTCGATTGGTATTTTTTTATGTATGTACACCGATTATGTTGAGATTTATGATCCGATTTACGTGATTCTTCTTTAGTTTGATGCGAATTAGTGGCCATTTGGTCCCATAAAAAATTAACATGGTTTGGCCCAGTTTTAATTTGATGAACATTTTTTTTTATTCTTTTTTTTATGTATGATTGTAGTATGACCACGCATAAGTTTTTTTAGTGTAGACCGATTTCGATGATTCTTTTTTTAATTGCTAGTGTATACCTCAAATTTGGTCCCATATAAGTTTCAAGAAATTATTCCACCCCTAAGGGTAGAAAATTAAAGGATGACTGAATGTTTTTGGTGTCACCGTTTCGTAATTAATTTGTATGATAAGTAGTAGGCACTAAAAAGCGAAAAAAAAAGTTTTAACAAAAAAGACAACCGCCTTCAGAAAGTGAAAAATAAGGAAGTCGATGGCAATACAAAACAACAAGCAAAAACAAAGCCGCCGACTTGCGAATTGAAAGTATTTTTTTACTTTTTGAAGGCGGTTGTCTTTTTTAAATTAAATACCGTGTAAACATTCATGTATGATTTTACTAAAAAGTGGTTATTTTGATATTACGAATACATATTTTGACTGTTTCAATTAGGTATTTGTATTGACAAACTAGCACTTAGCCCGCGTCTTCGCCCGCGTGAGTTTTCTCAAGGATGCCTAATTTTTTCAATTGATGAATATAGCCTATGTTACTCAGGGATAATGTTGCATTCTAATGGTGAAAGAATTTTTAAAATCGGACCTGGGGTTTTTGGCTTTATTCGTTTCAAACATACACAAATATAAATCTTTGTTTTTATTCCCTCTCTTTTATTTTTCTTACAAGTGAAGCTACATATTACATTGTAAGTCCTATAAAAACTAGTACTTGCTACTCTGCAGTTTCTATGACCGTAATGAGCTCAAAATCTGCAAGTAGATGCGTTAGGTGTGGCAAGCTCTGTCAAAATAGAGCGGTGATGGCCCGACCTTGCTATCTCGAACATCGCGACATGAACTGGTAGTGTTAAGGGGGAGTACCGTTAAATCGTAGTACCTAGATAGGCAATTCGGCGTAAAAAGAAATTGCCAAATACCACGTTTCGACCTTATGTAAAATCAGCGTAAGTATACATTCGCGGTATTTAAATATGTTAGTTATGTTATGTTAGAGGAGCTCGTGGCTAAGTTAAAGCCGTACAGATCGATCGGTCAAAGGTTAAGCTACGCTAACCGCGGTCAGTCTGTGGATGGGTGACCATCCCTTTCATACCGAGTTCCCTCCGTGCCTCGGAAAGCACGTAAAGCCGTTGGTCCCGGCTGTCATTTGTAGGTCTTTGGCAGTCGTTATGGGTAGTCCGAAGCCGGAAAGTCTGACAACCAGTCTTACCAAGGGGTATCGTGTTGTAACTGGGCTGTGGAGGTTCGATAGGCAGTCGCTCCATGTAAAACACTGGTATTTAGCTGCATCTGGTTAGACTGGAAGCAGACCCCAATATAGTTGGGATAAGGCTAGGCAGCTGATGAGTTATACAGAATTGACCTATCAACTACGATATTACGATCTGTTTTGGCTTTAAGTTAGCCGCATTTACAGCCGTTACCCAAAAAAAAACGCACACACATTTCTCCTGTATCGTAGGTATGTTTACATACATATAAACTCACATACAAAACCAACCAGACCCCAGAATAACCATTTGTAGGCTGTACAAATATTTATTTCGTGCGGGAATCGAATTTTGTCTGAAAATCGCCTACCTGCTTTGAGCAAACGTACGTGGTTATCACTGCTTGGGCCTTCTATGTATGAGAAAAGTTATTTGTCCAGCCGTGGGACAATAATAGCTTGGAATCATTTTCAGATACGTCCATCCACCCATTTCATCCCTAGGGTGTCGTAGAAGGCAACAAAGGGAAAATCCGGAAATCGGCCAGCAGCGGCTTCCGTGTACTTAACAACCTCACTGCGATCCCCAAGACGCCTGCCAAGCGTGGGGATTATAGCACCCTCCTCCCTTGGGGAAGGCCTTTGTCCAACAGTGGACGTCTTCCGGCTGATGATGATGATTCGAGATAAATAGATGAAAGTTTTATTTGACGCCCAGTTTACGCAATGAGCCTTGAACATCGCCGCGCCGTTACCAGCCTGTTAGTCTTTTATCGGGTACATTTCGGAGAGTGTGCTTTACAACACAACGTGTGTGGTAGAAGGAGGGATATTGACCAGAGGATTTGCAACGGCGTCCTTCTGAGTACCATAACACCCCTAGGAAGTCTAAACGTTTCAATCCACCCTTACGTGTTCCATTATCTACAACAAATTATCGACAGAATTCGTACATAGTGCGTGCGAGTAGAAATTTTAATAGGTTATGTAAACAGCATGATATAGATCCATTCTTAACCAGTGGGTCCTCAGCCAGGAGGTGCTTAAGCCGAAACTTTTTCATTTAGTTATTATTTAGATTTTTCGTTTAGCTGTTATTTAGTTTTCTCTTTATGCACTTTTGCAATACGAGCAAAAGTGCATAAATACAGTGTACCTACTACCTACATATGTTATTAAATTTTTCTGTTCCTATGTTTTCATAGGCTGCTTATTATACCTATATAATGTCCATGGAATTAGTTTTGTTCTGTATTTTATAAGTGGAGACTTGTTATTGGCTGTCTGTCTAATATACTGTTTTTTGTTCTGTTTGCTTTAGCTGTAAGTCTTCCATGTTCTTTAAATAAATAAATAACACCTACTGCGATCGCCAACATGCATCGGCCAAGCATGGGAGACCTATGCCCTAAAGGTTGACATAGTGATGGTGGTGGTGGTGGCGGCTTTGCAATTGCACAACTGAATTGGCCCAGTCCATCATCGGACGAGCAAAGATACGGCGAAGCGTCACCGCTATCCGGTCAAGTTCCACGGTCTCAAACCAAGCGCTTTCCTCGATCAAAAGCGTTTTGCTTTTACATTTATTGTGTGAACTGCCAGACTGGAATTCACTGCCCGCCTTTCTGTTCCCCGATAAGTATAATCTGGGTACCTTTAAGGCACGAGTGAACCGGTTTACCTTAGGCAAGCGTGCTCCGGATAATTGAGACATATCTATCTACCCAACCGTCACCGCTATACAGTTGAAGTTCCACGATCTCGAACGCTTTGCTTCCACATTTTTTGTGCGAACTGCAAGACGGGAATTCACTGCCCGCCTCTCTGTTTCCTGATAAATAGAATCTGGGTATCTTCAAGGCACGAGTGAATTGATTCATCCTAGCTCTGTCTGTTTGTGCCGTGTGGTGCCGGCCGCAAATAGCACAACTCCATTTCTACCTGTGGGTGTCGTATAACGCTACAGAGGAATATTGACTAGAGGATGGGCAGCAGCGTCCTTCTGAGTACCAGACACCTACATGCACCGGCCAAGCATGGCGATTACGGCTGAACCTCCCCTTGGGCAAACGTGCTCCACATTAGGTCGCATCATCACTTAAAATCAGGTGAGTTGCGGCCAAACGCAAGCCTATTACAATTAAAAATAGTGAGTTCTTCGCCTTAAGAGGCGCAAGCGCATCAACTAAGTCGTGTCGCAACACACGATTTGATGTACATTCGGACACGAACATACCTTTATCGACCTTGCTTTAGTAACTTGAATTGTTTTTGGATTTATTATCTTTATGTAACTTTTGGCGAATTAATTATCTATACTAATACTATATATTATTATTATATTATAAAACTGAAGAGTTTGTTTGGTTGAACGCGCTAACCTCAGGATCTACAGGATCGAATTGAAAAATTATTTTTGTGTTGGATAGCTATCAGCAATAAATAAGCAGTAAGATATATATTATAGGTATTGTATGTTGTTGTTGTATTATAGGTATTATAGGTATTGCAAGCTTGTACAGTCAGCAAAGGGGATAGGTATGCAGGGTCATCAGATATAGTTAAAGTTTACTTAGAAACCGATGGATGTTTTTGAATAAAATAAAATAAAATTAATAGAGAATAAACATTTCAATGATTTAATTAGATTTCATTCGAAAACATCCATCGGTTTTTGAGTAAACTTCAACCATTTCCGATGACCTGCATATCTCTTTTGCTGAATGTACATGACTTTTACTGAGTGGGGCAAAGTTCTATAGAGTTTCTGGCATTGTCCTTTACACGGATGGAGTCGACGTCAGAGTTGACACAGTGGCTGAACAATTAAATGTTGCATTGCATGTCGCGGGTTCGGTTCCCTCGCGGAACATATATTTGTATGGCCTATGATAGTTGTTCCGCATCTGCTTGCTTGTGTGTGAGTTTATATGTTTGGAAACGCATTCAAGTCACAGTCCTAGTGAGTTAGTTGTGCGTTTCCCCACACTAAAAAAAATCTCCTGTGTCGTTGGTACAAACGTATAAACTCCCATACACAAACAGCCAGACCCAGAACAAGTACCTGTAGGCCATACAAATATTTATTCCGTGCTGGAATCGAACCCGCAACACACAGCGCAGTAACCAATTACTCATCCACTGCACCAACCGTTATATAATAAAAACCGAATATTCCCGATCGGTAACACCCCGTCGTCAACACTGTTCACGATCGGGAAAAAAAAGTTCCGATCGTACACAGTGTTGACGAACGGGACCATTTTTCGATTATTCCAATTATTCCCGTTCAGTAACACCCCTGTCGTTCACACTGTTGACATTAGGGGAAAAAAAAATCTTTCTTTCACGGTGTTGACAATCGAACAAACCGGTTGAAACTTTATTTTTCCCGATCGACGAACACCCCGTCGTCGTCGCATCACCCGATCGGTAACACCGTGTTACCGATCGGGAATATTCGATAAAAACAAAATGTCCATACCATACTTTAGTATGGATCAAGAACTCTTTATCACATTTTGTTTTTATAAATGCGAAAGTAACACTGTCTGTTACGCTTTCACGATGAAACGGCTTTATTAGTGTTTATGAAATGACATTGCCAGATCCTGCCCCACCCATGTACAGAAAAAGTAAATTAATGAAAATAATTGTAATGAATATAGAACCTTTCTATACTAAATAGTTTTTCTTTAGAACTTGCGGATTACGAAATACCTACCCACAAGATACAAACTCATTTTACCTAAAATACAATTTAACCTATAATCAATGTCATTATTGTTTTTAGATTTAAACGGAAACCGCAAGTTCTAAAGAAGACTAATGTTTAGTTTTTAGCAATAAATAAACAGTGAGATGCTACATAATGCACATGACTTTTATTGAGTGGGGCAAAGTTCTATAGAGTTTCTGGCATTGTCCTTTGGCATGAAGATAGCTTGTACCCTGGGTAAGGACATGTGCTACTTTTAAACCGCGGCTCCGTCTACATCCACGATAACCGACATTCACGCGGACGCAGGCGAAAGCTAGTATTAAATAATTTAATTCTGACGGTCCAAAGCCACACACATTCATCATTTCAGCCGAAAGACGTCCACTGCTGGACATAGGCCCCCCCAAGGGGGGGTTTTGCCATAAACGCCACGCTTGGCAGGCGGATTGGCGATCGCAGTATGGTTGTTAGAAAGGCACAGAGAACGCTGCTGCCCATTCTCTGGTAAGTCCCTTAGTCGCCTCTTACGACACCCACGGGAAGATATGGGATGGTGCTATTCTTTGCGTCCGACACCACACGGACTAGAAGCCACACATTAGATTCATATAAACTACAATCAAAATAATTTTACACAATCCTTTGATAATTTCATCGTAGTAACAACAAAAGCAATCATTCGTAGGTATCTGATTTAAAATGCTTTACAAATTCAAAAGGAAGAGGACCACTAAATGACCTAGCTAGTGAGTGCGACCTACGATTAGATGTAAGGTCAATAAAGAGGCCAAATCGTGTCCGTTTGTACATCAGATCGTGGATTACGACACGACACGACTTGAATAGAACCGTACCGAGAACGAATTTCATAAAAAAATAGTCAAGTCCTTTTTCTAGTCAATAAGTAATTAAACTCGATAATTAAGCCGTACGGGTCTATAGGTCAAGGTTAAGCTACGCTTACCGCGTTCGGTTTATGGATGGGGGACCATTTATTTCATACCGGGTTTCCTCCGTGCCTCGAAAAGTACGTAAGGCAGTTAGTCCCGGCTGTCATTCGTAGATCTTTTATTTATTTGAACTCCAACGACTTATCCACTAATGAGGCGAACATTCGTTAGGATTATGGTGGATTTACACAGCACTTACTTATTAATATGTTGTACTAACTTTAAATGTATACGTGACATAACAAAATACAATTAAAATAGAACAAACACAATGATCTAGAATACAAATACAAACAATAATAAATGAGGGTTGTTGATGAGTGCAATGAATGCAGTCGCTCCATCACTGGTGTTCAGCTGCATCCGGTTAGACTGGAAGCCGACCCCAGCATAGTTGGAAAAAGACTTGGCTGTTGGCAGATGATGAAGTACTTAAACTGAATTAAATTAAAAAGGGAGTCAGTGATAACACGATGGTTGACAGCACGAAATGTAAGAAGAAAACGTGTTGCGCCGACCCCTAATGAGATGGGCCAAGTGCAGGCAGATGATTTATTTTTAACTAGATTTTAGTCTGCGACTAAGTCTACGTAAAGTTGGTTATCACGGATGCATAGGACGATCGACAGTCTAGACAAAATCGAACCGATTGCTAATTTAAAATACCTAATTTCATACTTAGTATAAATATGTACATACATATATATATTTGACTCTTTTTTATACACTGCTCAGGCTCACATACTGATTCATTGTTTGTTAAAATATAAGGAGTGGTCGTCTACTGTTTCAACATTTGTATTAATATGTGAACACTGTGTATCTATGTACATATAACTTAATCTTTCATTCCTTAATCTGTGATACTTTGTACACACTTTCAAATACCTAGTGTTTTTATGCAAGGTACGTCGTATTCACGTATAATTATTTAATTCCTGTAAATGCAAATATTGTCAACATCATTTTTAAAAGAGTAAGTATGGAGTTTCTTGCCCATTCTTCTCCATACAAAACTACCTTTTGGAATGGGCACCTAGAATCAATTTTATTTTTCTCATTTGACGTTCAAAAGTGCCTTATAATGGTCTAATTGAAATAAATGATTTGACTTTGACTTTGACTTTGAGACAAAGTAGCAGATCTAAAAGTAGCTTGTGAACTTTCCCAGGGGTCAAGCTATCTTCGTACCAAATGTCATGAAAAGTAAAATATGGAAGTATGGATATTAGTTTTTTTTTTGTTATCAAATAAGCTTGCGTTTGACCGCAATTCACCTGATCTTAAGTGATGATGCGGCCTAAGTTGGAAAGAAAGAAAGAAAAAGCATTAATTAGCCTGCACAGGACAAAACACACAAATAACAACAAGGTTTAATTATTATTATAAAATAAAGAATAATAAAAAAATTAAAGAAATAAGAAACGAAATCGGTCCTGTACGATGCCAAAAAGCCCCTATCTCAGCACTAAGCTGTAACATTTAAAAACGTCACAGCGCTGATATTCTGATAGGGCCCAAAGCAACACGCTTGCCTAGAATGAACCGGTTCACTCGTGCCTTGAAGATACCCAGATTATACTGTATGGATATAATAATAATAATAAAAATATATACCAACAAATAATAATAATAATATGTGGGGACATTTTCACACATGGCCATCTGACCCCAAACTAGGGAGACCCTGTACTATGGGTGTCAGACAACTGATATATGTACCTACAATTTGTACAGAACGCTCGGTGAGCGAGTCCGACTCGCACTTGTCCGGTTTTTTCTAGCCATTTCTGTCCCACTCCTGGGCAAAGGCCTCCTTCCAATTCAGTTGTGCCTCACCAATTCGTGAGGAAGCCATCCAAGGCGTCCCGCCATCTTCTCAGTCTGCCGCGATCCCGCCTGGCTGTGTCAGGGGCTCAGGGCTCCAGTCTTGCGATCATCGAGACATCACCCGCCTAGTCCCATTTCAGTCTTGCAGCTTTTTAACCCCCGACGTTAAAACGACGGGGTGTTATAAGTTTGACGTGTCTGTGTGTGTGTGTGTGTGTGTGTGTGTGTGTGTGTGTGTGTGTGTGTCTGTCTGTGGCATCGTAGCTCCCGAACGGATGAACCGATTTTGTTTTTATTTTTTTTTTAAGCTACGTCGACAATTTGCGTTCTGAACGATGACATTATTTCTTTGGATAACACTCCACGTGAGCGAAACCGCGGACACAGCTAGTCTATACTATACTATCTGTGTCCGTGTGTACTATCTGTCAATCTTTTTGAGGTAATCTCTGGCATTACTGGCCCGTTCACAAAAAACTTTCACTGAAGAATAAAGGTTATAAATATTTAATGGCATAATTAACATCCACATGGACAAAGTCGCGGGAAGAAGTTAGTATAAAATAAATCAAATAATTAATTCTCATTCTTATCATAATCCGCTGCACTTATTAGTAATAACGGCAGGTAAAGGCTAACTCGTACAGGATGAGTCGGTGTCACTAGGTGAAGGCCGAACAATATGGCGGCGGCGCCGCGCGCTGCGTCTGCGCAGTTAACACATACTTTTCCACTGTATTTGTACAGACGCCAGCACATCAAGCCACTCCAAACTGTAAAATTTTCCCAATTGAATATGAACCTTGTTGTTTTAGAATAAAGTTGAAAATCTTTCAAAGAAATTTGACAGATTGTTGTAGCTTGATATGCTGGCCTCTGTACATCCCTGCAATAATACGGATGTAGACACCAAAAAAAAAAAAATGAAATTAACGTACGCTTTTTGAACTGTCAAAACAAGATTTGCCCGATTTTATCCATCCAAAAAAAATAAAGATTATTTTTTTTGAGCTCTCATAACATTATTCGCCTGATTTTTCCCATACATTTTGTATGGCAATAAGTTAAAGTCAAAATCAAACCATTTATTTGGACTCGGTTAGTTAGTCAGAAAGATGAACCAGCTTCAACTTTCTGAAACGTTCTTGCCTTTACCTTGTCTTGTCTTTTAATTACAAGCTATATAATAAGCATAAAAATAAATAAAAATAAATAGAACAATAGCAAAAACATAACCCTTTCCTTGCAGTCGGGGTAAAAATATATATAAGTAACATTTCGATTATGATTGTAATGCTTTGTCGGATGTCTATGGTCATACCTTTTTATATATCTATCTGTGGGCATGCCTTAGATCTGTAGCGTGCCTTCCATAAAAGCCGAAAAGCCGGGCTTGCTATCAATAATATGAGACGATAAAAATAAAGCACAAAAAGGAAATACCTCTGAATAGGTATTGAAAATTGGTCGGGGTTTTATTCTTAAATCGGTCGGGCTTGCCCTAACTTTAACCCCTAGGCACGCCACTGCCTTAGATAGTATTGGGTCGAATGACACCTTAGCAGTGCAATTCTTTAAGAATTCACCCGCCAAATCGAATCTCATTTCCAATTTCACTTAACTGAAGTGAAAAGTATTTGGGATTCGCTAGTTATAAATAGTTTGCTTCACCTTTCTCCTCACTTAGTGGCGCTAGCGTAGTTTTCATTGAGTTATAGAATACCTATTACAGTTCTCACCGCGGAATCAGAAGTGCGCACTGAAGTGAGTTCTTCGAGCAGAACCATAGAGTAGGTATGTAACTATCTTGAGCAGTACGTCAAAGCTAACAATAAATCTAGTATCGACAAGCGCTCGTCCAGCTAGTGAAAGCGCAAATGTTACGTTCCCACGATACACTTGTTACTGTAGTAAGTGCGTCCGCGACGCACAGTGGCCTTAGGTCAGTGAGCTTATCCGTCCATTTGTTGGTTTTTAACAGACTTCAAAAAGGAACAAACATACATACATAGGCTGATGAATACATTACCACTCCTTTGCGACGCGCAGTCGGGTAAAAAGAAGGAGGTTCTCAGTTCTAGTCTTAAGAATGTTTTCTTTTCGTTTGACCACACGTTACTTTTTGTTGTGTAATCCGATCTACCTCAAAGTTGGTCCCGTATTTCATGAAAATATTCTCTAAGAATGGAAAATATGGGATGATTTAATTTGTTTGGTGTTACCGCGTAATAAACGATTTTGTTTTTACAAATAACACAACAGCCTTGAAAAACTAAAAAAGGCTTAAAATTACTTTAAATTCGCAAGTCGCGGCTTTGGATCTGTTTGTTGCTTTTTATAATCTACCATCGACTTCTGAAATTAAAATGATTAAAGTTTCGGACACGTTTGCGTCAAGTTCGCGTCACGCGAGCGTAATAACTGCATTCTACTGTTGCGCGTCTTTGGCGCGTGATTCGGAACGCAACTTAATCGGTATTCTACTATTTGTTTGACGTCTCAAAATTACAGTTAAAAAGCACTGAAACCGTACTGGGGTATTATTTTAATATTGTAATAACGTCATATTCAGATTCTATTCAATTATTTAGTGAGTAATATTTTTTCTCCCATGTGGCTACACCATAAGTAAGTTTGGTTGTTGTACAGTTGACGTGCAGTTCACGCGCAGCTTTCGTGCAGTTCAAAGATTACAAGGTGTTCTTGTAATCTTTGAACTGCGTTTGTTGGCAACAGATACAATCAATACTCAATACATTTATTGCATCCACATGTGAACTTATATGGTGGATGGTGGATGGACGTTAACGCTTGCCACGCGACGTTAACGTCGCGCCCATGATACTATTTGAGGCGTAAAATCAGAAAAAATGGATTCCGACGAGGAAACACTACTGTTGTCTTTACTACTTCGACGAAAATTGCGTAAAAGAAAAAGAAAATCTCATCGTCAATTTTGGGAAAACCCTTTATGGTCCAATCGATCACAAGAAAGTGAATATTTTGCACTGTACTCTAATAATATTAAAAATAATAAAATCGAATTTTATAAATATTTGCGAATGCCGGAGACTACATTTGACGAACTTTTAGAAGTTATTCAAAGTGACATACAATATTTAAACACTAATCTTAGAATTTCGTTTTTGTGTGTGATTGTACCTGTTGCCAACAAACTCGACGTTAACGTTGCGTTGGCGCGACGTTAACGTTGCGAGGTCGTAAGGCGAACGCTTGTCACTAGAGACTCGCGACTTTAACGTCGCGTCTGCGCAGCGTTGATGCTGCGCAGACGTTGGAGGAACGCCAACGCTCGTATAACGCCAGTGGGATAGCGGCCTTACTGTCGCACAGCTGCTAAACTAAGAATGCTAGATAGAGACGGGAACATAAGTACCTACTTAGATAAGCCATAATATACGCGTTATTTGTATCGAAGTGTAGTTTTGTTTTACAATTAATATATTTATATGTATTGTTTCAGGATGAGAGGGAGGGCGCGGGGCGTCGAGGAGGCGCCGTGCTGCCCTCTACAATGGAGGTACGTATTTGTTACTAGCCTGGTTTCGAATATACAAACTTATATACATACTAGCGAGCCAAGCAGACGTTGTCCTGCCCTTAACCCTTAATTACTCGCGTCCATATAGTTACACTTACGCTCGCGTGGGGAATATATAACCCCAATTTTAAAGCTACAATAAAACATATTTTTAATTACATACTTTTATTTTTATTATAAAAATTAGAAAAAGACAACATTGTTCTAAATTGTAATAGTATCAATAATCAACATTGTTATAAACTTTTTAAGATATGAAACTTTTAATTTATGAACTTTTTATTCAATACATTTATCACATATCATAGTGGAATGGTCGTGACAAATTTGCTGGTGGCATTTGGCACACGTAAATCTTATTTTTTTTTCCTTCGACCTTTGACAGATATGGCACCTTTTATAAGTTGTCGATGGACCACCTCTGGAAGTGGGGCTAGGATCCTGAACTTGAGCATGCTTTCTTCGTCGTCTTCTATTATACGCTCAACAATCTGGTAGTCAGAAAGACGCTTACTTGCCATTTTAGGCGTTCTAATCTAAAAAAAAAAACAGAAAGCAAAGATAACTAAAAAAACGAACCATTTAGTATCTGTACTGCACATTAAAAAATAAAAATAAAAATACTCACTCGTCCAAAAAAAGTTGCACGAATACTCGCGTGGGGCAATATATACCCCAGACGCGATCTCCTGACACAACCACACGACACGGAGCGGCGCTCGCGACTGATTCGCGGCGGGGGGAGGCATTTAGGCAGCTACTAAGAACGGCATGGAGGTAGTTTTAAAAATGGCGGAGATACGACGCTTCAAATACGCCGTGGGGTTAAATATACCCCACGCGAGTAATTAAGGGTTAAAATAAAAAAGTCCTACAACTCGACTGCAGCGCCACCTACCGGGTCAAATACTGAATCTAAAGCATTCTCGAATCCACTGGAACACAAAAAATTTCATCAAAATCGGTCTAGCCGTTTAGGAGGAGTTCAGTGACATACACACACACAGAAGATTTATATATGTAAAGATACGGGCCATAACGATACAACAACTTTACCTTCTCAATAAAGTTCCCTATGTCAAACACATGACACTAAAGTGTCTGCGTTTGCGCATCGCTCAATAGTCACATGTCAATCATTATCGAACGTCGACGCATATGAAAACCGGTAAATAATGACAAATTGACAGGGTCATCACCTGTGCCAGTTCTCAGCTTTACTCCTCCGATATACGTCAATGAGAAATCTATCAACCGAACCGTCACCGTATAGCGGTGACGGTTCCAGTTCCAGTAGCGGTAGCGGTCTCGAACCAAGCGCTTTGCTTCCACTTTTAACGTGCGAACTGCCAGACTGTGGAGTTCACTGCCCGCCTCTCTGTTTCTTGATAAATATAATCTGGGTATCTTCAAGGCACGAGTGAACTGGTTTACCTTAGGCAATCGTGCTCCGGATGATTGAGGTATCTATCTACCCAACCGTCACCGCTATACAGTTGAAGTTCCACGATCTCGAACGCTTTGCTTCCACATTTTTTGTGCGAACTGCAAGACTGGAATTCACTGTCCGCCTCTCTGTTTCTTGATAAATATAATCTGGGTATCTTCAAGGCACGAGTGAACCGATTCATCCTAGGTAAGCGTGCTTCGCTCTGTCTGTTTGTGCCGTGTGGTGCCGGCCGCAAATAGCACAACTCCATTTCTACCTGTGGGTGTCGTATAACGCTACAGAGGAATATTGACTAGAGGATGGGCAGCAGCGTCCTTCTGAGTACCAGACACCTACATGCACCGGCCAAGCATGGCGATTACGGCTGAACCTCCCCTTGGGGGAGACCTATGACCCAGCAGTGGGCGTCTAAAGGTTGATATGGTGAAGTGTGCTCGACCTTACCCGTTGTCCTAGGTGAACGACAAACGCGGTAGTGCGACGCGACGCGAAAATGTCAAATAGTCGTTGTATGTACTTTGTGGCCTGTTGTCGCCTTAGGGCGGGTTGCTTCAACTAACCATTACTGACCGGTAATAGTCAAAAATGGCGCTAACTATAGTCAAATCGAAAAAAATGGATTGTTTCACAAAATCATACGTCAAAAAGTTACTATTACCATAACCGACCAGTCATTGTAATTTTGCGTTGTCAAACAGCTACTTCAAACATCAGAATATTATGGAATCTCTTTTTGAATAACTATAACTGACGGATTTTTATGTCATGAAACAACCCGTTACATTTAACGTACGTTAAACATCGCACGTTATAGTAACTTTTTAACCGTCCGTATGTAACGTTAACCGACTGTTTGAAACAACCCGCCGTTAATCAATGTGCGACGCAAACTGGCAAGTGCGGATTTGTTTTTTGCGCGACGAGACGCGACACAATAGTTTATTAATAATTAAATATTTACTATTATAAGTACCAGTATTTTTTCTTACCTTAAAGTAAAGTCAATAACAACCTCTGCTCAATAAAATAGGCTTTTGAAAATTTATTATTGATAGTTAAATAATAAGTTTAACAGCTCTCCAACAATAATCGAAAGTTGGTAATAAGTCACAATACTCTTTAAATGAACGTGGATTTAGTTTCGGATATAAATGATGAAACTCTCCTAACTTATTTCTTTCTAAACAACTACCTACAACGTGGGACACACGTCGCGTGAAGTATTGGTCGCATTACGTCGCATAATTCGAATCGCGCCGCGTCGCGTCGCGTTCGGTCGCTCACCTAGGACACGCCTTACGCCGCATTATCACTTAAGAACAGGTGAGTTGCGGTCAAAGCCAAACGTATTAGAATAGAATAAAAAAAAACTTAAAGCGACCGACGATATACGCCGGCGACCTTGAGCGACTAGAGAATCGTATGCGCTGCGTCCAAAACTCTCAAAGTTTAGTCGAATAAATTAAATAAATCATAGTATTTTTTAACTTAAAAAAAGGCGTATACTAAAAGATAGATCATAAAATTGTCTGTAAGATAGTAAAAGTTTCGTTTAAGGCTGCGCCGAGCAAAATCATTCAAAACAGTCGTCACTGTTAAAGTGATATAATCAATACTTTTACCATAATTGCCATAAAAAATATGTAATGAATACCACAGTGAATGTGTTAACCGATTATCGTTGGCAAAAAATAAGAATACTGTTTAATTTAATAAACAAAAATACGTAAAGTTGTACAAAAATCTTTAAAAAAATCTCGTATTTAGTTGAGTTTTGTTAGTAAACTGTATTTTTTTTTCACAAACTTGAACTCATATTAATCTTTAACATTCATACTTCAATTTGTAGTTTTTACATTTTCGAAATATCGCTAAGTTATTTTATTATTAATTTTTCGCGCTGTTTAGAATCATACGCAACGTATGTATGTATGATTCAAAACAGCGCGTCAATTAAAACAAAAATTAATAACAAAATAACTAAGCGACATTTCGAAAATGTAAAAACTACAAATTGTAGTATGAATGTTAAAGATTAATATGAATTCAAGTTTGTGAAAAAAAAATACAGTTTACTAACAAAACTCAACTAAATACGAGATTTTTTTAAAGATTTTTGTACAACTTTACGTATTTTTGTTTATTAAATTAAACAGTATTCTTATTTTTTGCCAACGATAATCGGTTAACACATTCACTGTGGTATTCATTACATATTTTTTATGGCAATTATGGTAAAAGTATTGATTATATCACTTTAACAGTGACGACTGTTTTGAATGATTTTGCTCGGCGCAGCCTTAAATATTCCTGGTAGATTTTGTGTGATTATCAATGTTTTGTCCGCGTCAGACACAACTTCACGATTTAATTAAACTATTTAATATGAACTTAATCAAAAATATTCACATACTAAATGATTTAGAGAATGTTCTAGTTTACCATTTATTTTTTTTAAATCATTTACACTACACATTTTGACGTGATTGTCAGTTTAAAATCTGCAATTTCGCTTGTTAGCGCCATAATGGTGGTTTTGAGTGCCCCGGTAGTCTAATGGTCGCAAGCGTAATTGCTGAGCAGGTCAAGCAAAGTGTTATTGGGTTTTTCTATTAAGAATTTCTCAGTAGCAACCCGGAGTTTGGTCGTTTGTGGTGTGCCAACCCCGTGTCTCGGAAAATGGTGATGTGTGTATGATTTGTTCTGTGGTAAAGTCATTTAGGTATCACTTTTTAGTTTTTCAGGCGGTTGCCTTTTTTGTAAATACGTTTTGTTTAATACTAGCTAACCAGGCAAACGTTGTAATGCCATATAAATTAAACAAAAAAAAACCTATGACTTATTCTCAGACCTACCAAATATAGACAAAAAAAAAACAATAATAACCAGTCAAGCCGTTTCCGAGGTTCAATAACAAACAATATGCCAGGAGATTTTCTCTCGATAATTCTGCGGCTGCGACAAAGAACATTGTTAAGTAATGGAGTTCTAGTGCCTACCGCCTGGGTCCATCATCAGATCAGTTCGATGATACCATATTATCGTATTGTCATGGGTATTACATACATTTGCAGTGTTTCAAATCGATACAACAATTCAAAGTTTGTTAAATTCGACTTCCAAGATTTTTTCCATAATTACAGGTGAAATTAATAAAAGTGTGTTAAAAACTCTACAAAACAAATACACTTATATCTAATACTTAAATTGTAGGATAAAGAAGTAAACGAAGGTTGTATTAAAAGGGTCAACCGGTATCTTTATGAGGTTTAGATGGTCAATGGGCGTGCTCTTGCGCATCGAGTGCGTTTGCGCATTGCGATATTTTAAATCATTTACACTAATATTATCTTCTGAGTAGTTCTTCTTCTTTTCGAATCGATGATTGTTTTTTTATTTGTCTTAGACTACTTAGGCCTAGTAGGTCACATGTATCGAAGCATTAGTGGCGTAAGTGCGTTAGTGGCTCTATGGTGCACCCACTTACAACAGTGCCCAAAGTGTAGGGACAGTGGGCACTGTTGTAAGTGGGCAAACACAAGTGCTCATCACACAAATGTTTACTCTGGGCGGGAATCGAACCCACCACACGCTGTGCAGCAGTCGAACCCTCAGCCACTGCGCCAACCGTGTCGTCAAATGATGAAAGTATAGATTTGACTTCTACTGGGACAAAGTCATTGGCAAAAGCTAGTCAAATATAACATCGAGAGCTAAATTGATATTTTGATGATCAATCAATTTGTTAAAAAAATGTGCAACATATTCTCAGAGATACTATAGAGCTACAGCCCGCGTCAAAGTTGAAATATTATTCCACAGTGACACAAAAAAATGGGATTAATTTTATCCCATGTTAAGCTAGATCAATCATAATCTTCGTGCTCTTGTCCCATGTTACTAGGAGTCGGCGTGACATGTTTTCTTCTTCCATTCCATCCTGTCAACCGTCATACTTTCACTGACTCCCTTTTCATTCATATCATTCTTCACACAATCCATCCCTCTTTTCTTTGGCCTTTCTTTCCCTTTCCATCCATCCACACTTATATTCATAACTCTTTTGATCACATGCGTTTTATCCCTTCTCTTCACATGCCCATACAAGACAAATGATTCCCTTTCAACTTTTCTGTCACTGGCGCCACTTTCAAACTTACTCTAATATATGCATTTCTCACCTTATCCATTCTGGTCACTCCACACATCCATGTTAACATTCTCATCTCCGCTACATGCAATCTTTTCTCATCCTTCTTCTTCACGGCCCAACATTCCGACACATACAGTACGATAGGTCTTATCACGGACTTGTAGATTTTCCCCTTTAATTTTAGGGTCATCTGTGATCTAGCTTAACATGGATGCATTTAATCCATCCATGTTAAGCTAGATCAATATCATGCAAAATGTCTTTCAATGCATGAAAGAGTAGACACATAGATAAACCATTTATTCGGTGCACACAAAAGACATATCACGCCACAAAAAATCACATCAAATAAGGATTAGACAGTGTGTGTCTCAAGGTTGCACCAAATGGAAGTCCAGCTCAGCATGTGTCAGGCAAATATACCTGACGCTGATATTCTGCTGAATCTTCTGCAGTGACATGGTAAGCAGGTAACCAACTTACATCTTCTTTCTTCCTTCCTTATTTTATCCATTCATCCATTTATCCATCCTCACAAACATTCGTATTTGTAATAGTAATAGTAGGAAGTAAGATAAACCCTGAGAATCCTGCATATACCGCAACGAAATAACACTGAAGATATGTAATCTATTCCATATCAAATCGAAATCGGGAATCAGTAACAGACAGCAAAATGCAACCGTTGCAAAATTCATTCCAAATAAATTCTAAATTTAAATGGACCAATGCGATACATCGATTTGAATATGGAACATTGGAATAGACCAATCGTAATTGATCTATTGATTTGTCAGTTATCTGATTGTGCGACGGGATTGGGCGATTGCGAAACGTTTTCTATCCGGGTTCTGGTCGGGAAAGTTCGGCTTTTAAAGCGAATTGTATACAGTTACGTGAGTGGGAAATTGGTTTATATTGGTATTAATTTAATTAAGGCAGTTGAAGCCGTGAAATATGAGGTAATATAAACTAGATTTGTGTATAAATGCTTTTCTGTTATGGCATTTGTAAGCGTTAACGGAGTATCCATAAAGCGTGTACCCATTAATCGATGTACTTTCAACATTGACTATTTACCTACCGATTAGGGTATTGTATGTACGCTGCGTATACTTCGTCCACAAACTGCAGGTATACAACGATTGGCTGGCTTTAATTACCTAGGTCTTCCGGGACCCAGTGGCCCAGATACTTAAAATGATCCACAATGTTTAGGCAGGCAGCGCAAAGATACAACAGAGGCTAACAAGAATAGAATTTGTTACCAGCTTTAAACATCATCACTTTACCCATACCCATCTTTGCCTTGTATCTGAGTTCCTGAACCTGCACATATGCCTTCGCAAATTAGCAGCAGTCTGCGCAACACACGCAAATTGATACACAGAACTACTAATAAAATGTCGAAATGGCAGCAGTTCCACGATGAACCGTGCTTTAGAATGGCAGGCGCACTAAGGCGCGGTCGATTTCCTAACAGCGTCGGTACCTCGGTAACATCCTCACAATTTATGCAATATAGAACTACGTGAACTAGGTGAAACTGTCTGAGAGCTAAAGGACCAGAATTAATAGACAGGTACTAATTGTTTAATAGAAATCAAGGAAGGGAAGAGCCTTCACAGGTGGGGGTTCTGTGATGGTATCGATCTTCAGTGCGAATGCGTCGTCTCACCGCAGACCATGGTCCACCTTTAATTTTGCACCTGCACATGTAAGGACCAAATGATTGCGTCAACAAAAAAATATATATATTTATAACCGTCGATATGCTAAGAAGAAGTAGAATAATCAAAGTCAAAAGCATAATTATTTCATTAACAGGCACAATAGTCAAGGAATCGGTTAGTCAGCTAAGCTAGTTGCTCGTTCATCCAGAAGACGTGCACTGTTGAACAAAGGCCTCCGTCTTTTTAGACCCCGTATGTAGGTGGGTAGTGTCCATAGGTAACCTAATTTATATAGTGTGTCCCACTCCTTATCCGACACGAGGTCTCCAGGACTTACAGCACTTGTCTGCCCCAGCGACCATCATTCAGAACAATCCTGGCCAGTTTACTACTACTTTAGCTTTTTATACCAGCCTATTAATGTCCCACTGCCGGGCAAAGACCTTTATTCAAAAGCAGAAGATAAAAGCATTGATCACTACATTTGCTCAAGGCGACTTCAGACTTACATTAATAATAAGTCCAGTTAACCTCACAATATTTTCCTTCACCTTTGTTAGTGATTTCCAAGACAAATCTAGAAAGTTCATCATCATTAGCCTAGCCTTTTCCCAACTGTTTTATTATTATTTTATAATTACACATTACACACTCTTGTTCGAATTTGAATGGTCTACCTCATCATCATCATCAGCAAGCGGGTAGTGTGTTGTGGCGTTTCGTGGGAGACGCCTTTGTGCAACGATATTGGGGTCGGCTTCCAGTCTAATCCGATCCAGGTTAATACCAGTGTTTTAAATGGAGCGACTGCCTATCGGACCTCCACAACTCATTTACTGGGTAACACGATACCCCTTGGTAAGACTAGTTAGACTTTGTGGCTTCTGACTACCCATAACGACTGTCAAAGACCTACAAATTACAGTCGAAAGTACAAATTAAATAGACAAAGTCACATTGATACTTTCCCGTGCCTACTTCAACTTGCAACATTTTTATTGAGAATCTTTTAAGGATGGAGGCAACATCCGTTGATGAAATCAGCCGCGCCCAGCCACGCCTTCCAGCCGACGTGAAGGAAACGACGATTTTCCTCAACAAATTACCATATGCAAAGGAAAACGGTAATTTGTGAATCGCAACGCACTCCTTCAGAAGTGCGTAACTTAGCGGTTTATAGAAAGAACAACATCTAAGATATTATGAAGCTAAAGATTTTGTTTGTTTTAACCACAGATATGGATAGACCTAGATAACGCAAGAGCAACTACTTCGCGTGCCTATTTTCGTGCCTAACTTTGTAAAAGTAAAGTAAACGTTTCCTTCCATCGGTAAGTCATTTTGTGATTAATATTATGCGTAATTAATTTAAAAAACAATTATTTTTAATCTAATACCCTCAGTAATACCTGGGAATACCAAATTTAGGAAAAACAAAACATTCGTATTACATTGTGACGTCCAAACAATGGCACGCTTGGTTTTCATACAGATCGTGATACTTGCGTAGTCTAGGTCTATCTATATCTGTGGTTTTAACCTTCGAAACCACTAGTCTGATTCTGTTTTTTTTTTCCGCTGATAGAAAGCTACGTTATTTATAAGTGATATAGGTTTAATTTTACTATCACGAGAATTTGGAATCTGATAGAAAATTCATGTAATCTCGGAAAATGCCCGGTCTAGTGAAGCTGAAAGGCAGGTAGATTGAGCTTAAAACAGATTTGGCGACAGAACCAAATTAATGGGAGTCTTTGATTTTTACGCGGACGAAATTGCAGGCAAAAGCTAGTTCTCTATATAAACGATCATGGGATCTTTTAAACATGGAATGCTAATATTAATAATAATAAAAATGTTTATTTTCTTCCACAAATAACACAACATATTAACTAGAATTTAAAAACGGAAAAATATTATAACAAATTATCAATGTAATGAACATTGATAATTTGTTATACTTAATATTTTTTCCGTTTGAGACTGGTGCCTGAACTAAGCCGAGACCTGTATTTCAGGATACCAGGGACTCCCCCCTAGAGGTTTTCATCAATCTGTTTTATACAAATGGATAATGCTTAACGAAAATTGCATATGAAAAAAATAAAAAGAAAGAAAATTAAAAAGAAATAAAAGGACAATGCCAGAAACTCTATAGAACTTTGGCCCACTCAATAAAAGTCATGTGCAATATGTAGCATCTTACTGTTAATTTATTGATGATAACTAAACATTAGTCTTAGTGACTGTAGAACTTGCGGTTTCCGTTTAAATCTAAAAACAATAATGACATTGATTATAGGTTAAATTATATTTTAGGTAAAATGAGTTTGTATTTTGTGGGTAGGTATTTCGTAATCCGCAAGTTCTAAAGGAAAACAATTTACTATAGAAAGGTTCTATATTCATTACAATTATTTTCATTCATTTACTTTTCTGTACATGGGTGGGACAGGATCTGGCATTGTCATTTGTATGAGATTTGAGATGCATTTGGGGAGTGTGGGTGTGAGTGTGGGTATGTGTGTATGTATGTGTGTGTGTATTGCAGGTGTGTATGAAGATGTATGTGTGTGTGAGTGTGGATGTGGATGTGTGTGTGTGGTAGAAGAGTGAGCGGGTACAGTTTGTTCGGTTCATGTCTAGAGGGATTTGCGGTTGCAAAAAGTTTGTTATTGGATTCATTTTAAAATCCCTATTACCTTTTTGTGACAAGCAGCACTTCTGTTTTTGTGTAGTCCAATTTAAGTAGCTAGTTAGATAATATTAGTTTACATTTAGATTAATTGTAATTGAAAATACTTAGTTCTTTATTTAGTTTATTGTAGAGTTCGGGTCCTCGAAAAGTATAAATTTTTTGAGCAAAGCCTGTTCTAGATCTAATAATAATAATAATAATAAAACCAATGGTGGCCAACCACTAATGGTGTTGCATATTGAATACTGCCTCCTAGTTGTTAATTTTGAGAGATCGAAAGAGGAAAGATCTGAATGTTGCCGGAATATAATAAAAAGGATGTAAATTTGTCTAACAGTCAAGACCTCAGCTTCCTAATACAGTGCGGCAGTTGGGAAGAGTCGAGGTTCAAAGTCAAAGTCAAAGCATTTATTTCAATTAAACCATTTACAGGCACTTTTGAATTGTCAAGGAGTCGGTCAGTTAGTCAGAAAGTTGAAGCTAGTTGCTCTTTCCAAAACGTAGGTAGGTCTCTATGGAGAAGAACGAGCAAGAAACTCCACGGACACTCTTTTAAAATCAAGTTTTTACTAATTAATACTGCTTACATTATTCTTGTTGCTTCTATATGTGAAAACAATGAAGGTAATCTAGAAATACAAAATATAAAAAATAATCAAGATAAAAACCATGGCAGTTAAGAGTTGACCAACATCTACTGACAGCGCCCGTTCACGAACATGTTTAGAATGGCCAAAATATTTAGATTCAGAACTTAACCGGGTAATGTAATCTGGAGTGCCAGATTGGTTGCAATACGCTAGAAATTTCTGCTGTACCATGGGTGCTCACATTCACAAACAACCAGATCTGTAACAACAATCTGTAGGCCATACAAATATTTCTTCCGTACGCGAATCGAACCCGCGACACGCAGCACACCAATTTCCCCGCCACTGCGCCAACCGTATTCTGTCGTATCCATAAGCCTCACGAGAGTGTAATCAACACGTAATTAGGCCTGTACTCACTCAGTGATTGATAAAAATCGTGACATTACACAAGTGTGAAGGGGCGTGTCCACGCGCGCTGCGTCTGCGCAACTATGTCTAGTGCGGTTACAGTTATAGCGGATGGCTTTTGATTTAAAGAAAGGAATGTTATTGAAGGAAATTATATATGTATATACAATTAGTAAACAGAGTTATTGCTAATATATAGGCAACTGAGTAATGTCAATTAATATTTGTCTTTTTTTTTCCTAACCAAAAGCGCCTTCATCCTCCATTAAAAAAATAACTTTGCTGTGCCCGACAGGGTCCATAATTGATTCGATGTTTTAAAATACCAACTATTTGTACACATTATGGAATGAACTATAGTATTGAGTATAATCCGTGGTGTTTGACAGCTGGGCTTCCCCCAGTTGTAAACGTCCCTTTGTGCCAATTTGGCCTAGTTCTGTGCTCTCTCCTGCTTGTTATAATAATAATAATAATAATATGTGGGGACATTTTCACACACGGCCATCTGACCCCAAACTAGGGAGACCCTGTACTATGGGTGTCAGACAGCTGATATACATACACAAATACATTTTTTTTTCTCGTATGGATGGAAGTGGAAAATATCTTACTCCTCTGTTGTTCTTTTCTGAATAATTTCGTTGCGAGATCCAAGACAGTTGAATTTTCGGCGCTTTTCTAGTGGTCGCCACTGTAGATTCGTGCTTACAGGAGTTGCAGTGATGTGGGAATAGTGTGGCGGGCATTTCCCAATTAAAATGTCATTTGCAACCAAATTCCCCATAAAGTGTCCAGGCTAGAATAGCACCCCCCCATTTCATCCCGAGAGTGTCGTCGAAGGCGACTAAGGAAAAATCCGGAAGTCTGGCAGCAGCGGTTTCCGTGTGCTTAACAACTTCACTGCGATCCCCAAGACGCCTGCCAAGCGTGGGGATTATGCCCCCCCCCCCCCCCAGGGCTGGCTTCAGGCTGATGATGATAAACCAAATAACGCCTCGTTATCCGTATCCCAACTATTTTCTAGTATCTACCTAATTTACGCCTAAGTACACTGCTTCATAACTTTTATCTGAATTCAGACGCGATTTTATAATATTGTTATTACGCGTGTACATTTCCGATTCCCTTTTCACCAGAATTCACCGCTTACACTAAAGCCCTACCCTTTTTGCAACACCACATGCGCAAGCGGCGCGCGGCGTCCGCACGCGAAGATGCACAATCAATGCCGAACTGTTGTTTTATAAAGTGTGATATTGTGCAATTTGTATGTTACGTGCTTTGATTATATATAATGTCTAGATGGAGCGTCAAGTGCACGTAAACGTGTCAAAAAGTGTCAGCCAACTATTGGCTGACAAGTGCTTATATAATCAAAGCCCAAATGCGTAATAATAATATTAATTTATGTATAATTATATACATAATTGCTTATATAATCATTATTTACGCACACAGAGACGTAGTTGCACAGTGTAAAACGACGCCTGCACGCACACATACTTGAAATTGTTGACTCGTTTTCTTTGTTATGATTGTAGGGCGACGCTCCATCTAGACATTATATAATCAAAGGTTACGTGTTTTATCGACAATTTATATTTGTTTTGCATCTTCAGAAGACAAGCAAAAAACTTTAAATTATCTGTTTTTTTTGTCGTTACTACTCGTCTAATGAACAAGTTCTGCTACACGCCACTAGATGTCACTATAACAAAAGCATTCAATTTAAAGCTGTATTTCGTTACAGATAAGATTCATATTTCCTTAATGAGGTCATTACTATTCGTCCTTCTCCATGAATAGTTTAATGAGATGGTTCCGCTACCCGCCGCTAGATGTCGCTGTAATAAAAACGTTATATACACACACATATCCACAAAAAATGTTTTTTTATAATCGATTTACATTTACCGGAAAATCGCTAACAAACGTATAAAAAATAAGAAAAAAAATACATACCTACACTCGAATTGAGAACCTCCCTTTTTTGAGGTCTGTTGAAAAATCAGCGGTTCAACATTTATTAATGTGCGGCGTAAATGGTTTAAAAACATACACTCAAAGTCATATCATTTATTTCAATTAGACTATTGTGGCACTTTTAATCGTCAAATAGGAAAACAATGATTCTAGTTGCCCATTCCATATTCTTCTCCATACAACACTACTTGTGTTGTAAGGAGAACAATGGGGAGAAACTCCATACTTACTCTTTATAAAAAAGATGTTTACATTATTTGCATTTACAGGAATTATATAATTAAGTATTCGTGAATACGATTGTACCTTGCATAAAAACAGGTATGCATATTAAAGTAGGAACACTCAATTACTTAACAAGTGATAGGTAATGATTTGTTCATTAAACATTTCCAGGTACGCTAATATAATTCATATTAAATACAAAAGTAGGTACGCAGTTAGTACAACAAAAACAGGTATTTCCGAATGTAATGAAAAACTCAACCGTTTAGACATACTTCTTACCTTGTTTTCCGTAGGGCTGCCACAGTTGCCATCTACATAAATGTTTTTAATAAGAATCATCATCAGCCGGAGAGGTCCACTGTTTTACAAAGGCCAGCCCCAATTGCCGTATTAGATGAAAATTCTAAAAAACGATAAACGTACGACGAACAAACGAAATGCATCTGTGTTTGCGCATACCATGTGTAGCGGCATGTGTATTGGCAACCGTAACTTGCATTGCCCTTTGCCTTGCGGTGTGACAATAGGCTGAACAGCCAGGGTAACGGCCTCTTCTTATTCAGATTAGATATTTCAGACTTATAGTAATTAAAATAGTACTTAGTTTAATTTAAACCATAAAACAGCACAATTGACAGCCCTAATTACGGTGTTGCCGTTTTTATAGTAATTGATCGAATTTTCACATTTGGCAACATAGTGGTTGTACAATGAATTTCGTATCTACCATGTGTATCCTTAGGCTTGGTTCGAGGGCGAATATAGAGGACGGTGTCAAATGACGCATGAACCAGGCTTCCATCGAGGTTTAGAAATATTAATATTCTTAGTGCAATGACAATGGGCAGGCCACATCGCTCGAAGAACCGATGGGGAAGGAAGGTTCTCGAGTGGCGACCACAAATCAGAAGACGCAGTGTTTGTAGGCCTCCCACCAGATAGACTGACGAAATCGTCAAGGTCGCGGGTAACTGGTGGATGCAAGCGGCAGGTTTCCGCGTGTTGTGGCGTTCTATGAAGGAGGCTTTTGTTTGACAGTGGACGTCTTCCGGCTGATGATGAATATACTCAGTGACTCAATAATCCTTATTATTTACAACTTAGGGGAAAGGAAGCTCATAGGGCATCAAAAAAATCATTGCCACGTTGTAGGTATGGCAGCCAGCCAGCCCTCGAGTCACGTAAAGAGTCGATATCATCATCATATCAGCCTTTTGCCCATTGCAGAACGTAGGCCTCCCCCAGAGATCGCCAACCAACCCCTTCTTGCCCACATCCATCCATCATCTTCCTACCCCTATCCCATGTTACTTGGGATTGGCGCAACATGTTTTCTTATTCCATTCTGTCCTGTCAACCGTCATGCTTTCACCGACTCCCTTTTCATTAATGACATTCTTTCTGTCACATGCGTCCCTTCTCTTCACATGCCCCTGCCAAGACAAACGATTCCCTTTCAACTTTTATGTCACTGGCGCCACTTTCAAACTTCCTCTAATAACGGGTGGCGCAAAAGTAAAGACCCTATTTGGTTCAGCTATAACATTTTTTCTAAATTAGAAAACTAGATTTAGATTTTTTTAAATGTATATTTGTGCCATTAAATTTCGTACCATTAGGATTTAAAGATGATGTCTTTTAAATGGTGACCTCCAGAGTTGATACACATTTGAGCCCTATTTATGACATTTTGCATAACTTGCCGTAACACTTCCTGCGATATGTTCGTTATTTCTTGACGAATGTTTTCTTTTAGAGCTGCGAGAGTCTGTGGCTTGTTCACATACACCCGAGATTTCAAAAAACCCCAAAGAAAGAAGTCTGGACTGGTCAGATCGGGTGATCTTGCAGGCCAAGGCAAATCGCCAAAACGAGAGATAACTCGGCCTGGAAAAGCGTCCCTCACTAAGTCCATAGTGTCGCGCGCTGTGTGTGCCGTAGCGCCGTCTTGTTGAAACCAGATGTGCTCCAGCCCCAATTCGTCCAAACTGGGTATCAAAAACTCACGTAACATGGTTCTGTAGCGTTCTCCAGTGACAGTAATCGCATTGCCTCCAGCGTCTTCGAAAAAATAGGGTCCGATCACTCTGTCAACACAGATGCCACACCATACAGTAACTTTTAGTGGGTGTAGAGGTGTTTCTTGAATAATGCGCGGATTATCAGTGCCCCAGAACCGAGTATTCTGCTTATTGACATGCCCTGAGAGATGGAAATGCGCTTCGTCACTCATAACCAATTTTGAAGGAAAATCATCCTCTTCAAGGTTGAGGTTTATGACGCGCTGGCAGTAATCTAGACGAGCTCGGTGGTCAGCAGGCAGCAGCTGATGAGTCATTTGAGTTTTATACGGGAACATCTTTAAGTCTTTCACCAAAATACGCTGCAGGGTCCGTCTGGAAATGCCCAATTGCGTGGCACGTCGCCTCGTTGATGTTTCTGGACACTCTTCCCCATCTTCGCGCACAGCATCGATATTTTCAGCTGAACGGCCTGTTCTTGGTCTCCCAGACTTAGGTCTATCCAATGTTGAGCCAGTTGCTTCAAGGCGTGTGGCAAAGCGTCGAATTGTGCGACCAATCGGTGCCGGACGGTGGGGAAATCGTCGACGAAATTCACGTTGTGTTCTTATCACTGATGAATTATTCCGTAAGAACATTGACACAATTATTCCACGTTCTTGGGGAGTAAAACGGTCCATGTTTATTTTCAGTGTATTTTACATTTGTTCACTACACAATTTTCAACAACAGAATGACAAAAAATGTCATATAAAAAAAAAAAAAGTATTTTCTTTAGTGCCAGTACTTTTGCGCCACCCAGTATATATTCTCACCTTATGCATTCTGGTCACTCCAATCATCCATCTCAACATTCTCATGTCCGCTACATGCAATTTTTCTTCATCTATCTTCTTCTCGGCCCTACATTCCGATCTATACAGCACGACAGGTCTTATCACGGACTTGTTGTTGATTTTTTCCTTTAACTTAAGAGGCATCCGCAGCCCACGTCCATCCGCGAGTCGATATAGTTATCGATTATTATACTATACAGGTGTAATAGGGTATTACACCCATTTTTGAAAAGTGTCTCAATGAAATTCTGTAGTGCTAATATGCCATCAAAAAAAAATACAATATTTTTATTCAATCGATAAGTGCCGTAAAAATGCATCTAATTTCGCGCGTAGTTTGATGAGAACGCCTCTTACTGGACGCCATATTGCTCAGCGTAAATGACGTCAGTTCGTTTTGTATCAAATGAGCTCATATTAAATATGATAATTGTATATCATTTAAAAATAATTAAAAGCATATTTTGTACTAGGTGTAATAATTAAAAAAATACGTTGGTTACGAAATTAATAAAAGTACAAAGCCTATATTACGCCAATCGGTTGACTGACAGTTGACATTTTTTTGTTTACACAGCCGTACGGCGTAATAACATGGCCGCTACCATTTGATGGTGTTTTATAACAGATTAAAGTACTGAAAACTTTGAATTGAATTTAAAAATTTGTTTTGTTATTTTATGAACTAAAACTTACATTTTCCGTCTGCTTTATGCCTAAACTGTCTCAATAACATATTTATAGATTTTTTCTCGTATAGAGTAAAATACCCTATTGTGTAAATTGCTGTGCTTGACGGGGTTCATAATTATGTATTAACGTTATTTTACTCTAGCTTCTGCTCTCGGCTCTGGTTTTCTTCTTTTATTCTATCTTGCCATCATACTATCACTGTCTCCGCTTTCCTTCCTATCACTCTTCACACAATCTATCCATCAATTCTTTGGCCTTCCACTCCCTTTCCATTTATCCACACTCATATTCATAGCTCTTTTGGTCACATGCGTTTCATTCTACGGACGACACGGTTGGCGCAGTGGCTGAGCGATCGTCTGCTGCGCAGCGTGTTGCGGGTTCGATTCCCGCCCAGGGTTAACATTTGTGTGATGAGCACATGTGTTTGCCTTGTGTCTGGGTGTTGTTTATCTATATGTATGTATTTACAAATAAAAATGTATTTGTGTATGTATATCAGCTGTCTGACGCCAATAGTACAGGGTCTCCCTAATTTGGGGTCAGATGGCCATGTGTGAAAATGTCCCCACATATTATTATTATTATTTTCTTCACAAGCCCACACCAAACAAACGATACCTTTAAAAATAGAATTAATAGAGTTGAAAATAACAAAGCATTATAAGAAGATCCATGTTTTGTTATAGGCTTGCGGGCCACCTATTCAGTTGGAACCTGTAGACCTGAGCCTCAAACGACCACCCACACCCAGAAGGCGAAATCGACCTGTTGGTAAGTATCTTTTTTTGAACCGACTTCAAAAAGAAGGAGGTTGTCAATTTGACAATTTTTTTTTGTATATTTGTTACACGATTTCTCTGGCAAATGTGAAGCAATTTTAAAAATTCTTTCTTTAATGGATAGGGTGTGCCTCAAGGGTCCCATATAAATTATTGATATTGATTCAGCACTTTTTGGAAAAATCCACAGAAAGCTAAAAATGATCAAAGATCATGTTTTAAGTTTCTCCAACCTTGTACTTTCAATCTCTGTTTTGACTGTGTTGCCATTTCTTAATGGATTTAGATGATAAGGAGGTACTAAAAAGCGAAAAAAAAAGCTTCTTTTATAAAAATGACAACCGCCTTCAAAATCTGAAAAGTGATAAAAACAAAACAACAAACAGAACAAAGCCACCGACTTCCGAAACTAGTCATATTGTGTGTTCTGTGCTAAAGTTATTTGTCACTTTTTAGACTTTTTTAATACTTTAATTATAACAGTAGGTATAACTACCGGCACGTAAGTTGGCAAGAGATTTTGTAGTGGGGGGAAATCGCACATGCATAATTTCATACATTTTTACATGCGCGAACTTCCCCCACTACAAAATATCTTGAATGAATAAATAAAACATGAATTATGTAACCTAAATTTGTAAAATTTAACTGATTTTAAAAGAGTGTTCATGGAGTTTCTTGCTCGTTCTTCTCCATAGAAACCTACTGTTTGGAACGAGCAACTAGCTTCAACTTTCTGACTGACTGACTCTGACAATTCAAAAGTACCTGTAAATAGTTTAATTGAAATAAATGATTTTGAGTTTGGGTTTGAGTTTGCTTGCCAACTTACGTGCCGGTAAACATAGCATACAATAATTAAAAAAAAAAAAAAAACAGATCATGAACTGAATGATACACAGATAAAAATTACTCGCGACATTTGGGTAGCTCAGGCTGTTAACGTATCTGTCATTCAACCGGAACCCCACAGGAGTGCTGCTCAGCTCCACGATCAAGTCATTCATATATATATATCAAGCTAGATTATGAACAAGTAGAGAGCCTTTTATTCAAGTAACAATTAAATTGACTGTATAGTTAGTAACAAAACATACCTGCTATTTAACATACATATATACCTAGCTACATAATAACATAACCACAGACAACAGCACCCTAACACACGCCACAGCTAATACACACACATACACACCCTCCCCACACACACACACGCACACACGCACACACACACACGCACACACACACACACACACACACACACACACACACCACATCACTGGCGCACTAAATTAAATTAAACCAACCGTGCTTTTTAATTATTATTTTTTTGTTACTCTTGCTTTTTTTCTGTTTTGTTTAGATATCTGAAAACTCTGTAAACATCTCGTAAAATGTAAACTGGAAGGGAACTGTCTCCTGAGATACAGGCTAGAAACCTATTTCAGGAGGCAGGGCTTTTATGTAAATAAATAAATAAATAAAACCATTTATTTTCAGGTAACAAAGACCCATAGAAAATGTGCAAATGTGCTGTGTGTGTGTGTAAATGTGCTCTTACGCTGTTTTCAATAAAGTATTATTATTATTATTATTATATAGACGTTAAACAGATCGGGAGAGGTGAGCCCGCCTTGTCGAATACCACACGAAAAACGAAAACTGTCAGATTGCTCGGCACTCCATCTGACGTTGTTGGTCTGATTTTGGTACCAGTTCTCAAGACGACCAATAGCGTCAGCGGGGACACACGTACTACGTAGCTTTGCCCACAGTAAGTCATGATTAAATATATCAAAAGCATTACGACTTAAGGGGCTATTTAACGACTTTTACAGATTTTAAACTGACAATCACGTCAAAATGTGCAGTGTAAATGATTTGAAAAAAAAAATATATGTTAAACTAGAACATTCTCTTAATCATTTAGTAAGTGAATATTTTTAATTATATTCATATTATATAGTTTAATTAACACGTGAAGTTGTGTCTGACGCGGACAAAACATTGACAATCATACAAAATCTACCTGGTATAATTAAACGAAACTTACACTATCTTACAGATAATTTTATTATCTATCTTTTACTATACGCCTTTTTTTTTATTTTGATAGAATACTACTTTTATTTAATTTTTTCGACTAAACTTTGAGAGTTTTGAACGCAAAACTGATGCAGATCGGAAACAGTGTGCGTCCAAAACTCACCCATTTTTGAAAAGTGTCTCAATAAAATTCTGTAGTGCTAAAAGCCACCAAAAAAAAAAAACACAAAATTTTGATTCAATCGATAAGTGTCATAAAAATGCATCTTTTTAAATTATCAAATTTCGCGCGTATTTTGACGAAAATGCCTCTAACTGGACGCCATATTGCTCAGCGAAAATGACATCAGTTCGTTTTGTATCAAATGCGCTCATATAAAATATGATAATTGTATATCATTTAAAAATAATTAAAAGCATATTTTATAATAGGTGTAATAATTTAAAAATTACGTTGGCTACGACAATAATAAAAGTACAAAGCCTATATTCGCCAATCAGTTGACTGACTGTTGACAATCTTTTGTTTACACAGCCGAACGGCGTAATAACATGGCCGCTGCTATTTTATGGTGTTTTATAACAGATTAAGAAAATTGAAAACTTTGAATTGAATTAAAAAAAATATTTTGTTATTTTATTAACTAAAACTTACACCGACTGCTTTATGCCTAAACTGTCTCAATAACATATTTGTAGAGTTTTTCTCGTATAGAGTAAAATACCCTATTATTGCCATGTCTGTCGAAACATGCGGGCGAAAACCAAACTGACCATTATCATACCTACAATTTTTCTTGATCATTCTTCACACAATCCAACTTTTTTTCGTCTTCTTCTAACAAGACGACACGGATGTTTGATACCGGATCTCAATCGCTTATAATAACAGCAAATACCCCGTAGCTGTTAGTACAATTATTATTTTGGCTATAGTTTAGACACACCTCGGACACTTCATACAAAACTTGCAAAATAATTACCTATTACTACTACAAAACCAAATGACGTCTGTACACGTGCAAATGTGTGCGTGAATTTTAGTAGGGTTGAATCAGTTGGATGTCGTGGCGTACAAAATGGCGCGAAAAGTGCAGCGCTTTGCGTCGGGTGAACCGAACGACGACGGAACTACCCGAACGTTTCGAGTATTATTATGAAGTGATCTTGTCCGAGCGGTCAATTATTTATTTCTTAAAGAAATAAAATAAATGATATTTGATTTTGAATACTCGGATTTGTAATGACATAAAAGTAATATTATAATATTTACTATGTAAAGAGGTTTATTTATTCATCAATAATGGTAAATTAAGGTACCTTATTACAAAATATAGAATTCACGATCGCCCCGTACCATTACGCGGCAACGCAATGGGGCGACGCGACAAAGTTAGTGCGTAGGGTACTACTTTTCAATTCCAAGAATGAATAGAACGTGAAAGAAAGGGACTTAAGTACATAACAAAGACAATAAAGAGAGAGAGCAATATTAATAGCTGGTAATGTTGGTGTGTTATTATTACGGAAGTTTTAATTGTATTATTATAAAACGACGAAAACTTGGAAAATAAATGAATCATCGAGATTAAAACTAATAAATAAAACTTAAAACAAAATAAATCGCAAAATTGTGTGTTTGTGTCAGCAGTACGTACAGCGCTGCAGTTCTTACGATTTTGAGCGCCCTGGCTAAAGAGTCGGCGGTTAGCCCCTCCTAGTGCGGGGTGAGGGTGCGGTATCTGATATAGCGCGGGGAAGGGAGTGTCCCTTCTGTACGTAGTACTATTAAGTATTCTGTGGTTTAGACCGCCACTGTCATGTATAGATGACAATCCCAGCACGCCATGGTCACGACTATATGACAGACCTGATAGATGAATTACTACTCTATGGAATTACGTCATCATCTGCCTAGCTTTTTCCCAACTATTTTGGGGTCAGCTTCCAGTCTAACCGGATGCAGCTGAATACCAGTGTTTTACATAGAGCGAGTGCCTATCTGACCTCAACAACCCTGTTACCAAATAACATGATACATCTTGGTAAGACTGGTTATCAGACTTTTAAGCTTCTGACAACCTATAACGAATGTCAAAGATCTACGAATGACAGCCGGAACCAACGGCTTACGTGCTTTCCGAGGCACGGAGGGGTCACGGTATGAAATGAATGGTTACCCATCCACGATAAAATCAGGGCAAGCGTAGCTTAGGAGCGCGTATTCGATTCGTGACGAAAACTTCATGTTGTTGCGTTTTGCCCAGAGCAATATCGTAATTATGTGAGCAGATTATTTAGAGACAATTTACAGTTTTAGAAAGATTAAGTCTTGATTTAGACAGCTACAGAGTAAAAGTATAATTTTTAATTATAGTTTTTTAAAGCGAAGACAATTCTTTCATATCGTTTTACGAAATTAGACGTGAGAGTTAACTTTCAGGACGAATACAACCATTACAATATGCCAAAATATTTTGTTTTATGCGTTTTTCCAACAGTATCTACAGTCATAAAGACAGCTACAGAGCCGAAATTACGAAAATATTACTATTATGTATTAAAAAATAATGTTGTAAAAGTAGAAAATCGGTTCACTTTGACAATTTTTTTTCACCAGTATTTGTGAATAAAAACATAACTAACATATTTATTTTATGAAAGTAAATGTTATGCTTAATATACAGAATATTTTTCAGTCCGTTATACGAGCTCATTTATTTTAGACAATTATTTTAAAAAGCACTGTAAAACATCGCGCGCTGTCGTTTGCCGATCAATTTCAATGATTCGTGCTTATTTCGTGCATATTTTTTTTTCTGATGCACACAAACAGACCATTGTTTTGTACTAGTGTGTGTCAATGCTGCTACGCGGTTCTAGCAATCGTTTAGATTTTGAGTTGCGCTAAATCGAATACGCGCCCTTAACCATGAACTGTCGATTCATACGGATTTTAACAATAATATTTAGCATTTTGATCGCCACGTCAAAAAATTAAATCGTCGAATTACTACTCTATGGAATTACGTTTCTATACGTAATTCCATAGAGAGGAGGAGCTCGTGGCTAAGTTAAAGCCGTACAGATTGATCGGTCAAAGGTTAAGCTACATTAGTCGCGGTCGGTCTGTGGAAGGGTGACCATCCCTTTTATACCGAGTTCCCTCCGTGCCTCGGAAAGCACGTAAAGCCGTTGATCCCGGCTGTCATTTGTAGATCTTTGGCAGTTGTTATGGGTAGTCAGAAGCCATAAAGTCTGACAACCAGTCTTACCAAGCGGTATCGTGTTACCAAGTAACTGGGTTGTGAACGTCCGATAGACAGTCGCTCCATGTAAAATACTGGTATTCAGTTGCATCCGGTTAGACTGGAAGCCGACCCCAATATAGTTGGGAAAAGGCTAGGCAGAAGATGACTTACATTCCATAGAGTAGTAATTCGTCTATCATGTCTGTCTTATAGTCCTGACCATAGCGTGCTGGGTTTGTCATTGTACGGTATTGTACCGTGCAGCTTTTACTGATAGAATGCTATGATATTAAATGATACGAATGAAGAAAATAAAATGAAGGTTTAACAGTTTATTATACTAAGTTAACACCAAAGTTCAAATAGAGATAGTTTTTAAGGATAAATGATAGATGATACTGATACGATATTGATACGTGAGAACACGCGCTGCGTTCGATGACCGGTAGTGAACTAAATTGTAAGTAAGTGAAAATGAATAATTAATGTTGGCGGATATGCTGACGCGGTATGTACAATAATTTCGCAATGTACGGTTGCACCGTACAGTCATCTATACATGACAGTGGCGGTCAAAAGATTAGACAAAATAATAATTGTATTTACTAACAGCTACTAGTATAATCTGCTGTTATTATGAGCGATTGAGATCCGGTATCAAACATCCGTGTCGTCTTGTTTGACCTTGCACAGCGTGTTAACGATTGGTAACCAATTAAAAAGGGAAGGTTCTGTCTATAGCATAGATATCGGAGTCTATAGATATTGCTACCATCACTTTTATTCAACTAGCTTCTGCTCGTGACTTCGTCCGCGTGGAAGACCAATATACTATGAAACATAGCCTTTGGTTATCGGGAATAGTGCTGCTTTTTATCAGTGATTATTTCACTACATTTTGAAATGGATAAGTAGTTTCGTGTAGATTGCCAGATCTTCCTATAGTACAAAAAACCGTTGGAACGGTTCCCTCTGTCTGGCAGAATCTTGATACTCCGAAATTTATTTGGCATAACCCAAAGGATTGTGAGGTGCCGATACGCGGCGCGAATAGGTCGGTATTTCCAAAAATGCTGTTTGATACCGCTCGCTCTGTCTCCCCCCCGGGTGAACAATACAAATACAATAATAATATGGCCCTGCCCTCCGACCCATATCGTGCGATAGAGAGAGTTGCAAGTCTAAGAGGTAATTACCTACATTTCCTTTTTGAAATATGGTTTCGGGCGATAACGTTTTTCTCCCCCAAAACCTTCACTCCTTATAAAATCAGCCTGTGAAAGTCCCGTCAAAATCGGTCCACCCGTTTCAGAAATTAGCGGTAACAAACAGAATGATACTTACACAGACAACAATTTTAAAACTTATGTTTTTTAAATAAAACTCTGTTATTCTGACATTACAAACAGACACTTCAATTTTATTTGTTTGTATGTATGTTTATAGGTATAGAAGATGGTGTCAAGTGTCAATAGTCGTATTTAAAGCAAGAATATCGCAACAATTTACCTATCTATGGTGTAACCACCATCAGCTTCTCACTGGTTAACTTAACGATCGCCATCAAACAGTCGAAAGTGCAAGCAAATGACCGAACCCGCGTGAGTACCACTTGTGCACACGCAAGTAGGTACCTAAGTATTGACGTTACCGAATAGCAACTATAATGGGTCGTTTAGACGAGGACAGTCTCGCCTCTCGAACATAGGCTATTATGAAAGGAGATTAATAAGTTTAGGTACTCTTGTATGTAAACAATACGTACGATATTCCCATATTGACATCCCAACGTAGGTGTATCAAATCAAATAATAATAATAATAATATGTGGGGACATTTTCACACACGGCCATCTGACCCCAAACTAGGGAGACCCTGTACTATGGATGTCAGACAGCTGATATAAATACACAAATACATTTTTTTTTTTTCAACTGCTTTCTTCCAAAAATCAGAAAAATCAAATCAAATCTAACAGTTTATTTGTGATACACAGGTTGCAATATAGCTCTTACAATATAGGTACAGTGAGTTCATGCTGTGATCAGCCTAATGGGCATACAAATTTATAAAAAAAAAAATAAAAAAAACAATAAACAATTATTATTTCAGTTCACAATGCGCTCAATCAGACATTAACACTTTATTTAAACCAGTAAAGAGGAAATAAATAATATAAACATAGTAAAATCATTTTAAGTCTAAAAAATCCTTTACTGAATAAAATGAGGGTTCGTTAAGTTATAGGTATCGGAAACATTTTAACGCACAAAATAATATGGAAGAAAGCAGTGATATGAATTGTAAACAACAGAGTTCCACTACCCATGAACCGTAGACTGACCATGTGACAGTCCCTCCAAAAGAACTCCAAAAGGTTCTATATTGATGAGTATGAAACGAGGTAAGTCCCCAGAGCATGACGATCTTAGCATAGAGCATCTGCTGTATGCGGGCAGCAGCCTTGAGAGTGGAGTGGTTGGAGTCGCGTCACAAAATTAACTTCAAATCTTTTGTGGTGCGAGTACCAACTCATCACTTAGAGACCTTCTTGAAGGAAGAATTTTGGCCGTCGGGTGTTTTGTATCGGCGTTTCCGCGGAAGGTTACCCGACACCACGACTCAGCGCAATACGTCGCCGATCCAACGTAATAAATAGATTTGTAAACTAGGTTAATAATTATGTATTAGTTTATGTTTTGTTTATTTAATTTGTGTATTTTTTTTCTATGGGCCTTAGTAGCCTGATAATAAAGAATTATTATTATTATTATTATTCTCATTTATTCATTAATTTACATATTTAATTATATTTTTAAATATTAGTAACAAAAAAAATAAATAAAAACATTTAAAAATATAAAAAATAGTAGCCCACCGGTATCGGGAACAGGGTCCAAGCTACCGGTGGTCAGGGCTCCTGAGAGAGGAATCTCCTGACTATACGCGCCGTGTCCAGGAGTACCGCTTTCTGTATCAACCCCTTGATCCAGCTGCCTAACGAGTGCCTCCTCCTCCTTTTATTATTATTATTATTATTATATCTGTTTAGTGTGGATTTTCTCACTTTGTGTGAACATTGTTATTTACCTGAGATAATGATTAAAACAATAGTTTTTCCTATTCCAAAAAACAATATTGGAGATATTTCGAGCATGGCAAACTCTATGCCCATATCTCTAGCTACGATAGTGGCCAAGGTGTTTGAAAGGGTCATTCATTCACATTTCTCCGACGTCAATTACCTACCTTACAATGATCTTATAAACTCTCAAAGTTATAATTGGTCACAAACGTCATGTTTTCATTAAGTAGTGACATTTACTTGTAATTAATGAGTTATGTTGATTTTATTGTCAAAGTCAAAGTCAAAGTCAAATCATTTATTTCAATTAGACCATTAAAAAGGCACTTTTGAACGTCATAATAAAAAAATATAAAGTTGATTCTAGTTGCCCATTCCAAAAGGTAGCTTCGTATGGAGAAGAATGGGCAAGAAACTCCATACTCACTCTTTTAAAAAAAATGTGTACAATATTTTGCATTTACAGTTTTCAGTTATATAACTATACGTGAATACGATGGACCTTGCATAAAAACACTATATTGAAGTATGTACAAAGTATTACAAGATAAAGAATGACAGCTAAGTTGTATACCTACATAGATACATAGTGTTCACATATTATTATTTACAATTATTGTAAAAGTAGACAACCACTCCATACATTTCAACAAACTATGAACCTATGAACCAGTGTGTGACCCAAAGCAAGAATTAAATGTAATGTATATACTAAGTATAAATTAAGTAGTTTAATTAGCAATCCGTTTGATTTTGTCTAGACTGTAGATTGTCCTATGGAGCCCGGACCAGCATGTTTCCAAGCATTCTTATCATGGATATAATCCTCTAAACTGTAATATGCTTGTTTACAGAGTGTACTTTTAATATATGTTTTAAATTTTCTTTCATTTAGTTGCAATATATCACTAGGAATTTTGTTATAACACTTAACACAGAACCCCATAAAAGATTTATGAACTTTAGACAATCTAAAATATGGTTGAGCTATTTTGTCTTTGTTTCTAGTATTAATATTATGTCTATCACTAACCTTATTAAATAAATGTAGGTTTTTTCTTACGTACATAATATTTTCATAGATAAATTGGCAAGGCACTGTCATTATATTAATATTTTTAAATAGTTCCCTAAGAGAATCGCGGCGACGTAGATTATAAATGGCTCTAACAGCTCTTTTTTGTAAGATAAAAATGGATTCAATGTCGGCAGCCCGACCCCACAGTAAAATACCATACGACATAATGCTGTGAAAGTAGCTAAAGTAGACCATACGCGCAGTTTCTACATCTGTCAACTGTCTTATCTTTCTAACAGCATAAGCCGCGGAGCTTAGTCGCCCCGCAATAGATGTTATGTGAGGTCCCCATTGCAACTTCTCGTCTAGCGTGATTCCTAGGAAAACCGTTTGACTATTAAATTCCAGTTTCTCTCCATTCAGAATGATGTCACAATTGCTATTCCTAACATTTGGTAAAATGAATCGAATACATTTGGTTTTTTTTTCATTAAGTACCAAATTGTTTACCGTAAACCAATTCTGAACCTGAAGAATAGCGTCATTTACGTCGTCAAGATGTTGTGACCGTCTGTCTACTTTAAAAATCAATGAAGTGTCATCGGCAAATAACACCATCTTCGGTTGGTTTTGAAGTAATTGGGGTAAATCATTTATATAGACTAAGAATAGAAATGGACCTAATATTGAGCCTTGAGGAACGCCCATAGTCATTTTAGACCCCAATGAGTTCACACCGTTAACCTGAACTTTTGCCTGTCTATCCCTCAGGTATGACCTTAGTAAATCAAGAGATACTCCACTAATCCCGTAGTGCTCCAGTTTCAGCAATAGTGTCTCGTGGTCAACGCAATCGAACGCCTTTGAGAGGTCGCAAAAGATTCCAATGGCATCTTGCGATTGGAATCTTTTGCGACTTTGACTATATATCCTCCCAAGCGCTAAAAATGTTCTTTATTAGGGTGACACCGGCGTCAGTTGTACAACGCCCTTTGGTGAAACCGTATTGTTGTTCATGAAAGATGGAATTTTTATTAAAGTGATGTAACATTTGATTGAGCATTAACTTTTCAAACACCTTACTGAGAACTGGTAGAATCGACACAGGCCTATAATTGTTGGGGTCTTTACTATCACCGGATTTGAACAATGGTACTACTTTACTGTGTTTCATCAGATCCGGAAAGACTCCTTGGTTTACACTGGTGTTAAATATGAGAGCTAAATAGGGCGCAATTGTTTCGATAATAGATTTACAGACTTTTACAGACATTCCCCAAAGATCTTCTGTTGATTTAATTTTAAGATCTTTAAAGGCTTTTATAACAGCCTGGGGGTTTGTATGTTGAAACCTAAACTCCAAAGGGCATTTCTTAACATTTTTCCTAAGTAAGGCAGCAGAGAGAGCGGGAGAGGAATTTAAGACTTCAGTGGTTCTAATGGGAATGTTGCCAAAAAAGGTTTCAAATTCTTGAGCTACTTCTATATCTGAATTTATGGGACCATGTGCAGTCTCTAAATTAAATTCAGTACTACGCTGCTTTTTCCTACCTGTTTCATTATTTATGATTTGCCAAGTAGTTTTTATTTTGTCATCAGCTAATTTAATTTTATTTTTAATATAGAGAGATTTGGCTATTTTGCAGACACTTTTAAAAAGTTTCGAATATTTCGCAACATACTGATGAAAGCTTGTATTAATTATATGTTGCTTTAGGCCATAAAGCTCAAATAGTTTTTCCCTGCTTTTACGAATACCTGGAGTCGCCCAGTCGCTAAATAAGAACTTCGTGCAAATACTTTTATTCCTTAGTGGAAAAGCTTCATTAAATTGCATGTTTAATAGTGAAAAAAACTCGGCGTAGAACTCATTTGGGTCACCTATATTATCAAAGCACTGAACACTCAATTTACTTTCCAATGAATTATCAAATTTCTCTAAGTTTTTACATGTGATTGGCCTAAACCTTATTTGAATTTTTTGTAAAGGTATGTAGGCGCAAAACGTTATTGTCTGTCCACTATGATCAGATGGCAGTTTATTTATAATTTCTTTATGAAAGTAATCACAATTACAAAATATATTATCAATACAGGTGGCAGAAGAAGCTGTCACTCGAGTGGGTTCCATGAAAACATTGGACAAATTAAATGACCTAAAAAGACTCAATAATCTGATACTATTGGAGTTGTTTTCTAACAAATTAATATTAAAGTCACCACATATAATGATAGATTTACTACTAGTACTAATTTTTTTTAACACATCTTCCATTACCGAATCAAATATAGATAAATTCTGGTAATTTGGAGGTCTGTATACGCATACTATAACATGCTTATCCAGCTCAACACAGGACAATTCAATAATGTGTTCAACTGATAATCTAACAATGTCTTTTCGTGCTTTACATTTAATAGAATTTTTAATTAAGATTAATGACCCGCCGTGTACCATATGTTTCCGGCTGAAATGGCTAATTACACAATAATTTTCATAATTAATAGACATCACTTGATTATCTTTTAACCAATGTTCTGTTAAACATATAATATCATATTTGGTTATTTCTAAAAACATTTCTATTTCAAGTAATTTGGAAGAGCAACCTTGAATATTTTGATTAAATAACTTTAACATATGTTGCTTTCCTTTATTTGTTAGGTTGCCAGAAGATACCTTTTTATTATTCAGTAATAATAAATGATTATTTGAAGGGGTAACTTCTGTTGTCGTACCAACTAGTTTAAACAGTTATCCGGAGTGCCCTCCACAACCACAAGTGAAGAGTTCAAACTGTCTGTATGTATCCCAACAGGAAGAGAATACTCTAACTGACTGGTAGCGGCCTCCAAGGATGTTGGTGTTGTAGGTGGACCCTCCTTCGTACAATATGAGGATTCACAAAGATCAATCACTATGTTGTTAGTGTGACTAGACAACATAGATTCGTCACTTACACTACAGTTCGTTATATTATTAGCTATAACATTGTTAATATTATATGCTATCAACATAGCAATTAAATGTCTACATTCTCCAGACAGAGATAAAGTTCCCTGAGTTAACTTAAAACTACTAACAAAGTTATTAGTGTCAAAATAAAATAATTTGTCACTATGACATGTCAACATATGAATAGTACTATTCAATTTGTAAATATGATTGTTCTCTTCATCTGACAAATTGTCAGAATAAGGAAAGGCACACAGCATTAGCCTTCCTATGTTTAACTTTAATAAGGCTTCCACACCATCCACTATGTCCTTTTTGTTAATACCAATACTATTGCCGAAAAGTAGGACCATTGTAGAGTATTGGTCTAGGTTTGTGTTTTTAATTCTCTTAATAATTTGTTTAAAACTTATGTTATGGTAACTATGATTAGTAAAACTATGGCTAAGGTAATTGTGTAGTATTTTCCCAAAGCCTGAACCTAACTCATCGGAAAATAAAATAATTTTATTACTTTTCTGTGTATTAACGCAGGTGTTTGCTGGAAGAGCCAACACCGGTGAAGGCAAGTCAAGCTGAGGCTGAGTCGATGGTGGTTGGTTGGCACTGCTGCATGAAAGATTATTAGTCAAAGACTCATACCTCTCAGCATTGTACTTCACCAAATCCAGTAGTTCCCCAGCCTCAAACAAGCGTTCACTTAGCTGTTGTTGTGACAACTCATACTTTTCAAAAATATCCTTTAGCAAGTACTCCTTATATAGCAAATCATTATGGAGTAGTTGAATATCTGTGTCATATTTTTCCCTATATTTATCTAATTCCATAGTACAATTATTTAGGTTTTTTGAAAGGGTGACACGTTGTTTTCTAAGGGAAAGATTTAATTTTAGAAGATTTTGTTTTTTAATAGATCTTTGTGACCGTTTAATAAATTTCTTAATTTTAATGTATTTTTTAAGTTTGTTGTGGCTTATTACAACAGGACATAATGGCAAGGTATCGTCACCAGTCAAATCTATTGTTACCCCTGGTTCACACACTGATTTTGACCTACTGCCTACCAACTCCTTAAACAAGTTATTGGTCTTTGCAACCTGTTCGCTGACTTTTACTATCTCTGAGTGAGATAGGGCCTTATGGGCATCACACAATTCCTGTTCAAGTTCTGAAATTCTGTTTAAAGCCAGTTCATGGATGTCACTGCACTCTTGAAATGATGACACCTTACTTAGTAGTTGAGTATGTTGGTCATTGAAAGGTGAGTTGCGGTCAAACGCACCTTGCGTTTAGAATATAAAAAAACCGGACTAGTGCGAGGCGGACTCGCCCACCGAGGGTTCCGTTCAAATACCGTGATTTGGTCACCCATGACCGCGCATACCTCGATGATTAATTACGTACATACTTTAAATAAAGCTTATATTTAGCTTAGCTTTATTTTTACTTTTATAATATTCAAGTTGGTTAATAAATAAATAAATAAAGACTATATTTTTTATGATTTAATTACAAATGTATAGTTTTCAGACTTTTCCCTGTACTTGTAGTATACTACTTACTTGCCAAAAGTTGTAGTTTATTATTTTTTTTTTTTTTATATTTTACGTTTTTTTGCGATATAAACGGCCGTATCTTTTTTTACGTACGTAACTTAGAAGTTTTGATTTTTGCACAGCTTCAAGGGACTGTAGACTTGAGTATCGGTACTCATATGGTTTTAATTTCAACTCGATACCTCCATGCGTTCCCAAGATAAAGGGTCTTGACACACAGACGGACAAACAGACAGACAGACGGACTACAAAGTGATCCTGTAAGGGTTTCGTTTTTTTCCTTTATAGGTACGGAACCCTAAAAATAACCTAGATATATTCATTAGGTGTCTCATTTAAGTTTTTTAAGCATCATGTTTGGAACTTTGGATGCTTTAAAATTGATTCCATGATCTACGCTTTTAAACTATTACTATACAGACCATAAAACTACAATAACAAGATCCGGGAATACATCCGTTTAGTCCCGTCGACCTCGAAAACGGCAATATACACGAACGTATCAATTTGAGCGTCATTATCTAACTGGTGGTGACATTTCCGCCTATTTCAATGAATTATTCAGAAGCACGACTGTAAGTGTTGGGTTCAAGTACGTACCTATGTGATAGTGACTGGTACTCCATTACATAAGGAATGACTTTTTCAGGGTCTAAAATGATAATAATACTAGAAATATGACGAGATGGGCGCTCTCCCGTCATATTTCCCATACAAACGCTCGTAAGTGATTACGGCGCTATAACAAATTATTCTCGAAATATGTTTAGCACACAGGCATCTTGTCGTTTAAATCTAGGTTTGTATGAAGCCAAAAATTAACTTTTTTGAGAAACAAATTGAGTAACCACGTCTGAAAATCAGCTTTTTTGCATAGTTTTTATCTGAATTTTGGTCGTTCATAATGCACTCATACATTGAAAAAAGTAAAAAAAACAGCTTCATAGAAACCTTGCACATGTAATGGAGATTCTAAATTACAAACATTAATACCAAAAACTTGCAAGGCTTTTTCAAAAACACGTATTTCTTGAAATAAGTTTTGTGTAAATCTCCGCACGCCAATTTTCCTGCGATGTTATCGCGTTCTTACTCACTCGTTGGTTTTTGCGCTTTGCGTTGGTTTAAACAAAAAAAAAATACAATCTCGCGTCGTAGTTCTGCCGATCGATGGGGATGAGGGCGCGTATTCGATTAAGCGCAACTCAAAATCTAAATGATTGCTAGAATGACGTAGCAGCATTGACACACACTAGTACAACACAATGGCCGGTTTGTGTGCATCAGAAAAAGAAATACGCACGAAATAAGCACGAACCATTGAAATTGATCGGCAAACGAAAGCGCGCGATGTTTTACAGGGCTTTTTAAAATAATTGTCTAAAATAAATGAGCTCGTATAACGGACTGAAAAATATTCTGTATATTAAGCATAACATTTACTTTCATAAAATACATATATCAGTTATGTTTTTATTCAAATACTGGTGAAAAAAATTGTCAAAGTGAACCGATTTTCTACTTTTTCAACATTGTTTTTTTAATTCATAATAATAATATTTTTGTAATTTTTGCTCTGTAGCTGTCTTTATGACTGTATATGTTGGAAAAACGCATAAAACAAAATATTTTGCCATATTGTAATGGTTGTATTCGTCCTGAAAGTTAACTCTGACGTCTATTTTCGTAAAACGATATGAAAGAATTGTCTTCGTTTTAAAAAACCATAATTAAAAATTATACCTTTACTCTGTAGCTGTCTAAATCAAGACTTAATCTTTCTAAAATTGTAAATTGTCTTTAAATAATCTGTTCACATAATTACGATATTTCTTTGGGCAAAACGCAAAAACATGAAGTTTTCGTCACGAATCGAATACGCGCTCTTAAACATCACTTACAATACGGTCGACGTATCTTGGCAGTCCTGAAGTTAGCCGATTAGGCTCTAGACAGACGGACCGCATTCAACTGCAAACCAAACGCCACACCAACACACAACTGGACTGCAATTGGACTGCAATCGGACTGCACGTTTGGTTTGCTGTTGCAGTCGTGTCAACTGCATTCAAAGTGCATCTGAACTGCAATTTGCGGTTGGATTGCAGTTGAAATGCGGTCCGTCTGTCCTAGAGCCTTAGCTGCGCAGTAGACAATTTCGTTCCTAAAAGTTCCATTGCGCAGCCACGCAGCTTACTTCAGGACCGCCAAGATACGTTGACGGTACTGTACATCAGTGAAGAAAAACATCGTAAGGAAACGTGGCAAAGTCTGAAATTGCCAATCCGCATTGAGCGTGGAGAAGAGACCTTTGCCCTGGAGTGGGACCATAAAACGTTGGTTTCTTCTATACCTACATCATATATACAAATAAATACAATTCAAGTGTCTGTTTGTAATGTCAAAATAACGACTTTTTTGTCTGTTTGTCTGACTGACTGTCTGTCTGTTTGTTGCGGCTAACTTCTGAAACCGCTGGATCGATTTTGACGGGTCTTTCACTGGTGGATAGTTCATGTTAAAAGGAATAATTTAGGCTACAAATACATTAAAAAAAAAAATAGAAAAAAAATACCCACACATAACTAGGGTTGCTTACTTTTTTTGCTAGAAAAACAGTATATTCAGGTTGGAGAAATAAAATCAACAGTATTTCAATAAAATAAACAGTACTTAATTTTTTTAATGCTTTAAAAACATATTTCTCGGTGCTTCTCGCACAACTTAGCAATTTAGTGTCATTTTTCATGGCTTCATAAGGAGCTCATTTTTTGTTATATTTATGGCAGATCTATTTCTGTCGGTCAGCTACTTTGCATTCATGACAGAAAAAACTTTCTGTGGCGGGGACAGAAAGTAGTAACAATTTTGTAATATTTTAAATTCTTCTGAAGTGTTTACTATCAATAATGTTTCCATTTTTCGCCAGTACTCATTTGGATACATATTTCGTCTTCTTCTGATACTCTTTCATAAATTACTTTGAACTATTCTAATTCTGAATATTCATCCATGCCAATACAATAGTAGGTCATTTAAATTTGCATTAGGTCTATGCAAATTTAAATGACCTACAATTTTTTCAAAATGCGTATTCGTTTTGAAACGAGGGAGACTTGCACTGCTTGCACTAAAAGACAGTATTTTTATACTGTTTTTTGTCCGACAGTAAAAAGTATAATATAGTGAAAAACAGTTTAATACTGTTCATAACAGTATATTTGGCAACCCTACGCAGGCAGGCGCCTTAAGAGCGCCCATCCCGTCATAGTTCCCATACAAACGCTCGTACGTGATTACGGCGTTATAACAAATGTATCTTCCAAATATTTTTAATAATACTGTTTTTTGTCCGACAGTAAAAAGTATAATATAGTGAAAAACAGTATTGTTATTGAATAACAGTTGGCAACCCTACACATAACCGATATTCAATCAGACGAAGTCGCAGGCATCAGTTAATTTATTAATATTGAAAAAGAAGACTAAACCAGAATGAGATTCATAAAACCCTTTCTTACAAAATATAGATCGGCCGACATTTTGAAAGTAAACTACGTATTTACATAAATGCTGTTATCTGGTTGTATAATCCTTTCCCTGGCTTTACATGGTATACCGTGGTAATTAACAAGTGATAGTGAAAGGGAATAAGGCTGAGAACCTGTTCAGAACGGCTGTCTGGTGAGAATTTGGTAGAAGTATTATATATTAGTACTAGCGTCCCGTCCCGGCTTCGCATGGGTTTGTCGTCATATAAACCAACCAATTTACACAAAACCTAAACAAACTATACACCTAAACCAGGAGTCGACACAACCTTTTGAAACAGAAGAGCCTATTGTTGCAATTCATTTTTAACCGACTACAAAAAGGAGGAGGTTATCAATTCGGATGTGTATGTTCGGGCATAACTCTGTCATATATAGACGGATTCGCAAAATTCTTTTTTTGTTCGAAAAAGGTTTATTCCGAAATGGTCCCATATAAATTTTACTAAAATTGATCCAGCCCTTTTTGAGAAAATCAACAAAATCCCAAAAAAATACTTTAATGGACGTTTTAGTTTCTTCAATCTTTGGAAGACTTACAATCTCTTTTAAGTGTGTCGCCGTTTTTTAATGGATTTGAATGTTGAAAAGGCAATACTAAAAAGCTAAAAATAAAAAGATTAACAAAAAAAGGAAACCTCCTTCAAAAACTAAAAAGTGATAAAAAGGACTTTTTTCACTTTTCAGTTTTTGAAGGCGGTTTTCTTTTTTTTTGAAACGAAGTTCCCTAACTCGGCTTAGTAGAGCGAATTAGTAGAAATCGTCACGTAACAAAATGCGTGTGTGTATGTGTATCGAGCCGCTGCGGCGCACTCTTCATACTTTAATACTTTTATAATATTATAAATGCGAAAGTAGCTCTGTCTGTTACGATTTCACGATGAAACGGCTGAAAAGATTTTTATGAAAGGAGATGGCCAATTTATTTATAACACTCAGCCTAGCATCTAACAATTATTGTACATTAACGAATTTTGTTTTATTTAGAATTTAGTATGCTATAAAATTTACTGTAAAAGTTACATAATCCACTAACTTCAGATTTCTTAGAAATTAACAAAAACATGTTATGTTCAAGAACTATGTTTAATCTAAACCTACGGTGAGCGTAGTGGGACAGTAATGGAATGATTGATAGACTCTTGATAAAAGGTTAGGTAGTGTCATAAATGATTGTGAAGTGTTTAAATAAAAACAAACGTTATATAATTTTTGAATGAAATATTTAATATTCAAAAATTGTAACCCAAAATAGATTCTAGTGGGCAGTTGCTACTGGGCTCAACATCGAACAAAATATATGTATAATAAATCCTTTGACTTGTATGCCTAGATTTAATACGCCCCCTAATAAATAGGGCGTATTCCCACCTAAATGTAGAACCGTGTGTAGAACCAACTCAATGTCTTCTTAGCCGTCCCGTAGCTATACCGATACCGCAGTTAATACACCTCATTGTAAACAGTTGACAGAGTCCAAAACGTAAGCACAATCAAGTCCGCATTAATAAGCACTAGATAATCGTTCGGCAATGGGATCAGTCCGTGTAGAATAGCAAAGGTCGATATGGATGGAGAAAAGATAACCGCACAGTTTACAAACAAAAAACAAACGCACGCGCTAGTTGAAGACTTTGCGAGTACATATGATATGTCAAACGAAAAAAAAATGGCGGGACGGCGGGTGTCAAATCTGTCACGCATGTAGTATCGTTTCGTGTTACAAGAAAAAGTTAGTTATAACAACAATGTTTCATAGCATTCCAGTAATTTACAAAATAAATATTTTTTTATTATGATTACGATAATGAATAATCGGTCAGTAATCATTTTACAGTCCAAATAATTTTTAATATAACTGATGGAACGTTAATATTTTAGCATTACAGGGAATGGAACTTTTATCCAAAATGGCGCGCTATCTCGATACGCCGGAAACGCAGAACTACTATTTATCTTTAAATATTTATTCTGAACTTGTACGAAAATATAAATAGTTTTATAATTTTTATTTCTATTTTATTTATTTATAATTAAACGTCTATTAATGTACATACCACTGAGTAACTAGGCAGAAACTGGCCATGTCATTTGGTGTGGACATAGCTTGAACCGTAGGAAAGGACATAGGTTTATTAATCCGCGACTTCGTCTGCATCCGCGATAACCGACGTTCACGCGGATGAAGTCGCGGGCAGAAGTTATTATAATAATTTACATAATAGTATTAAGTCACCGTATGATTGTGAAAACCGTTAATTCATAATCTGTCGCACGAGACGAATTTAAATCCGAATGTCATTTCATACAGTTGGTATGATATTGTGGCAGACAATGTAAAGGAAAGTAGCAGGTGTAGTAAATGAAATTAGGTTCAATGATCGATTTTTGCTTATGGTACCGTCAACTGCTGTAACATTGCCTAGCACGTAGGCAATGTTACAGCAGTTCACCGGTACTGAAGAGCTGCAACCTGACATCGAAAAATAGGTTGCCTACAATCCTCAACGATATCCTCTCTTTGACAGACCCCTTGTTTCTCGGGACAGGCGGAAGGGTCTGTCAGACTGAATAAAGACATTTCGGTGTACCATCTCACACCAAAAATAAAAAAAATGTTGGGGTTGTAATGCCCAACAGTGAAAATGTTATGTAAACTTGTTAGGTATGTTATGTTATGTAAATGAGTAGACTAAAGATTCTCTTGATGGATATATTGCTATTTGCCAACCCCTGACTTATCCCTTCCTCATGAATCACTCTGTCTATTGCACTGTCACTGTGCATGAAAATCCGTTTAGTAATTTTTGAGTTAATAGACAGATAGTTAAACACGGTGGGGGACGCTTTATAATAATGTATGTTACTATTGTCGTCGTGCCTCGGAAAGCACGTAAAGCCGTTGGTCCCGGCTGTCATTTGTAGATCTTTGGCAGTCGTTATGGGTAGTCAGAAGCCAGAAAATTTGACAACCAGTCTTACCAAGGGGTATCGTGCTACCCAGTAACTGGGTTGTGGACGTCCGATAGGCTGTCGCTCCATATAACACACAGGTATTCAGCTGCATCTGGTTAGACTGGAAGCCGACCCCAATATAGTTGGGAAAAGGCTTAGCAGATGATGACTATCGTCATGTTTCAACCAGTTATTTCTGGTTTTCTGGAGTTGCAGTCGTTGGAAATTGTATGGCGGGATTGTGCTAAGGGAAAAAAATGTAGACTTGCATTTTTTTTAAATATTCAAATAGGCTTGCGTTTGACCGCAATTCACCTGATCTTAAGTGATGATGCGGCCTAAGGTGGAACGGTGGAATGGTGCATGTCTGGAAACTTCCACCGATGTTATTATGAACTTTAATTAAAAGTAATAAAGGTAATTTTTTAACTAAAAAAATTAAAATCGCATTTAACTGCGCCGTTTTTATTATGTTAATAATTAAATTGCAGTTTTCTTTACAAATTGTTTAAACCACTTATTGCATTATAATTAAAACCAATGCTATGCTTGCGCACGCAAATTTAATTATTTTTATTTGCAGATAATATAATAATAATTTGTTAAAGGTCAGTAAAAGGAATTGGTATATTTTTAATTACTTTGTGATGGCCCAGTGGTTAAAAGCGCCCTTCCCCATCGGCCGAACTTCAACGCGAGCGTGATTGAATTTTTTTTGTTCATCCAATTTTCGAAAACAGACGAATGAGTGAGAACGCTATAATATCGCATGAAAATTGGCGCGCGGATATTTTACAAAATTTGTTCCAAGAATATACGTGTTTTTGAAAAAGCCTTACTACTTTTTGGTAAAAATGTTTGTTATTTAAAATCTCCATTACATGTGTAAGGTTTCTATGAAGCTGTTTTTTTACTTCTTCAATGTATGAGTGCACTAGCTTTTGCCCGCGACTTCGTCCGCGTGTATGTCGGTTATAATGGGTGCAGACGAAGCCGCTGATTAAAAAGTAGCCTATGTCCTTCCTCAGGGTTTAAGCCATTTTCATACCAAATTTCATTGAAATCGGCTCAGCCGTTTTATCGTGAAAGCGTAACAGACAGAGTTACTTTCGCATTTATAATATTAGTATGGATTATGGACGGCCAAAGTTCAGACAAAAATTGTGCAAAAAAGGTGATTTTCGAACGTGTTTACAGAATTTGTTTCTCGAAAAAGTTAATTTTCGTTACATAGGAACCTAGATATTAACCACAAGATACCCGTGTGTTAAAAATATTTGGAAGATACATTTGTTATAACGCCGTAATCACGTACGAGCGTTTGTATGGGAACTATGACGGGATGGGCGCTCTTAAGGCGCCTGCCTGTGCGTAGGGTTGCCAAATATACTGTTATAAACAGTATTAAACTGTTTTTCTCTATATTATACTTTTTACTGTCGGACAAAAAAACAGTATAAAAATGCAGTTTTTTAGTGCAAGCAGTTTTCATTCCTCGTTTCAAAACGAATATGCATTTTGAAAAAATTGTAGGTAAAATGGTAGGTTGTAGGACTTACTATTGTATTGGCATGGATGATATATTCAGAATTAGAATATGTAGTTCAAAGTAATTTATGAAAGAGTATCAGAAGAAGACGAAAAATGTATCCAAATAAGTACTGGCGAAAAGTGGAAACATTAATTGATAGTAAACACTTCAGAATTTAAAATATTACAAAATTGTAACTACTTTCTGTTCCCGCCACAGAAAGAGTTTTTTCTGTCATGAATGCAAAGTAGCTGACCGACAGAAATAGATCTTCCATAAATTTGACAAAAAATGAACTCCTCATGAAGTCCTGAAAAATGACACTGAATTGCTAAGTTGTGCGGGAAGCACCGAGAAATATGTTTTTAAAGCATTAAAAAATAAAGTACTGCTTATTTTATTGAAATACTGTTGATTTTCTTTCTGCAACCTGAATATACTGTTTTTCTTCCAAAAAATGTTGGCAACCCTACCTGTGCGTTCGAATTTAGGCAAGTATCAATGTGACTTTTTCAACTCATACGCGGCCGTGTGGTGCCGGTCGCGAATAGCACCACCCCATTTCTACTCGTGGATGTCGTAGAAGGCAGAGGGATATTGACCAGAGGATGGGCAGCAGCGTTCTTCTGAGTACCATAACACCTGCTGCGATCGCCAACATGCATTGGTCAAGCACGATTACAGCTGAGCCCCCCCTTGGGGGAGACCTGTACCCAGCAGTGGGCGTCTAAAGGTTAACATGATGATGATGATGACTTCGTGTGCTCTTGACGGCATTGTTAGCTTAGTCACAGTTACATAAGTATTAGTACTACCGTACAGTAGCGACAAGCTCCGCCCCCCACCGAAACACTGTTCCTCACCTCTTCTCGCGTGGAACGTGCTCTCGGAACTGCTTTTAGTTCGAGCGGCGCGTAGACACGCACACACACGCACGTATTTGTACAGTCTGTTATTTTGGTAGTAGTGTAGGCAATTATATGTATTTGTGTATGTATATCAGCTGTCTGACACACATAGTATATAGGGTCTCCCTAGTTTGGGGTCAGATGGCCGTGTGTGAAAATGTCCCCACATATTATTATTATTCACATTCATTTATTTTATATACACATTAAATTACATTTTCAAATATTAATATAAAAATATAAAAAAATAGTACCTCACCGGTATCGGGAACAGGGTCCAAGCTACCGGCGGTCAGGGCTTCAGAGAGAGAAACCTCCTGACAATGCGGGCCGTGTCCAGAAGTACTGCCTTCTGAATCAAGCCCTTGATCCAGCCGTCTAACGAGAGCCTCCTTAGATGTTGGTCGAGGCTCTTGGCAATTAAGCCATTGGCTGTAACAATTGGTATTGTCTTGTTTTCCATAAAATCATTTGTACTATTATTGTTTTCCATAATCGTCCCCCGTCATAATATTTACTTGCACTATTATAATTTATACTAATAACGTTTGTCATATCAACTTATTAGTCATAACTTTCATTTGCCATAAAATTAGTTGCCATAATAACATATGTTATAATCGTTACTTGACATAAGCAACATTTAATATAATTTAGAAACGTTTATTGTTTTGTACAAAAATTAATGTCATTAAGGCCACCCACTAACCAAATGATTTATTACAGTAATCTGCAATTTTTAGACAATAAAAAGTTTGTAAAAATCGAAACGGGTAGATTAGGTTAGGTTGTGACCACACAACGCGTAAAGGTGAATGAGCGTAGCGAGCGTGCCGCGGCAGCGGCCGCCGAGCGCCTGATTTCCTCATTTGCGTAGCAAATAATATTTAGACATTTGTTTTGGCATAAATTAAATTCGCATAATGTTACTAGGCTGTGCAAATCTATTGTGTCACGCTAAAGTATTGTCTTAAAAAAAAACAATAAGTTGTGCTACAAAAGTTAGTGACAGAAACGAATCGCTGCAAAACCGACTCCACGTAGTCTTGTCTGCCCTACCCCTAGAGTGTTATCTAAGCCCGCGAAGGCGCGGAGGGGCGAGGCGGCCCGCGAGCTGAGGAGCAGGTGGTTTTAACGCTCGCTGCCGTGGCTGAGGCTGGCCGGCGCAGCCGGCCAGCAAGCCGAAGCCGCGGCGGTGAGCGTAAAACACATCTGCGACGATAAGCTCGCGTGGGACCGCCGGAGCCCCGCAGCGCCGGAGCCGTGACAGAAATCATGCCTGCTGCATGTTGCATGCTGCATGCTTGCTTGCATGCTGCATGCTTGCTTGCATTCTGCATGCTTGCTTGCTGCATGCATGGTGTATGCTTGTTTACATGTTTGTGTGGTTACTGCATGCATGGTAAAAATATGTTTTAATATTATTATGCGTAAATAAATTTATGCTTTAGAATGTTATGCTTAATCATTATTTATATACGTTATACGTAAATAATGTTATTGCAAAAATATAATTAGGAGAAACAAATGTACGTTAAGTTATATTAGGTCTTACAATTTTATGCAAATGGATAGAGAAGGTTTATTTTTAGGTTTCCTTGTGATTAAAAAATCTGTATCTGTTATCATGATCATAACATCAACATTGCAGGCGGTTATACTCGTACTGAACTAGTATGGGCTCGTACTGAAATGATATGGAAAACGAAATTATTGAAAATAGAAATTATTGCAAATAAATTTATGGATTAACATTATTATGACACTTGATCGATTATGACCAATGAAATTAGTGAAAATGATTTTATGTAATTTAACGATTATAGCAACTGAAGCATTATTTCTAATGAAATTATGGCAAATAAAATTATGGCATATAAAATTATGGCATTTTAAATTATGGCAAACATTAGTAAACCGTAACAATTATCGGCACAATGATAGCTGAGTCCACATTCCACATGTCGACAACCTCATGGGCCAAGTCAAGATACTACTTTATTATTATTATTATTATATCGTTTCGTTTATTTGGAGTGTCGTGGGTGTGGCTTAGTGGCCGAGTACTATTGAGTATAGAGCCCTGTGTCCATTTCCAAGATACCTTTTATCTTCTTTGCGCAGTCTACATTTCTACATATTCCTTCAGACTTAGGCGTGTATCTTTTCATGTTTAAGTCATAAGTTTAACCTACAAACTGCACACTTCAACAAGTATTTATATGTGTGTAGTAAATTCGTATCGATGCGTCTGCGCAGTCCATCTGCCGCGCCCGTCATGTTACCGTTCCTTGAATTGCGAGTAGTGGTGGGACACACAATTAATATCGATATATCGATAAAATATTGGAGCAGCTCGTGGCCAAGTTAAAGTCGTACAGATCTATCGGTCAAAGGTTAAGCTACGCTAGCCGCGGTCTGTTTGTGGATGGGTGACCATCCCTTTCATACCGAGTTCCCTCCGTGCCTCGGAAAGCACGTAAAGCCGTTGGTCCCGGCTGTCATTTGTAGATCTTTGGCAGTCGTTATGGGTAGTCAGAAGCCAGGAAGTCTGACCAGTATTACCAAGGGGTATCGTGTTACCCAGTAACTGGGTTGTGGAGGTCCGATAGGCAGTCGCTCCATGTAAAACACTGGTATTCAGCTGCATCCGGTTAGAATGTATGCCGACCCCAATATAGTTGGGAAAAAGGCTAGGCATAAGATGATGATGATCGATAAAATATTGCTGAAGTATTTTTTTATTTTAATAGCAAAAAATATTGTTGCTAAAATTCAGAAACGGCTTCATGTATCGAAATGCATTGAGATTTCTTTTTAATAATAATACCAGTCTATTATTGTCCCATTGCTGGGAAAAAGTCTCTTCTCATACAAAGAAGACACGAGCCTCAGATTATGAAACAAAAGGCAGATAGACCGCGATAGAGCGAATAGCTACAATATCGTGATTGTATTCGCTTTTGGATTTGTATTTGTTTTTTTTTTAACGATGCGGCGTTTCGTGCTAATCTGACTAGTGTCAGTCAGTGCAGCACGAAGTGCGTTGTAAGTATTCGCTTTTGAATTTGTATTTGCTTTATTGGCTTCACGCTCTGTGTTCCGCGTGGTCTATCTGCCTTTTGTTTCATAATCTGACGCACGAGCACATCCACGCTTGCTCAAGGATTAGCGATTTCGGACATATGTAGAGATTTTTTTTGGTACAAATCTATGTACAGGGTAATTTTTCAAACACCAATTAAACCTCGCCAGACCATAATATTATCTACCTACTAACTTTTGTTCTATAACTTTTAACTTTAACATTCAATTTTTTTTTCGTCAGTACCTACTAATAAAAACAGACAGACGGACAAACGGACGGATTGCATTATAAATAAATGCGAAAGTTAAAGACTGCTACATTTTCACAAAAAAAAAACTGAATTGATTTCGATGAAATTCGGTATTTATTTATTTAGGTTAGCCAACAATTGTTTACACAATACATTCAAATTATTTTCGTAATAGTGCATTTATAAGTGCAACAATTTCTTATAGGCTAACACAACATGCGCTATTTATGGTTTTACATAATAACTATTACAATTATAAAAATACATTAAACATAATGTATATTTACAGTTAAATATAAACAATTATAATTCTTGTGTAACAATAACATAAATTTCAATTCCAATAGTAGGTATAAAAAAAAAAAATATTAAGAATAGGTAACATTCATAAATTAAATTGAGATAATTATAAATAGAATCTTAAAATCGAAAAAAAAGGAAAACATTAAATAGCGAGATCATTGATTGTGAGAATAGTGCTCAAAAAATATTTTATAAAATTTTCTTATGCTGTCATGATGGATATCAATAAGATCACTGCAACTATTTAAGTGGTATGAACATAGCACACACCGGAACAGTTCATTCACGCGGACGGTCGCGGGCAAATATAGCTAGCATCAAAGCAACCCTAAAGGCGTTAGTACACCAACGCGTTCGTATGCGGCAGCGAAACAACAAAAAAACTGTCAGTAGTATGGCAGAATTTCGTCTAAGTCTCACTCTAGCACTAGCTACATAAAATAGATGCGTCCTTGTCGGTATTGTATCGCAAGGAACTGCCGAAATCGTCGTTACACAGACACAGTCGTTTCGCTAGTGGTGTTTCGCATCACAAGGCGTCCCGCACGTGTTCTGTCGGTGAGGACAGAATTTCGCACCATGAAAGCCGAAAATATTGAATTATTTATAATACAGTTAGAAATTATCCCGCATTATATGTTGGTCACACAGATTATAAAAATGTGTACAAAAAAGAGGTGGCATGGAGTAAAGTTTAAGAAAAGACGGGAAAATACCATGACATTTCTTTGCGAAAAAACTGCAGTGTACTAACACTTCGCAGATATTTCGTTACGCAGTAGTTCCGCAGTGACTCGCTGCCGCATACGAACGCGTCGGTGTACTAAAGGCGTAAACCCAGCAAAAAATCGTTCTCCTCTTTTGGATTTTCCATAACAAAATGTTAATACAAAATAGACAAATGCTTTGCGTGATCTCATGAAAAACTAATAATTACAACAATAAAAAGTGTCGTGATAACCTTTTAAATTGTTTTAAACGACCTAAATTGTATTCAAGGCTGACAGTTATAAATAAAACAATAGGTTTGACTGCTATGGAATGTCTAGATATTTTTCCTATAAATTCTTTCGATAAAGTTCTGAAACTTTTGTTGAAATAAACTCTCGACACAAATATAGTTTGATAAGACCTATAAATTGAGCTTAGTTCCTGTAGAAGTTGCTCACATTCATAAATAACCTTCGCTTCGTAATCGCCATGCTTGACTTTTGCATGTTGGAGATCGCAGTAGGTGTTATGGTACTCAGAAGGTCGCTGCTGCCCATCCCCTAGTCAATATCCCTCTGTTGCCTTTTAGGACACCCACGGGTGGTGGTGCTATTCGTGGTCGACACCACACGGCCAATCAACAACAACAAACAAATCAACAACTAAAAATCAACTAGTCTTCTTTTTCTTCGTCCTGCCCTTATCCCATGTTACTTGGTGTCGGCGCCACATGTTTTCTTCTTCCATTCCGTCCTGTCCAACGTCATGCTTTCACTGACTCCCTTTTCATTCATATCATTCTTCACACAATCCATCCATCTTTTCTTTGGCCTTCCTCTCTCTCTCCATCCATACAAATTAATATTCATAGCTCTTTTGGTCACATGCGTTTCGTCTCTTCTCTTCACATGCCCATATCAAGACAAATGATTCGCTTTCAACTGTTCTATCACTGGCGTCACTTTCAAACTTCCTCTAATATATTCATTTCTCACCTTATTTATTCTGGTCACTCCACCACATCCATCTCAACATTCTCATCTCCGCTACATGCAATCTCATGCAGTAAAGAGCTGATAATCTCCAAACAGCTGAACTGATTTCTTGAATAACTAAAGAACACTCTCGATCAAGTCACCTTTCAAACAAACAAAAAATCGAAATTGGTTTAACCGTTTGGGCTCTACTGTGACACAGACAGACAAATCTGTAACATAAAAATACAATTCCACACTAGTGCTACAATGGGGGGGGGGGTCGTCCCCCGTTCAGAAGGTTCCAAGGTAAGGGCCAGAAGAAAAAAATATCTCAATGATTGTGATTGTAACACAAAAAACGTGTAACAATCGGGTGCGTGTCTTGTTTCATCCGTAATTTACAGCTATCGATAAAACTATCACAAAGGGGTTCGTGGTAAAGTCAAAGTCTTACAGATCGACCGGTCATGATGGTTCAGCTAGTAGCTTACCGCGGTCAGTCCGTGGATGCGTGACTATCCATTTCATACCGAAGGAAACGTAAAGCCGTCGGTCCCGGCTGTCATTCGTAGATCTTTGACAGTCGTTATAGGTAGTCAGAAGCTGGAAGATTGATAATCAGTCTTACCAAGGAGTATCGTGTTACCCAGTTACTGGGTTGTGGAGGTCAGATATGCAGGCGCTCCATGTAAAGCACTGGTTTTTAGCTGCATCCAGTTAGACTAGAAGCCGACTCCAACATCATTGGGAAAAGGCTAGATAGATGACTGAAGTACTACAATGTCTATTTCACATTGATTTTTTTTGACATTTTAATCATTGAACCTCGATCCAACGACAATTTCTTCATGCCGACTAAATTTATCAACATCCACAATCCATGATTTATCGATTTATTCATCATTATCATTTCAGCCCAAAGACGTCCACTGCTGGACATAGGCCTCCCTCAAGGGGGGATTTTACCATAATCGCCACGTTTGCCAGGCGGATTGGCGATCGCAGTATGGTTGTTACAAAGACGAAAACGCTGCTGCCCATTCTCTGGTAAGTCCCTTAGTCGCCTCTTACGACACCCACGGGAAGGTATGGGATGGTGCTATTCTTTACGTCCGACACCACACGGACTATCGATTTATTATCGATAAACAAAAATTACAAATCTCAAATTTTTGTTGATAATAAAATATAGCCTATACCATTCACGGATTATATAGCTTCCTAATAAGAAACCAATTTTCAGAATACGACCGCAAAATCCGTAAAATAAAAACCGCGATATCGGAATTTCTATAGATTAGCACGTTAAAACAATATAACAAGCAAACTCTTAAGTTTTATATAATAAGTACTGATGTAGATTTGTATTATTTCTCAAATTACGCTATTGATTAAACGATATCATCAGATAATTATGTCGCAACACGAGACGTCAGTCATCTTTAGTAATTACAACTCATTGACTATCTTTTGATAGATAGAAGTTAAATATGGCTGATTTAATAAATGTTTTATTTGTGACTTAACCTTTTTGTGATATTTTAATAGGCTTGCGCTTGACCGCAAGTCAACTTAAGAGCGCCCATCCCCATCGAACGAACTTCAACGCCAGCGCGATTGAAATTTATTTTGTTTAAACCAACGCAAAGCTCGAAAACAAACGAGTGAGTGAGAACGCGATAACATCACAGGAAAATTGGCGCGGGGAAATTTCACAAAACTTGTTCCAGGACATACGTGTTTTTGAAAAAGCCTTACAAGGTAAAAATGTTTTAATTTAGAATCTCCATTACATGTGCAAGGTTTCTATGAAGCTGTTTTTTACTTTTCAATGTATTGAGTGCGTTATGACCGGCCAAAGTTTAGATAAAATTGTGCAAAAAAGCTGATTTTCGGACGTGTTTACTGAATTTGTTTCTCAAAAAAGTTTATTTTTGGCTTCATACAAACCTAGATTTAAACCACAAGATACCTGTGTGTTAAAAATATTTTGAAAATAATTTGTTATAACGCCGTAATCGCGTACGAGCGTTTGTATGGGAAATATGACGGTTTGGGCGCTCTTAAGTGATGGTGCAGCCTAATGTTGAGCACGCTTGCCTAGGATGAACCGGTTCACTCGTGCCTTGAAGATACCAAGATTATATTTATCGGGGAACAAAGAGGCGGGCAGTCCATAGTCTGTCAATCTACTGTTGAGTACAAACATTACTGTTGATGCGAATAAAGTCTTTGTCTTGCGGAACGTTTGCGATTCTATTGTTTTTAAATCTATACTAATACTAGCTAATCTGACAGACGTTGCCTTGTCCCTATCTATTTACTTACCTACCCTATCTCCCTACTTTCCTACCCTACCAACCTACCTTCCTATCTACTCTACCAACCTACCTACTTACCTACCGACCTAGGTACCTACCTATCTGCCTACCTACCGACATACCCTTCTTCTTAACCGACTTCAAAAAGGAGGAGGTTATCAATTCGAATGTTTATGTATTTTTTTTTTTTTTTTGAAGTTATACTTCTTTAGGCGCGTTATGAAAAAATGATGAGAGTGAAATTTTACGATGCGCGCGCACAGCGTCACACAAAATTCTCACGGGAGTAATTGTAAACAACGCCATCTCTGACGTACATGCTGAACTACTTACTGCCTTCGTTGCTATTTTGTGACTCGAAGAAGTATAACTTCTCACGCGCGTACATAAGTACACACTGAATTTTTTTTTTTTATGTTCGGGCATAACTCTGTCATATATAGTCGGATTTGCAAAATTCTTTTTTTGTTCGAAAGGGGTTTATTTCGAAAAGGTCCCATATAAATTTTATCAAAATTGGTACGACCCTTTTTGAGAAAATCAACAAATTCCCAAAAAAAATACTTAGACGACGTTTTAGTTTCTTCAATCACTGGAGGACTTACAATCTCTTTTAAGTGTGTTACCGTTTCTTAATGGATTTGGATGTTAAGGCAACACTAAAAAGGGAAAAAAAAAGTAAAAAAAAAAAAAAAAAAACCGCCTTCAAAAACTAAAAAGTGATAAATAACTTTAGCACAGAACACACATTACTTTACTTTCGGAAGTCGGTGGCAATACAAAACAACAAACACAAAGCCACCGCCACCGACTTCCGAAAGTAAAGTAATGCGTGTTCTGTGCTAAAGTTATTTATCACCTTATTGTTTTTGAAGGCGGTTTTCTTTTTTTTGAAAAAACTTTTTTTTCGCAAATAAACAATTTCCGATTTTATCACCTAAGCTGACCCCAATATACTTAATTGGGAAAAGGCTAAGCAGATTTTTTACAGCTATCGATAAAACTAACACATCACTATAGCGCTCGATGGGTGCAGCATCTTGTCCTAGAAGCAAGCGATGTTACATAAACAGCTGCTTATTTATACATCTCAATGTATTCATAAAACGAGACGGGGCCGCGGTATACCACGAAAGAGATGGTACTACTTGGACGACTTTCTTAAGAATTGGCAAGACATAGCGAAAAGTCGGACAATCATTCAAAAATGTCGTAAAAAGGTTGACACCCTTGAGATGTGGTGCTGGAGACGTTTGCTGAGAATTACATGGACTGCTCACCGCACTAACGTGTCCATCCTGAAGGAGCTATGCGTCAAGCAAAGACTTTCCTCGACTGTACAAGTGCGTATCCTGAAGATGTTTGGGCATGTGATACGCAACGAAAGCTCTTTAGAGCGATTAGTAGTACAGGGAAAAGTAGAAGATCAACCATCTCGCGGCCGATCACCCACAAGATGGACAGAGCTCATTAAATCGACGACAAAGTGTTTCCTGATCGAGTGTACATGCAGTGCCGCGAACAGAAGGAGATGGAGAAGTCTCGCAAAAGCCGCAACCAACCTCTCAGACGATCCTTGACTATGACTACTCGGTGAGGAGTGTACGACTGAGAAGAAGAAGCGTGGAGGGAAATGGAGGGAGACCTTGGCCCTGCAGTGGGATAGTAGTTATATAATAACTAGATTCTGCCCGCGGCTTCGCCCGCGTAAAATAAAACTTTTATCCCAAGGGAACACATTATCGGGATAAAAAGTATCCTATGTGTTCATCCAGGAAATGGTCTACCTGTGTGCTAATTTTCATGCAAATCTGTTCTACGGTTTGCGCGTGATTGAGTAACAAACATCCAAACATCTTCACAAACTTTCACATTTATAATATTACTAGCTTCTGCCCGCGGCTTCGCCCGCGTAAAAAAAACTTTTATCCCAAGGGAACACATTATCGGGATAAAAAGTATCCTATGTGTTAATCCAGGAAATGGTCTACCTGTGTGCTAATTCTCATGCAAATCTGTTCAACGGTTTGCGCGTGATTGAGTAACAAACATCCAAACATCTTCACAAACTTTCACATTTATAATATTATAAGTAGGATAGGATAGGATAGTAGGATAATAATATGTGGGGACATTTTCACACACGGCCATCTGACCCCAAACTAGGGAGACCCTGTACTATGTGTGTCAGACAGCTGATATACATACACAAATACATTTTAAATACATACATACATATATAGATAAACAACACCCAGACACAAGGCAAACACAAGTGCTCATCACACAAATATTTACCCTGGGCGGGAATCGAACCCGCAACACGCTGCGCAGCAGTCGATCGCCCAACCACTACGCCAACCGGGTCGTCCTCAATATCGTCATAATGTATTCATTATACACCCGTATTAAATAAATCGATTCGTACTTTTGATTTATTGAAAAAAAAACTTAGCCCCACCCTATTTTTTTTTTTATTTTTTTTATTTTTTTATTTTTTTTTTTGCTTTTTGCGGCTGTGATATTACTGCGACCAGACTTGGTATATTGTGATCAGTATTGCTCCTGTATCGTTGGTGCGTTTACAAACTAAAAAATGATAAATAACTTTAGCACAGAACACAAATGACTTTAGTTTCAAAAGTCGTTGGCAATACAAACCCACAAATAGAATAAAAGCCGCTGATTTCCGATACTAAAGTCATGTGTTTTGTGCTATACTCTGTTCACAATAAGATTAGACATTTACACAAACATTTTTTTAGTTTTAAATTCAAATATGTTTATTTGATGTTCACACCAAGGTTACTATACTTTCGCTGTTTGAGGTCTTCTGCAGCCGCTGCCGCAGCACCAGCACAGTTCGCTGACCTAGGAAGATGGTATGGCGCAAGAGTATCGACGCACGTAGCGTCCCACACTAAAGGCCTACCCAACTTCCAGGGGAATAGAGACATTCCGTCCGGTCTCTTGCCATCGTCGCGTGCCAAGCCGTTGGGTTCTAAGACAGCCGGAACGCCGACGGCGACAAGAGCACGACGAATAATGTCATTAATATTCGCGTGCCGCGCTATGCAACCCTCGGGTCGTGGGGTCCGAGTGCTCATCTTCTTTTTAAGGAAATGTCCAAAAGGTTGGTTGACACTTCCCGTGATCCAAGAGCTGGTTTTTACCTTGGTCAGAGATTAAGCATTGCCATCCAACGTGGCAATGCCGCCAGTCTCTTGGGTACATTTCCAGATGACGGCGATGTGGACGAATTCTATGATTCTGTTAGTTTTTTTTTTAGTTTAATATTATAGGTTTTCTTTTTTATTATTCTAGTAAATATTATTGATATGTTTGAAATTAAAAGTTGATCTTTAGATGTTTATTTGATAATCTAGAAAATACTTCATTCACAAGGGAATATCTACACTTCTACAACTTATAGGCGGTTGCAATTTTTTGACAGGAAACTCACTAACTACAAGCCTTGATTTTTTTTTCTGTATGGCATTTCGCAGTTCAACCTAGAGGTTGTTGACTGCTTAACCGGACAAACCTGTGGTGCCTTAAAAAGTGATTTTTAGGGCCTCCAGCCAGGGCAAACACTTACAAACTAAGTGACTACGCTAAGGGCACCCCCTGTGGGGTACGAGCCTCGGCTTAGGGCGTCACTGAGAGAGGGCAGCAAAGGGACAGGCTGGATCGGGTCTCCACTTAGATATTGTATATATAGGGTGACTGGTAATTAGTGTACGATACTTAAACACGTGATTGTGTTCATGATAACAAACAACTTTTCTGAAGAAAAAATGTTTTTTGTACAGGTTCACTTTTATCACAATAACACAACAGCCGTATGAAATTCACGCGCGCGCACGCCTGTGACCTAAAGTGACCCAGTACAAAAAACATTTTTTCTTCGGGAAAGTTGTTTGTTATCATGAACACAACCACGTGTTTAAGTATCGTACACTAATTACCAGTCACCCTATATATCATCCTATATACAAAAAATCTAATCCTGTTCAATTATTTATTGACCGAAATATTGACTTCTTTTATTTAGATCGTGCTAACCATGGATATCGATTCGATATATATGGTGCTAACGGTGTCGATACAGTCCCCTTAAAACCTAACTTAACACTAACTTAACTATTACCCCACATTTCCCGTACGCAGCACTAAGTGACATCACCCGTGCTTATTTAAGTTAAATATAACTTATGGCGCAGTTACTGCCACTATGATACTTATTTATAACTTAATCTTGGCTTTAGAGGTATCGAGCTGAGAGGGGCGGAGCGATTTTAAAGATATTTTTATTTAACACTAGCTGACCCGACAGACGTTGTCCTGTCCCTATCCACCTACTTACCTGCCTATTTACCCTACAAATGTTTTTTTTTTCTCCGTAAGAACCATCCTCGTACTTCAAGGAATATTAAAAAAAAAAGAATTATCCAATTTGGTCCAGCCGTTCGCAAGTTATGCGCTTACCAACACATTTAGCGATTTATTTTGTATCTTTTGTATGGGAATTAGAAAATTGTTATTTATTTTTATTTTTGTCAGGCAATTTTTTTATTTTTTCTCTCCGTAAGAACCATCCTCGTACTTCAAGGAATAAAATAAAAAATAATTAGCAAAATCGGTCCAGCCGCTCTCGAGATTTGCGCTTAGCAAAACATTTAGCGATTCATTTTTATATATAAGACAAGTTGAAGCTAGTTTCTCGGTCCAAAATGTAGGTAGGTCTCTTATGGTGAAGAACGTGCATGAAACTCCACGGACACCGTTTTTAATCAAGTTTCTCCAAAATCCTGGTAACATTATTCTTACCATAACTTAATTACTTATTTCTGTTGTTTCTAAGTTTATGTGAAAACAATGTCGGTGAAGAGCAATACAATAATTATAATAAAATAAAAATAAAAATATAAAGCCATAATATCAGGTAAGAGTTGACCAATGACAACTGACAGCGCCCGTTCATGAACATGACACGTAAATCAGTACCACTTAACTTAATAATTTTGGACGGAACCTAATGATCCATCCCACGCGCCACCATTAGCGAGACACTTGAGTTAACATGACAGTGCTATCCACCGCCATGCTAATTTATAAAGTAATACATAATATAGACAAGTATTAACTCGCTTACGCTTATGACCATAGCCGCTCCAATACCTCCTTTTAGCACATAACCTTATTAGGGGCATATAAATTATAATTTATAATAATTAAACGACTCGACGACAGAATTATGCCTTAGTCCAGGGGTTGGCAACCAGCGGGTCTTTCATTGTGAAGTTGAAGTTAAGTATAGTTCCGCAATAATCGTGCAATCGATCATATGAAACTAATTTCATTTACTGCATCTGCTTACGCTGCTGAGATAATTTATGAAGTACATAACGGTTTTCACAATCATATATTGACATAAATAAGCAAATATTAGGTATAATATAACAAAAAAAAAATGAGGCGTTTTAAAAACAATATTTTTTTGAACCGACTTCAAAAAGGAGGAGGTTCTGTCATATATACACGGATTTGCAAAATTCTTTTTTTGTTTGGAAAGGGTTGATTCCGAAATGGTCCCATATAAATTTAACCAAAATTGATACAGCCTTTTCTGTGAAAATCAACAAATTCCCAAAAAAATTACTTAGACGACGTTTTAGTTTCTTCAATCTTTGGCGGACGTACAATAGGGTATTTTACTCTACACGAGAAAAAATCTATAAGTATGTTATTGAGACAGTTTAGGCATACAGCTAACAGCAGTCGGAAAATGTAAGTTTTAGTTCATAAAATAACAAAACAAATTTTTAAATTCAATTCAAAGTTTTCAGTATTTTTAATCTGTTATAAAACACCGTGAAATAGTAGCGGCCATGTTATTACGCTATACGGCTGTGTAAACAAAAAAATTTCAACTGTCGGTCAACCGATTGGCGTAATAAAGGCTTTGTACTTTTATTATTTTCGTAACCAACGTAATTTTTTCATTATTACACCTATTACAAAATATGCTTTTAATTATTTTTAAATGATATACAATTATCATATTTAATATGAGCTCATTTGATACAAAACGAACTGACGTCATTTACGCTGAGCAATATGGCGTCCAGTAAGAGGCGTTTTCGTCAAACTACGCGCGAAATTTGAAAATTTAAATTTTTGATGCATTTTTATGGCACTTATCGATTCAATAAAAAAGTTGTGATTTTTTTGGTGGTAGGTATATTAGCACTACAGAATTTCATTGAGACACTTTTCAAAAATGGGTGTAATACCCTATTTCTTTTATTTAAGTGTGTCGCCGTTTCTTAATGGATTTGGATGTTAAGGCAACATTAAAAAGCGAAAAATAAAAAGCTTTTTCAAAAAAAAGAAAACCGCCTTCAAAAACTAAAAAGTGATAAATAACTTTAGCACAGAACACACATTACTTTACTTTCGGAAGTCGGTGGCAATACAAAACAACAAACACAAAGCCACCGCCACCGACTTCCGAAAGTAAAGTAATGTGTGTTCTGTGCTAAAGTTATTTATCACTTTTTAGTTTTTGAAGGCGGTTTTCTTTTTTTGAAAAAGCTTTTTTTATTGTAATTATTCCGTTTCAACAGGTTGCCGACCGCTGCCTTAGTCGGTATAACGTTGAATTCACAGTACTTAACGCGCGAAGGATAGGCACGATTTAAGGTAATTTAATTAAGTCATAAAAGTAAGGGGACTATATTTCTTGTCACCAAAATTTATATTTGTCATCAAGTTGGATCACCTAATAAATAGATCTATCGCCACGAAATATTTTCGTTCTCAGATAAACAAAAAATGTTCCCAGGTATGAATTATCAAATTAAAGTTAATATATGTGTAAAATAAGAGATGGATTACCAATAAAATTGTAGTGCATTAGATGAATATAAACTTCGTTCTTATAATAATAGTTTTATTACTTAAATAATAGCTTTGTGCTCAGAATGGTAGATCTGTCACCAAATAAATCTTAGGACCCTTTAGTCCCCCCTGGGGCGGATTCGACATGGTTAGGTTAGGTTAGAACTGTGACCCCCTAAGAACCAGAACCAAATCGCTTTTTACAGTCAAACTCATATATTTCTACAATACTTTGGTTAAATGTTGGTGATTTAATTTCGCCCCCGCCTCGCCCCGTCTCCCGCCCGGCCCCGTTTCGCCCCGTGGGGTATCCGGGCTAGAATAGCACCCCCCTATTTCATCCCGAGGGTGTCGTCGAAGGCGACTTAGGGAAAATCCGGAAGTCGGGCAGCAGCGGTTTTGTGTACTTAACAACTTTACTGCGATCCCCAAGATGCCTGCCATGCATGGGGATTATGGCAACCCCCCCCCCCCCTATGGGGGAGGCCTTTGTTGAACAGTGGACGTCTTCAGGCTGATGATGATGATGATGGAAGTCATTTACATTTATTTAGTACTAGACCCTATATCTCCATGATTTTAGGTGATTTACTGTGAAATTTATTTTATATTGTTTGGTGACAAATCTACTATTTTGCGGGCAAACCCTATATAAGAAACACAAAACTAATTAAATTGGCGATAGCTTAAATGATACCCTAAAAGTAATACTAGCCAATTATTGCCCACTATAGGGCATAGGCCTCTTCTTATACAGAGAAGGTACGGTCCTTGATCACCAAGGTTGCTCAAGGCGGATTGGCGATAGCATACTTAAGGCTTGTATACATGCCAATAATCTTGAACATTTGGCCCGTACTGAATTTGTGGACGAGTGCGGGGGTGATGTAGACGCAGTCTTCAATCGGACGCTTTTTTAATTTATTGTAATAAAAATAATACATATTTGTGAAAAATAACAAAACCAAATCATTTTCCTTTGTATTGCAAAGCAGTAGATATTTTTATTATACTCTTTTGACAAGAAATTAAGCAGTAAAATGGTTCCATCTCAATGATTTGGAGGTGATTTGACTTTTTTTTTTCTTATTATGTGATACCGATAGAAAAATTGTGGCTAAACCAAATTACCTACGTATCATATCATGTAGATTAGTAACAATTTTTTTCCGATGTAATTTCTTCATTTGCATGCTTCTTTCAAGTTTTTTTCAAGAGAGCAGCCAAAAGGGGCTATTAACGACTTTTACAGATTTTAAACTATCACGTCAAAATGTGTAGGTAGTGTAAATGATTTTAAAATATATGTTAAACTAGAACATTCTCTTAATCATTTAGTATGTGAATATTTTTGATTATATTCATATTAAATAGTTTAATTAACTCGTGAAGTTGTGTCTGAGGCGGACAAAACATTGACAATCACACAAAATCTACCAGGTATAATTAAACGAAACTTACACCATCTTACAGACAATTTTATTATCTATCTTTTAGTATGCGCCTTTTTTTTAGTTAAAGAATACTATCTTTTATTTAATTTTTTCGATTAAACTTTGAGAGTTTTGGACGCTGCGCATGCGATTCTCTGGTCGCTCAAGGTCGCCGGTGTATATCATCGCCTTAAGTCCAGGTTTCCATACGATGTTTTCCTTCACCGATGTCAATGATGACCTAGAAAGTATATATGTAATAGAAAAAATCACATTAGTACTTCCTCGTGGAATACCAATCTGACTGTGATATTATAAAACAGGAATGCACTGGCCTTTAAAATTCAGTTGATAACTAGCTCAGGGGTCAGGGATTTAAAGTAATCAGATCGTATGTAAAAGAGCAATAAAGATATTTTAAATTTTAAATGCATACAAAACAGTAGTGGTTTTTGAACCAAACTTAATTAGATCATCATCATCTGCCTCTCAGATCAAGTAAAAAAAGGTAGATAACGCATTTAGAATAGACAACTGTCGCCACTTTTTTATCTATGTGTGAGACCCTAAAGTGTTGCCGCTTTAAAAAAAAAAGTCCCTGATAAGTACGGTAATACGTAATAATAAAAATAGGTAGTATGCGAATGCGAAATTAAACCTGTTTGTTTGTTTGGTTATTTTAATTACTGGAAACAATATTCTTCAGCGTCAACAATTCGAAGAGATGATGAACTTAGGAGCCTTGTAGGATTACTTTATTGATTTCGATTTGATTCGTTTAAAAAAAAAAATACAGAAAAATAGTAAGTCCAGTAGTAGTAGCCCAGTTGGTGTGTGAGCAGAGAGAAAAAATACAACAAAGGTTATGTGAAGCACTTTATAATTACATGCGATAATGATATTACTGACAGCCGCATTCGAAGGTGGAAGTAATTTCTGTAATATACACAAAACTAAATAACTTTTAACATTTAGGTAGGTATAGTAGCAACAGATAGGTATACTGTATACCGAGAAAATCGCAAACATAGGTGAATAACAGAATATTAATTTAAAAGAGATCTCCTTTTATTTGAAGTCGGTTCAAAATATCTTTTTTGGATATCCTGTTCTATGGATTCGGCGAAGTTCACGTTTTGTATCGTAAATGTCAGTCTTATCAAAATGCTCTGAACAAACCACACTAGATGAGGATGGCTGCCATTGTGGTTCATTTCGGCTCAGTCTTATAGCAGTTACCCATTCGTATCTTATTAAAATATTTTTTGGAAACCTAAAAACATAATATTTGATAGTAAAATAGAAGAATATGAACTCAAGAATTTGAACAACAAAAACATAAGCGAATTCAAAAATAATTATTTACCAGTTTAAGGTTTGAATGTATACGTAACATAAAATCACATAGGTCCAATAGACTTAATTATGTTTGTACGACTACAATCTATTTACCCACAATTTTGGCCTACTAAAAAAAACTACTGACATCACTTTCCCGGTACGTCACTTCGTGACAATGACATTACATATTTCGAAAAACCAAAGAAATATGTTGTTTTGTGTATACTTACGTGTGAAACGATACTCCCTCAGACTTTTTGTTCACTTTGGAGTTGATTGATCACCATTTCCGACCCCCGACGCCCCGTGAGATACTAATGAAAACAGCATGGTTTGCTTGCATGTGTGTGCGTGAGCGCGTGTGTTTACATAAAGTAGCAGGGTTTTGTGGCTACACTAATAACAAAGGCCGTGCGTTATCTACCTTTTTTTACTTGATCTGAGATCTGCCTAGCCTTTTCTCAACTATATTGGGGTCGGCTTCCAGTCTAACCGGATTCAGCTGAATACCAGTGTTTTACATGGAGCGACTACCTATCGGACCCCCACAACCCAGTTACTGGATAACACGATACCCCTTGATAAGACTGGTTGTCAGACTTTCTGACTTTTGACTATCCTTAACGACTTTTCTTTTTTTTAGGGTTCCGTACCTCAAAAGGAAAAAACGAAACCCTTATAGGATCACTTTGTTGTCCGCCTGTCTGTCTGTCTGTCTGTCAAGACCCTTTATCTCGGGCACGCGTGGAGGTATCGAATTGAAATTAAAACCATATACTCAAGTCAACGGTCCCTTGATGCTGTAAAAAATCAGCCCTCTATGTTGACATGAAAAAAAGATACGGCCGTTTATGTCGCAAAAAACGCATTAATTTATAATATTAAGTAGATTAAAGTATGGATTCGTTTAGAAGTATGGATATGTACCTACAAATATGTACGGAACCCTCGGTGGGCGAGTCCGACTCGCACTAGTCCGGTTTTTTTAAATGGGACTTGCCCGCCACACTATTCCCAAACCACTGCAACTCCTGTAAGCCAGAATCAACAGTGGCGACCACCAGAAAAGCGCCAGAGCAATGAAGCTCGACGAGTCCCGGAGAAACGATTCAACTGTCTCGGATCCCGCAACGAAATTAATCAGAAAAGAACAGCGGAGGAGTAAGAAAAGCATATTTTCCACTTCTCTCATTATCAAGCAGGAGACAGAACAGAACTAGGCCAATAGGCACAAAGGAACGTTTACAACTGGGAGAAGCCCAGTTGCTAAGCACCACGGATTATAATTTACATAATTAATGGGCCCTAAAAAGTGAGCTGTTACATTCATTTTGATTCCAATAATAGGTATGGCAAAATCGCGGTGGCTAAAACCCATAATGGCCACCAAATATCTACGTATGACAGTCGGGAGCAACGGCTTTACGTGCTTTCCGAGGCATGGAGGGAACTCCATATGAAATGGATGTTTAATAATAATAATAATTTATTTAATTCAGATTACAAAATCCATATTTGGTTAGTAAAAGTCTTAACCTAATGTTAGTAAAACGACACTATACAAAATGGAAACGACTGACACCTACATGTGCAGCCGTATCCATTGCGCCTGCATGGGGCTGTCCCACCTATCACACAATGTACTCAGGAAGCTGTGGGAGCCATCACGCAATCTACCGAGAATAGAAGCGCACCGCCGTTTCCGTATGATGGCATGAAAACCATCCACCCTGGCTTCGGTGAACATCCCGGAAGCGCTACAAAAGCGTGGTAGACCCAACAGCATCCTAAATACATTGTTGTACTGGATACGCAGGGCGTTGTATGCCTTCAGCGTATACCTGACCCACAGACTGCACGTGTAAAAAGACTGGCAGTATGCTCTGAAAAGGGTTAATTTGACTTGTGTCGTACAACGTGCAAATCTGCGGATCAGCATATTACCTCGGACAGCCATCGCCCTGCGTTCCCTCTCAATATCTAGCCAAACTTAATATTTTTTTAATGCACAACATTAATAACTAATTGAATTTTAGATATTCAATGCGGCCAAGCATGACGGTAATAGTACATGTAACTTATAAAGTTACAGACTGCAAGAAAACGAAACATTTTAAAATTCATGAGTTATGTATGTTTTATTTTACGTTATTTGGTGGATAATGATTGTTACGAATTCGTACAAGAAATCTATGTGAAGGCTTCGCATCAAAGGTTATGAGAAATTTACAATTGTTGCCGGCACGGTTGGCGCAGTGGCTGAGTGACTGGCTTCTGCGATGCGTGTCGTAGGATCGATTCCCGCACGGAACAAATATTTGTATAACCTACAGATAGTTCTGGGATTGGTTGTTTGTCTTTGTGAGTTTATATGTTTGTAAACGCATGCATGATCATCATCATCATGTCAACCTTAAGACGCCCACTGCTGGGTATGGGTCTCCCCCAGGGGGAGTTCAGCCGTAATCGCCATGCTTGGCCGTTGCATGTTGGCGATGGCAGTAGTAGTAGGTCGCAGTGTTCTGATATTCAGAAGGACGCTGCTCCTCTGGTCAATATACATCTGTCGCCTTCTACGACACCCACGGGTAGAAATGGGGTGGTGCTATTCGCGGCCCGCACCACACGGCCATACAACATCAACAAAAAGCGAGTAAAAGTCAAACATTAACAATTTAAAGTTCTCGTTAAACGTTCACGCATTTTCGTATACAAACCGTCACAGATCGCGCTTACGATACTACAAGCTGTAAGCTATAAATTATCGCGATACATATCTTAGAGTGTGAGAGATTCTATCTTAACGTTCTCAATGACCGTATGTGTAATGTAATGGTTTTATTGAAATAAGAACACAGCCTTGTTGGTCAACTACTGAGCCTGATTTTCAGTTCTTTTTAAAGTCGAAGTCAAAGCATTTATATCAATTAATACATTTACAAGCACTTTAATCAAAAAGTTTAAGAAGTTGCCTGTTCCAAAACGTAAGTAGGTCTCTAAGGAAAATAACGAGCAAGAAACTCCACTGACACTCTTTACAATCAAGTTTTTACAAAATCCTCGTTACATTATTCATGTCGCTTCTATGTGTGATAACATGTAGATATGGAGCAATTTCTGTGTTCACTGATTTACGTGCTTCACAAGTTCACACCAACAACACACAAACTTGAATTTCCACGTTGATTATTATTTATTGTCTTACCTACAATTATTTTACTAATACATAAAAAAATACAAGTTAGTTTTAGACTAAAGCTAACTAACTAATTGCTAACTAGCTATTTGCACACTAAAGCCCTTATTACACTTGCCTACTAAACTCAGTCGCTACTGAATTCAGTAGAGACTGAATTTAGTCGACTTAATTTAGCCAAGTGTAATAAGGGCTTTAGTGTGCAATTATTATGCAGAAATAGTTCAGGAATACAATCAAGACAAAAAAGCAGAACAAGGAATATAAACAATTTTTTTGTAATACATAAGTTAAAGGTGCATTATATTTTAATTAGGTTAATCTACGTACTTTGGTGGACCTGGCGCTTGAATAGGGTATTTTACCAAAATAAATCTAATTAGTCCGTCAGATAGATTTCCAAAAAATATTGGACACGTGTTTTTTTATTTTCACGTAAACAAAAAATGAAGACGATACCACAGTATAAGTATTAGTACTATCGACGATACAGTGCGTCGAAAACTCGGGTGACAGACACACTATATCAGTACACTTTTTTTGGCGAAGTGACGTCACAAACCCCCACTCATGACCTTTGATGCGTTTTATCTTCGTTAGTTTTTATTGATTTGATAAAACCAAAAATACGTATCCAATAAATTTCGATAATTTTTTTGGTAAAATACGCAATTGTGGAAGTGAAGTGCTACAATTATTGCCATATTAGCATCGTCTCGCTACACATACAACTGTACCTATATTTCGCAACAAGCCAGTAACAATGTCTGGCGAACGAATAAATTCGCGTTTAACTACACATTGTGAGAGTCTTTTAGTGAGTGTGGCGCGAGTGACAAGCGGACGCGATTATTGAGGAGTACCTGCCACGAATTTGCAGAGTAAACGTAACCGGAATTCGTTCAATTTTGAAATTAGAATTTGTTCAGTTTGAAGGCTTCATTTTGATGTCAGTGAATTATACTTACTGTGCATGTCGTATAAAATTAAACAAATGATATAGGATAGTCGTATTTCCAGCACGAAATTCGACTCAAATCGCTTACTTTTACTTTGGCACGCTCGTGCCGAGACCTCTGTCGGTGGCGTGAGCGACAAGCGCTGGCGGTCTGAGTGCCGAGTGCAAGTCTTTATACGTACTCATCTCATAAAACAACGTTTGGATTAAAAGCGTTTTACATAATATTATACGGAATTTCATATTATGCCCGGCTTCGCACGGGCCTTCCTCGATAAATGGACTATCCAACACAAAAATAATTTTTCAATTCGAACCAGTAGATCTTGAGATTAACGCGGTCAACCAAACAAACAAACAAACTCTTCAGCTTTATAATATTAGTATAGATTCCGTTACTTGTATTATTTAAGTACCCGGAACCGAACTAGTTAGATTAGGTTAATTTTTTTTTTAATGGTTCGGTTGACACTGTGACCCCCTATATACCTACAGAAAAAAAAAACATTTAGTGGGTTGAGAAAATGTATTAGAAAATGATATTTAGCATACGTACCTAAACGTGATGTTTCCAAAATATGAAATGAAAAATGTATATAAAATGATTAAATAATATATCATTCAGAACATTTTTAAAGAGAAGCATAGGTATTGTCAAATAAATGTTTGTAAAGCGAGCGTTTATAAAATAAAACATTTGCGGAATAAGCTGTTTGTGAAATAAATAGTATACGAAACGTTGGTTGTAAACTAAAAATTTGTCAATGGTGTTTTAGTGAGACATTAGTAAACGATGCCAAAGGGTAAATGATGATTCACTTTCGCTCAAGAAGCCCTTGGACGCTATATCTGAAACTCCGCTATTGTGCATGATTTGCTGTCCGTATTATATAAGCCTTTAATGCGTCGATTTTATGGCCCATCCGTGAAACATAAATGTTAACAGAAAACTGTTAAGATCTAAATCTTAGTGGACTAGTGAAAGTATTTTAACGGTTGAATTGTAAATTAGAATAAATGACGTTCCCCGTTCAATTCCGGACTTCCAACTGTAGTTTATGGCTTCTAAATAGAATAGGCTTGATGTAAATGTAAATATATGTTTAGTAAGATTAATTTTGAATAGTTACTCGCATTTGCTTGGTCTAATGGTCGAAAGCGCAACTACCGCTTAATGAAATACTGACTATTCGGACACTAATGAAAACCTGTAGTATACAGTCAGATAAAAAACTTCCAACGATAAAATCCGGGTAAAAGCTGATTACGTGCGCCATCCCATCTTCCTAGTTCAGCATCCCGTGCTGGTGCTGCGGCTGCAAAAGACCTCAAACGGCGAAAGTATAGTAACCTTGGTTCGAACGTTATTTTCGAGCCGTTTGGGGTTCAAACCCTCGGGTCGTGGGGTTCGAGTACACATCTTCTTTTTATGGAAATATCCAAAAGGTTGGTTTGACACTTCCCGTGACTCAAGAGCTGGTTTTTACCTTGGTCAGAGATTAAGCATTGCCATCCAACGTGGCAATGCTGCCAGTCTCTTGGGTACATTTCCAGTTGACGGCGATGTGGACGAATTTTATGATGCTTTATTGTTAGGTTTTTTTTACTTTAATACTTTAGGTTTTCTATTTTATTATTCTTGTAAATATTGTAACGGGTGGCGCAAAAGTAAAGACCCTATTTGGTTCAGCTATAACATTTTTTCTAAATTAGAAAACTAGATTTAGATTTTTTTAAATGTATATTTGTGCCATTAAATTTCGTACCATTAGGATTTAAAGATGATGTCTTTTAAATGGTGACCTCCAGAGTTGATACACATTTGAGTCCTTCAAAATTGGTTATGAGTGACGAAGCGCATTTCCATCTCTCAGGGCATGTCAATAAGCAGAATACTCGGTTCTGGGGCACTGATAATCCGCGCATTATTCAAGAAACACCTCTACACCCACTAAAAGTTACTGTATGGTGTGGCATCTGTGTTGACAGAGTGATCGGACCCTATTTTTTCGAAGACGCTGGAGGCAATGCGATTACTGTCACTGGAGAACGCTACAGAACCATGTTACGTGAGTTTTTGATACCCAGTTTGGACGAATTGGGGCTGGAGCACATCTGGTTTCAACAAGACGGCGCTACGGCACACACAGCGCGCGACACTATGGACTTAGTGAGGGACGCTTTTCCAGGCCGAGTTATCTCTCGTTTTGGCGATTTGCCTTGGCCTGCAAGATCACCCGATCTGACCAGTCCAGACTTCTTTCTTTGGGGTTTTTTGAAATCTCGGGTGTATGTGAACAAGCCACAGACTCTCGCAGCTCTAAAAGAAAACATTCGTCAAGAAATAACGAACATATCGCAGGAAGTGTTACGGCAAGTTATGCAAAATGTCATAAATAGGGCTCAAATGTGTATCAACTCTAGAGGTCACCATTTAAAAGACATCATCTTTAAATCCTAATGGTACGAAATTTAATGGCACAAATATACATTAAAAAAAATCTAAATCTAGTTTTCTAATTTAGAAAAAATGTTATAGCTGAACCAAATAGGGTCTTTACTTTTGCGCCACCCAGTACATACTTAAAAACAAAAAAAAACTTGAGAGGTGTCAAGGGACACCCGGATGGAACGAAGTTCCTTTCGGTAAAATTAGTGAAGGAATTGTAATTTTTTTTTTTTTTTAAGTTATAATAATATTTTTTTTTATTATTAACAAATATAATGTAATTAAAAGACAATTTAATTAAACGTGCCCGTTTATGTATCGAGCGAAATGGACTCCATATTGAGCAGTTGCTTCGATACAGGGAAGTGTAAATTTTATACCTAATAGGTAAGTTTTTTAATTAAGCCAATGTTGATTAAAACTGTGTTTGTGAATAGTTCTAATTTATTTAAATAGGTTACCTATAGCACCTATAGGTACTACGCCTGCCTGCCTTTCTTTTTCTAGCAAAAGAGTACCTACTCACTTACCTACTTACAACTACAAATAATTCGCCAATGATAAAAGTAAGTACCACTACCTACCTAGGTACCCACCTAAGCTCCCACTGGCTTAATTTAAACCAAAACATTTTAATCAAATCAAAAAAAATATTATTGTCGCTAGTAAAACCTAGAGAAAAGTACTCTGTGACCTAGAGCGATAAGGTGCAGTGGTTACCTACTGACGACCGCGACCGATAGAAAGCTCATGATTATCAAACCCAAACTTTCAATAGGTACCTACTAAACAAAACATAGAAGTAGGTACAGTAACTACCTACCTACCCTACGTATTCTATGGCTTAATTATCGACTTAAAATTTACACTCGTTTTCACAATCCACACAGTCTCACAGTGAAAGGTGGACTTATCTCGTAGGTCGTTATCATCGGAATTATCACGCAATGATAATTCCGATGTCATTGAGGTAGGTACCGCCACTATTTGAGCGAATAAACTTAGGTACTAAACATATCGCCGTAGGTACATAGTTCAAAGAGTTCGCCGCGCCGCCTTTAAATACATAAACATATTCTACGAAAAGCGAATTCGGACTTTATTTTGTAAACGTAAACGGTTAAAAATTGAAATTTTACCAAACTAGGTATGATAAAATTATTCTGAGAAACGTATAGGCAGGTGCCCGACCGGACAATAGGAGCTATGTGCAACCGAATTTCACGGTTAATGTGTAAAAATAAGGTTTTAATTCGCTCCAATATTTTCATAGAAAAGCCGCGATTCAACTAATAATGAACTCTATTTGACAGTTCCAACGATTCAATTTTTCTGTTCGAATTGTCTGCGTTTGTGAAGTAATAAAAATAGCAAAAAAGTGTCGTGACAACTTTTCGTAAGAATTTTTTCCGTCTAGCCCCCTTTCACAACGCGCGATAAGGAACTTCGTTCCAATAAATATAATTTGTTGGGATCCTTACCCAAATGGTAAAAACGGGACCCTATTACTAAGACTCCACTGTCTGTCTGGCTGTCTGTCACCAGGCTGTATCTCATGAATGTCAAAATGACAGCTTTATACTAGATGCATATGAAAGTATATACGGTACCTACTTACGCAAGAAATCAATCTGTCTGTTTGTTCCAGTTAATCTCTGAAAGGGCTTGACAGGACTTGCAAGGAGTAACTTACTTATAAAATTAGGGTATTGAGAGAAAAAAATAATAGTTTAAAAAAACTAAAAACACGCTCATTATAGAAAACCAAACTAAAAAATAGAAAATAAATTTTATTAAATTATTTTATTTAAAAAAAAGCGTGGGGAGCTTTTTAAGATATTATCAAAATGATAATCACTCTACTCATATCTGTCAATAAAATATTTATAACTATTGACACCATGCACCCCACGCTTTTTTTAAAATAAAATAATTTATTAAAATTTATTTTCTATTTTTTAGTTTGGTTTTCTATAAAAAGCGTGTTTTTAGTTTTTTTAAACTATTATTTATTTTTTACTTTTTAGTTTGAAAAGTGGAATAATTTTATCAAATTAGTGTATTGTCATCGATCCTCGATAAATCTACAAAGTTTGAACGAAATCTGGCCGTTTAAAGTGGGTCAAAATCGCGCCCAAAGAAGTCGGTTACAAACAAACATACAAACGTACAGGTGAAGCTAATAAAAAGCGTGTAAAAAGAGGTTCTGTAACGCGAGCCCACGTAAACAAGGTTTTAAATAAAAAGCGGCCAAGAGCGAGTCGGACTCGCCCATGAAGGGTTCCGTAGCAGCAAGTAACATATTATAAAACTTCTTGTAGTTCGTTGTAACTTTGATCGATGTTTTAGTAGTAAATTGCGGTTTACGATTTATGACGTAGGTATAAAAACAACTGCTTACTAGATCTCGTTCAAACCAATTTTCGGTGGAAGTTTACATGGTAATGTACATCATATATTTTTTTTAGTATTATCATTCTCTTATTTTAGAAGTTACAGGGGGAGGGGGACACACATTTTACCAATTGGAAAGTGTCTCTCGCACAAACTATTCAGTTTAGAAAAAAATTATATTAGAAACCTCAATATCCTTTTTGAAGACCAAACCTTCCTTTTCCTTAGACATACAACACGTATGGGTTTGATGAAAAAAAAAATGTGAGTTTCAGTTCTAAGTATGGGAAACTACCAAAATTTATTGTTATTTTTCTACTTTTGTGTGAAAATCTTAATGCGGGTCACAGAATACATCTACTTACCAAGTTTCAACAGTATAGTTCTTAGAGTTTCGGAAAAAGTGGCTGTGACATACGGACAGACAGACAGACATGACGAATGCATAAGGGTTCCGTTTTTGCTATTTGGTTACGGAACCCTAAAAAACACTTTGTATTCACGAAAAGAACTAGTTTTTATTCGGAGTTTGACCTTGTTACAATTTTGGGACTTTTCGGTTAACACTAAGTCAAATTGGCAGCTCAACGATAAACAGATGTAGTAGAGGTTCGACGGATGGGACTCGACTGACGAGCTGCGGGAGCGGCGAGGCAGTCTGGGCAAAAATGATGACAAGACATTTTCAAGGAAGTCTATGTAACCAATTATTATTGATTATTAAGGGTTTTCCTTAGCATTGGGAAACTGCAACAGTTCGTTAGTTTGTAAGGAAAGGTAGAAAATCTTTGGAAATGCTGCGAAAGATCATACACTGATAAGAAAGATACATTATTGCCGAGTACCATAACACATCCACGTCACTCCATACAAACGAAACGATTTAATTACCTACACTACAACCAAAATAACAGACTGTACTAATACATGTACAAATACATGCGTGTGTGTGCTACGCGCCGCTTGAACTAAAAGCAGTTTCGAGAGCACGTTCGACGCGGTAAGAGGTGAGGAACAGTGTTTCGGAGGGATGCGGGGCGTTATTTATAGAAGATACTGTGACCCTAGATTATGTTTTACTTCTACTTCTTCTACGCGGAAGAAATCGCGGACAGGTGCTAGTAAATAAACAAAAAACCCTCACGGTAGTGTCTAATAATTGCGTGTGCGCATGGCCAAGTAACCTGAACGTTTAGGTACAAAACGGTATGCACCACAAACCCATATTACATTGAGTATGTCAACACGCATAGCAAAGATATACTTAGACAACTAGATGCGACAGCATTCAAAGTAGCTAGTGTTAGATATCTCCGAAACGGCTAGTCCGATTTTGACAGGACTTATACTGGCAGATAGCTAATGTTACCAGGAGTACCATACGCTTTTATTAGAAAATAAAATAGGGTTCCGTGCAAAAAAATCAAAACTTCGCTGTTAACCGACAATCACGCAGACAGAGCGCAGTTGCGAGCATTCAGCTAGTATACTAATAAAATAAATAAACGGGTTTAAAAATACACATAACTGACGAAAATCAAATGTCTCCATCATTGCGAATTGCGATTATTTATTTGTTCTAAACCATATATCTGATAAACTTCTGATTACGAATATTTTGAGGTATTTACATTTTTTTTTACGAATATTATTTTTAAATGTTCTAACTTACTTTAATGGCCTGGAAAGATTCAGGCGAGTTTTTTTGCCCAGCAGTGGGACACAGCTGAATAACAAAAAAAAACTAACTTTAAATATCTTCAAAACCCGTGTAACGTTGTATGCATGTTTTCCATAAACAGTGTTTTTTTACATTAAGTAAAAACAAGTGCGAGTCGGACCGAGGGTTCCGTTCAAATTCCGTGATTTGGTCACCCATACAATTGTTAATAACAAACATTATTTAATTCCATATTAAATCCATATTTGAACAAGTTGGACAAAATATTAATGCTCTAGTTGACCGGAACTGTGTAAAGGACATCTACAGGATAAAATCGAAAGACTTATCTAACCCAATTATCGTTGAGCTGACAACAGTATTACACAAAGAAAAAATTCTAGATAGCGTTAAAAAATATAATAAATCTAAAAAATCGGGTGGAAAACTGAATACGTCCAACTTGGGCTATCAAGACCCAGTTAAACCGGTTTACATATCGGATCATCTCACTGCTAAGACTCAAAAGCTTTTCTATTTGGCCAGAATGTTTCAGCAGCAGCACAGTTACGCCTTCTGTTGGACATCGCGTGGTGTTATTTATTTAAGAGAAAAAGAAAAGGATCTACACATCAGAATTACATCAGAAAAAGATATCGATGACCTAAGAAAGACGGTTTGACTAGTTTTTATTATGGTAACCGCTTTTATAGTTTTAATAATGTACACTTTTATTTTTGCCCTGATTCTTTATTCCGAATGTCAACACATCTTTTTATTACTTTGCATGCAATTAGAGTATAATATAAGCACACTTTCAACACTTTTTACAGTTAATTACGTATCTTATGTAGATTCCCTTATTTATCATTTAACAGTTCCTCCCTTTATATTTAGCAGAGTTCCACTTATTATGTTATTTGACATTCTCTATAATGTTTGCGCTGCAAACATTTTATTGGATTGCATATGTAATAATAATAATTATTTCCTATATTTACTAGAAATCTATCAGCCTGATCACTTATACTCTTTCCATTCCAATGGCTGACTTTGATAGTATTTCAAACAACATTGATGATTTTGTGGTCTCTGAAGCAGTCGAGTGTGAAGTTGACGACTGCAACAAAATATTCTCACCTTACTCGTCTTTGTCAATTATTACTCAAAATGTTCGCAGTCTAAATTGTAATTTTCCGGGTTTTCAGATTTTGTTAACCAGACTCAAGTTTGATTGTGATGTACTCATTCTTACCGAGTGCTGGCTGAACTGTGTATCTTCTATCCCTACAATCAGTGGTTATTGTTCATTTTACACTTCAGTGAACCCTCTTCAAAATGATGGCGTTGTTGTGTATGTAAGGGAGGAGCTTAGTTTTTGTGTTGAGGAACCTAACTTACAAAATTGTAATTGTCTCCTAATTAAAATAGGTAACAAAGATACCGCGTTACTTGCAATTTATCGATCCCCTTCGTACACTAGCATAGACCCCTTTTTGACGTCTCTTGATGAAACGTTGAATAATCTGTCCTGTTTTAACAGCGTCGTAGTAATGGGTGATATGAACATAGACATAGTTTCTGAGAATCTTAGCTTTTCCTCCACTCAATATCTCACTCTTGCAGCCTACCACGGTCTATTGCCGGCACACTATTTTATAACTCGGGATGCTAGTGGTACATGTTTAGATCACGTGCTTTTAAAAACTAGGCATCCTTCTATCACCATTGTTCCTCCGATCCCCGATACCGATCACAAATCCGTAATATTTTGTTTAAAAAAGGAACAGTATCGTAAATATGCTGTTCTAACGCGCACTAAAATAGACCAAGAAGGCTTAACTCGTGACATAAGCAAGATTAATTTTGAACCAATCTATAAAACTCATGATTGTAATGTTGCGGTCAGCTATCTCATTCATGAATTACAAAATGCTCTTAAGATTAATACTGTAACCACTTTACTTCCACGTCGCAAAAGAATTATAAAACCTTGGATTACTCAAGGCCTGTTGCGCTGCATGCGCAATAGGGATAAACTTCACCAAAAGGCTAAATTGTTTCCAGACGACCCTATTATAAATAGTACATATGTTCGCTATAGGAATTTTTGTACTAAAATCTTAAGGAGGGTTAAACGTAATTATGACAGAGAACTCGTTCAAAAGGCTGGTAAAGATAACAAAAAGTTGTGGGACACAATTAAAAAAGTCACTAATTCCACTAAAGACGTGAACTATCCTAAGGAATTACTCACATTATCAGACTCTCCTCAGCACTCTGTAAATTATATCAATAATTATTTCTGCAATGTTGGCAAAACATTGGCGGAGCAAATTGCGCCCGTTCAACCAAAGGCCCCTAAAGAAACTAGTACTTCCCCTAAGCATAACCTTAATTCGGCTGTTCTTTTTGACACCGATGAAGATGAAGTTGCTGGTCTACTAACTACGCTTAAAAATGAATGTTCCGTTGGTTGGGATAATCTGCCAAACCAGTTATTAAAAGATAATAGACGTATTCTTGTGCCACACTTAACCCATATTTTTAATATGTGTCTTGGGAAAGGTAGTTTTCCCAAAGACTTCAAAAAATCCCAGGTCCGACCAATTCACAAGAGTGGGGCCAGAGACCGTATCGAAAACTATAGACCTATTTCAATCCTCCCCTCCCTTTCGAAAATTCTAGAAAAAATTATAAATAGACGCCTAGTTAACTATCTTGAAAGCAAAAATATTATATCGGACAAACAGTTTGGTTTTCGCCGTGGTAAATCAACCGATCAAGCGGTTAGCAATCTTACTGACTTCATAACCACAAATCTAGATAAAGGCAATAAATGTATCTCTATATTTTTAGACCTAGCGAAGGCTTTCGATACGGTTTCTATTCCAATCCTCATACAAAAACTAGAAAGAATTGGCATAAGGGGGATACAGCTTTCCCTTTTGACCGATTACTTATCTGACAGGACCCAATGCGTTAGGGTGGGTAATTACACTAGTTCTGATCTTCCGGTGACATACGGCGTGCCACAGGGTAGTATTCTTGGGCCAACTCTCTTTCTCGTTTATATAAACGATCTCCTTTGTCAAAATTCATTTCATGGAAAAATAATCTCTTATGCAGATGACACTGCTCTCATTTTTGCCGCAAAAACATGGAATGAAACTTTCCAGCTAGCCCAAACTGGTTTTAATTTAGTAAAGAGATGGCTGCATGATAATGTTCTTACGTTAAACATTGAGAAAACAAAATACCTCACATTTTCGATCCGTGCTGCTTCCGATGTGAATCGAAAGTTGATCGCACATGATTGTTGTCTTGATGCTCCGGCTGATTCGAGATGCTCATGTAATACATTGGAGAGATCAAGAGCAGTAAAATATTTGGGTGTGGTAATCGACGAAAATTTAAGTTTCAAAGCACACATTCAAGTGTTGAATAAAAGAATACGAAAACTTACCTACATTTTTAAAACACTAAGATATATAGTTACCCCATCAACCTTAAAGCAAATTTACTACGCACTCTGTCAGTCTCTGACTACATACTGCATATCGTCTTGGGGCGGGGCACCGAAGACAACACTAAAACAACTTGAGGTCTCACAAAGATCCATACTTAAACTCTGTACTTTTAAACCTTTTCGTTACCCAACTACACTTCTTTACGAGTACTGTGAGGTCTTGACCGTACGCCAACTATTTATCTTAAGTATCGTATCTAAACAACATACTAATTTGGAGTTCAGTCCGAACCAGTTAACTAGGCGAAGAGGGTTACCAGTTTGAAAGTCATTGTTGCAGCCAAAAACAGCTTTTATTCGAAGATTTTATCCCTTTTTGGGCCCTTATATATATAATAAAATTAATAAGATTATTGAAATATATTCTATGAATCAATCAACCTTGAAAAAATCGGTATCACAATGGCTTTGGAAGTTGTCATATGATGAAACTGAAAATATATTGTCTGTTCTAAAGTAGTGATGAAATTGTTAATTGTTACAACTTAGTCTACTATGTAGCTTTTTCTTAATTTTGGAATCTACTAGATAAACTTGATTAATTTTCTACACACCCTCTCACATACATACACTCACCCTATTCACTTTACACACCCAGAGGACAGATATCACTTTAAATATTGTTTGGTTTTTAACTCGCTATTTTATGCATTTTTTTGTTTTAACTGTTTTTTTTTGCGTGAATCTCACATGGTCATTCCTGATCCGAGTGCTTGAGGCGCTGCTTGCTGATGCACAGGCTATAAACCTAGTTCGGCAGCAGATGCTAATAGTATGACACAATAGTTGTTAGGGCTACCATGTAATAGGACTGTAGAGTTTAAGCAAATTGTGTAAACCTGTTCTCTTTCTTTTGTCTAATAAATATTATTATTATTATTATTATTATTATAATTACAAATGTATAATTTTCAGACTTTTTCTTGTACTTGTAGTATAAGATGATATTACTTGCCAAAGGACAATGCCAGAAACTCTATGGGACTTTGCCCCACTCAATAAAAGTCATGTGCAATATGTAGCATCTTATTGTTTATTTATTGCTGATAACTACACATTAGTCTTAGTGACTGTAGAACTTGCGGTTTCCGTTTAAATCTAAAAACAATAATGACATTGATTATAGGTTAAATTGTATATTAGGTAAAATGAGTTTGTATTTTGTGGGTAGGTATTTCGTAATCCGCAAGTTCTAAAGAAAAACAATTTAGTATTGAAAGGTTCTATATTCATTACAATTATTTTAATTAATTTACTTTCTCTGTACATGGGTGAGGCAGGATCTGGCATTGTCATTTCATAGTTCTAAGTCAACAGGAAGTAAATATACCTATACATTTTAATTCCCCTGAGAGTGTCGAAATAATATACGTTTTTTGCGGCATAAACGGCGGTAGGTATCTTTTTTCACGTTAACTTAGAAATTTGATTTTTCACAGCTTCAAGGGACTGTAGTCAACTCAATACCTTCACGTGTTTCTGAGATAAAGGGTCTTGCCAGACAGACAGATGGACAACAAAGTATATATATTATCCTGTAAAGGTTCCATTTTTTCCTTTTGAGGTACGGTTCTCAGCAAGGTGTTTTGTTAAATGTTATTTAGTTTGATGGGCAGTATTAGTGGTTAAGTTATGACAATAAAGCGGTATCATTGGTCATTATTGTCACACACATCCCTCGGGTCTGGTGGAAACGCAGACTAACGGATGTATGATTGTGTATTTTGACACCCCATATGATCCTATCCCACACCATTGCCCGTAGGGTATCCGGACCAGAATATCACCTTTGTCCAACAGTGGACGTATTCCGGCTGATGATGATGATCCTATCATTCTACACGTCCACTCACCATTCCATAAATCCCTACAATTCACCAGTCGATAAAATGTTTTTACTGCAGACATATCAAGCGACATCGCACGATTCCGTAAGCGACATAAATCGCCTAATGCATACGAGTAGGGTTACCATCACCTGCGCATCGCGGTGAATGCACGAGTGAATCCCGCTCTCCCGCCCATAGGTCGGTCGAGAAACACCTGGATGGTTTTAATCGGTAAGAGTCCGGTACAGGCTCCCCGTTTTGCAAAGGGAGACGTTTCCCTCCTGGGGAAAAAACTGAAACGGGGAGCTATCACCCATGACGATGCCCTCACGAAAAAAACACAAAAAAGGGTCTACCATCACCTAAATTGCCGACGCTAGACAAAAAGTTTAAAAACCCTGAACATTTAGGTGATTGTTATTTCTTTCCGGACGCTCCTGAAAACATTTTTGGTAAAAAAATAAAATCACCATTTATTTTTACCTTTCAATTAATCGGGATCCCCTGACACAATATGTGTCCGAGTTTCACAAGACTTTTTTGACACTTTTTGATAACCAGACGACCCCTAGACGTCCTCGAAACTAAGACAAATCCTGAAAATCTCGGGCGTATAACAGCCCTACATACGAGACGTTACTAAACCTAAAACAATCCTAACCAATCGTCCACAGCCTACCAAAAAGGTAAATTCACAGTACACTAACAGATTCCCGCGCCATATCCAGCGCAGATGTTATCTGTGGTCACATTATGGCCATTAGAAAGGCGGTGAGTGGTCCATACTGGACAGTGGCCGGCGCCCTTCACTGTGGATGAGCGGGACTTATGTGGGGTCTCTGACACGAACGCACAGCTGAAAATAAAGTATAGGTTTGTAGGTACAGTATCGTGATAGTCCAGTGGTTATGGCAACCGCCTCCCATGTATGACATTGCGAGTTCGATACCGGGCAAGTACCAAGTTTTCTTTTTGTTTTTTAATTCATATAATGTACTACCACGACCCGGAAGACGCAGCGTTGGTAGGTCTCCCACCAGATGGACCGACGACATCGTTAAGGTCGCGGGTAACCGGTGGATGCAAGCGGTAGGTTGTAGCTCGTTGTGGCGTTCTATGAGGGAGGCCTTTGTTCAACAGAAGACGTCTTCCGGCTGATGATGATAATGATAATGTACTATCTTATTTTCAAATTACTAGCTTTTGCCCTCGGCTTCGTACATGTAAATGTCGGTTATCGCAGATGCAAACAGAGTCGCGGATTTAAAATTTAATTATTAAAAAGTACCTTATATCCTTCCCCATAAGGGTAACCCTTATGGATGCGAGAAGCGCGGCAAAGAGATGTGTGGAAATGTTTAGGAGAGGCCTACGCCGCAGAGGCGACTACTACTAATATAAGTTAATAATACATAAATACACAATAGTAACGTTAAAGTACCGACTTATACTATTTTTAACTTGATAGATTTTATGGAAGTACGTATAGTAGTAAGAATTAAAGGCTATTTTTTTTTTTTTTTTTTTTTATATCCTTCCCCAGGGTTCAAGCTATCTTCGTACAAAATTACATCAAAATCGGATCAACCATTTCGTCGTAAAAACGTAACAGACAGACAAGAGTTTCTTTCGCATTTATTTTTATTTTTATTTATTTTTTATATAGTTATAGGCTTGCGTTTGACCGCAACTCACCTGATCTTAAGTGATGATGCGGCCTAAGGTGGAGCACGCTTGCATTTATAATATTATATAGTATGGATTTATTAACACTCCAAGTAAAAACATACGCACGCGGACTTAATACCTGAGGCTTTTCGGGGGAAATCGGCACCATTATGTCTTTGTCTGGTCGACCATTGGTCGCGTACCTTCGTATTTGGAGAATGTATTTAGTTTACCGAGTCCTGAATCGAGACTATCGAGTCCAAAAACGGCAGCATTCGCTAGATCTTCGGTGTCCAGTTGTATGTAAAGCGTGGGAATAAGGTTAGCTTTACGCTTCTGAGTTATAGGCATCGGTAAATTGCGACATAAGCTTGTGAGTTGCTTAAAGTAGCCGTAGAAATTTATTGTGTGAGTTTGTTACAAGATGTTGTGGTCTAAGAACATAGAGACGCCATAGTTACGCCATTTTAGCATTAATTTTTATGTTTATCTTGGACATAACTGACATCCGTGAAGGAAAACAACGTGAGGATAGCTTATCCATTCTAATATTATGAGCCTTGAACACCGTCGCGCCGTTGCCAGCCTATCGGTCTTTTATCGGGTACATTTCGGAGAGTGTGCTTTGGAATTGCACAACTTAATTCCCCCATCCCCATTCCATCACCGGACGAGCAGGGATACGGCGAAGCATAACCGCTATACGGTTGAAGTTCCACGGTCTCGAACCAAGCGCTTTGCTTCCACATTTATTGTGCGAACTGCCAGACTGTGGAATTCACTGCCCGCTTCTCTATTCCCCGATACATATAATCTGCGTATCTTCAAGGCACGAGTGAACCGGTTTATTCTAGGCAAGCGTGCTCCACCTTAGGCCGCATCATCATTTAAGATCAGGTGAGTTGCGGTCAAACGCAAGCCTATAACAATATAAAATAAAAAAATATAAATTGCGAAAGTAAAGCAAGTAAGCTAAGCTACTTTTCAATCTGCAACCGCGACAACCGACATTCATGCGGATAAACTCGCAGCACAAGCTTGTACTTAAGCCTGGAATCGCCAATCCTGTTGATCAATGCCCATGGGAACCTTAGTTTTGTATAATTTTTTTTTTTTTTTTTTAAAGTCAAAGATCTTTATTGTGAGACAGTGGTTATAGAGTTGTTATTGAGTTTCAAAGTGCGTTTGCACTGCTCCACCATGTTAGGCATACAATAATTAGTTTTTTATTATTATTATTATTATCTTAGACCTATGTTTATGTGATATACTATATTAATTCAATTTGCATCAAAACATAAAACGGTTTGGCATTAACTCATCATGTATCTTTCGGACAAAAATTCATGTACTGTATAATATAATATGGTCTATTTACCAAGAAGTCAAATATATTTTTTTTTAAACATATAAATATTTTCAATTTCTCTTATTTGCTTAGGAAGCTTATTATAAATGCGTGAAGACATTCCGAAGAAACTTTTGGACAGTAGGGCTGTTTTTGAGGGCATATTTGTTATTTTGTCGACATTTCGACGGGAGTGCAGGTTACCAAACTTTTCCTTATTGGTCTTTACAAATATAGCGACCTCATAGATGTAGATGGCAGGAAAGGGTTAAGCTTTTTAAAATATTAATATAATTTAGCAGCATTATTTCAATTCTGTAAATGTAAATGCCATGGAGCCATTTACTAATATATCGTCGGGGATAGTGCAAATCCGCGAATCTACCATACCATACGTAAACTGCGCGTATCTGCACTACGTCTAAGTTTACAGGGGAAGGTTATAAGTGCGGTGTCGATACTTACCGGCCGTAGACAAGCGGTATTGTTATTGGGCGATTCCTTGCATTCTATAGGTCGGACAAAAATCACGTCAAAGAGGTGTCTGCCAATGACGATCGTGCGTATATTGCGCCCGAAATTTTTAATTGGCTACATTTGTCAGATACGCGGAATAGGGTATTACACCCATTTTTGAAAAGTGTCTCAATGAAATTCTGTAGTGCTAATATGATCCCAAAAAAAAACACAAAATTTTTATTCAATCGATAAGTGCCATAAAAATGCATCTAAATTTTACATTTTCAAATTTCGCGCGTAGTTTGACGATAACGCCTCTTCCTGGACGCCATATTGCTCAGCGTAAATGACGTCAGTTCGTTTTGTATCAAATGAGCTCATATTAAATATGATAATTGTATATCATTTAAAAATAATTAAAAGCATATTTTGTACTAGGTGTAATAATGAAAAAATTACGTTGGTTACGAAAATATTAAAAGTACAAAACTTATATTACGCCAATCGGTTGACTGACTGACAGTTGTAATTTTTTTGTTTACACAGCCGTACGGCGTAATAACATGGCCGCTACTATTTTACGGTGTTTTATAATAGATTAAAAATACTGAAAACTTTGAATTGAATTTAAAAATTTGTTTTGTTATTTTAAGAACTAAAACTTACATTTTCCGACTGCTTCACGCCTAAACTGTCTCAATAACATATTTATAGATTTTTTCTCCTAAAGAGTAAAATACCCTATTATCCAATGCTAGTTACGCGGATTTGCACTATCCCCGACGATATTTTTATTTTTTTATTTTATTTTATTAGGGACAACAAACAGCAGTATATAAAACAATAATCCAAAAACTTATTAATAAGAGTAGCATATACACTGCTAACGACGTTATCCACAAATTAATAAAACAGAATAGCTAGCTGTTAAATGACTATCGATTCAACTTATCGTAGTGTAATTTATAGTTACATAAAACAATATTATTGTTATTACTAGGTTGAGAAAGACCAATAAAGACACAAATTCAAAAATTCTGTAGTATCCTAATATGAATGTGTACTTACTGTTAGCACGGTTAATACCATAGGTTGCACAAACATCTAAATTAAACAAAAATAAAATAAAAAGTACATTCCATCTGAACTTTGTGAGTGTCAGGCAACTCACATTGTCAACATGCATATCCTCACTGACTACTGCTGATCTTTTAAGATATTAGAGATTTCCTTTTTAAATAACGGCTTGCTGAGGAATATTATATCTACAGAACAAAATTTTTGATTATAAATTTCAACCAAACGATGCAGCGGCGAGCGAGATCCCGCATTAGAGCGACAAAAAGGAGCAGCGAATAAACGCTTTAAGCGAGAGTCACGCCCATGTGTTGTGCGAGGGACCAGGTAGCACAAACTATTCACCAGATTGGTACAGTCAAACTTGTTACGACATATGTTGAAAAGCGTCATCATCTCAAGGAGAGTGCGTCTAGAAAATAAAGTCAAAATGCCGTATTTTTTAAGTAGAGACTGGTATGATATTTTTTTACGGAAGCATCTATAGTGCATAATAATATGATAGTGATATGTATATTAATATATGTTTGTCAAAAATGAACATGGCTGTTGGATTGTCATGCTCGCTCAAATGTCTCGCTGTTGGTGGCGCGTGTGTTGGATCATTCGACTCCCTTCAAAATGGTTGAGCTGAATGGTGCTGATTCTCGCGTCATGTTCGTGAACGGGCGCTATCAGTAGAGATTGGTCAGCTTTTATCTGCCATGGACTTTATCTTGCTTCTTTTTTATGATTTGTATTGCTAGATTATCTTCATAGTTTTCACATACTTATAGAAGCAACAAGAATCATGTAACTACTTTGTAAAAAACTTGATTTAAAAGAGTGTCCGTGTGGAGGGGAGTTTCTTGCTCGTTCTTTTCCATAGAAACCTACCATCGTTTTGGAACGAGCAACTAGCTTCAACTCTCTGACTAACTGACCGACTCCTTGACAATTCAAAAGTGCCTGTAAATGGTTTAATTGAAATAAATGCTTTGACTATGACTATGACATGCCTTCTTTGTATGAGAAGAACCTGTGCAGTGGAACAATTAAACTGGCATATTATAGTCACTTCGATTATGCAACAGTTAAAATACGTCTAAAGCCAAAGATTTTCAATTGACGTGTCCAAACCGTTTGGCTATTCTCACTTACCTACTTCATAAATATTTATACCTACAAAATGTTCGGCACCAATACTGTTTTTTGCCGATAATATGCCCAATTTGCACATATTACAGATAGTTTTATTCCTGAATTATTTCGTGTCGTCGAGCATAAAAATTATGTGCGTATTGATTTTTATAATTTTAGACATCCGTTTAACAATGTTATTAGCAAATTTGACTATTAGCACATTGTATACTCATAATTATATCCTCAATTTTGACGAGGACCTTGCCGCATGTCGATTTAATTGACTAAACTATTTTCCAATTATATTCCCCTCGCGAGCTTGGTTTGATGATAAATGTTTAACTAGAAGTTATTTTCATTTAGACTTCGTTCTGGCATTTTCTATTAGCAAAGTTTGCCTTTTTAATGCGAAAAGCTGCATCGCCTAATTGTGAGACTTGTAATAAAATTGAAGATGTGCAACATTTTCTAATGAATTGTGTTAAGAACAAAGATGAACGGGAATTTTTGGCAATTTTTTTATTGGAACTAAACATGTATCCAAAATATTTTGGCATACCCTAAATCAGAAACGACTAAACGCATAATTTGTGGCTTAATTCAGAAGTCTAGGCAGTAATTCATTTTTCTATTTCATAGTATATTGCTGTGTGTAAATAAAGTTTATGGTACAATTGGGTTGACGTATCCGTGAGGATGAAAACTTTTTATTAATCTGTACTAATATTACAAAGCTAAAGAATTTGGTTGAACGCGCTAATCTCAAGATCTACTGATTGGAATTGAAAAAAATCATTTTGTGTTGGATAGTCCATTTATCGAGGAACCTGGACTACCAGAAAATCACCAAAGCAATGAATCTCAACGAGTCTCGAAGAAACGATTTTTTGAGTGGTTATGAATAAATTATTATATATATAAAAATATTGCAAAAAGCGGAAGAAAATTTGAATTTCGCAAGCGACCTTAATGCGTTTTGATATAACTGATAATATTTTCTAAATTGATCACTATTCTACGACTTTACGAAAATTGTACTGCAGTTGAACGTGTAATGGTTAGAAGGGAAAGTTAGAATTAATAGCACAAATTGTAAATGTAACACTAGTAAGTATTCTATTGCAGCCATGTATCGACTGATTTAAGTGCTACAACTAAGACTAGACTAAAACAACTACGGGCTACTTATCCTAACATCGCGATTGTATTACTTCATGGGGTAGGCAGAGATGTCTGGTAATCGCACTCATTTCGGTTATATGGAGTATAAAAACACACATTACATATCTCCAACTACGCTTATTGCCCATCAAACCAATTAACATTAAATAAAAACTATTTTACAACAAAAAGACAACCGCCTTCAAAAAGTGAAAAATAACTTTAAATTCGAAAATCAGCGGCTTTGGTTTTGTTTGTTGATTTCTATTGCCACTGACTTGCGAATTTTGCTGACAACTTTGAGGTAACCTATACACTATCAATTAAAAAATGAGTAATCGAAATCGGACTACACTGACAAAAGTTACGCGTGGTCAAACATAAACAAAATATACAATACGGTCAACGTATCTTGGCGCGTCTGAAGTTAGCTGTTTGGCTGCGCAATGGAACTTTTAGGAACGAAATTGTCTACTGCGCAGCTAATCGGCTAACTTCAGACGCGCCAAGATACGTTGACCGTACTGTACGTGTCAAATTGAGAACCTCCTTCTTTTTTTGAAGTCTGCTGAAAAGTTTAGTTCGAATATTTAAATCTTGAAATTTTGTTCTTCAAAATCTTCGTAACCAGAAGATTCCCAGGAATAGTGCAGAAAAAAACAACATAGTCATCATCATCATCATATCAGCCTATGGCCGTCCATTGCTGAACGTAGGCATCCTCCATAATTTACAAATACTTGCAGTGATGGAAAGAGCATTTAACTTTCGGGTTAATTACGGATCTCCCCACATAGGATATGGATTAGCTGGAATTAAATTATCAGGATCACCTAATAAATATGGGTTGGTTAGAGTTAATATAGTTAATAAAAATAATATAATAATAATTCCAATTAAATCTTTAAAGGAAAAATAAGGATGGAATGGGATTTTATCTAAATTACTGTTTGTTCCTAAAGGATTATTAGATCGTGTTTGATGTAAAAATAATAAATGAATTATGGTTATTATTAAAATAATAAATGGAAGTAAAAAATGAAATGTATAAAATCGAGTTAATGTTGCATTATCTACAGCAAATCCCCCTCAAATTCAATTTACTAATATTACCCCCTAAAGATGGAATAGCTGGTAATAAATTTGTAATTACAGTTGCACCTCAAAATGATATTTGAGCTCAAGGTAATATATATGCAAGTTGACGTGCCTATGCGCAAGCCACATCGCTCGAAGAACCGATAACCGATGGGGAAGAAAGGTTTTCGAATGGCGACCACGAACCGGAAGACGCAGCAGTTGGTAGGCCTCCCACCAGATAGATGGACAGACGACATCGTCATGGTCGTGGGTAACCGGTGGATGCAAGCGGCCGGGGGAGGCCTATGTTCAGCAGTGGACGTCTTCCGGCTGATGATGATGATGTAGTGGCTTTAAAACCGTTTTATGTATTTTATTAGTATATCTAAAGATGCGTACGGATTAGAGACAGCCTCGGGGTGCGCAGCTTCGCCACGCACGGCTCGTGAAGGCACGCCTCGGGGTGAGGCGCGTACGCACTTGAGGCAACAAGGCGAGCCGTGCGTGCCTCAGGCGAGGCTGCCTCTAATCCGTACGCACCTTAACACTAGCTACTTTTGAAGCTGTCGCATCTGTAGTTATCTATATCTTTGCTATGCGTGTTGACATACTCAGTGTAATATGGGCTTGCGGTGCGTAGTACCGTTTCGTTTAGGTATCTAAACGTAGGTATGTTGCCCATCAAAATAAGTACCTATATCATCTGCCTAGCCTTTTTCCAACTATGTTGGGTCGGCTTCCAGTCTAACCGTATGCAGCTGAATACCAGTGTTTTACATGGAGCGACTTCCTATCGGACCTCCACAACCCAGTTACTGGTTAACACGATACCCCTTGGTAGGACTGGTTGTCAGACTTTCTGGTTTCTAACTTCCCATAACGACTGCCAAAGATCTACAAATGACAGCCGGAACCAACGGCTTTACGTGCTTTCCGAGGCACGGAGGGAACTCGATATAAAAGGGATGGTCACCCATCTAAAGACCGACCGCGGCTAGCGTAGCTTAACCTTTGACCGATTGATCTGTACGGCTTTATCTTAGCCACGAGCTTCTCTCTCATCAAACTAAGTACATCAAAGAATATTGCTGGCAAAAGTCTTCTTTGAGACCTTGATCGAAATTCGGTCGAAACTGTCGAAAGAGAAATGTGTTCAAATTAGTTTTAATTCTACACCAGCGGCGCTAAAAAAAAAGAATTAGACCAAGGCACGATTTACCACGGAAAGTAATTCAAATAAAAAAAGATAAATACTTACTCATCAATCACATCAAGACTAAATAACCTCGTATTAAACCATAGATTGACCGATTGACAGTGCATTTTCCCGCCTTTTTGCACTCTATCCAGTCTGTGCGTGGTTAGGGATGTCGAATAAAAAGAGAACGTCACTTTTATAGTATTACTAGGGCGCCCGGCAGACGTAGTCCTGCCCTTAAAATAAAAAATCCTGCAACTCGACTGCAGCGCCACCTACTGGGTCCAATTGTGAATCTAACCCATTCTCAAATCCACTAGAACACACACAAAAAATTTCATCAAAATCGGTACAGCTGTTTAGGAGTTCACTTTCATACACACTCACAGAAGATTTTTATATATAAGTGTATGTGTGTTTCTTTTTTATCTGTGCTTTTATTTTTGTTGTGGTATGATTGAATTTGAATTGGTCTGCCCAAAAATCAGGTATTCATACATCACACACATCAAGCCATACCAAACTATCAATTTTTCCCAATTTAATATGAACCTTATGTTTTTGTAATAAAGTTGAAAATCAATCAAAGAAATTTGACAGACTGGGGTAGCTTGATGTGATGGCCTCTGCACATATAACATTAATAAGTCACTATGGTACTTGCTAGACATCAAACAGCAACCTTAAGCATGAGAGACGGGATCTTTACACTGGGACATCACACAATCTTTTATTTAATACTAGCTTTTGCCCGCGACTTCGTCTCGTAAATGTCGGTTATCGCGGATTATGTCCTTTCCTGGGATTCAAGCTATATTCATACCAAATATCATCAAAATCGGTTCAGCCGTTGCATCGTGAAAGTGTAGGTAACAGACAGAGTTACTTTCGCATTTATAATATTAGCACAGTATAAAAACATACAGTAGGACGACGCCTTTGATCTTCTTGTAAATGCCGACAACGTGTAGACATTGTCGCAACAGCTAGGGTTGTCTCAAGTAAACAATATTTTTTAATTTATTTTAGATCAACATTATTATTAACACCAACCATTATCAAAAATATCGTTTTTTATTAAACAGTTTTATTTAGCTTGCCCTGTTTGTTTATTTATTTGTTTGGATCAAATCAAGTATTTGAAATTTGACCCCCTTCCTGTTGACGGATTTATTTGAAATTTGTTATGCACCTTTAGTATTAGTATAATTTAACAAATTCGGTATCATTGTAAATCCAAGATGGCCGCCACTACTAAATGGCGGATTACATATTATATCACTACTTCCTCAATATAAGTATCTAATGAAAGGGCTTGATTAGTAAAATAGAGTTCGTTATGAAAAGCTAATATGGCCATCAACAAAATGGCCGGATCATTTTTCTTTTCACAACCCTTTATAGGTAAACCAACCAAAATTATAGGTAAGAATGTACTCATTAAACGGTTTTATTTAGCTGGACCTGTTTATTTGGGTCAAATCTAGCAATTGAAATTTGACCTCCTTCCTGTTTACGGATTGATCTGAAATTTGGTACGTACCTTTAGTTCTCATGACAATATAATTTAATGCATTCGGTTTCATTGTAAATCCAAGATTTAAATCCTATTTTTCTTTTCACAACCCCTTCAATATGGATATCAAATGAAAGGGCTTGATCAACAAAATGCTGTAATATGCTTTGACAGATTTAAAAAGGAACAAAACTAAAAACTTGTAAATAAAAAATGAGTAAAAAAACGATTTTAAATCTTGGATCATCTTTGATTCTAATTTCGACCCCATAATCGTTTTAAGCGACCTTGAAAACCTTGAAAACCTTGAAAATGATACCCATGACGAAAAATTTGCAAATTTTCCTCGGCGCCATCTTGGATTCTAATTTCGGCCCCGTAATCGTTTTAAGCGACCTCGAGAACCATGAAAATGACACCCATGACGAAAAATTTGCTAATTTTCCTCGGCGCCATCTTGGATTCTAATTTCCACCCCATAATCGTTTTTAGCGACCTCGAAAACCATAAAAAATACACCCATGACGAAAATATTGCAAATTTTCGTCGACGCCATCTTGGATTTTAATTTCGTCCCCATAGTCGTATTTAGCGACCTCGAAAACCATGAAAATGACACCCATGACGTAAGTTTTGCAAATTTTCGTCGACGCCATCTTGGTCGGCGCACAATAAATAAATGTCGGCTATACGTCGCGGCGCCAAGTTGGCGGCAAGGGCTCAGGATAATTTCAAGTGTTTTCTTTCTATCAAATAAACAATATTTTATTTATTTGTTTACCTTTCATCCGTGCGCGGAAATTGATGAAATTGCAGTTCTTTATTAATGTAAGATGACGACTGCAATCTTTCACAACACACGTCGTATGCACCATTGTAATAAAATTATTTTACATTAATTAAAACAAAAAGAAACTGACACATGATAGCCCTGAAAGTTTTCTCCCGAACTACTAACACGGTAGCGTATGCAGTTCGGGAGCGCCCTTCCCCCGTCTCGCCCCTCACGCCCCGCACGATTGCCCTGTCTAGACGTCCTCGTCGGACGACTGTATGATTTATAGACTGTGATATTAGTATGGATTTTTATTTTTTCGAACAACTTGAATCCCAAAACCCTATTTCAACTAGCAAACTATTTAGAACGGTATACCAATAAAAACGCAATTCCCTTTGTCGCTTTGGTGCGCCGACGCAGCTAAATTGCGTCCTAACAAAAAATATGACAAGCTAATGTTAATACAGAAGATCTACTTCGAACAAGCAATAAGGGGCGGTGAAAATGATAATAATTAACATTTATTTATTAATTTAGATGGTTAGAAAAATATTATTAATTTTGTTAAAAAGAATCTCAGGACCATATTTACAATGTATTGGTTTATGTATATCAGCTGTTTGACACCCATAGTAAAGGGTCTCGCTAGTTTGGGGTCAAACAGCCATGTGTAAAATATCCCCACATATTATTATTATATTGTTATTATTCTAATGTACCACCTACTGTAATACCCTTCCGTGGGATGTCCGGACCAGAATAGCAACAACCACCTATGTCATCCGTAGGCTCCGGCGGTCCCACGCGAGCTCATCCTCGCAGATGGGTTTTACGCTTACCACTGCAGCTTCGGCTTACTGGCCTATAATATTTTTTTGTTGTGACCGCTTTTCGGTCACGGCTGCCAATTTCAATTGAGTCTATATAACCAAGTGCGCAGGAGATATTATAGTGCACAAGTGTGTGCGCAAACACAGATGCACTCCCTCTTCCCTCACTCTCATAGTCCGATGGAACGGTCAGGCGCAGGACCAACGTCTTTTCGTACTTTCCGAGACACGGGGGTGTCAACCCCCAACTTCCTTACTCCGGGCTGATACTGAGAAATTCCCAAACCCAACAAGACTTTGCCCAATCAGGGAATCGATAATATTGAAGAGTTGGTCTCTTGATAAAATCATATTCTTGAGTGTTATAACTAGGGAATGCAATCTCGTACGAGATTTCCGCCTAGCGAGATCTTGCGAGACTCAAAACCCAGTCTCGCGAGATCTCGCAAATTACGGCATCTCGCGAGATTGGGAGAATCGCAATTAAAACATATGCAAATGCTTGTTTTAAGAACTAGTAATTGACATGATATGTAATTAAATAGAAACTGCGTTGCTTAGTTATAAAAATAATGTAAAATTATTTTAAAAATCAACAGAGTACTTATTATTTTGTCTCTAACTCTAATAACATTTGTTTATGTCTATAATTATTATACCTACTGTAGCTAATCAGTTCAAATTCTTACAATATTGGTAACAAAACAATAATTATCTATATTTAGTCTTTTGTAAATTATTACTTTAGTTTCAATAATTAAGAGTAATAGGAACATTACTTATGGTAAATAAATACAACAAAACAAAAACTTAACTTCACAAGTTCTTAAATAAATGTTGTGAGATCGTATTAATCAAATAAAAGAAGTTTAAAGTAGAAGTCAGATGAAGTTATCAAGGTACGAAAGGCAAGTTAGTTTGAAAATGGCTTCTCAAAAAACACATCATGTCGAGAGTATCCTGACAGACGACTTCTGATTTTGCATGCCAAATACCCTGCTGCTGAAAAAGCTCGTTCTGCCTCAACACTTGTGGGAACCACAGTTGAGAGGCAGTTATGTACGAAGTTTAAAAGTTCCCCTCTTACTCCACCAGCTTCTTACAAATTCATTTCTTTTTTTATTAAAATGTCTAAAGTATTTGTTGTAGAATTTGTTGAGCGAGCAGTGGGCTGTTTCAGTGCTTTCAGCGATTTTTGCAGCCGCGCTATGAAATACACGTCGTCACGCTGCATTTGTCGATCTCGTTATCTCGCGAGATCTCGTACGAAATTTGACGAGATACAATCTCGTAAAATATGGCCGGGATCTCGCGAGATCGGGATCTCGGCGAGACGAGATTGCATTCCGAAACCATTGCCATACAACGTGGCAATGCTGCCAGCCTGTTGGGCACGTGTCCCGTTGACAGCGATGTAGACGAGTTTTTTGATGCCCTTTGAGCTCCCCTGTCTTTTTCTTGGAATTGTACATAATATTATTAGATTGCATTCCCTAGTTATAACTACTTAGTAGATCGGTGTTACATTTAAAATTATAACTCAGGCTGTTTATTTCCCAGAGCCCGAAACATCAATTTCGTAGGCAACTGAAAATACAGTACCTAATTTAAATAACAGAGGGCGTTAAACTCGTTAATCTACCTACATCATTATTTATATTTCAAAATAGATATCAGCATAAAAAATAAGTATGACAAAGAGTACCGAGTGTTTCTTTCACTTATCTGATTTTGTATGACCAATGACCATTAATACACAAAAACTTTTTATTTCTAATGGTTTTTTTTTGTGTCTGTGGACGATGTACTATTATATTACCGGTTAAACGCATACCGTATATTTTTTTCTACTGCTTATAGCTGCTACAGTTTTTTTTACTATGAACCTTCTACCATTTTCCCTATCACGAGCATGCGTTTACGCATCGATTGACGGCCGTTACAAAAACTAACGCATTACGCTCATTGGCGCGATGATTGAAAAAATTGCTGATAATCGTGTTAAAGGTTGTGTAGACTTTTATGGCCTTTTTGTGAAGGAATGGTTTTTCTATTAAAGTGGGCTAGTTGCGTAGCGCACTTGCTATCTCAATCCAAAGGATTATGATGGAAATAAGTAATCCATTGCTTCAAACAAACTCAAAACATTTATTTCAAATAAGCCATTTACACGTATTTTTGAATTGTCCAAGAGTTATTCAGCCAGCTAGTCCATATGGTGTCGGACGTAAAGAATAGCACCATCCCATATCTTCCCGTGGGTGTCGTAAGAGGCGACTAAGGGACTCACCAGAGAATGGGCAGCAGCGTTCTCTGTGCCTTTGTAACAACCATAATGCGATCGTCAACCCGCCTGCCAAGCGTGGCGATTATGGCAAAACCCCCCATTTCTTGGGGGAGGCCTTTGTCCAGCAGTGGACGTCTTTTGGCTGAAATGATGATGATGATAGTCAGCCAGAAAGTTGAAGCTAGTTATCGTTCCAAATAGTGGGTTTCAATAGAGAAGAGCAAGCAAGAAACTCCATGAACTCTTTTAAAATCTTCAAAATATTACAAATTACGGTTACAACATGTTAAATCCACGCGTACAATGTGACAACAATGTAACAAGATATGCACGTTAAAAAAACGTCTAGGGAAAAATATAACCATAATAAACAATTCAAATTAAATTTAAAATAACCGAGGCAGCTAAGAGATAACCAGTCTTAACCGAGGCGCCCGTTCACGATCATGACGCACGGAATGACACCAGCTAGCTCAACCATTTTGAAGGGAATCGAAAAAGTTGTTAGTACTTTACTCGCGAATTCATCTGCGTAAGTTCTCTCAAGGAGCCTTATTTTTCTATAATTCAATATAGGAATAACGCAGCTGGTGAAAGCGGATGAGCAGTTTCGGAGATTATCCCCTACATACAAACTAAGAAACAAATACTCTTTATAATATTAAAATAGATTTTAAAAGATTCCCCATTTTGTTTGCCTTCAACACAAAATATAAAGGGTAGGTACAGAAGGACCGCTCCCGCCATCTTAAAAAATAATTACCTAAACTTGCCAGACTCACTAGGGTTGCTACTGTATTGACTCTGTAGGTTTTATTTGTGAGAATATGAAATTTTATTGACACTGGTTGGAAGTATTTGATATTTTTTATTAAAAAAAAAATCTGTTCGTCATGTAATGTCAATGTCTCTCATTTATTCATTTAGACAAAACGTGACAGTCGAGACTTATGTCTGCTTGAAACTGCTTGAGATTGCCAATAAACGCAATGTCAATGTGTTCGTGAGTAAAATGGCGGTTTGTTCTGAGTGGTCTACGGGCGCGCTGCAGCCTTACGTACTTTGTGCCTTCAACCTCTAAATAGTCCCGTTTCTTTGTTTTCAGGAGGCGTCATTCCCACTTCATCCAAGATTGTCAGGGAAGGTGAGACCACATCCACGGAACTGATATTTGAGTAAGTACCTACCGTTTGTTTAAAAAGAAATAATCTACATTGCCTTTTCCCAACTATGTTGGGCGGCTTCCAGTCTAACCGGATGAAGCTGAATACCTATGTTATTCATGGAGCGACTGCCTGTCGGACTCCCACAATCTAGTTACTGGGTAACACGATACCCCTTGGTCAGACTGGTTGTCAGACTTTCTGGCTTCCGACTACCCATAACGGTTGTCAAAGACGGCCAGTATTTAAAAAGTTTTGTTACAAAAAGTCGGTTGCAATACAAAAGAACAAACAAAACAAACCCACCGATTTTCGTCGAACTAGTCATGTGTGTTCTGTGCTAAAGTTATTTATCACTTTTTAGTTTTTGTAGGCGGTTGTCTTTTTTTGTAAAAAAGCTTCTTCTTATCATCCAAATCCATTAAGATACGGCAACACAGTCAAAACAGAGATTGAAAGTGCAAGATTGGAGGAACTTAATACATCATCTTTGTATAATTTTTAGCTTTCTGTCGAATTTTCCTAAAGTGCTGAATCAATTTCGATAAAATTTATATGGGACCCTCTGTGAAGTCTACCCTTTTAAACAAAAAAAGAATTTTCAAAATCGGCGTTTTCAAGTAATCGGTGAACATACATAAAAAAAAGATTCTGACGAATTGAGAAGCTCCTCCTTTTTTTGAAGTCGGTTAGAAAAGAAATACTATGCTTTCTGTCTTTCTGTTTGTCTGTCACACAGACGATACGGTTGGCGCAATGGTTGAGTGATCGACTACTGCGCTGCGTGTCGCGGGTTCGATTCCCGCACGGAACAAATACCTGTTTGTATGGCCTACAGATAGTTGTTCCGGGTCTGGCTGTTTGTGTATGTGAGTTTATATGTTTTAGGCGAAATTCCTGGGCAATAATAATTAAGAAACAAAAGAAATAATAAAACTGGCGATATTTATTAAGTACTAGCTAACCCGATAGACGCTGTCCTAAGCTGTCCCTATCTACCTACTTACCTGCCTATCTGCCTACCCTACACACCCTACGTAGCTTACCTAGCCTACCTATCCTGCATACCCTACATCCCCTATATACCCTACCTACTCTACCTACCCTACATACCCAACATACCTTACTTGCCCTACATACCCTACCTGCACTAATAGGGTATTACACCCATTTTTGAAAAGTGTCTCAATGAAATTCTGTAGTGCTAACATGCCACCAAAAAAAAACACTCAATTTTTATTCAATCGATAAGTGCCCTAAAAATGCATCTTAATTTTAAATTTTCAAATTTCGCGCGTAGTTTGACGAAAACGTCTCTTACTGGACGCCATATTGCACAGCGTAAATGACGTCAGTTCGTTTAGTATCAAATGAGCTCATATTAAATATGATTATTGTATATAATTTAAAAATATTTAGAAGCATATTTTGTAATAGGTGTAATAATGAAAAAAACACGCCAATCGGTTAACTGACAGTTGACAATTTTTTGTTTACACAGCCGTACGGTGTAATAACATGGTGGTTGGTGTTTTATAACAGATTAAAAATACTGAAAACTTTGAATTGAATTTAAAAAATTGTTTTGTTATTTTATGAACTAAAACTTAAATTTTCCGACTGCTTTATGCCTAAACTGTCTCAATAACATATTTATAGATTTTTTCTCGTATAGAGTAAAATACCCTATTGCGCCAATCCTCCAAAAATTTAAGAAACTAAAACGTCATCTTATATATAAAATTCTCGTGTCACAATGTTCGTTCCCGTACTCCTCCGAAACGGCTTGACCGATTCTGATGAAATTTTGTGTACATATTGGGTAGGTCTGAGAATCGGCCAACATCTATTTTTCATCCCCCTAAATGTTAAGGGTTAGGGTAGGGTAGGTGTAGGGTAGGTGTAGGGTAGGTGTAGGGTAGGTGTAGAGTAGGTGTAGGGTAGGTGTAGGGTAGGTGTAGGTAAATAGGCAGGTAAGTAGGTAGATCGGGACAGGACAACGTCTGTCGGGTCAGCTAGTCTATGTATAATTTTTTGGTTAAGAAATTAATACGTCATCTGTTTTATTTTTTTTTGTTTTAGTTGTTTTTTTTTAATGTTCCGCGCAACTTTCTTAGTTTTTTCTTTCATATTCTTCTTCTCCTCACAATAACAAACATAATAAAAACAGAATTAGCGAAATTGGTCCAGCCGTTCACACGTGAAACACAAGGGAAATAGGGATTTATTTTTTATTATATACAGGGAGCCCGGTAAAAAAATTGGAAAAAAAAATCATTTCTAGTCGTAGTGCAATAAAGTAAAATTACCTTTTTGCACTACGACCAGAAAGTATAAGTTTTACTATAAGCCATTTCAAGGTTATCCATTAATTACCGGGCATCCTGTATATATAGGTCTATGTTTGAGTAGAATCACATGACGATATTACAATTTAAAATCATATTTCAGCTCAAGCCACCAATTGCCTAAAATAAAAATGGGTCCTGATCTCAGAAGCGCCAGAAGACCTAAACAACTTATGAACAAGTAAGTTACTTTTGTAAAGTCGAAGTCTAATTATTTATTTCATTTACTCAAACGCTATGCTCAATTTTAAGATGCCGTTTAGTTTCGTACTGTTACAGTCACTTTGTCCGTGTGGTGTCGGACGTAAAGAATAGCACCATCCCATATCTTCCCGTGGGTGTCGTAAGAGGCGACTAAGGGACGTACCAGAGAAATAATGGGCAGCAGCGTTTCCTGTGCCTTTGTAACAACCATACTGCGATCGCCAATCCGTCTGCCAAGCGTGGCGATTATGGCAACAACCCCCCTTGGGGAGGCCTATGTCCAGCAGTGGACGTCTTTAGGCTGAAATGATGATGATGACAGTCACTTTGACATAAAATAATAGAAACAGCGCGAGACTTCACGGCATCTAATTGAGTATCGTGTTAGTTTGGCCATTACACCATTAAAAGGGACTTTTGATCGTAATTTTCAAGAAAATAGAAAAACATCTAGGTAGTTGTCCCTTCCAAAAGATAGTTTCGTATGGAGATGAACGGGCTAAACTTCTTTTAACATTCATCATCACTCATCAGCCAGAAGACGTCCACTTTTGAACAAAGGCCTCCATAGAACGCCACAACGAGCGGCAACCTGCCGATTGCATCCACCGGTTACCCGCGACCTTGACGATGTCGTTGATCCATCTGGTGGGAGGCCTACCAACGCTGCGTCTTACGGTTCGTCGCCACTCAAGAACCTTTCTTCCCCATTGGTTATCGGTTCTTCGAGCGATGTGGCCTGCCCATTGCCACTTCAACTTGCATATTCTGATAGCTATGTCGGTGACCTTAGTTTTCGGCGAATTTCCTCGTTCTATCGCGCAAAGAAACTCTGAACATAGCTCTTTTCATGACTCGCTGCGTGACTCTGAGCTTCTCTAGGAGGCCTAGCTTCTCAATGGGAAATTATATAATATATAATTACAATTAATGTAATTATATATAGTTGGTTAAACCAACTCTTTTAAAGAACTGCTCCCGTATTATGAAGTTTTAACGCCAATGTTGTTTCGTTGCAAAAAATAACGCTGTCCTTCTCTGAGACCCTGGTTGTGCCCGCAACTTTATCTGCATGTAGATTATAGATTTCAAAATCAAGCCAAAGTTCTCAATTACCCCACGGAAACCCGTGAGTGTCGGATTACCGTTACATTAGACTACGAGAGTGAGGAACTGTGTTTACCCTCACACTTGTGAGCTATAATATCTCCTGCAAATTTAGCTAATCTTCATTGAGATTAACTTAGCTGACATTTTTTAGCCTGTAATAATGCAAGGTATACGTACGTATAGTTACGTGTAGGTAATTATATAATTCTTGAACGTATAGAGCCAATATGTTTATGTGTTTAGTAGATAACGTAGTGTGTGTGCAAACATAGACCAGGTGCACTTCCTATCTCTCTTACTCTTACACTCCTATGATATGGCTAAGTGGCACGACGGGAGAGAGATCAGACGCACGACCATCTTGATACGAGCTTTCCGAGGCACATATGTGTCACACTGACAACATCTTAACTTCAGGCTGCTACTGCAATTTCACGCCCATTCTTGTTCATACAAAACTACCTTTTGGAAGGGGCAACTAGATTCAACTTTTCTTTTGACGTTAAAAAGTGCCCTTGAGTGGTCTTAAATAATGTGACTTTGACTATGGTTGGCCATTGTGACCGATCGGTTAGTTAAATATAATGCTAAATCAATATTTCTTTTTCAGACTAAAACCATCGACTCACACGCAAACAACACACATACCAACTTTAGAACTATCAAAACCGTACCTACCCATGATACCTTACCTACCACCTCACAGACCGACCACCGATGCCCAAATCAAATCCTTTCTCCTAAACACGGCTTTACAAAACGCCTTAACAGATTCTTTAAACCATCTTACACAACAGAGGAATTCTTCAAAAGTGACAGATTTGAAGAAAGATAGCGCTGAAGAGTTTGCTCTCAATAATGATGGCCCGAACAGGAGGAGGCTGCATAAATGTGATGTGGCTGGATGTCATAAGGTGTATACTAAGAGTTCGCATCTTAAAGCGCATAAAAGAACACATACTGGTGAGTTTTATAATACCTTTTACATGTGCTGAATTGTAATGTGCTGACCATCATCATCTGCCTAGCCTTTCCCAAGTATGTTGGGGTCGGCTTCCAGTCTACTCGGGTGCAGCTGAATACCAGTGTTTTACATGGGGAGACTGCCTATCTGACCTCCACAACCCAGTTAATGAGTAATACGAAACCCCTTAGTTGTCAGACTTTCTGGCATCCGACGAAATGGATGGCGTCCCTGTCAAACTACCTAATGGGGAAAAAGATATTGCTGGTAAACGACTTATTTTTGGAGTGAATAAGCACTCTTTATGGTACTATTGGGTACATGCATCAGTATAGGAATCGTGGGGGTATTTACAGTTTAGTAAGAACATTTAAAACTTAAACTCGTGAGAAAACTTTAATGAAAGTTGGAATTTTGACCTTCAATATAGACAATATATGGTCTAGAACAAAAATGAAGAATCTGTGACTTTTGGCTTGGTATAACGGGCTGGAGTAATTAACTCCATGTCTCAGCGCGTATTTTTCTTACAGGTGGGTACGTAAGTAAATCATTCGATCCACCTCCAGCTCCTCGAGAAAGGCCAGCAGCGCCTTGACGTTACTAGAGATCTCCCGCAAGTTACCTGGGTTGTCGAAGTACTTTGACCTGTATGAAGAGACCTCAGGGCAGTTCAGAAAGACATGGGCTGCTGTTTCGTCTGCCCCCATGCAGGCTCTGCACAGTGGGCTGTTTGTAACTCAAAACTAAGAAACTTAAACTGAAAGCTCCTTGTTTTTGTTCTCAGCCTTTTTTGCCCGTAGGCCTTCTGATCCTGGATTACACGCCATTTACATCTGTCCAGGGTCTTCCCCATCCAACCTCGTCCAGCAATCTTGACCAGGGCGTTGGTTTACCTCATTATATATTTAACCACAGTTTTACGAACCGGTCTGGGCATCCACTCGAGAACTGTCTTTTCCCGTCCGCCGTCGGTTCTACGGCTTATATGGCCACTTCCACTTTCTCTGAGTTATCAAAAAGGCTATGTTAGTGAGACAAAGAGATGTTTATTAAAAGACCCATCCCCGGTTATGGCGACTGTACGCAGAGCCCTTGTTTGGGCAATCGGAGGACTTGCCTCGTAAATCGTCCAAGTTGACTGGTTTGCTTGTGTATTTTTAACCCACGACGAAAAAGAGGGGTGTTATAAGTTTGACGTGTCTGTGTGTCTGTGTGTCTGTCTGTGGCACTGTAGCTCTTTAACGGGTGAACCGATTTGAATGCGGTTTTTTTTATTTGAAAGCAGATTCTCTAGCGATGGTTCTTAGACATGTTTCATCAAAATCGGTTCAGCAGTTTTAAAGTTATCAGCTCTTTTGTTAGCTGCGGTAGGGATCTTAGGGAATTACATTCTATTTTCACAACTTCCTCAATATATGGGTATCAAATGAAAGGCCTTGACTAGTAGAATAATGTATACTATATTGCAAGGGAATGAGAAATGAGTAACGAAATGAAAACTTAAAATTTGTAAATTATTTTTGTAAACTCTTATACAAAACCAAACTAAATTACGTATAAAAAATTTAAAATAAAAATTAAATTAAAAATTAAAAAAAACCCCCAAACGCAAAACATAAAAGCGATTATGTAAAAAGTCAAAAATAATACCTTTTGTTGAGCCATCCAATGTTTGTTCGTTGAAATGGCGCTATAATGTCGCGGCGGGGTACCGCTAAGTTTAAAGCAATAACTAAATAGCTAAAATAGCGAACTGATGGTAACTAGATTTGCAACAAGATTAACAACTAGGTTAGCAACAAAAATTTGATAATATCGAAGCAAATTGGTCGGAAATGCTGGTAAATTAATAGACAGTGAATGAAATTAAGGGACTGACTTACTTAAGCGGTAGGTACCCCGCCGCGACATTATAGCGCCATTTCAACGAACAAACATTTGATGGCTCAACAAAAGGTATTATTTTTGACTTTTTACATAATCGCTTTTATGTTTTGCGTTGGGGGTTTTTTTAAATTTTTAATTTAATTTTTAAAACCCGATATTTAAACCGCGACCAGGTTGAAAATTTTCATCAGTTTTATTTTATTAGCCTGTAATGTCCTTTTGATCCTCGTCTAAAAAGCGTAAACGTGCACTCGGCGCCAAGCTACGAATTACGTATAGAATTCTGTCATGTAGTCGTGAACGGAGCGTACTGGGCTGATTTTGGTTTGTCATAATAATGTAGCGGTCAAAAGTTTAAAGTGTCTGGCTGACTAGTAAGTACGCATACCTTCTTCCTTCTTAACAATACATCCCTCTCATTAATATTTTTAAAGATTCATGGCGAGATTCATACTTTCATTTGTATGAAAAAAAAAATTTAGAGGGTTTAATATATTTTCCAATGTGAAGAATACATTACCAAGAGTAGATTGATATTCTTAGCATATTTTTAATTTTAAATCCCTGCATAATTAAAATATTACGAAGTGAAAATAACACTTTTTCGTTCCATGTCGATGTCCATTTTGTGGTAATAAAAAAAAAGATAAGCGACGTTAACGGATCTATAAAATTGGCAGACAAGTGAGGTGACAAGTGTGTGGAAAAAAATAATCATTGTTTATGATATTATTTCCCATAAAACGATGCAATTTCAGTGTAAGATCTGCGAAACGGCGACTGTCAGTGTCACTGTTACTGTCAGTCGCCGTTTCGTTCTGAAATAATGAAATTTTCGTTAAACTATTCACTTTTTTTGCGTGCTTTTCAAAATATTGTAAATGCCTGAAGATACTCTTTAGGTAGCCAAGAGTAAGAATTAGAATTTCAACTTCTCTAAACATCTGAATTTTATTTGTACAAATCCTGCCATGATTCTTTCATCCATGCATAAATGAGTAGGGTTGGAGTTTCAGAGATATTGAACAACTACATTTTGTAACTCCATATTAAAATGTTTCAGGTGAAAAACCGTACTCCTGCGGCTGGGCCGGCTGCGAATGGCGTTTCGCGAGATCTGACGAACTTACCCGACATACACGCAAACACACCGGCCATCGTCCATTCACATGTCCACTGTGTAGACGGTCTTTCGCCAGGTCCGACCATCTTGGACTACATATGAGGAGACATTGAACAAAGTAATCGTAATCTCACTTTTTTTTTTGTAAACATTAAAGTCACTGAGAAAATGAAGAAATTAGCTGCTTATGTTTATTAAAAAATGTGTTTGTTTTTTATAAAACGTTGCCTCACTCTCGGAATTTGCATGGAAGTTTTAGATCAATTTAAATAGACAGCTTTTATTTGTATGTCCCTTTCTTGTTTTATTAGGAAGAAAAGGATAGAAATAGGCTAAATTAAGTTTAGCTTATACGCGACAGATTTAGGACCAAATCAATGTCTACTTTTCTTATACTACTTAAACAATCATACCAGATTTACTATCAAATCTTAGATAGCGGCACGGTTGGCTCCACGGAATAAAAAAAACAAGTGAAAGTGTCACAATAGGGTATTTTGCCAAAAAAATCTAATTAATCCGTCAGTAAGATTATCGAAAAATATTGAATACGTATTTTTTGTTTTATCAAATCAACAAAAACTGACGAAGATAAAACGCATCAAAGATCATGAGTGGGGGTTTGTGACGTCACTTCGCCAGTAAAAGTGTACTGACATAGTGATGTCACACGAGTTTTCGACGCACTGTATAGTCTTCATTTTTTGTTTACGTGAATAAAGAAAAAAGACGTCCAATATTTTTTGGAAATCTACCTGACGGACTAATTAGATTTTTTTGGTAAAATACCCTATTATGCGGAAAATGTGTAAAATTCTGTAATGTATTGTAATGTAAAATTCTGTAAAACAAACTTCGTTAGTTGTAATAAGTCTTAATTTTGTATGAACAACAAATTCTACTATGACGAAAAGCTTATTCGTTGATTTTTTTGACGCGGTAAGCGGCGTGGACCCTTGCATTTGTTTTTTTTGTATTCCGTGGTTGTGTGTGGTTTATCACACAGAAAAAATATTTGTGCAGCCTACAGGTAGTTGTTCTGGGTCTGGTTGCTTTTGTATGTGAGTTTATGTGTTTGGAAAGACACACACACACAATACAAGAGAAATTCCTAGCCTGAGGCAAAGTTTTGAAAAAAAAAAATACCGTCTTCAGGACTTTCTACCGGTTTCTAAAGCCAATTTTAAATGTTCTCTGTTATTTATGATGTGATTCGCTAAACCTATCATAGCGAACTTCAGGTTTGTTTAAACCTCAGAATTCTAATTGCGTAACACTCGGAATGACAGTTCCTTTCATTTTGACATTACAACAATGTCCATTGCGTTTCTTTTGCTGTCAAGCAGACAATTTTTTATACACAACGAAGCAATGGATTTGGTTCTACTGTCACTTTTGAAGATAGATTGTTGAAGGTGTAATCCGTCAAAGTCTCATTTTCTAATGTTCTTTGCAATATGCAGCTCAGTATCAAGATGTATAGGTAGTAAAAAATAACTTAGAAGCGACAGAAAAGCATATTATGTATTTACAGAATTAGAATCACTAAAATCACTTTAATTTAGAATTACCCGTAATTGTGCCTTCTTAAGGGGCAGATAAGAGCCAACTAGAACATAAAAAAAACTAAATTACCTGCAGGGAATCGTTGCTTACCGTTGCATACTTTTGGCGATTATGAACGATTCTCTTAAATTATGAAATGCAAAATAATGGAAAGTTACTTAAAAAATACTACAGGTAATTTACTAGCTAAGTACAGTTTTCGTTTTCTTTTAATTTGATGTATTTTAAGTCGCAAGCCTATATGGCTTGCGTTTGGCCGCAACTCACCAGATCTTAAGTGACGATGCGGCCTAAGGTGGAGCACGCTTGCCTAAGATGAAACGGTTCACCCGAGCCTTGAAGATACCCAGATTATATGCACTACAGAGTAAAAAAATATATTGATGGATGGCGCTAGCCGGCTCGTGTTTGCCCCTTAATAAAAATATGACGGTTGCGATCAATTATACCCTTTATTGACGATTGTAATTATTGCGACTCACTAAATAACTATTCGTTAATGTCGCGACTAATTTCTTTATTATCATGCAACCTGCACACGGCACGGCACGGCACCGACACGGCACGGTACCCCGGTTTTTTCATTCCAGTGTTACTCAATTAGGGTACGAAAAACACCATACCGGAACAATAAATTCATAGGCATTATTTTTTTAAATGACTATTAAGTACTTAAGGGCATTATTATTGTGATCTGTTGCTCAAATGATATGACAATATGTTTTAATATATTTTAGTGTAATTGCACGTATTTTAGGCAATTTTTTGCACCTAATGTTTGATACTATGTGATTTTCTGGAGTTTTAGTAATTTTAGGAATATGTGTGTTCTTTTCTTGCACCCAGAAGTGTTGATGTTGGCTACCTGAGTGCAAATGACAGATTAAGTATACCTATATGCGACTCTAATGCGTTTAAAATGGAGTTTAAAGAAGTTTAATAGAACTAAATTATGGCAACGATTGTTGCCAAACGTTGAAGATATCTGATCGCACGCGAGTGCCCTTCACTTCAAGCCACAAATCAGCGCAAATACCTACAAATAAAAATAAGGACATTGCAAATAACTAATGGATTTGTCTTTGTGCCTTTTTACAATATTTAATTAATGTAGTTTTAAATAATATGAAAAAGAAACAAACTTTAATTTAGTATATTATTTATTTCGTACTTAAAAAAAATCCGTGTAACGTTTTCTTATCGGCTTTACGGTGGCGTGTTGGGCACTTTATCATTTGTAGGCTATTCCCGACCATGAGGCTCAAATGGTTAATCGCTGTCATTGGGACCCTTAGACACCAGCACATCACGCCTTACCAAACTGTCAAATTTCCCCAATTGAATATGAACCTTATGCTTGATGTGCCGGCCTCTGTACTTCCCTCCACCTTCTTTTTTTCTTCTAGACATTATCTACAAACACTCAATCCTTATGTGTTATAAGCATGTAATGTGGCATTATCCTTAAACAATTAAGGCCAGTAATATAAATACATTTATTATAATTAAGTTTGTATAAGTATACATAGATTTATTTGTATAATTTTGTACTTATATGTAAGACGTTATGTGTTGTATAAATACCTAAAAAACTAATTTAACTTCAGCCACAGTTATTTCTAACGGAAAATGAATGTGGCAAATTTTCAAGGCGCGTAAAAATCAGCTGTGAACGGTTGACTGAATGACTTGATAGTTAGTAAGAAGTTTAAACAAAGCTTACGACACTCGACAATGGCCTTATTTTATTTTTTCGGTAATCACGAAAATTGATTGAAAAGAATTTCTTAAAAAATTCTTTGTGAAAAGTTCCTTGTGTAAATAATCCTTGAGTGTTTTACATGACATAAGAAAGAAAGAAAACTCTTTATACACGTGAAAGTGACGCACGTATTTAAAAATTATTGTTTACAAAACCCTGCAACAAAAAACAAGTGGGTACATATTAAAAAAAATGTCCTAGACGGAAATTGCGTCACTACCGCGCGAACGCTCAGCATAAAGGTCATTATTCTAACTCAACGTCGACTCGACTCCAACTCAAGTGAGTGAGTCGAGTCGACGTTGAGTTGTTGTAATATAGTACGACCTCAAACCACAGCGCTGGTTTTCAGCGTGAGCCGGCTAAATATAAACTTAAGACAATCGTAAATGACTTGTCTACAAATAATACGAACAATTGTTAGGTTCTTTAATATAAGTATGCTTTTTAGATCTCTGATCAAGATATTAATTTTAAGTAAGAAGTTAATCGTAGACCGTGAAGAACTTGACGTTAAACTGATATAAAAAAAACTTAAATAATGCAAATTAAGTGCCTTCTCGGTATGAGAAGAGGCCGCAATAATAGGCTACTATTATTATTATTATATATAAATAAGTGCTTTATAAAATGTACAGTCAGCAAAAGAGATAGGTATGCAAGTCATCGGAAATGATTGAAGTTTACAATAACATCCATCGGTTTTTAAATAAACTTAGACTATATCCGACGACCCTGCATACCTATCTCTTTTGCTGACTGTACATGGTTTGTTGAAATATATTTTTTTTATATCTAAGTATAAAATGCTCAAAAATAGTTCCGTTAACTGTAAAAAAATATATATACAGGGCAGTAGTGGCAATATTAGTATTAATAAAAAATCCTATTTTTGTATTAATTTTATTTCCATATTTTTTTCAAACTTAGATTTTGATAGTAACTTGTTTTGTTTCAAATGTTTATGTACTTAATTAATTATTAAAAATAATACATTTAAGTTTTGTAGTTTTTAAGGATAGATATAGAAAAAATAAGCAATAAGTATGTTTTTGGGGCCAGTATTTCAGAAATTATTTAGATTTAATAAGTAAAATATACATAAATAAAATAAGTTAAGATAATATATTTCAAAACATTATAATTAAAAGTTAGAATTATTCAAAACACTCCTGTGATTTTAGTAAAAGAAAAATTCCTTAAAAAATAATCTAAAAAGATTTACTTTGTAGATATATTTATATACCTTTCTATATTAAATTATGATCTCAATTGGTATTCAATTCCTCTCTCTAATCGTTTTATGTGAATTTGATCTCAAAAAGAATTAACAAACTATTTCTGTAACTTAATATTTATTTAGAAATAATTCGAAACATTATTGCATAGTTTTTGCTGAAATATCTATTATTTTCTATGAAAACTACAATAAAAACGAATTATTTCTTTTTAAATTAAAATAAAACCAGTACTTATTTAATTTAAACTTTTAATAATATTAAAACACGCATTTTCACGGCCAGTAATCGTAAATGCAACTTTATTATTATATACTTATAAATAATTACTAATATAAGATTTTACTTTTTTTGTATTTTTATTATAATTTTCCTTTTAGTGTTAAGATCTTTTATTGTGTGTAAAATGTTTTATGTAATTACATTTTTGTGAGTGAAAATAAATTATGAAAATCATTTCGAGTACAATAAATATTAAACCTTCATAATTTTGCACATTACATGTAAAGCAGTAAACAAATGGAATCTTACACAACAGGTGTTAAAACATTAATAACTATGATTTAAAATCATTATGTAAATGAACAAACTCCTTTTAGAGTAGCTCCATGTTGAATACTGGTATTCAGCTGCATCCAGTCTGACTGGAAGCCGACCCTAACATAGTTAGGAAATGTTGATGTTGAAGAAACTCCTTTTTAATAACATTTTATTCACATTTACCTCCAGTCTGTCCCTTTGCTGTCCTTCCTCAGCGACGCCCTAAGCCGAGGCTCGTACCCCACAGGGGGTGCCCTTAGCGTGTAGTCGCTTAGTTTGTAAGACATTTTGCCCCGGCTGGAGGCCCTCAAAATAATATTTTTAAGACACCACAGGAAAGTCCTGATAAGCAGCTGACGACCTCCTAGGATGACCTGCGAGATGGCATTCCGAAAAAAAAACACGCTTGTAACATTGAGTGGTGCTATTATAGTGTCTCTTTTCCAAAACCTTTATTCCATACAAGAGTCCAAACCTAAAAGGAGAAAATGTATAAAACAGTAGTTTATTAAATAAGCTACGAAACGTGGGTGTTTCAATTTGTGCTACTAAAATGTACAGTTTTTACAAAATTAAGAGAAAAATAAGGGAATTTCTATAATACATACAAAAGCAGTTTGAGAAACAGAGTGTAAAGTTCCTCATCCTCCATTGAAAAGGGAGAATTCTGTGTGTGTTGAATCTGGTGAGCTACTGCCCGACGGTTGTAGTCGGGATTTTAAATACAGTATGTTCATTAACGAAAGGCTCTTTAAACGGTAATACTCCATCGTTAATGATACAAAAAAAAATCCCATCCGAAATAAAACAGTTTTAATTTTTTAAATATCATACAAAATCGGACACGTTGTTTAACGTTGCTGTATTTATATTTTCGTATTGTACTCCGTGTGCACTGAATGATTTTCATATACTATTTTTTATTATAGATTATAAAAGCTTCACTCTTGAACGGCACAAGCACTGAGATAAATATTACTAGAAATGTTTTGTGTGTTTATAATAATTATGTATTATAATTTAATACTTTATAAAAGCTTAAAAAAAGAGTGGTGATATTATGAAATAAAAATTCCCAAAATAAAATGTCCTTGTATACTTTGTACAGACGCTAGCACATCAGGCCATACAAAACTGTCAAAGAATCATGGCAAGTCAAATGTTCATTCATTTGTATGAAAAATAAAAAATAATTTAGAGGGTTTAAAATATTTTCCAATGTGAAGAATACATTATCAGGAGTAGATCGATATACTTACCATATTTTTAAAACCCCTCATAATTAAAATATTACGAAATGAAAATAACACTTTTTCGTTTCATCTCGATGCCCATTTTGTGTTTAAGATAAAAAAATAAAGTGACAAACGACGTTAACGGATCTATCAAATTGGCAGACAAGTTATGTGACAAGTGTGTGGAAAAAAATAATCATTATTTGTGACATTCATTTCCCTTAATACGATGCAATTTCAGTGTCAGATCTGTGAAACGGTTTCTGTCAGTGTCACTGTTACTGTCAGTCGCCGTTTCGTTCTGAAATAATGAGCTTTTCGTTAAACTGTTCACTTTTTTTTAATATTATAAATGCTCTCTCGCTCAATACTCTTTAGATATCCAAGAGTATAAGAATTTGAATTTCAACTTCTCTAACATCTTTACCCTTTTTTGTACAAATCCTGCCACGATTCTTTTCCAAGTTGAATATATAATATGACCTCATTCGTTTGTAATACTGTTGACAATCTATCAAAGTTTGACAGATGGTTGTACCTTGATGTGTTGGCGTCTGTACTTATAATTAGACAGTAGACACAATCGATCAATTGACATAATTTTCATAAGCTGCCAAAGCGCGATTCCGTTTTAGTTTTTTTATGGCCATAGCTATGCCATATAAAAAGAAACAAGCTTCCGACACAGGCAAACCCTTGCAAATCGATATCGATCGGTGCAAGTATAATATGCCCATGACCTGTCGACAAAAGCCCTTTTCTGTTAGCGTTAACGCCAACGGAAAAATCAAATAAAAGTGTGTTTTACTTAGAATTATTGGTTAATAGTGTCTAGATACTATCTAAGTCTATTATAAGTATTTTTTAAAGTGGAAATTATAATCACCTGTATAATGTCACCACTCCAACTTCGAATTAAACCATATGGTGCTGGAACAAGGTTCTATATTATATAAAAGCATAATTATACATATTTATCTCACTTTTATTATCATAATAAAATTATTGAGAAAAATAATATGCATTTTTATTTTGTTTCTTCTTTGCAAGCAGGGTTGACATTGAAATTGCTCATAGCGGTGTGCCTGACTGTACTATTGTATAGTCAGCGGCAAAGTCGACCATTTTTTTTTTTTTTATTTTATAGGAATCTTTTATCCATAATGGCATGCCAGCCTCATCGTACATTAAACTATCTTATCCCTACATACAATCCTTAAACAAATCAGATAGGAGGTTTGCGGCCTCAGGTGTAGGTTGCGCTAAAAGTCGACCATCATGCGTAGCCATTCTGACAGGAAAAATAGACAAACTGTACGCTGCGATGCACAGCACAGTACAGTTTGTCTATTTTTCCTGTCAGAATGTCTATTCTTACATAGACATAGCGTGGTCATTCTACGCGTGCAGGAAACAAATAACTGCCAAGTGCAAGTCGGATTCGAACACGAAAGGTTCCGTAACAGTAACAGTGCATCAGCAGATGTCCACGCTCGCGGTTTTCCAGAGAGCCATGGAACGGAGTATTCTGAGTATACTTCTAGACGTGTGGTGACCACCACCCTATTTCTACCCGTGGGTGTCGTAGAAGGCGACAGAGAGATATTGACCAGAGGATGGGCAGCAGCGTCCTTCTAAGTACCATAACACCTACTGCGATCGCCAACCCTCCCTTGGGGAAGACCTATGCCCAGCTGTGGGAGTCTAAAGGTTAACATGATGATGATGAAGACTTCAAGTCCGGGTTAAGAATCGTCCGTTGGGTTACTCAAATAGCTGACGTCACTCGGAAAGCTGTCACGCTGAAGTGGAATTGGGCTGGACACATCTGCCGCATGTCTGACGATCATTGGGCCAAACGAGGGGTCCATTTACATGGCAAGCAACATCGCGGCAGGCCCAGGCGGAGATGGCGGGATGATCTAGACTCTTTTGACAAAGACTTGTCTCAAATAGTCCTTGACAGAGAGACTTGGAAGGAGAGTAGAAAGGCTTTTGTCCTGTGGGAAAAATCAGGCTGACCTTAACATTAAAAAACATTTTTTTGTATGATAAACAAAAAGTTTCCTATATATAATTTCGTTACTTTATTTTTAGTATTTGAAAATAAAAAATAAATTGTAGGTACAATAAAAAATTTAATTATCTCCCTACATAATAGGGTTCATAAGATTAGGTAGCCTTGTTGTGACAGATAGACGGACGGACAGCAGAGTCTTAGTAACGGGGTTCTTTTTGATCACGGAACCCTTAAGAGGAAATACCACGGGCTGGGGAATTGAAAATTAGTTATTGTAAAATCTATTGCTGTCGCGCGATACCCGAACACGAACCGCAGAGCGCGATAGAGACAACTGCAGCTTTGACCGAAAAACCTATTAAAAGTACACAAAATCAATGATTTGTAGTCCCCTGATTTCTTCTCCAAAACTTAACCGATTTAGGCGGTACCCTGAGCAAATAACCTTGAACATGCGTTCCCTTTGCGCCGCGCAAGAAATACAGTAGCGAAATACGCTCAGATTTTAGAATTAAATCTTTATAAAATCACATTTAGGGATTTTGAATAAAATAAATCTACCAAAATGTTCATTAATAAATTACCTATCCATTAGTGTTAGTAAAAAATTGAATTAATGGTTACTTGCCGAGAAGATGCATGTTTTCAAGAATTATAATAATAATAATAATAATATGTGGGGACATTTTCACACACGGCCATCTGACCCCAAACTAGGGAGACCCTGTACTATGGGTGTCAGACAGCTGATATACATACACAAATACATTTTTTTTGTAAATACATACATATATAGATTATTTCTCATTTCTGTGGTTTAGTTGTGAGGAGATTAGTTAAATACTATACTTCGTAAACAAAAATCAGATCTACCATTTTGGAGTCAAGATTATGTAGAAATTTAATCTATTTTTTATTTGTTGCTATTTCTTTTGGATAAAGAGTATTTAAGTCCGAAAAACTGAACAAAAATCGGCTAGCGCTGCGTTTTGCACAGGGACGCGCCTTAACTGCTTTTTTCATTAAAAATTAAAGAAAAGCTTTTGCCGTGTTCCTATGTTTTCTATTTTTTATATAATCAAGTCAAATTTGTTTTCTGAATGTTTGAACACAGCGGAAAATCATGCCAATTTTTTAGGTTTTTGAATATTCACATCTCTTTTAATAATAAATTTATGAGAAAAAGGAAAACATAGGGACATGCCAATAGTAGCCATGGATATTTAAAAAAAAAATTGATCTACTGGCATTATCCAGGGAGGAAACAGGGGACTAAGTTTGTATGGAAAAACGGCCCTTGTGTTTCCTCTTAAAAATTATCCCTGTATACAAAATGAAGACGATCTCTGTTGACAAAATTCTGAAACAATTTTTTTCTTTTTCTAAGACCGTTGACTGACTTTCTCTGACTCACTACCATGTGTCAATGAAAAAATGATGTCAAATTATTAAATAAAAAATGTCATAAATTCTCGTAAATATTTTTTATTCATAAAATGTGAAAAAATATAGCAAAAAAACGGCAAAACCATGACGTAAGTGTTTTGTGTTTTTTTTTATGATATGATAGTAGGTAAGCTAAATGGTAGGTGCGTAGTAGGTACACATTCACGCAAATGTATGCGATTCAAAATCTACCTACTCCCGATTTGCAAAGTTGGGCCCAACCCCAAACGGTTTAAGGCCTGCGTTCTTACAGAAAATTAATTAAATTGTATTCAAGAACATCCATCGGTTTCTTAAAACTACTTAGGTAGGTACTTACCTATATTTGACGAGCTTAGTTCTAGCTAAGAAGCTCTTAGAATTGATTAAAAAATAACTATAACCTACTACTTTTAAAAAAGCCGGCCGCGAATAGCACTACCCATTTCTACCCGTGGGTGTCGTAGAAGGCGACAGAGGAGAGCCAATTAGCATGGTGATTACGACGAATCCCCCCTTGTGAGTGACCTATGCCCAGCAGTGGGCGTCTAAAGTCTGACATGATGATGAAAAATGTATTTTTGGCAGAATTAGAATCCATTTATAGATAATTCAATAAACATTCAAGTAATTTCTCCACCAATATGACTTGGAATTGAGTGTTCTATTCAACTCTGCCCACGCCTTTATGGAAAACTTTTTTCTTAAAATAAATAATAATAATATGTGGGGACATTTTCACACACGGCCATCTGACCCCAAACTAGGGAGACCCTGTACTATGGGTGTCAGACAGCTGATATACATACACAAATACATTTTTTTTTGTAAATACATACATATATAGATAAACAACACCCAGACACCAGACACTTTATTATTTGCTGAAGTTCAACGGAAAAGAGACGGAACGGAAGAGAGCAGCATCGTTGATGCGAAGGGTGAGGGTCCCAACCAACAGCAGCTACCTAAGTGTAGTTGCAGAGAGCCTAGATCCATAGTCCTATTTTAAATTGTATAAGAATGCATATTATATTGTAAGCTTGTGTGTATTTTACTAATATAAGTCATCTCCATGGTAAGTACCTACTATACTAACACTATGGACCGAAAAGTCTGAAATAAATGTTTTTGAATTTGAATTATAATTGCGAAAACTTCACCCGTCTGTTCATTTGCCCATCACGGAAAGCTCGACAAAGCGGTAACAGCAGAAGGGCATAATATTATGTTGCTTTAATCCGCGACTTCTGCGTCTGCGAAAACCGACATTCACGTGTATGAAGTCGCGGGCAGAATCTAGTAATGCTTTATTTTCTAGTTGCGAGGTATGTGAGCACTGCCTGAGTCCTGTCTCTAGGGGCGAAAAGATCAAGGCACGGGATGGATTCAGCTACCACAAAAAATGCCACAAATGCTGTGAGTATTCTTGCAATATTTAAATACAGCTGGTTACATCAAAGTGGTGTAGCAGCTAGTGTGACTAGTGTGATAACGTGGACGGAGTTCCGCACCAACGTGTTCATACTCCAGGGCCTGAAGTCTGCTATTACAATAGTGTCAGAATGGTCTATCATTGATTTTATACTTGTTGATTTTGACAAGTTTGGTAATCTACTAGTATAATGGCGTCATTATGACTTTCCAATAGTCAACCACTGACACGCCATTGAAAGAAATGAATAGAATGGTAATCTCGTACAAAATGACAACTGAATGACTGACTTAGGCAATCTGCTAAAATTTTGACAGTTCCTTTGATCAGTGACCTACCATTAGAACGTCATTGTGCAGTCAATGATCGACCATTATGAATTTAGCAGATTACGAACTTTTAGTAAAATGACAATGGGATTGTGTTGGAATAACGAAATTATAAAAATAGCAGACTTGGCCCCCAGGAGCTCTGCAACAAGCAGCGTTTGTCGACCGTAGTACAGTCGCGCATACTGCATTACTTTGGGCATGTCTCTAGGCGGAATAACGACTACATAGAGCGGCTGGTCCTACAGGGAAAAGAAGGAATCACCAATGCGATGAACTGACCAAGTGAAAGCCGCAGTAGGAAACCGCAAATCTTACCGCGCCAGACAGTCTGGTAACAGGCAAAAATGGTGGGAGATTGTGCAGAGAGCTGTGTCCACTTCTACCACCGAAGTCGACGCCTTGACATGAATACGACCGCTCTGCCAAGAGCGAAACGACAGAAAAGAAGAAAAGAGCTAGTGTTTACCCGCTGGAGATGAGCGGAGATGTGCTTGCTAGAACGGAGCTGAGCTGTGTAGGGGGAGCGCGGGTACGTTTTCTTTTTATACCATTGAATGGTAAGCAAACCGATGGCCCCTGATACTAAATAGTCACCGCTGTGTATCTGCAAGACCAGACGCCTTGCAGATGTGTTCCACCGGCCGGCCATCCCAGAGACAAAGTTACAATGTTATTTGACCCTAAGGGAGGCCGTCGGTCATAGCCCTGAGGAGAGCCTTTTGGATTTACCATCGTGATGAAGGCATTATTCAGCTAGACTCTGCGTTACCGAGTGCTAGGTAGCTGTCCAGAGTGCGCGTTTAGGATTTATCATAACGTCGCTCGGGGAGGCTCCGTTCTTGCACACCTTGTAGATCCCACCTATACCCAGTGTGAGTGCGGTGATCCTGACCAGATAATTGCCCACTTATTACAGTGCCCAAACTGCCCCTACTCCTGCACCTTAGAGGATATTCAAAACGCCACTAATGCTGCGATAAATGTGGCTGGCTACCTACTGGGCCCAAGTAGTCTAACCAAAAAAGAAAACCATCGATTTGAAAAGAAGAAGAAGAATTTGAAATGTCTCACGTGACTGTAATTACATCGGCACCCATACCCTTGGAGCTGGAACTCAGCAGCGCTGCTTCGCGCCAAAAATAAATATCTACTCCCTAATTTCTCTAATCCTGTCTCCTACTTGCAGATGTCTGTAGTGAAACCAACCTCCAGAACGCAGAGGTGTTCAAGGGGGTGATATTTTGCTCCAGATGTGCTCAGAGAATATTCCAAGGGTGCTCCACGGCTCGCAGGACCAAGAACATGCATAGCAAAAAGGGAAGAAGGACCCGGTCGAAGTCACACAGGTACAGTTGCACTCAGAGAGGTTCATTTATTTATTCGTTCTTCGAAATATTATTAATCACTCCACATTGGTCCACATTAGTATCTACATTACATCCGTGCGAAGCCGGGGCAGGTCGCTAGTTTTTATATAAATATTTGATACTGAGCTGCACCCTCCAGGTATTCTATTCTATTCTGAACAGAATAACAGTCATTATTCTTTGGCTTCACCAGACGCGAGAGAGAAAGACTGAAAAGCCAAGACTGGAAGACTAACCGAGACGGTGTTATAGAATTGGCGAGGTTGGCAGCATCCCACACAACAAACTCTGACGATTCTAAGGAACAGAGGCAGAAGAGACCTGGGTGAGGATCTCTTGGCTCATCATCTAGTTTCTATTGATTAATATTGAAATAAAGACGCAAATAGTATGCGCAATGGAGGTGGCTTATGTCCAACAGCGGGCTACTAGTAATCTGAAGTAATGATGATAAACTGCTTTACAGTTTGACAGTTGTAACATTTTTTTACTCGCTAGCTAACCCGACAGACGTTGACCTGTTCCTCCCTATGCCTACCTATCCTTTTTTTTTCGTGAATTTTTAAAGGACAATGCCAGAAACTCTATAGAACTTTGCCCCACTCAATAAAAGTCATGTATAAGCTTGTGCAATATATAGCATCTTACTGCTTATTCATTGCTGATAATGTAACATTAGTCTTAATGGCTGCCGAACTTGCCGTTTCTGTTTAAATAAAAAAACTGTATTTGCATTCGTTTTAGCATTGATTTGTAATCCGCAAGTAATAATAATAATGTTGTTCATTTGCCAACAAAAAAGTTCTTTACATTTCCTTATAATCTACAATAGTCTACATTATCAATTAGGTTCACAAAAAAAACAAATATAAGACACAAAGGAAGCATTTTGCTAATGAACTCCACACAACTCCACACTAGACCCTATCTCGTGGAAACAAACCAAGAACGCAAGTTCGCAAAATCGCAAGTTCTAAAGCAAAACAATTTATTTTAATAAGATTCTATGATCATTACAATTACTTTATTAAATTACATTTTCTGTAAATGGGTGGGGCAGGATCAGGCATTGTCATTTGCTCACCTTTTATAAAAACCTTCCCTGGACTTCCACAAATATTGCAAGACCAAAATTTGCCAAATCAGTCCAGCAGTTCTCGAGTTTTAGCGAGACTAACGAACAGCATTTTAGGGTTCCGTGCCCAAAGGGCAAAAACCCTATTACTAAGACTCCACTGTCCGCAGCCGTCCCACGTTTCGGCCCGTATAACGAAAGTTGGTAGGGCCATGGGAAGGTTGGAGGGAGTGTCCGTCAGGGTGTCTGTCACCAGGCTGTATCTCATGAACCGTAATAGTTAGACAGTTGAAATTTTCATGTATGATGTACTTTTGTTGCCACTATAACAACAAATACTAAAAAAAAATTAACAAAAAAGACAACCGCCTTCAAAAAGTATAAAATAACTTTCAATTCGCAAGTCGGCGGGTTTGGTTTTGCTTGTTGTTTTGTATTGCCACCGACTTGCGAATTGAAAGTTATTTTATACTTTTTGAAGGTGGTTGTCACTTTTGTTAATTTTTTTTTTTTTCGCTTTTTAGTGCCTACTTCTCATCATAGAAATTCATTACGAAACGGCGACACTAAAAAAGAATAATCGAAATCGGACTAAACTGAAAAAAGTTATGCATGGTCAAACATAAAAATAAATATGTAAAAAATAAAAAAATGTTCGTAAAATTAAAACTACTGGGCTAAATAATGTTAATTTTTTATGGGACCAAATGGCAACAATTCCGCTTCAAACTAAAGAAGAATCACCTAAACCGGATCATAAATCTCGGAGTAATCGATGTACATACATAAAAAAAAAACCAACCGAATTGAGAACCTCCTCCTTTTTGAAGTCGGTTAAAAACAGAATAAAATAAATATTGATGGGGGCTCCCATACAACAAACTAAATGTTTAAAATGAGTGTCTAATGTTTTGTAGATAATGGTACGGGAACCCTACGTGCGCGAGTCCGACTCGCACTTGGCCAGTTTTTTATTTAGAGAAGATGATGTCACCACAAATAAACCCTGACCTCAGCTCAGCATAATGTCAGATATAGTTTTATCAGAGTTGATCCCATACCAAAAGCTGTTCATATTATGTACTTACCAAAATAAAGAAGAAAGAAAGAAAAAAACCGGACAAGTGCGAGTCGGGAGTCGCCGACCGAGGGTTCCGTTCGAATTCCGTGATTTGGTCACCCAAACAATTATAAGCGCGCATACGTCGATGATTGATTACGTACTTCGAATTACAATAGTAGGTATAGTTTTCAAACTTTTCGCTGTACTTGTAGTAAAAGACGATATTACTTACCAAACATAGTTCTAGGTCACCGAAAATTAGGTACCCTATAAATTTTTATTCCCTTGAGAGTGTCAAAATATACGTTTCTTGCGGCATAAACGACCGTATCTTATTTTCACGTTAACTTAGAAGTTTGCTTTTCACAGTTTCAAGGGACTGTAGACCCTGAATTATATAGTTCAAATTTCAACTCAATACCTCTAGGGTCTTGACAAACGGACGGACAGACAGACGGACAACAAAGTAATCCTATAAGGATTTCGTTTTTTCTTTTCGAGGTACGGAACCCTAAAAAAGGGTTTAATAATTCGCTTATATTCACCCATTATTTTTGATGACTAGTACAGTCACGAGCAGCAACATGTAAACAGTTTGTCTTAATCATTCTAAACTGATTGTTTCCAAAACTATTGATTGAAATGTTATGGGGTTACGAATAGGGTATTTTTGATCCCAAACTACTATAAAATAGGTTTTATCTAGAAATTGAAATAGTTATTTTACGAGAAAATTGCTTTTGAGTTTTACAATCCGTATACATATTTATGCTCGTGACTGTACCTAAATAATTCCGTTACTTTTTCAGCATACCAAAATCTGATCATGCATTGCGAGTGGAGAAAAACAAGCGTATTGAAGTAAGTTTTTGTTATGTTTTATTGACATAAAATGGGTTACATCACAAAATATATGAATCCCCTGGCCTCTAAACTAGCACAAAATATAGAGGTTACAGAAGGACCGCTCCCACCATCTTCAAAAATAATAACCTAAATTTGCCAAACTCACTAGGGCTGCTACTGTATTGACTCTGTAGGTTTTATTTGTGACAATATGTTTAACTGACACTGGTTGGAACTCTTTGCAATTTTTTAATAACAAAATTTTCGTGTTCGTCATGAAATGTCGATGTCTTTCATTTATTCATTTAGACAACACATGATAGTCGAGACTGAAGTCTGCTTGAAACTGCTTGAGAGTGGTCTCTCTGCTCGGGCGCGCCGCAGCCTTATGTACGTACTTTGTAAAACTAGTGTTAAAAACTGTTACTGTTAAGTCTTACGTTTTTGGTTGCTCAATCTTAAAGATAGTATACGTGAGCAAAACTTGGTCAAAATGGCTGCCGGTCTCAAATAGGATTGGTCGGCTCACGTCAGCCGCATGCACAGTGACGCTGGGCAAAGGTCTCCACGCAATGGGTGTCTGAAGATACTTGCTGGCGTCGCTGAGGCTGGCCCAGGAGAGGACCTAGACGCGTACTGCGAGGGCTAGTTCGAGGCGGCGCAAGAAAAGAATATCTGAAAAGACTCTGGGTAGGTTTTTGCCCAACAGTAGGGCATCACAGGCTTACAAAATCTGATGACTCGTTTATTATTATTGGCTTAGGCTTTCTTCACACTGGGGAGCGGTGAATGCTTATGTGAATCCCGCACCCCCGGCCATAGAAAGAGGTGGTACACCGCGGTGGTTTTAGCCGGTAAGAGTCCGGCATGCCCCTCCGTCACCCCCACGATGGAGGAAGTCCATGAGCCTTTCTTCACACTAGCGTTTCTCCAGTAAGAAACGTATGCACAGCGTCTTGTCATCGAATAACGTTTTTCGAACGCCTATGCTGGAGAAAACCTGCCCCGTTGATCTTGCAGTTGCAAGCGCGACTGCTGAACATGGCCCCATGTTCATGGGTTCGATTCCCAGATCAGGCAAAAAATAGTATTGGACCTTTTCATTAGGATTTCTCAGTAACAGCCCGGAGTTTAGAAGTTGGTGGTGTGATACTCCCGTGTCTCGGAAAGCCCGTAAAGCCGTTAGTCCTGCGCCTAATCTCTCCCCGATCGTGATGAATTGACGTCTCATCGGACTGTGAGAGTGAGGGAAGAGGGAGTAGACTATGTTGGTTGTCTGTGTTGTATTGGACTCCTTCCTCTAGACAATCGACCCAGAAGAACCAAGGAGTGCAATGCGCTAGACTGACCAAAATCGCACCACACTGAACATAAATATTGCCGAAGCTGTTCACGTTGCTGAACGCAGGAGCAGATGGCTCAACATCGACCGTTGGAAGTTGGTTCCCTGATGAGTCACAACTCCCAGCATTGGGAAAACGACGCAAGGAGGAGGAAACGACATGCAGTGTCAATTGTGTTACACAATGGCGCCGATCCCCTTGTTCCCGAAATAAACAAAAATTAGACAATTTTCATCTCTTACTGCCAGGCAGCTGAAGAAAACGACGGCGACAGACAAGAACTAAGTTACAGATGACAAATTATTTTTTTCTTGAACTTCGCCGTGTTTTTATTCAATACGTTCTGACGTCATTCATGTCAGAACTCAGAACTTTAATTGCATGAACATTTTAGATCAACTTGAATCGACAGCTCTTGTTATTATTCTGTCTCTTTCTCGTTTTATTAGAGACAATTGGCACGAATCTAATACCTTTAAACGAGAAATTATTTTTCCGAAATTCCGAGACACTCGAAAACAGCTCCAACGGTTTTCACGTAATTTTGTATTCAGGGGGTTTCGGGGGCGATAAATCGATCACAATAAGATTAGACATTTACAAAAACCTTTTTTTACAGTCCGTTCAACCGAATTTGACTCATATTGCGTTGGTAGCATGACAAATGGCAACTGCAGTAAACAGTTGTTATTGTAACCACTTTTTTGCCACTAATATCATCCTTAAGCCTACGGAATAGAAGTCAAAATCGGTTGAAGGGACTGTCAAAATGGTTTGTGTTTATGTCAAATCTTATTGTGCACAGGGTATAGCTAGGTTTACTTTTTTATAAACACAAAAAAAAAATACCTAGCAAGGTAGCCCAGATATTGTTTAAGTAACACTCCATGATCGATATTAGCACCAAGGCAGTCGGTTTTTCACTTTTCGAAGCAGGTTTTTAGTTCACTTTTTGTTTTTGTTTTAGAACTGCTTTTATTACCAGACAGTGAGCCGCATAAACAGAGAGAAGGAGGCTCCAGGTAATTCATTGCTTTATTCATTCATACACCGTAGCATTTTAATCATCAACGGCATTCCATTCATGTATCCAATAACGAGTAATCATTCAATTTTAAAATAAAAGATATTTAAGAACATTTGAATAATGAAACATCTCCATGTGGTGCCGGTCGCGAATAGCACCACCCCATTTCTACCCGTGGGTGTCGTAGAAGGCGACAGAGGGATATTGACCAGAGGATGGGCAGCAGCGTCCTTTTGAGTACCATAACACCTACCTACTGCGATCGCCAACATGCATCGGTCACGCATGGCGATTACTGCTGAACCCCCCTTGGGGGACCTATAATAATAATAATAAGAAGCTGGCAACCCTTAGTGTCATCATACGTCGTCTCCTTATTTCCTTAATTTATTTTTACAAATTCAATAGTTGTTTGATATTTCCTATTAATTTCGCTACACAATTTAATATTACATCCATATAATCAACCTTTTTGAATAATAATTTATGATATATACAGTTTTTAACTGATTCAACCAAAAGTGACATAAGTCATTGAAAACCTCGAAAACTGAAAATAATTTCGATATATAATATAATCAGTGAACGGAAATATATGGATAAATATAATACCTAATGTACTACTTACGCACCGAGAAATTAATTTAAAATGAAGAAAAATACCTATATAATAATGGATCAGAAACGACGATGACAACATGATTTTAAGATCAGCAGCACGCCGAGCACGCCCACCATCTCCGGATCCGTCGCTCAGCTCCGCCTCGCCGCCGCCGGAACCCAGCCCCAACGTGAGTGCTGTGACACCGGCCTCGGCAGTTGCGTCGAGCTCGAGCGACGAGTATTTCTCTCCGCCGACGACGCCACCACCTGTGCGTCGGCGGGGACGACACCGGCCGCCGGACAGCTTGGGACTTCGAGACCCATCGGTCTCTGATAGGGTCCCCGCTCCCGGTGGAAGTGTGCAGCGCATGAGATGGACGCAGTCTATTAATGAAAGTGTCATGCGCTCATACTATGGGGCTACAGAGGGGGGAAGTAACTTGACTGCGTACCGTGGTCGGATGCTCTCTCTGTTTCAGGTGCTTGAGCCAGCTGTCAACGTATCGGCACAGCGACTGTCGGATCAGGTGCGGGTCATCCAGCGTAACCATATGCTGGATGACGTTGTACTTGATCGACTACGCCTAGAATCACGGAGTAGCCGTGTCACGTCTGCTTTGCCACTGGTTGCGGTCGCGGTACAATCGCAAGATTTACCCAGTGCTTCACCGCGACCTGACGACGGTGGTGAAGAGGATGATGGCGAGGCTATATCCGTGAGTACCCAGTGCAATATTCAATTGAGGAGTGCTTTGGAGGATGCGTTCCGGGAGTATCGCTCCATACCGCCTGAATTAAAACCGCGACTACCTCGTTTGCCCATGCACAAGAAAAATAGGGCGCTGGTGTGTGCTTTAGATTCGCAGCTGTCAAATTATTTTGACAGCAGCAAAGACCTCGCTGATACCCACTCGATCTTGTACTGCGCGGCTGTAGCAGCATGTCGTGTAGCTCATGTCAAATTTCCCAACAGTGACGGAGCTGCACGACCAAAACCAGCTGTACCAGCATGGCAGTACAGGATTGAGCGTCGTATTAGTGAGGCTAGAGCACTCATCGGCAAGCTTATCTGCTTCAGGGAGGGCAACACGCGCCCTAGAGTGATGCGCTTTGTGAGGCGGGCATTCTCGGGGACTGATATCAATCCTCGAGATTATTTGTCCTGCATCACAGAGCGTATCGACTTCCTGAAGCAGAAGATCTGTGCATGGGCGAACCGTATTCGACGGTACAAGCGACGAGTGGAGCGGTACACTCAGAATCGTATATTCCAGAGTGATGAGAGGTGGGTGTATAGGACTTGGGAGCGACCGGACCAAGGCGTGGCTGATGCGCACCAGCCGGATGATGCTGCCATGTGTTCGTTTTGGCGCAGCATCTGGTCGGTGCCTGTTAGTCACACTGAGGGCGACTGGACTCGGGAGGTTGAGCGAAAGTGTGATCCAATACCAGAAATGGGGGCAATAACCATCAGCCCCCAAGACGTAGCCCGTGCAGTTCGTCCGTTACCTAATTGGAAATCTCCAGGACCGGACGGGCTGCACAATTTCTGGATAAAATGGTTCCAGAGATCGCACGTTCGCTTGGCGTCCCAGTTCCAGTCAGCCTTAGAGTCAGGATCGTTGCCCCAATTCCTAACAACTGGAATCACCCACCTGCTCCATAAATCAGGTAGCACTACGGAACCCAAAAATTATAGGCCGATCACTTGTTTACCAACGGTCTATAAAGTTCTTACATCCATTTTGAGAGCTAAAATTAACGAACATATTGACAAAAATTCTATCATGTCTGCCTCTCAAAATGGATGTAGGAACGGGTCTCGTGGTACTAAGGAGCTCCTCCTCATTGATATGGCCATTAACCAGCAGGTTCGTCGTTCCCGGAAGGATCTGTCGACATGTTGGATAGACTATAAGAAGGCCTATGATTCTGTGCCACATACATGGCTCATGAGGGTGTTAGAGTTGTATAAAGTTGATACAACTCTGCGCACCTTCCTGATGTCATGTATGGGGCAATGGAAGACGGTCCTTCGCTATCCAGGATATCGGCAGATCCGGGAGAATAGCGAACCGATAAGGATCGAGCGAGGTATATTTCAGGGCGATAGTCTGAGTCCACTGTGGTTTTGTTTAGCTTTGAACCCTCTAAGCACGTTACTGGAGGGTTCAGGTCTGGGCTATCGGTTGAGAAGAGGAGGTCAGGTTATATCTCACCTCCTTTACATGGATGATCTGAAACTCTTTGCCCCCAACAATTTGCGACTGATGGAGCTACTGAAAGTAACAGAAACGTTCAGTAGCGCCATCAGGATGGAATTTGGTGTGGACAAATGTGCAGTCATGCATGTGAAGCGAGGGGAGATTGTGGAATCCGTGGGAACCCAACTCTCGGATTCCATACACCTTAGATCCCTCTCCTCAGCCGAAACCTACAAATACTTGGGTATGTCGGAAGCGTTAGGCATCAATGCTACCGACATGAAACAAGCGTTGAGGGAGCGCTTCTTTGGCCGCCTGAATAAAGTTTTGAATAGTCTTTTATCAGGCGGAAACAAGGTGCGCGCCTTCAACGGATGGGTCATGCCGGTTTTGATGTACTCTTTCGGCATACTCAAGTGGACTCAGACGGAACTTGATGCCCTGGATAGGAGGGTCCGTACATTGCTGACCGCAAATCGGATGCATCACCCACGGTCATCGGTAATGAGACTGTATATCCCACGGAAGTGCGGAGGACGAGGCTTTCTTAATGCTAAGTCCCTGCACAACCGTGAGGTATGCAGTCTCAGGGAGTACTTCCTTAAAGCCGACGTGGGTATGCACCGAGATGTGGTCTCAGTGGACAAGGGTCTCACCCCGCTCTCCTTAGCGAACGAGAACTGGCGCAAACCTGTAGTACTAGATACTAATGACCGCAAGAAGGTATGGCAGAGCAAGGAGCTTCACGGGCGCTTCTACCGGGCCCTACATGGACCTGATGTAGACTTCTTGGCGTCCGTATCCTGGCTGCGATTTGGTGACCTCTTTGGGGAAACCGAAGGTTTTGTCTGTGCGATTATGGACGAAGTTATGATGACGAACAACTACCGGAGGTATATTGTGAAGGACGGCACGGTTGACATTTGTCGGGCATGCCACCGACCAGGAGAATCAATCCGACACATTATCTCTGGGTGCTCTCGTCTGGCTAACGGAGACTACTTGCATAGACACAACCTTGTAGCTAGGATTATCCACCAGCAACTTGCTCTAAAATACAGGCTTGTGGAATCGGAAGTACCGTACTACAGGTATGTGCCCGACCCAGTTCTCGAAAATGGCAACATCACATTGTATTGGGATCGATCTATCATCACTGACAGGACTATTGTTGCCAATAAGCCTGACATAGTGGTGATAGATCGATTAGAGCGTCGCGCAATGATTGTTGATATAGCGGTTCCGCATGACGAGAACCTCGTGAAAACCGAGAAAGATAAACAAATTAAGTATCTTGACTTGGCTCGCGAGGTTGTCGACATGTGGGATGTGAATACAGCAGTCATTGTGCCGATAGTCGTTACGGCCAATGGACTCATTTCCAAGAGCCTCGACCAACACCTAAGGAGGCTCTCGTTGGGCAGCTGGATCAAGGGCTTGATGCAGAAAGCGGTACTCCTGGACACGGCGCGTATTGTTAGGAGATTCCTCTCTCAGGAGCCCTGACCACCGGTAGCTTGGACCCTGTTCCCGATACCGGTGGGCTACTATTTTTTATATTTTTAAATGTTTTTATTAATTTTTTTACTAATATTTAAAAATGTAATTTAATATGTTAAGAAATTGAATAAATGATAATAATAATAAATTTTATTTTTAACCTATGCCCAGCAGTGGGCGTCTAAAGGTTGACATGATAATGATGATGATGAATAACGAAAAATATGAAAACATTCCATTCCATTTGTCCAACTACATCAGGCGTCATTCAACAAGAATAACGCCTGATGTAGTTAGACCCTGTTACGAGCATCCGAGCTTTGCGTTTCAAGTGTGGTGCAGAATGGAGCAGCGACATCTTTATCAGATTTCATTCACCCAACGCATAAATGGTGTTTATTACTATTGGAATGTTATGTTCTCTGTATGTAGAAGTTTGAAATTATTTAAAAGCCACTTAATTTCAATTCTTTCTTCACACTTTCACTGGCTAAGGATCGTCACAAACATTTTTCTAGTTAATGTGAGTGTACCACGTTTGTAAGACGACTAAAATGCCAAGGTGTATAGTCTAAGATCTTTGGGTAGATACACCTACGTCATTTAAAGATGGCTTTAATTATGAGGATAGATAAAGGAACATGACGTTAAGAAGTTATACGTACACGGTAGCTTATAAGCTAGGTAATTTTTCACGATTTTACTTATAATTGTCCCACTGCACGGCCTATAATTGTCCCATTGTTCTACTCTCTGTCCACTGGTTTAACCGTTTTTTGACATCTGGTGGTTTTGACAACTAGGGCTTGCAGCTACGTAACGTTTTGTTTAATTAAATTTTAATTCGTATAAGTATAGTTAGCATCAATTATCGATTTTTAAGCAAGAAACAAAAGTGATTTTGTCGGAGACTAGTCGTCTTCGCCTAAGTCAGACGTAAGTTCTATGTCGGAAGACGCCAAATAATTTATAGATTTTTTTATAACTAGCTGACCCAACAGACGTTGTCTTGTCAATTGATTTTTCAAAGTTTCTCACCGTATTAACCTTCCCTGGACTTCCACAAATATTTCAAGACCAACATTAGCCAAATCGGTCCAGCCGTTCTCGAGTTTTAGCGAGACTAACGAACAACGATTCATTTTTATTATTTAGATAACAATGTAAAATTAACTTTATAATATTAATTTGGTTGTTTAATTTTCGATGTTTTAAACTTAACTTATGTTTTAATCCATTGGATTATTTCCAAAATATATAAGTTTGTAGGAGTACATATAAAATCATTATTTTCGATTTATCATTTGAAACGAATACATTCGATCCCACCCATCACTATGTTCGATAGATTATAACTATATTTCATGCACATAACAATCTTTATGTTTTTTGCAAAAGCTAATATGTATACTGTATTATAATGTCTGTAAAAATTCATAAATAAGATAATCCATTATTGCAAGGCAGTTTATTATATATTTATTTTATATCGTATTTTAAAGTTATTATATAGGTAATCGGGAATAGTTAAGTTCTAAGGCAGCTGTCAAAAAATTAATAACCCAATGGACAGGGTGTAGTCTCACATAAATAAAAGTTCTTGTCATTTATAAATCAATTAAATACATTATTAATTGTGTGAATATTAACCATATCGTTAACTTTACAGGACCACTCCGACACAGCAACGGTTCGGCTGGATTTGGCTTGAACAATGAAACCTCTAACTGCCACCGCGCTCCCCGCGAACCATCATCTGTTTTACCTGGTCATTCTAAAATTATTTTCTTTCTTTTTGTTAAATATACTTTGCCTCACTCTAAAAAGTTCTCTTGTATCGTGGGTGTGTTTACAAACATATAAACTCACATACACAAACAGCCAGACCCGGAACAACTATCTGTAGGCCATACAAATATTTGTTTCATCGTTCGCTCAGTCACTGGGCTAAGCGTGTCCTATTTTGGCTTAAAAAAAGATGAGGTTTTCTATTCAACAGTATTTTTAGTATGTACCCGTCCGTGGGGTGCCTGGACCAGAATAACTCCCATCCTTTTCATCCCGAGGGTGTCGTAGAAAGCGACCAAGGGAAAATCCGTAAGTCCGGAAGCACCGGCTTCCGTGTACTTAACAACCTCGGGCGATCCCCAAGACGCCTGCCAAGCGTGGGGACTATGGCACCCTTGTCCAACAGTGGACGTATCCCGACATGATGATGGTGCTGACTCGTATGTTTAAATAAATTAATGAATGACTTAATTTGATTGATTTTCGTCCACTTTATGACGCGATATCTCCAGCAATTGTGGATCAATTTACAAACATGTATATTTTTTGTGTCCAGGTTTGGATGATAACGAGCGGGTACTAAAGACAACCGCCTGAAAAAACTAAGAAGTTATAAATAAAGGTATTTGTAACTTTTTAGTTTTTGCAGGCGGTTGTCTTTTTTGTAAAAAAAAAAGTTTTTTATAATTCTCATACGTGCTAAAGTTAGCACAGAACACAGATGACTTTAATTTCGGAATTGGCAATACGAAACAACTAACAGAACAAAAGCCTTCCGACTTCCGAAACTAAGGTCATAAGTGTTCCTTGCGAAAGTTACTTTTCCTTTTTAGTTTGTAGAGGCGGTTGTCCTTTTTAACGCACACGATTCCGTCGTTATTAAAACAACAAAATATTTGCGGTGTTTAAGCTGTGCATATTTTTTAATAGCGTGTGACAGTGACAATTGATGACATAACATCGAAAAATAGATCGTTCCTATATAAATGCGCGGTGCTGGCGGGGTATGGTGACGTAACGCGAGAGCTCACTGATACGTCAACTTGTGACAACTGTCATCCCTCCCGCACCGCGCAGCTACCTCAGTGTGGTGACGTGACGCGAGAGCTCACTGATACGTCAACTTGTGACAACTGTCATCCCTCCCGCACCGCGCAGCTACCTCAGTGTGGTGACGTGACGCGAGAGCTCACTGATACGTCAACTTGTGACAACTGTCATCCCTCCCGCACCGCGCAGCTACCTCAGTGTGGTGACGCGACGTGAGTGAGAGCTCACTGATACGTCAACATGTGACAACTGTCACCCCGTATAAAATAAATACGAAAGTATTTTTTAAAATGTATTTGTGTAATGTCTATGTAATTGTGTACTGTATCTATATTTCAGAAATTGGAACAACCACAGATGTGACTCAAGAGTTGCTTAAAACTATCATCAGTCTTGAGAAAATAAAGTAAGTTTAATAATAATAATATTAATATAATTTATTTCGTATATACATATTTATAATAAAATCCACAAAAATAAACTATTGTACACGAAGAGACGGCGTCGTGTTGCGCTGCGTGGTGTCGCGTAGCCTTCCGCGGAATCGTCGATACACGACACCCTTCGGCCAAAACTCTTCCTTGAGGAAGGTCTCAAGATAATGCGTCGGGACTCGCACCACAAATGACTTGAAATTCGTATTGTGGCGCGACTCTAACTTCTCGACCCTTGAGCCATTGCGCACTGTCGACTGATCGCCGGCGACTCTGTCGACAGCGACTGTGACTTTCATTAGTTCAAATAGGTGTTTACGCACTTGGTCGCCGAGGGACGCCTATGTTTTGGTCGCCGAGGGACTGAGTCGCTGGCGACCAGTCGACAGTGCGTAATGGCTCTTAAGGTCCAGGTGGTCTTGGCTCGAACATACTCCACGATCTCCTCAACCTTCGTAGTGTGATGCAGCCGGGACACATAGAGCTGCGTTGTAGGTGTAGCCGAACGCAGCATATTGGGTCCTGCCAACGCGGTTCCGCACTGGTTTCAACTAGGAGGCTTCTTCTTCTTCTCCACCTTCACGAAGCCATCCTTGTCACACGGGCCCGTTAGACCTTGCTGTTTCGAACCCTTGTCGGCAGGTTCACAAGAGCTCTTCTTATCCCCCTTCCTGGTCTGCGACACAGGTTTGTGCGTGGCGGTGATATCAGCGTAGGCACGTTTAGGGGTCGACGTACCTACACAAGTCACGACCTCGACCGGCTAATGCACATACATACACAATAATGTATAGAATAGAGTAGAGTATAGCAGGGCAGAGCAGAGAAGAGCAGAATAGAATAGGATCGAATAGAAAAAAACGGTTATTGTCTCGATTCAATTTTTTTTTCCATTACACTTTTCCATTAGACCATTAAAAGGTACTTTAGACCGTCATATGAGAAAATTTGATCCTAGTTGCCCCCTTCCAAAAGGTAGTATTGCATGGAGAAGAATGGGCAAGAAACTCATTCTTCCTCTTTTAAAAAAGAGTCGGTCAACAGATGATTTTTTTTTAGGGACAAACCTTGCACATCTAGAAATCCACATGATCAACAAGCTCCACAAGTTTCAGAAGTTCCAAAAGCTACGCACGCTCCGCGTAGTAGAAGACATTGTAGAAGAAGGAAGGGAAGACTTGTACCCATCGTAAGTATCCTATAAGTCAGGGTTTCTTTAACTTTTTGCAGTCACGGACCACTTTTACAATATTTAAACAATTCCACGGACTCCTGTCAAAAAATATTTTAGGAAAAGAAAACAAGCCTTATTACGAGTTTGTGGTTTGGTCGAGAAATGCAGAGTTTACTACATAATTTCTTAATAAAGTTGTGATTTAACTGACCGACTGCGGACCCCTGATACACATGCTAAGGACCCGCAATGGGGTCGTGGACCCCACTTTAAGAAACCCTGCTATAAGTATTCTACATCGTGGGCAGTTTCTTTTTAGGTTCTAGGATGAAAAACAAGCCTAAACAGCCCACTTAATGTTGAATAATCAACACTACCTATAGACATCCCAGAAACGGCCATCAGTTACACCGGCACACAGAGGTACCCTTCAGACCGGAACACAGCAACGCTGCTTTAAAACTCATTAAATTATTATGATGGTGGTAGTGGTCTTATACTTCCTGGGACGAGCTCTTTTACAAAGAGAAACCCACGACCCCAGCCCAGAAATTGTTTATGGATTATAGATAGGCAAAGGTCTCCACATACAATGGGAGCCCGGGAGGAGGTGAGGAGATGATCTAGGGGCGCACAGCGAGAGTTGATTCGAGGCGGCGCAAGAAAAGAATACCTGAAAAGACTTTTGCCCAGCTGTGGACCATCACAGGCTATTATGCACCACTGATCATATGCCATCGTCTTTCGTGACTACAGTTCGTAATCATCATGGACTGTTGTGACAGGACTCCCACGTCCCTTCCACTGTCACTGACCTCGGGAATTGCGCCGGTGGGATCTTCAGGCGGGGTTGAAGTTGTTACAGAAATTTCATCAAATAAGGGATGAGCAAGGGTTAAAGGGAGATTATACAACCTTTGGGCCCGGCGGCGGTCCTAGCCTGACTAGCTAGACTGAAAAAAAACCATTTACCCGCTTAACTGAGACCGATCCTGAGGTAGTTGCACGGTGCGGGAGAGGTGACAGTTGGCACAAGTTGACGTATCAGTGAGCTCTCGCGTCACGTCACCACACTGGGGTAGCAGCGCGGTGCGGGAGGGGTGACAGTTGTCACAAGTTGACGTATCAGTGAACTCTCGTGTCTCGTCACAACACTGAGGTAGCTGCGCGGTGCAGGAGGGGTGACAGTTGTCACAAGTTGACGTATCAGTGAGCTCTCGCGTCACGTCACCACACTGAGGTAGCTGCGCGGTGCGGCAGGGTCGACAGCCGTGACAGCTGTCACAAGTTGACGTATCAGTGAGCTCTCGCATCACCACATCACACGTCTCTCGCACCGCGCAGCTACCTGTCTCAGTTAGCGGTCGGACTATAGTTCCGTGATGCGTTGAGGCACCGCGTCGCACTTCTTGTATGTATATCGGCCTTAACAGGTATTATTTGTTTTGTAGAATAAAAAGGCATCGTGCAGTGATCCCAGGATAGCGGGTAAGTGTTCATTTATTAAGAAAATATTAAGAAAACTGGAGGTCAAGTCTGCTATTTTTATAATTTCGTCATTCCAACACGATCCCATTGTCATTTTGCTACAAGTTCGTAATCTGCTAAATTCATAATGGTCGATCATTGGTCGCTCGAATTAAAAGCAATGACTGCACAATGACGTCACTGATCAAAGGAACTGTCAAAATTTTAACAGATTACCGCCTAAAGTCAGTCATTCAGATGTCATTTTGTACGAGATTACCATTCTATATCATTTCTTTCAATGGCGTGTCAGTGGTTGACCATTGTAAAGTCATAATGACGCCATTAAATATTAGTAGATTACCAAACTTGTCAAAATCAACAATAATGAAATCAATGATAGACCATTTTGACACTATTGTAATAGCAGACTTGAGGCCCAGAACTGACAACGATGTCTAGTTTTTGGTCAATCAATAATAATAATAATAAATAATAATAAAATAATAAATCGTTTATTTAATACAACGTCACATTATTTTACAATATTTATCAATGTACAATAGATCGTGATTGCATATTTGCCTGAACTAGGTTAAACCTGTGCTTCAGGCTAGAAAGTGCTTACTATTTGTTATAATAAATTAACGCTAAAATACAATAAAACTTAAATTAAAGTTGCCATGAAAACTTAAATGATAGAGACAAAAAAATTAAGTACCGCGTGTTAACAATTTTATTTACATACTACGAGTAAGTCTTCTGTCTGTTCATAAGAGGTAGTTTTTAAATATTGAAATATAATTTTTTTACAGCTAAAGTAGTTTAACTTATAAATACTAAGTTCTCTATTTAATCTATTGTACAAAAATGGTCCAAGGAAAGAAAAAAACCTTTCTACAAAGACATGTTTTGAGGTCGAGTTTGAATTGCATACTATATCATTTCTTCTCTTGTTAGTAATGTCAGCATTGTAGGTAAGCATGGTGTGTTGTTTTAATACTAGGTGCATAATGAAAAGCTGGCGCACAGTCAACACGTTACAGGATTTATATAACAGATGTGTGGAAAAGAAAAAGGGATAGAAATTGGCTACTTTCAAAATTGCTCTCTGAGCCCGTTCAAGAGGAAGTAAATTAGTTTTGAGTGCTCCACCCCAAGAAGTAATGCAATATTGAATTATTGATTGGCCTAGGGCCAGATAAATTTGCTTGATTAATTCTGGGTCTGCAATTGATCGTAATTTTTTAAAAACATGTATTAATTTACGAGCTCTTTTAACAAGACTTTCAATATGCTGTTTAAAGGAGAGTGTGTCATCAATTATGACTCCGAGATATTTAATATTGCAACTTTTGAGGATTATAGGACACCCACACGTGTTGACTGAACTATTTTCACAATAATGTGCATATAGATGAGGGTTAGTGATATTATGTTGAGGCTTGCGCATGGAAAAATGTAAATATTTTGTCTTATCAGCATTTAAAGTTAGTAAATTGCTTTGAAGTCACATATTTACAGTATTAAAACCTAATTGAGCGTTCTCGTACAGTTCGGTGCTGGTTTTTGCGGTAAAAATTAACGCTGTGTCATCGGCATACGATATAACTTTGCCATGTTCTATATTTAGATTACACAAGTCGTTAATATAGATCAGGAATAGGGTTGGGGCAAGGATACTTCCCTGGGGAACTCCGAAACCAGTATTTTTCTGCTCATTGCTTATAATATTATCTATTCTAACACATTGGTGGCGATCACTTAGGTAGTCAGCAAAGAGTTTCAGAGGCGTACCCCTGATACCTATGGCCTCTAGCTTCTTTAGAAGAATAGAAACTGACACTGTGTCAAAGGCTTTAGCTAAATCGAGGAAAATTCCCAGGGTATGGTTCCCTTTGTCAAGTTCCTGCGATACATAATCGGTCAGGCTATGAACCGCGTCGGCTGTAGATAATTTGGCTCTGAAACCAAATTGCGAAGGGGAAAGGAAATGGTTTTTTTCAAGGTAGTTAACGAGTCTATTGTTTATAATTTTTTCTAATATTTTTGAAATAGAAGGGAGTATCGAAATTGGCCTATAATTATTAACTAGGTCTTTACTTCCGGATTTAAAGATAGGGATTACAACAGCTTTTTTTAAACATGTTGGAAAAACTCCATCAGATAGACAAATTCGAAATATATGCGCTAAGGGAGGTACCAAAATATGCTTAAAAAGCTTGAGGATCTTATTGCTTATATTATCCCATCCAACTGCACAATCGTTCTTTAGCCCTGAAATGATCTGAGTTATTTCATATTCGTCAGTGTCCAACATAGCAAAGGAATTTGGACTACAGCTATTGTTTAATTTTTGGAAAGGTGATGTTGGTTGGCTACTGGATTTTGTCGGAATCTGTTCGGCAAGATTTTTACCTACATTTACAAAAAAGTTATTTACGAAGTTAGCTGACAAAACTGGTGAAGGGTTAGTAAGCAGTGAACTCGAATTTGATTCACGCTGTTTAGAGATATATGTGATGGTTTTAATATGTTTCCAAAGTTGTTTGCTATCGCTACCTGCACTATTTAACATATTTTTCTCGTAATTATTTTTCAAGTTCCTAAGGAGGTTGTTGCAAAAGTTTCTATACCTTTTATATGTGATTTGCAGTATAAGATTATCAGGGTATTTTTTTGTTCTTTTATGAAGTTTATCTCTGTGTCTTATACACCGAATAAGCCCAGGAGTAATCCACGGTTTAATGTTATAATGTTTTTTGTTTACTGTACTAACTATCGTGTTACGTAATATGGCTTGTTGGACTTGATTTATTAAATATGATAAAGACACATTAGCGTCAGCACTATTGTAAACTGGGTTAAAATCAATGTTGCATAAATCATATTCGAGTTTGTTTATGTTTAGTTTGTTTTTGGTCTGGGGGCGATTTAGCTTAGGCAGCGTTAAATTTACATTTATTAAAACAGCGTGATGGTCAGTAATTGTCGAGTTAGTAACAAGCGTCTTATATGGTAAGCTGGATTTAATCATCATGTGATCGAGACAGGAACCGCTCTGATGAGTAGGCAATGTATGCGCGGGGAGAAACCCATGATATGAGCACATATTAAGGTAGTTATGAGTACCTGTGTCGTAATTTTCTGATCCAATGTTTATATTCATATCACCAGTTAGTATAATATTCTTAAAAGAGCTTAGTGTCTGTAAAACCCGGTTCAAGGAAGTGTGGAAAGAATCTAAGTTTCTAGCGGAAGGGGACCTATACATAGCGATGATTGCCATGGATGTGCTGACTTTGATAATTAAACAATTACTCATACAGTCTTGTAGAGTGGGTTCTTCGACTGTGACCTTTAATGATTCCTTAGCATAGACTACCACACCATCATTTTGATTATGGTTTAATGTGCTAAAGAATAAGTTGTATCCTGGCATTACTGGGAGGTTATCGTGACGATTAGATAGCCAGCACTCGGTTAGTACTATTAAATCGCAATGAAAGTTAAGTCTATGTAGAAAAACATTAAAGCTGTCTATATTCTTATAAATACTACGAATGTTTTGATTAAGTATGGTTAGTGAATTTTGATAATCAGAAAGGTATTGTCTGCAATCCTCGACCTCACATGACCTTGAATCCGTTAAAAATGTGCTATCTATTTCAGTAATTAAGTTAGCATCCATACTGAAACTAGTAGTAAATTACGTCTAAATTACAAACAAGTATGTGGCGCTCTTAGGCGCCTTCATAGTCGATCGAGTTAATATACCTGGACTCGGCAGCTTTTTTAGCAGGACAATCTGGGTCGCCCGTCTTGTGATTCGCCTGTTTTTTAAAGCGTAAACATGTTGCACATTTTGGCGCTTCGGCTTTCTTAGAACAGTCCTGGACTGAATGGCCTTCCTCCCCGCAATGTCCACATGTCGGAGCCTCAGATTTGCATGATTTGGCCGCATGTCCGTACTGCTGGCACTTGTAACACCTAGTCACCTGTGTGAAGTCCCGTACAGGACAGGACGACCAATTTATAAATAATCTGTCCTGGGAAATGATGGCCTTACGAATAGCAGCTGGAACTTCTATAATATAATTACAGTTCTCAGAATCCTTTTTGCCAGATTTGTGGCTTAGCTTCATTGAGGTCAAAAATGTATCTCGTGACATTGCAGGTAATTTATCGGCAAGGTTTTGTTCATAAATACATTTATAAACCTCAGTTTCAGCCATGGATGCGGGGACTCCTATTATAATAATACGAGGCTTGCGCTTTTGGGGTTCGTCGACGGTTAGTCCTAAGTTCGCGAGCTGCACTGTTTGTCTTACCTTATCTAAGTCTTCCTTAGTCTCGGTGCTGATAATAAGACCTCCTTTCTTTATTTTTCGGACTCCTCGAACTTTCAGCTTCATTTCTTCCGGACAGATGATTTTTTGGACCATGTTCTTGGTTTCGTCGCTGGTTTTCGAATTATCACTGGGATAAATCGCCACGGAGCTGAAATTATTAGGACGAACAAAATTACTGGATCCCATCTTCACCATATCAGCAAAGGATGTTGTGCTTGCCACGGTCTGTTTCTTACAGGACTCCTGAATTGTCTGCTTGATTTCGGTTAAACAATCGGCCAGGTTGCGTTCTTCAGTCAGAGTGTTTAGAGAAGTGTGGGTCTGAATGGCTTTTTGCTTAAGTGACTGATATTGTACAGCCATTTGCGCAACTCCATGTCCTATTTTTCGGCTGAGGTTGGTGATTCTTACCTTCTGATCCACGTTCAACTTACCATCAGAAGCAATGGAACAGACCTCGTTCAAACACTGCTCAATAGACCCCAGCCAATTTTGTATCTCCGGAGTCGAAACAAGTTCAATTTTTTCAATTTTCTCTTCCTGGTCCTGTCTCGGAGGCCGGGGAGAAGTCGGTGGAGGAGAGCGCGGTGTCATCCCGCTCCGAATAAAGGGGCTGCCTTCCATGTTTTTAAAATTCACACAGTTAGTCCATTATTTTAAAACGATCACTACAATGTTTTTTATATATAACACGCAGTTTAGTGTAGCGCACTAAACTAGGTCACTATTTATGCAATTGTTAATTTATTGATTTTTAATGCATCGATTGAGCACGTCTGTATGCGTCGAGCGCAAGAAACTAATAAATTAAGAGCGCCCATCCCGTCATAGTTCCCATACAAATTGATACAAACGCTCGTACGTGATTACGGCGTCATAACAAATTTTCCAAATATTTTTATTGTGGTTAATATCTAACAGCATCATAACAAATTTTCCAAATATTTTTATTGTGGTTAGTATCTAGGTTCCTATGTAACGAAAAAAAGCAACTATTTAGAGAAACAAATTCAGTAAATACGTTAGAAAATCAGCTTTTGTGCACAATTTTAATCTGAACTTTGGTCGTTCATAATGCACTCTTACATAGAAAAAGTAAAAAAAAACCTTGCACATGTAATGGAGATTCTAAATTACAAACGTTTTTTGCCAAAAACTGGTAAGGCTTTTTCAAAAACACTAATTTCCTGAAATCTCCGCACTCCAATTTTGATGCGATGTTATTGCGTTCTCTCTCACTCTTTTGTTTTCGAACAGTGCGTTGGATGAAACAAAAAAAGAATGCAATCGCACTCGTGTTGAAGTAAACCCGATGGAGAAGGGCGCTCTTAAACCCGATGGCACACAGTGGCATTTTAGTCTTCTTACAAAGGTGGTCCACTCAATGTATCCGACTTTAAAAACCTATTGACGTGATTAAAACATTGCTACTATTAGGGGGACGCACCAGGAAAGCCCGCGAATTCAATTTTTCTTGGAATTCGCAGCTCAGGTATCTGGTTTTCGGGTAGTAAAAAAATTGGACGCTGAATTTAATATTTATTTTTTCTTGTTAAAACTGTGTCCTGTGTCGTGGGTGCGTTTACAAACATATAAACTCACATACCCAAACAGCCAGACCCGGAACAACTATCTGTAGGCCAAACAAATATTTGTTCCATGCTGAAATCGACTGCGACGCGCAGCTCAGCTGTCAATCGCTCAATCATTGCGCCAACCTTGTCGTAATTTGCAAAAACCTAAGAGTATTTGAATTTTGCGGGCTACCCCGACGCTTTTACCTTAAGCATTTTATAAAGTGAAGCGAATCCCGCACAAGACGCAACTTAACCGCTGGACACACAGAAAAGACGTAAGTCGAGGACTTGGCCCGGATAAATGTCTCTTCCGCGTCCCTTTCATACAAAAAGTATAGAAGAGTCGCGACGCACGCAACGCATATAGAAAAGACAGGGCGCAGACACGACGCTTACTCATCTGCGCCCTATTGTACAAACATATAGAAAGGACGGGGCATGGGCGCGAGCGGACGAGAGGCGGCCGAGAACGGGGTCCGTGCCTCGTCTACGTCGTCGCGACGGCGCCCCGTCTGCGCCCTGTCTGCGCCCTGTCTGCGCCCTGTCTGCGCCTCATCCTTGTCTTTCGTATATTCTGTGTGTCCAGTGCCGTATGGCCAAATACTCAAACGCTAATTGTAATTAGTCTCGTACTGTCCCAGTCACTTTGACATAAAATGATAGAAACACAACAACTTAACATTGAGTACCTAGCGTTTGAGCATTTGGTCGTTAGCGTGATAATTTACGCGACTAATTGCTTGCGCCGCTTGATTTTACAAATACAAGTAGAATCAATTCACGCCGCTCCGAAATTCGTCGGAATTTAATTTTGTGCATGACAAGTCATTGCATAATGAACTTTATCTGCATTGTTTAACGTACAAGCGCAAAATGGTGATCGCTTGTCTTCCGACGAATTCTCACGGATTCCGGAGAATTCGGAGTAGAAGAAATCAGTTCGTCTCGTAGGTACACATACCTTTCTTTACTAATCTTGCAGAGCTGGGAGTTTCAACGGAAATAGCCAACATGGCACTTCGCAAGAATTCTGAGGTTCCTTTTACCATACGATCTGAGTAAGTACCCTATATTATACCGCACCAAAAATGAGCATTCAATTATGGACTTAAACTAGTACTGTGTTGATACATTTTAACCTCCGTACTCACATACGGTTTTCCTCAATCGAGCAAACGCGTCGGGTAAAAATTACGGGACGTGGATTCGTCCACACATTTGGTTTTTCGCACCTTCTGTAAGACGGGCATAACTGCACTTTTAGATATTTTATAATAGAGCTATTTAAGATTATTTTTTTTACCTTCTATATTGTATTGTTCTACTTATACTGTGATAGTGACGCCTGTCTCACTAAGAAATCGTGGCACACGTACGACACTCCATACAAACGAAACTATGTATTTAATTACCTACTCTACTACCAAAATAAGAGACTGTACAAATACGTGCGTGTGTGTGCGTGTCTACGCGTCGCGCGACTAAAAGCAGTTTCGAAAGCACGTTTGACGCGGAATGAGGTGAGGAACAGTGTTTCGGAGGGAGGCGGGGCGTGTCGCTACTGTACGGTACTGCACGGTCTATTTAGATAATGTAATGTAATTCTCCGACCGACTTTCGGTCACGGCGGCCAATGTCGATGGAGAGAGATCAGGCGCAGGACCAACGGCTTTGCGTGCTTTCCGGGGCACGGGGGTGTTACACCACCAGCTTCCATACTCCGGGCAGTGTGGGAAGTAGATATGTACCTGTGTAAAGAGTACCTTACCTGGTAGCGAAATTACAAAAGCTATATATCATTTCAGTCACGAGTCGAACTCTAATAGATGAGTGTTTGCCCGGACCATTTCCTATAATTTGGCTAAGTTAGCATAAGTTTTGATAATTAATTTGAAAGCAACATTACAGCAGCAAATGCTAGTCTAATTCGGCCAAAATAAGTATTCGAAAATATCTCAACTATAGCAGGGAAAGAACTTTAGGTACGTCGCATAAACTTTTTTCTTAACATCACCACTATATTAACATACATTGGCATAACTATTTTTGGTATAATCATACTTTGCTATAATTTTTTATTATCATTTTATGATGTTATAATTATCTTGTAGAATAATTTGTTTTGACATAATTTTGATTCGCATAAAACCAAAGAAGAAATTGCGAAGGAAAATCACCTATTGCTCAAGGTTCAGTCAACGTTGTCAGTTTAAGGCGACGATATACGCCAGCGACCTTGATCGACCAGAAAATCGTATGCGCTGCGTCCAAAACTCAAAGTTTAGTCGAAAAAAATTAAATAAAAGATAGTATTTTTTTATTTAAAAAACGGGCGTATACTAAAAGATAGATAATAAAATTGTCTGTAAGATAGTGAAAGTTTCGTTTAAATATACCTGATAGATGTTGTGTGATTATCAGTGTTATGTCTGCGTCAGACACAACTTCACGAGTTAATTAAACTATTTAATATGAACTTAATCAAAAATATTCACATACTAAATGATTAAGAGAATATTTTAGTTTAACATTTTTTTTTTTCAAATCACTTACATAACATATTTTGATGTGATTGTTAGTTTAAAATCTGTAAAAGTCGCTTGTTAGCGTCTTAATTTGTGCTAAAGCGAGCGAGCGATATGATAATAGCGATATAATAATATTAAGCTTTGTTTTGGTTTGTTGGCAAAGTCCCCTTTGCCGGCTTAAAAATTACTAATATTCTGCTTACTACTTGAATAAGTCCCTAATTGTTGAATTGAAATGAATGATTTGACTTTGACTTTGACTTTGACTCTGACTCTGACTTTGACTTCGCTTGCCGCGCGCTGTTTACTATTTCATGTGTTTCATCTTCCACTATGGTTTAGACGTATGTACGTCATAATTATCGTCACGAACTCAAAAATACTTTCTTTTCCAGCACAAGATTTAAAGATAAAACACCGGGCGCAGTTTCCGTTGTTAATATGAAATCAGGTAAACAAAACTGATTATTAAGAAGAGGTAGTGCTTTTAAGTTTGTTTGTAGCAGGTCCCATTTCTACCCGTGTGTGTCGTAGTAGACGACAGAGGCATATTGACCAGAGGATGGGCAGCAGCGTCCTTCTGAGTACCATAACACCTACTGCGATCGCCAACATGCACCGGCCAAGCATGGCGATTACGACTGAACCCCCCTTGGGGAAGACCTATGCCCAGCAGTGGGCGTCCAAAGGTTGACATGATGATGAAAATTGGTATGTTAGTTTGTGAGCTTGTAGGTATGTAGGAGGGAAACTACTCATCTGATTTCAAAAATTCTTTCACCAATAGGAAGCTACGTTATCTGTAAGTGTTATAGGCTATATTGCGTTATCAACAAATTAGGGATCCTTAAGAAAATTAACGCGAACGAAGTCGCCATAAATATTAAACTAACTATAATAGGTATAACTTCATCATCATTTTTCATCATTTCAACTTTTAGACGCTTACTGGGCATACCTGGGTTTCCCTTAGGGTGTTACCAGACCAATCGATCGATCATCGATCATCGGCATCGATCGATGGTAGAATGGATTAGTCGATGTCGATCGAGCTGCTTGATTATTATTAGTGATGGATTATAGCCGGAGTTAATCGATCAACGTCGACCAATGCTATCGACCGGCAATCGATGGAACGGTACCCGTCGATCATCCAAAGCTACCACATCAATCGATCAACGTCGATCGATGTTGACCGATGGCATCGATCGATGATCGATCAATTGGTAGTAACACCCTTAAAGTGGGGTTCAGCCATAATCGCCATGCTTGGCCGATGCGTGTTGGCGATCGCAGTAGGAGTTATGGTACTCTGAAGGACGCTGCTGTCCATCCTCTGGTCAATATCCCTCTGTCATCTTCTACGACACCCACGGGTAGAAATAGGGTGGTTTTATTCGCGACCGGCACCACACTACTACGTACATAATATAACTTTGAAACAGAGAACTAAATCGAAGCGGCATCAAAAAAGCTTCTTTACATATACTCCGTTTACAATAAAATTAGACATTTACACAAACCTTTTTTACAGTCCTTTCAACCGATTTTGACTTCTATTCCGTAGGCTTAAGGATGACATTAGAGGCAAAAAAGTGGTTATAACAACAACTGTTTTTTGCAGCGCCATTTGTCATGCCACCAACGCAATATAAGTCAAAATCGGTTGAACGGACTGTAAAAAAGGTTTGTGTATATGTCTAATCTTATTGTGTACCCTTAGATTCAACATGAATGACGTAACCTAAAGAATCATGGCAAGATCCATACATTCATTTGTATGAAAAAAAAAAAAAAATTTAGAGGCTTTAAATTATTTTCCAATGTGAAGAATACATTACCAGGAGTAGATTGATATACTTACCATATTTTGAAACCCCCGCATATTTAAAATATTACGAAATTAAAATAACACTTTTTCGTTTCATTTCGATGCTCACTTTGATTTAAAAAAAAAATAAAGTGACAAGCGACGTTAACGGATCTATCAAATTGGCAGACAAGTGATGTGACCAGTGTGTGGAAAAATATAATTATTATTTCTCATAAAACGATGCAATATCAGAGTAAGAACTGCGAAACGGCGACTATCAGTGTCACTGTTACTGTCAGTCACTGTTTCGTTATGAAATAATGAGCTTTTTGTTAAATTATTAACATTTTTTTGCGGGGTTTTAAAAATATTGTAAATGCCTGAAGATATTCTTTAGGTACCCAAGAATATAAAAATTTTAATTTCAACTTCTCTAAACATCTTTATTTTTTTGTACAAATCCTGCCATGATTCTGTGTAAAATTACACTGATTATAAAAGAGTGTTCATGGAGTTTCTTGCTCGTTCTTCTTCATAGAAACCTATGGTTTGGAACGAGCAACTAGCTTCAACTTTCTGACTGACTGACTCTGACAATTCAAAAGTACCTACCTGTAAATGCTTTAATTGAAATAAATGATTTTGAGTTTGAGTTTGTGAACGGAGTATAGTATAAAACAAAGTTGCTCCCGTTATCTATACGCCTAAATTTACTAAACTACGCAACGGATTTTAATGCGGTTTTCAGCAATAGATAGAGTGATTCAAGGTAAAGGTTTACACGATTAGTTAAATCTACATTGTCTACGCGTTCGAAGCAGGGGCGGCTTGCTAGTTACATAGTATAAAACAAAGTTGCTGTCGCTATCTGCACGCTTAAATCTTTTAAAGTACGCAACGAATTTTAATGCGGTTCTCAGCAATAGGAGTGATTCAAGAGGAAAGTTTTACGTATAGTTTGATCGACATTGCATCCGTGCGAAGCAGGAGCGGGTCGCTAATGTTTTTATGAACTAAAATTATAAAAAGTAAAGTTTGTTTGATTTTTTGTTGTACATCTTTAATACAGGAGTGGTGAGTGAAGTTGGAGAGAGATCTGGGCCATCCGGGCTATCCGGTCGAAGCGGACCATCTCGGCAATCCGGTGAAGGTACAGATTGGCCTGATTCTGCCTACAGCACCATTGAAGAATCGGAAACATCGTTAGTACTGAGCTCTATACATATTTTGTTTTATTTAGATAGCCAAGGTGACCCCTATTTATAAAGCTGGAACTAAAACTGATCCCGGCAACTACCGACCTATTTCAGTATTGTCAACAATTTCAAATATATATGAATAGGTAATATTTACGCGGCTATTTGATTACTTAAACGAAATAGACTTTCTATATGAACACCAATACGGATTTAGACCACATTCTAATACACTCGCAGCAACAATAGATTTAGTAACTAAAATTAAAAATAACATTGATAAAAAGCAACTAGTTCTAGGTATTTTCATTGATCTTAAGAAAGCTTTTGATACAATAAGTCATTCTATACCATTAGAAAAGCTAAATAGCATTGGAATCACTGCCAAAGCTTAACAAAATATTCGAATCTTATCTTGCAAATAGACATCAGATAGTAAAAATTGGCAACTTTGGAAGTACAGCTGCGGAAGTAGTTCGCGGGGTTCCTCAGGGATCGGTTTTGGGACCACTGCTTTTCTTGATTTATATAAATAATATAAGTAATGTTGAGTCAGCCGGACATATCTCACTGTACGCAGATGACACGTGTCTTTTTTATTTTGGTCACTCCATACTTAATGTTATTACTGAAGCACAACATGACCTTATTATCTTAAATACGTGGTTTAATCAAAATTTACTGACGATTAATGTTAACAAAACCGCATACATAATATTTTCTCCTAAAAACAAAAAGATTCCTCTTTTCTCTCCTCTTACGGTAGATGGCCAACTGTTGTTAAGATCAAACCATGAGAAATATTTAGGCCTGATCTTGGACAGTAGATTAACATTCAGGCCACACATTGATTACGTAAGAAGCAAATTGATCCCGTTGACAGGAGCTCTGCGAAATATCGCTAAATGTGTGCCATTCCAACTACGCTACACAATTCATAATACACTCATCAAACCGCACTTAGACTATCTAGTACAAGTATGGGGATAGGCCGCTATTTCACATCTTCATGACCTACAAATAACGCAAAACAAAGCAATTAAAACTCTGTTTAATTACAATTACTTAACACCTACGAAAGAACTTTACACTAAAACTAAACTATTTAACCTAAAAACATCATACACATACCATACATGCATACTAATAAAGAAAATTCTAACTAACAAAATACACTCAATCACATTCAAACGCAAAACTTACCACTACTTCGCTAGGAATAGGGGTATAGAACTGCCATCAGTAAGAACTTTATACGGGAGAAAAACTATTCAGTTTGAGGGAGCGCAGCTTTATAATAAGTTACCTAAAGAAATAAGAGAATGAACATTTTTAAAAATAGGTTAAAGTTGTATTTGACCAACCAACAATAAGAAACGACTACCCACTGTATGTACGATAGATCGAACGACAACCATGTTTATTACATAAGATATTATATTTTTTATTTGTCTTCGTTATGATTCTCATATTTAAGTGAACTATGTACGTTCTTTTTGAGAAATAAACTACTTTAAACCGAACTTACCCCCTCTTCTGTCCCCCTCCCTTTTCTTAAGAGCGGCCAACCCATCATAATGCCCATACAGACGCTTGTACGTGATTATAGCGTTATTAAATATCAAATGTTCCTCCAAATATTTCGAACACACAGGTATCTTGTGATTTTTATATGTACACTCCGTTCACAATAAGATTAGACATATACACAAACCTTTATTACAGTCCGTTCAACCGATTTTGACTTATATTGCGTTGGTGGCATGACAAATGGCAGCTGCAAAAAACAATTGTTATTGTAACCACTTTTTTGCCTCTAGTGTCATCCTTAAGCCTACGGAATAGAAGTCAAAATCGGTTGAAAGGACTGTAAACAAGGTTTGTGTAAATGTCTAATCTTATTGTAAACGGAGTATAGGTTTGAACACAAAGTACCTACGTAAGGCTGCGGCGCGCCTGAGCACAAAGACCACTCAGAACAAACCGCCATTTTTCGCACGCACACATTGACATTACGTTTATACGCATTCAGCATTTCGAGCAGACTTCAGTCTCGATTGTCACGTGTTTTCAAAATGAATAAATGAGAGACATTGACATTTCATGACGAAGAGGAAAATTTTGTTAAGTATAAAAAATTGCAATGATTTTCAACAAGTGTCAACATTTTATATGGTCACAAATAAAACCTACAGAGTCAATACAGTAGCAGCCCTAGTGAGTCTGGCAAGTTTAGGTAATTATTTTTGAAGATAGCGGGAGCGGTCCTTCTGTAACCTTTTTATTTTGTGGTTTCAATGAAGTCAAATATAAACTTTTTTGGGAAACGAGTTCAGTAAAGACGTCTGAAAATCAGTTCCTTGCACAAATTTTTGCTGAACTTTGGCCGTTCATAATGAAGGTACCTACTCATACATTGAAAAAGTAAATAAAACATCGCCAAAGAAACCTTGCACATGTAATGGAGTAGTTAGTAAGGAACAAAAAATTGGAAGGTTTTTCAAAAACACGTATTTCCCGTAACACGTTTTGTGAAATCTCAGCACGCCAATTTTTGTGCGACGTTATCGTGTTTTCATTCACTCGTTTTTTTTTCGAACATTGCGTGTGATGAAACTAAAACTTTTTCAACATGCTCACGTTGGCGATTCCTGTCGGGAAGGACACTCTTAACAAAGAAAAGACATACAAATAAAAAAATACAATATTGATAGTAAGAGCTTGTGGGCTCATGGCTGAGTAAAAGGATCGATGGCTCATGGTTAAGCTGCACTTGATTATGCTTCACATGGTAAAGCTGGGAGTCCTCGCAAAGGTGCGAAAGTACTTCACGTCGGAACAGTTGCTCAACTTATACCAAACACAAGTTCGATCGTACATGGAGTACTGTTCGCACCTTTGGGATGGATCAGCAAATTACCAACTGGCGTTGGAAGTTATTGATAGACGTGCCAAGAGGCTCATTAACAACGACTCCCTGGTTAGGGCTAAGCTCCAGAGCCTTAAACATCGCCGCACCGTTGCTAGCCTATCGGTCTTTTATCGGGTACATTTCGGAGAGTGTGCTTTGGAATTGCACAATTTAATTCCCCCATCCCCATTCTATCATCGGACGAGCAGAGATACGGTGAAGCGTCACCGCTAAATGCTTGAAGTTCCACGGTCTCGAACCAAGCGCTTTGATTCCACATTTATTATGCGAACTGCCAGACTGTGGAATTCGCTGCCCGCCTCTCTGTTCCCTGATAAATATAATCTGTTTATCTTCATTAAGGCACGAGTGAACCGGTTCATCTTAGGCAAGTTCCAACTTAGGCCGCATCATCACTTAAGATCAGTTGAATTGCGGTCAAACGCAAGCCTATTTGATAATAAAAAAAAGCTTGCCTAGATCGGTCCGAGGATGGGTATAACCATACATTTCATACAGATCACTCCGTGCCTCGGATAGCACATAAAACCGTTTGTCGGCCGCGGTTATTTGTAGATCTTTGACAGTCGTTAAGGGTAGTCAGAAGCCAGAAAGTCTAAAAACCAGTCTTACCGAAGTGTACCGTGTTGCCCAGTAACTGGGCTGTGGAGGTCAGATAGGCAGTAGCTCTATGTAAAACACTGGTATTCAGCTGCATCCTGTTAAACTGGAAGCCGATTCCAACGTAGTTTGAAAGAGACTAGGCAGATCTGGCAGATTAGGAAATTTAAGACTGTAAGTAAGGCTCTTTGTGGAGGAGATCTTGACACCCCCTACACCCCGCCACAATTCCTCAAGCAGCAAACGGCTGAACTAATTTTGATTTTGTATTTCTTATTTCAAAGGTGACTTGATAACAATAACAATTCGTATTTCGTTTCTTTTTTGTAGGAACATAATGGACATGCGTTTCAAGAGTTTACTCAAAATACCATTGGAGTACTGTGAGTAGTCCTTCTTATTACTATTACTATTTATTATCCAAAGCAGTAATTAGCCAACGCAATTTCGAGGTGAGAGCCTGGTGATCCGTCACACAGGGTACCCATCCTAGTATGGACCAGTCTCTCACAAAGGATCATTTAATTGTATTTTTACTCATCTTGTGTACATACGTGAACCTTTGTAAAGAGTGAAATAAAGATTATTATTATTCACATTTATTCGTCGTATATACACATAATATACATTTTGAAATATTAATAAAAAATTAAAAACATTTAAAAATATAAAAAATAGTAGCCCACCGGTATCGGGAACAGGGTCCAAGCTACCGGCGGTCAGGGCTCCAGAGAGAGAAACCTCCTGACAATGCGGGCCGTGTCCAGAAGTACTGCCTTCTGAATCAAGCCCTTGATCCAGCCGCCTAACGAGAGCCTCCTTAGATGTTGGTCGAGGCTCTTGGCAATTACGTGTGCAGGGAGCCACAGGTCAGCCTGGAGCGCCTGCACGAGGTGGAGGTCGCTTCTGTAAAGATTGCGGCGGCGGAGAGCGCTTTTAGAAAGCGCCCCCGCGGCGAGGGCTCGAGGTCGGTGGACCTCTCCTCTAGTGAGGAGAATCTGCCAGCCCCGAAGGTGCCAGCAGCACGGAGAGGGAGAGGTCGCGCGGTGGCGAGTGGCGCCGCCGCTCGTTTATCGGAGCGCGATGGGCGGGGCCGGTTCGTGCCGGTGTCCCGGCCCGATACGCCGGCTCCGTCAGATAACGTGGAGAGCATGGCGAGCGACTCCGGGCCTCCATCGCGGACCTAAGTGACGGCTCCTTGGGGCTGGGGTCGAACAGTGCGGAGGCAAATGCTGCGAAACGGGCGCAACGAAAGGCTGTCGCGGAAGGCGAAGTCGCCGAGTTGTCCCGCCAGGTACGAGAGCGGCGCGAAGTTCGGCTGGCGGCCGGCGAGGGTGTTTCGGCGGTGGCGCTCAGTCGCCAAGTTCTGGACGGCGTGGAAGTCGTCCTGAAGGTTGCCACCAAATCGGGCAACCTGAAGGGCACGTTCACGCGCGCCCTGAAGGAGGCGGCTGACGACATTAGAGAGGCAGTTGGGGTCCTCGTAAATCGTACGAGCACGGATGAGACGGCGATGCTGTGGAAAGAGAACCGCCGTCTCCGCTCCGAGGTAGAGGACCTCAAGCGGCAATTTGCCGCCCAAAGAATGGCTTCCACGGCAGCCGACACTGCTTCCGCTGCGGCCCCGTCGTCGAGCCCTGCACTTGCGGATGCGGAGATCGAGAAGATCGCGCGCATCTGCATGATGCAGTGTGGGACGATGGTGGGGGCACGCCTCGAGGCCTTTGAGTCGAGGCTCTTACCACCCGAGACCCTTCGCCCACCGCTCGCTGCGGACCAGCGGAGAAAGGCGACGCCCGCTCAGCCGGGGCCGGTATCCGCTAAACCAGGGACGGCACCCGCGACTGCGGCCGCGGTGGCGGCAGGGCCTAAGAAGCCCAGTAAGGCGGCGGATAAAACCGCATCCGCGGCCGCTTCGAGGACGACCGCGAGAGGTGCATCTGCGTCCGCTTCACGGACGACTACGACGGGCGCATCCGCACCCGCTTCTCAGACGACGGCGGCCGCGGCGACCGCGTCCGAGCCCACCGAGAAGACGGAGGGCTGGACAGAGGCCAAGAAGCGCCGCCGTCGAAAAAAGAAGAAGGCGGCACCGCCGGCACCGGCACCACCGGCATCGGCTCCAAAGAAGGCCAAAAGACCGCCTAGGGTCAGAGCCCCTCGCTCCGCGGCTGCAGTGATTACGCTGCAGCCAGGAGCCGTCGAAAGGGGCCTCTCCTACAAGGCGGTCCTAATGGAGGCGAAGGCCAAAGTCGCGTTCCCTGACCTTGGCACACCGTCCGGCTTCAAAATGAGGCCGGCGATCACGGGGGCGCGGCTGCTGGAGGTGTCGGGTGCATCGAGCGCAGAAAAGGCGGACATCCTGGCCGCCAAGTTGAGGGAAGTCCTCAACCCGGAGGACGTCCGGGTGTCCAGGCCGACGAAGACCGCTGAGCTGTGCGTTGTCGGTCTGGACGACTCGACTACTCCGGATGAGGTCGTGGCGGCCGTCGCCCGTGTCGGTGGATGTCCGCCTGCAGACGTGCGGACGGGCGAGATTCGCGTCGACGCTTCCGGGCTCGGCGCGATCTGGGTGCGGTGTCCGGTGGCGGCGGCCAACAAAGTCACTGATGCTGGGCGTCTGTTGGTGGGGTGGGTTGCAGCGAGGGCGAAGCTGCTGCAACCCAGGGTTATGCGGTGCTTCCGCTGCCTTGACATTGGGCATGTCAAGGCTCGGTGCACCGGCCAGGTCGACCGCAGCGATCAGTGTTATCGCTGCGGTCAGCCCGGCCACAAGGCGACCCAGTGCTCCGCGGCGCCAAACTGCAGCCTCTGTACAGCTGCAGGGAGGCCCGCTGGGCACACAGCGGGTGGAAAGGCCTGTGCGCCCCCCAGGAAGAGACGGGGCGCCAAGGCTGCTGGGGGCCCTTTACCCCCCTCGCAGGCTGGCGCCTCATCGGCCGACTCCCGGCCTAGGAATGGTGCGAACCCGGAGGGAATGGACTGCGCATAAATGGCGCTGTACCATTTCCTCCAGGGCAACATCAACCACTCTGCCAGAGCTCAGGACCTCTTCCTCCAGAGCATGGCAGAGTGGTCGATTGACGTGGCTGTGGTCGCCGAGCCGTACTTCGTCCCCTCCAGGGATAACTGGGTGGGAGACTTGGACGGCTTGGTGGCTATCATTGGCGGGGTTCTGGTCAACCCGTCCCGAGGTCACGGCTGGGTAGCCGCCCTCGCGGACGGCATTGGCATAATTGGTGCGTATTTTTCGCCCAACAAGAGCCTCGCTGACTTCGAGAGGCTCCTTGTTGAGCTGGGTGCCGTCGTAGGCCGTCTTCACCCTCGCCCGGTGCTGTTGCTGGGGGATCTCAACGCCAAGTCTGCGGCGTGGGGATCTCCGGTGACCGATGCTCGGGGTGAGGTGCTGGAGGAGTGGGCGGTCGCGACTGGCTTGGCCGTTCTGAATCGGGGTGAGGTTCACGCGTGCGTGCGGCAGCGGGGCGGGTCAATAGTGGACGTCTCGTTCGCTAGCCCTGCTGTCGCGAGCCGTGTCCGCGACTGGCGTATCGCCGTGGAGGTGGAGACGTTGTCGGATCATCGTTACATCCGTTTCGACGTCTCCGCCCAGACCGCGGGCGGCCGCAGTCCATCGGCCCCACGAACGAACGGTCCGCGCTGGGCTCGTAAGCGCATGAACAGGGAACTTCTCGAGGAGGCCGCCATTGTCCAGGCCTGGTTCCGGGAGTCGGAGACGAACGGACCCGTCGACGTCGAACTGGAGGCGCTGTGGCTCCGCGGGGCGATGACGCAAATCTGCGACGCGTCCATGCCCCGGGTCCACGCACAGTCAGCGGGGCGCCAGGTGTACTGGTGGTCGGCCGAGATCGCTCGTATGCGCATTGAGTGCGTACCCGTCAGACACACCCGATACCGGAGGCGACGTCGTCGGGTCCCGGATAAAGAAGCCACGCTGTATGAGGTGTACCGCGCGGCTAAGAGGACTCTGTGTCTGGCCATCGGCGATGCGAAGACGCAAGCCAGGGAGGAGATATTGGAGACTCTAAACCGGGATCCGTGGGGGCGCCCATATCAAGCGGTTCGAGGGAAACTTCGGTCTGCGGCGCCTCCACTCACGGGGAGTCTCCAACCAGAGCTGCTGGAGGAGGTTGTCTCAGCCCTCTTCCCGGCACGAGCGGAGCATACTCCGCCGCCGATGGCTTTGCCCACAGACGCAGAGTCCACAGAGGAGAACGCCATCAGCGTTCCAGAGGTGACACAGGCAGAGATGGGGGCGGCCGTGCTGCGGCTCCGGGCCAAGAACGTGGCTCCGGGGCCCGACGGGATTCACGGCCTAGCGTTGGCCCTCGCTCTGAAGGAGCTAGAGCCCCAACTTAGAGGACTGTTTACAGCGTGCCTTGAGTGGGGCCAGTTTCCTACATTGTGGAAATCTGGTTGTCTGGTCCTGCTCAAGCAGGCGGGGCGCTCTGTGGACTCTCCGTCCGCGTACGGGCCCATAGTGCTGCTGGACGAGGTGGGAAAGCTGCTTGAGCGGATAATCGCAGCCCGCCTCGTCGGCCACTTGTGCGAAAAGGGGCCGGACCTGGACGAGAGCCAGTATGGCTTTCGGCATGGGCGCTCCACCATACACGCTGTATCGAGGGTGAGAGTCCTGGCGGAGGAAGCGGTGTCCCGGGGCGGGGTGATGTTGGCGGTGTCCTTGGACATCTCAAACGCGTTCAACACCCTGCCCTGGAGTTGTGTACGGGAGGCACTGCGCTATCATCGTGTGCCTTCCTACCTCCGCCGCATAGTTGGGGCTTATTTGTCCGAGAGGTATGTCACCTACGTGGGACGTGATGGGGAGCACCAGCGCCGCATGTCGTGCGGTGTTCCGCAGGGTTCCGTCTTAGGACCGCCCCTGTGGAACATCGGGTACGACTGGGTGCTGAGGGGCGGGCTCCAGCCTGGCGTGGACCTGACGTGTTACGCTGACGACACGCTGGTCACGGCCCGGGGGAGCTCGTACAAGGAGGCAGCGTTGCTGGCGACGGCTGCGGTCTCACAGGTGGTGAGCCGCATCCGGCACCTCGGCCTGGAGGTGGCCCTCAACAAGTCGGAGGCCGTGATCTTTCACAAAGCCAAATTATTATTTTACTATTTCTCGACATCAGAACCATAAGGTCGGATGTCCCATTTTTGCAAAAATCGTATTTTAACTGAATCTTTATTAATTTTTTTTTCTCTTTCTTTTTGTCTATGCATCATATTTGTATCTCCCTTTAATCATATTTTTGTTTACGTAGAAATAGTCGGATATCCACCATACATTAGAACCAATGAGTCTGATCTTCATTTGAAATTCTATGGTCGTGAGTAAAATTACCAGAATATTATTTTTGCAGTATCATGTAAAGATAAGTCAAAAAATAAATGTAATTTGTAGGTCTCGTATTAACAACATACCTTGTAGCTCGGATACTATTCAAGTTCATAAAGTCATTAACTAACAACAGTCTTTATGGCTCGGAGCATAAGTGACAAGATTCACTGAAAAAGAGATAGCACTATAATTATGACTGCGTGGAACAGAGATAAATCATAAACATGCGACGTCACCTCTCCTTCCGCGCGCTGTTCGTCTGCGTCGGGATTGTTTTCGCATTTGTAAAATGCTGCGGCGACTTGTAGGATCTCTCGTTTCGATAGGTTTTTAGATAAATAATTTATGTGTGAACAATGAATAATCGCACCCGAAAAATATTAGATAAATTGAAAAACAGAGATGACGCTGTCCAAGGTAAGAAAATACTATCATTACTATTAAAAGTAGGTATGGAAGAAGCTTGAACCCCATGAAAGGACATAGACTTTTTATCTGACTTCGACTTCGTAAGCAACCGCGATAAGTAATAGTTTAATATACTTTATAAATGTAACTATAACTACAAATTTTGTTCTTACTTTTAATAATTCAACAAAAAAATTTGGTACGTATCCGCTTTTTTTTAGGCTCATTGTCACCAGCAAGACTCGGTGATTTTGATAGCGAAGACAGTGTAGGAGATAATGATTACATTCCCAGTCTATCTTTTTCGGATTCTGATATTGGATATGAGCAAAAAAGGCATAAAGAGAAACGTTTTTCAACCGATTTCAAAAAAGAAGGAGGTTCTCAATTAGACTGTATGTTGTTTTTTTTTATCAATTCATAGACATACGTTTGACCACTATCTCACCTGATGGGAAACGATGATGTGGTCTAAGATGGAGCACGCTTGCCTAGAAGTAACCTATTCACTCTTGACTCAAAAACTCCAGGTTGTAGCTATCAGGAAACACAGACTCAGGCAGGGATTTCCACTCCTTAGCAGTACGCACAATGAATGTGTTCCCAAAACGTTTTGTGCGTGTAGGTGAGATGTCCACCATGTACCGGTGGCGCATCGCCGTACGTCTTGTGGTCCGATGATGAAACGGGCTCGGTGGAATTAAATTATGCAATTCTGTCGCACACTCCCCAAAATGCAACCGATAGAAAACCGACAGGCCAGTCAACTCGGCGTCGATGCTCAAGACTTTGGAGCTTTGACTCGACGAGCCTATCATTGCCAATGATCCTCTTGGCTCGTTTCTCAATTGTCTCTAGGGCATCAAGCTGGTATCTGGCAGATCCGTCTCAAAGATGAGAGCAGTACTCCATACACGATCAAACTTGCGCTTGATAAAGTTTAAGCAGCTGTTCCGGCGTAAAGTCTCACCTTTGCTAGGATTCCCAACTTTTTGGCCGCCACTTGAGCCTTTGCCTCTATCAAAGGGCCAAAATTGAGGGTAGATGTTAACGTAACACCAAGACGCTAAAGTCGGTCGGTTATCGGCACGGTTACACCTCGGAAAGATGGAGCTGGGTGGAATTGGCTCCTTTTAGCGGAAAAGAGACACGATTGGGTCTTAGCAGCATTGAACTTGACCAGATTGGCCCATTCAGAGACAGCCTGTAAGGCCAAGTTCAGGCGCTCAACCATTGCTTCCCGGAGAGCCTGGATCTGCGACCGACCAGCTCGTGCGTCGGACACGTGTCTCTCAGCGACAGTGCTGTCGTCTGCATACCCAAAGGTACCGGGTTTTAGCAGATCATTAATATGCAGCAGGAACAATGTTGCCGAGAGCACCGACCCCTGAAGAATCCCGGCTTTAATATCCAGCAGTCCGGACGAGCAGCTATCTATGATCTGCTAACATTAACTGTTTGGATACCTGAACAGTTCCATGACTATTATTATATTTACAAAAACCTACCACACCAAGAAGAAGCATGTGATTTTCCAAAGAATAATGAAGAGTGAGATTTGTTTCGATATTATTATTATTTTAAATCGTTATAAGAACGTTTTTAAATGTTTTGGTTTTTGTTATTTTGTGTAGTTGTGATCTCAAACCTGTTGTGTCAACACTAGAAAAGCAGGTACTTATTATGTAGTTATTCTTTTTTTACAGCTTACTAGTTGTACAATTTATTTTTTTTCTCTTTGATTTTTTGTTGCTTGAGAGCTCTCTTTTATTAGAAAAACTAATTGAGATTGATTGATTGATTCCGATCATCAATCAAGCTGATATAGTAAAATAATAATTTCATTTATATCCCCTACCTACTCCAGTGGAATTATTAGATTTAAGAGGCTAATAGGACCTATTTAACAATAGACTGTATACCAATCAAATAAACTTAGAGCCAAAGAGTCTGATCTGGGGTGAATTAAGGCTTTATATTCGACGATATTAAAAGTATTTTCAGGTATATACGAGTCAAATAGTATTATAATTAGATAAGTCCTGTTCATAATTTTTTTTTTAGAGAATGTAAAGTCCGATTTAGACATACGTAACAAAATTCGTAATTAAAAAGATCACTGCCCCGAACCATAAAGTCTGATGTTAACATAAATAATGTATTATTTTTATGCGCGTCATTTTTTTTGTTAAACAAATGGTCGGATGTAAACATCATCCAGTATATTTATGAACCTAAATAGTGAATATTACGAGCCATACGGTCTGATTTCAACATAATAGATCCATTTACATAAGATTCTTAGAGGCATATGGTATTTAGTTTATATGGAACTTTTTCACTGTAGATCGTCCTTAAAAAATGGGTCTGATGTACCTACCCTCGGATATAAAAATAAGGTTCCTTCCGGATTTATTAGGAAAACCGGCATAAAAACCGGCAACGTCTATTCTCAAATAACCAAGCATAAATAGTAACGGCCTTGTACTCCCAAATCTTCAAAATTACAAAACAAAAAAATATTTTAAATGTTTATTTTTGCTCTCCTGTAAAATTGCAAAAATGGATATCAGACCAAATGGCTCTGATGTCGAGATTTTATTATCCATACTATCCATACTTAATATTATAAATGTAAAAGTAACTCTGTCTGTTACGCTTTTACGATGAAACGGCTGAACCGATTTTAATAAAGTTTGGTATGAAAATAGCTTGAACCCTGGGGAAGGACGTGGACCAAAAATTTTTTTTTTCTGTTTGGGATTTCTCCGTTGCAGCCCTGAGTGAAAATAGGCTGTGTTAGGGTGTTACTACACCAATCGATCGATCCCATTAATCGACATCGATCGACGTTGATCGATTGGTGTGGTAGCTTTGGCTGATCGACGGATAACGTTCCACTAACTAATCAATCGATTGCCGGTCGATGGCATCGGTCGACGTTGATCGATTAACCCCAGCTATAATCCATCAGTAATAATAATCAAGCAGCTCGATCGACGTTGAGTAATAAATTCTACCATCGATCGACGATCGATCGATTGGTCTGGTAGAAACTATCGATCGACGTCGACTAATCTATTCTACCATCGATCGATGCCGTCGATCGACAGTCGATCGATTGGTCTGGTTCTGGTCTGGTACTGTTCGCACCTTTGGGATGGATCAGCAAAATACCAACTGGCGTTGGAAGTTATTGATAGACGTGCCAAGAGGCTCATTAACAACGACTCCCTGGGTTGGTCTAAGCTCTAGAGCCTTGAACATCGCCGCACCGTTGCTAGCCTATCGGTTTTTTATCGGGTACATTTCGGAGAGTGTGCTTTGAAATTGCACAATTTAATTCCCCCAACCCCATTCCATCATCGGACGAGCAGAGATACAGCGAAGCGTCATTGCTACCTATATGGTTGAAGTTCCACGGTCTCTAACCAAGCGCTTTGATTCCACATTTATTATGCGAACTGCCAGACTGTAGAATTCACTGCCTGCCTCTCGGTTCCCTGATAAGTATAATCTGGGTATCTTTAAGGCACGAGTAAACCGGTTCATCCTAGGCAAGCGTGTTCCAACTTAGGCCGCATCATCACTTGAGATCAGGTGAATTGCGGTCAACGCAAGCCTATTAGAATATAAAATAAAAAGGTGGACCGGAATTTGCGAACTTTATTTATAAATACAGTTATTTATTTTATTTTTTTTAAACAATAGTTTAGGTATACGTTTGATCACTATCTCACCCGTGTCGTCTCTCATCCCGTTGTCCAGTCGACAACACGGTTGGCGCAGTGGCTGAGCGATCGACTGCTGCGCTGCGTGTTGTGGGTTCGATTCCCGCCCAGGGTAAACATTTGTGTGATGAGCACTTGTGTTTGCCTTGTGTCTGGGTGTTGTTTATCTATATATGTAATAATTCACAAAAAAAAAAAAAGTATTTGTGTATGTATATCAGCTGTCTGACACCCATAGTACAGGGTCTCCCTAGTTTGGGGTCAGATAGCCGTGTGTGAAAATGTCCCCACATATTATTTATTTATATTTATTTATTTATTTATTTTGTGTTTATCAAATAAAGAAAGTGACAAGTTACATAACCGATCGTTGTTTACAATGGCAGAGTTGAAAAAGTACATTGATCATTATTTGTGACATTATTTCTGATGCAATTTTAGTCAGTGTCACTATTACTGCCAGCCGCCGTTTCGTTCTGAAATAATAAGCTTTTCGTTACACTATTCACTTGTCACATCCATTTTTATTGCGGGGTTCTAAAAATATTGAAAACACCTGAAGATACTCTTTAGGTACCCCAGGTAGCTCTAAAAATCTTTATTTTATTTTTGTGCAAATCCTGCCATGTTCCTTTTTGTCGTAATCTATTTTTAGTATTTTACTTTTTTTCTGTTAAAATATTGAACTCATTCTCAAGTGAAATAAAAAAATATCAATTTCTGTTTCAGTCAAAAATAACATTTTGAATCGGAGTTCTCTTGTGAGCGTATTAATGAGTTCTGATAAAGGAAGCATGTGAGTTTCCATATTTATATAATATTTAAATTATTTCGTTATTTTGTTAAATAAGGACACTCTGTTAAGACAGCATAGTTGGTATTATTTTAAAATTCAACAACAACAATTTTAAATTGGATATTACTGTAAAAGTCCGCATATTGGTCACTCTTAGGATTTACCAATTTGAGTTGGTAAATTTTTAGTTAGTAGTAATAAATGTAATTTATACTTACCCTTATTTTAATTTCAGAAATATTTTTCAAAAAATGAAAGAAATGTTACGCAGCGAAAGTCTGGACCATCAAGGTACATAATATATTTATTTACACACACACACACACACACACACATACACACACACACACACACACACATACACACACACACACACAAATTACTAAAATTGCAGATAGGGCATCGAAAAAAACTGAATTTATTTTAAACCGTGTCGTAGAAGGCGACTAAGAGAAAATCCAGAAGTCGAACAGCAGCGGCTTCCGTGTACTTAACAGCTTCACTGCGATCCCGAAGACGCCTGCCAAGTGTGAGGATTATAGCAAACCCCCCCCCCACCCTTATGGGGGAGGCCTGATTTGGAGGGAAGTGGGAAATAGGTTTTCCTTACTCCTCCACTGGTCTTTTCTGATTAATTTCGTTGCGGGATCCAAGACAGTTGAATCGTTTCTCTGGGACTCGCCGGGCTTCATCGCTTCGGCGCTTTTCTGGTGGTCGCCACTGTCGATTCTGGCTTACAGGAGTTCCAGTGGTTTGGAAATAGTGTGGCGGGCTTGTCCTTATGGGGGAGACCTTAGTTTGTTCAATGATGATGATACCAGATTACCATCCCATAGGACTAAAAGTGAGGAAAGAGATATATGGACCTGTATTTGTCCAAACAGCTCCTACTTGGCTAGTGGTAGTTCGGTGTGGTGCCGAACGCGAATAACACACAATTTCTGAATCAGAGTATGGGCAGCAGCGTCCTTCTGAGTACCATACCACCTACTGCGATCGCCAACATGCTTCGGCCAAGCATGGCGATTACGGCTGAACCCTCCCTTGGGGGTAGTGTTGCCATTTCTAAAAACCAAAAAGCCGGACTAACCCGTAAAAAAAGCCGGACTTTTGGGTCCCAAAGCCGGACATCAAGAATATTGAATAAAACCCATATTTAAAAGCCGGACGCTAAAAAAGGATTATTGAAAAAAAAAAGTAAGAAAACAGGTACTTAGGTACTTTATAAGTAGCGTTTAGTTGCGAGTCAGCAAATCTCGTCTCGCTCGCTCGTTCGCTACTGACTGAAAAACGATTGTATAAAAAGCCTAACAAAACCCGGACAGGCCGGACGCAGCTAAATTTGGCCGGACAAGGGGTCAAAAAGCCTAACACTGTCCGGCTTTATCCGGACGGATGGCAACGCTACTTGGGGGAGACCTATGCCCAGCAGTGAACGTCAAAAGGTTGACATTTTGATGATGATGATGATGATGATGACTTGGCTAGACTCCATTATGATTGGTCGCCGTGGTCTAAACTCGGTCAGGATAATATTTTTTTTTCTTTTTTTTTTGGGACATTATAATCGCAATGCGTATGTCAGTCCCATCGTACCCTAAATACACATTGGTCATATCTGGGCCATGAACCTAAACAGATTCTTCGCATCATCGCCATTTGGTTGAGACAGGATTTTATGAGATGCGGCTACTTCAAGTCTGTTCAACCTCAAGACCCAAAACAGGTAATTTCTCCCAGACTCATACCGAACACGGTCCATCAATAAGTGGTGTAGGTCTTCAACAACTCCACACTCCAAGGATAATATTGTAGGTTTATAATACGTGTCCTTGGTTTCAGCACGTGGCGTTAAAAGATTGTTTTCAACAATTAACCGAAGAAAAACACCTTATAAACTAGGATGGTAAGTTCTTGCATTATTCACAATCAAACTCGCTCTTCCCCTGTCTACTTATTTCAAAATCTGCTGTGTCCGGCAGCGTCCATATTTTTTTCTATTACTTTTTAATTCATTAGGCTTCCTTCAAAATTATTGAGCTGAATGGTAGTGATCCACGCGTCATGTTCGTGAACGGGCACTGTCAGGAGAGATTGGTCGACTCTTAACTGCCATGACTTTTATATCGATTCTTTTTTTAATGTTTTGTTTTGTATTGCTCTTTACTTGCATTATTTTCACATGTAGAAGCAACAAGAATAATGTAAGAAGTATGTTGTAAAACTTGATTTATAAGAGTGTCCTTGGAGTTCTTGCTCGTTCTTCTCCATAGAGACCTACCTACGTTTTGGAACGAGTTACTAGGTTCAACTTTCTGACTAACTGACAGACTCCTTGACAATTCAAAAGTGCCTTAACCATTTTGAAGGGAGCTGAATGATCCAACACACGCGCCACCATCAGCGAGACATTTGAGTGAGCATGACAATGTTCTCAACTGTCATGCTCATTTATGTCCATGTTTATTTTGGAATAAATGGTAGTTAATCCTTTTCTTTTATTAGAGCACCTTGGCCCAGTAGTTAGCCACTTTTATGGCGACATCTGTGCCGTTTTAAATATCCTCTAAAATGCAGGTGTAGGGACACTTTGGGCACTATAGTAAGTGGGCTATCGTCTGGTCCAGACCACCGTACTCGCACCGAGTACCGGGCACTATACAATACTGACAAATATTTTTGGCCTATTTCAGGGTTAATTTGAAGACTCGAACTTCAGGGTAAGTTCGATGGAATATGTATAGGTAAAAAAGCTTTTTACAAAAAAGACAACCGCCTTCAAAAAGTGAAAAATAACTTTAGCACAGAACACACATTGACTTTAGTTTCGAAATTCAGTGACTTTGTTCTGTTTGTTGTTTTGTATTGCCACCGACTTCCGAAACTAAAGTCAATGTGTGTTCTGTGCTAAAGTTATTTTTCACTTTTTGAAGGCGGTTGTCTTTTTTGTAAAAAGCTTTTTATTTTCCGCTTTTTAGTACCTCCTTCTCATTCAAATCTATTAAGAAGAGATTAAAAGTTAACTACTACAAAGATTGATGAAACTAAAACGTCGTCTATGTAAAATTTTTGGGTATTTGTTGATTTTTCAAAAAGTGCTGAATCAATTTCGATAAAATTTATATGGGACCACCCCTGAAGCGTACCGTATCTATAAAAAAAAGAATTTTCAAAATCGGTTTACGTTTGCCTGAGAAATCGCGTAACAAATCGCGCACATACTTAATGCAAATTTAAGACTTATACGGTTTTCTCATGGATGCCATGGTCAGAACTGGACCAAATTAAAATGGGACCACACGGGAAGCACTGGCTTCTAAATAAAAAAGAATCATCAAAATCGGTTGCCCCAATCCCGAGAAATCAAGTAACAAACATAAAAAAAAAAAAAAAAAAAAAAAAAAAAAAAAAAAAAAAAATACAGATGAATTGATAACCTCCTCCTTTTTTGAAGTCGGTTGACAAGGACATATCAAAAGTCAAAAAGCCGTGTGGTGCCGGTCGCGAATAACACCCCCCCCATTTCTACTTGTGGGTGCTGTTGAAGGCGACAGAGGGATATTGACCAAAGGATGGGCTGCAGCGTCCTTCTGAGTACCATAACACCTACTGCGATCGCTAACATGCATTGGCCAAGCATGGCGATTATGGCTTAATCCCCCATGGGGGAGACCTATGCCCAGCAGTAGGCGTCTAAAGGTTGACATGACAAAGACAAAAGAATTTCTTCGTTGGAAATTCTATCCTTCAGAGAAACTCCGAGCGACTCTGAACTTGTGGACATTCTAACCCCCCATTTACGTTCAGGCCTTGCCACTGCTCCTGCCGCTGCCGGAAATATTGCCCTAAATACTTCTGCACCAGTACCGAAGCGAGTGAGTGTTCACACTCAGCCTTCATAGTTCTTTAATATTGAACAAGGGAGCGCCGGGCAGTGGCAGCGGCATGAGCAGTGGCAGCGGCATGAGCAGTGGCAGCGCAAGTGACCTGTTTACATTCTCGCGCTGCCTACTTCCCTGCTCACTTCCTTGCCCAACAGGGCTGAGTGTAAATGTGGCTTAATATATAAAAATTTCGTGTCATAGTGTTTTTTTATCGAACTCCTCCTCCGAAACGGGTTGACCGTTTTTTGTGAATTTTATTGTGTATATTTGGTAGGTCTTAGAATAGATCGTAAGCAATTTTTTTTGTTTATCTGGTAAAACGACTTGCCGAGTCAGCTAGTAATACTTAACTAAACTAATAATAATTATTCATGTTAATTACAGACCCAAACTTCACGTGGTTCCTGAAGATTCAAGGTACGTTTTCTAGAAAATGCAATGCAATTTCATAGTTCCTGAGACGGAAACATATTATGATGACAACGATAAAAAAAAGCTGGTCAGGTGCCAACCGGACCAGTGGCCGTGTGGTGCTGACTGCGAATAGTACCACCCCATTTCTTTCCACGTATAAGGCGACAGAGGGTTATTGACCATAGGATGGGCAGCAGCGTCCTCCTGAGTACCATTACACCTATTGCAATCGCCAACATGCATCGGCCAAGTATGGCGGTAACGGCTGAACCGTTCCTTGGGGGATACCTATGTGGGCTCTATAGGTTGACACCTGACACAAAAACAAACACGTTTCTTGAATAGGAACTTTTTTAATTTACTTTACTTTATTTATTGTTATAGCAGCCCTCAGATTTTCAAACAAAAGGCAGATAGACCGTGCGAAACACTGCGAGTGAAGCCACAAAAGCAAATACAAATACAATAACGAATACCTACAATCTCGTGACTGTATTCGCTTTTGATTTTTTATTTGTATCTCTTTCTCTTTCTGTATTCGTTTTTTTTTAACAATGCTTCGCTTCGTGCTGTACTGACTCGTGTCAGTACAGCGCGAAACGAATTGCAGGTATTCGTTTTTGAATTTGTATTTGCTTTTGTGGCTTCACCCTCAGTGTTCCGCACGGCCTATCTGCCTATTGTTTTAGCAGCCATAATAAAATTACACACTATTGTAAAAATCTCTTCATCATCATCTACCTAAACCCAACGATATTGGGGTCGGCTTCCAGTCTAACCCCAATATCGTTGGGTTTAGGTAGATGATCAAAATATTTACCCTGATTGATTTATATTTAATCCTGATGGATTTACTATCCATTTCATACCGAGACTCTCCGTGCTTCGGAAAGCACGTAAAGCCCCTGACCCTGGCTGACATTTGTAGATATTTGGCAGACGTTATGGGTAGTCAAAAGCCAGAGAGTCTCACAACCAGTCTTACCAAAGGGTATCGTTACCCCCAGTTACTGGATTCTAGAGTTTAAATAGGCAGTCGCTCCATGAAAAACACTAGTAGCTAGGCTGGATCTGGTTATGCTGGAAGCTAGCCGACTCCAACAACATAGTGGGGAAAAGGCTCGGAAAGAAAGATATGTATTATGAACTTAAGTATTGAAAAGTATAATCATTTTGTTGCAGGCAGTTAGAATCATGCTCAACCGGCAGAAGGTAAATTGTATAATTATTTAATATACATAGTATAAGTTGTATAAGTCAATGATTTATTATGTATAATACCTAAGATGATATAGTTCGATGATCTAATAAAAGAGGTCGTGGCTTAATAAAAACCGTACGAATCGATTGGACAGATTCATCTGTTAGGTACGTCTAACTTCAAGAAAGAGGTAAATCGTTGAATCCGACTAGGCTGGGCAGTGTTCGGGAAGTTGCATGGTATCTTCTCGTCCAACTTACCGCAGTGTCTCAAGACGAAAGTCTATGACCAGTGTGTGTTGCCAGTGATTACATACGGGACCGAAACGTGGTCGCTCACAATGGGCCTCATCAGAAGGCTTAAAGTCACCCAAAGGGCAATGGAGAGGGCTATGCTCAGAGTTTTCTTGCGTGATAAAATCAGAAATGAGGACATCCGCAAGAGAACCAAGGTTACCGACGTAGTCCGAAGAATTGCCTATTGCCTATTGCCAGAGGAATTGCCAAAGTGGCAGTGGGCAGGGCACATTGCTCGCAGAACGGATGGCCGATGGGGCCGAAAAGTTCTAGAGTGGCGACTCGGTCGGCGATCGGTCCACCTAGTGGAAGGCCTCCCACTAGGTGGACCGATGTCCTGGTAAAGGTTGCTGGGATCCGCTGGATGCGAATCGCACGGGATCGGTCAATGTGGCGACACTTGGGGGAGGCCTATGTCCAGCAGTGGACGTCTATCGGCTGAAATGATGATGATGGTGATGAATCGATTGAACATAGTTAAACAACGCTTGCCGCGGTCGGTCTGTGGATGGGTGACTATCCATTTTATATCGAGACCCTTTCGTGCTTCGACATGCATGTAAAGCCGTTTTCCCGGCTATCGTTCGCAAATCTTTTGACAGTCCTTATGGACAGTCAAAAGCCAGAAAGAAAGTTAAGAAATGTGAAGAGATAGATTTGGGAAAAGGCTATGCAGTTATCGATGACCTAAGATCTAATGTCTTAGATGATAAGATGAATGATATGAAAGAGAAGGAAGTCAGTGATATCAGTCAGTCAGTGACTCCCAAGTAACACGATTGGCGCAGTGGCTGAGCGGTTAACTGCTGCGCAGCGTGTTGCGGGTTCACACACCACTTTCACACAACACTTGTGTTTACCCTATGTCTGGTGGTTGTTTATCTATATAAGTGTCTATTTCTTTATTTGTGTATGTATATCAGCTGTCTGGCACCCATAGTACAGGGTCTCCCTAGTTTGGGGTCAGATGGCCGTGTGTGTATTGTCCCCACATATTATTATTATTATGGGACAAGGGTAGGAAGATGATGAGTATTCTGGGCTTCCAATTAGCGAAAAAATTATTAGCATTAGATCAGAAGGTCTAAAGATTTTTCCGAACGAACACAAATTCAACGCGGCGAGGTACTTTAATTTATAATGACGCCGATTCCCTTGTTCACAAACTAAACTAAAATTAGACAATTGACATCTCTTACTGCCAGGCAGCTGAAGAAAAGGACGGCGACAGATAGAAACTAAGTTAGAGATGTCGAATTAGTGTTTTCCTTGAACTAAGAGCTCTGCCTCACCAAGACGCCACGGCGACGTCGCCGGCTACGTATCCAAGCAGTTAATATTGAAATGTATGGTACCCAACTCACTTGGCGACGGTTTGGCGACGTCGCCAAGTTGGAAGCGTGGCCACGAGCTACAGCTCCCTACGTGGTGTCTGGATACTCTGGCGGCCTGGCGACGTTGCCACTGTAATGTACACGAGTAAACTGAACCTCGCTCACTCAGTCGCCAGTCAGCCGCCATTTTGGACGCTCGATCGGAATATAGTAGTTGATATTGTTGTTAATAATTAGTAATGTGTAATATACTCATAACTATACTCAAAACAAAATAAGGGCCACAAGGTATTTTGTCTGTACCATGAAAATAATAAAACCAATATATATATTTTGTCTCCATAACGAAAACTAATGTTGTTTTTACCATGTAGACCAATAAATTTATTCAAATAATAATGATTAAAAAGTTAATTTGCTTTTGAAAGAAAAAACACATTTTAGGTTTAAAATAAAAACAACGTAAAGTTACTGAAAACAAAAGAAAATACTCCATGCTCATCTTTTAGTAACGGGTATGCCCCCCTCGTTTAGCTACGCACTCCTGAAGCCTGGAGTGCATGCTCTCAATCAAATGCCTGACATTTTCCATTGGAATCTCTTCCCAGGTCCTTTTCACAGCGTTGTTGAGTTGCTGTTGGTTGTGGATTTCCTGATCACCGTCTCTAACTCTTCGTTTCAACTAATCTCACATGTGCTCTATTGGATTTAAGTCCGGACTGTTCGCCGGCCACGGCAAGACTTGAATTTGAGAGTCTTCCAGTACAAACCGAGTCGCTTGAGCCGTGTGTGCACGAGCATTGTCTTGCATCAAGATGAATCCAGGACCCGCTCGCTGTGGAAATGGGATCACATGTGGTCTGACAACTTCCTCAATATACCGCTGAGCAGTAACAGTACCCTCATTTAAAATAGCGAGCTCAGTTTTGCCGTGTAAGCTTATCCCGCCCCAAATCATTACATTTGGACCACCAAAACGATCGACTTCATGGATGCAGGCTTCTGAAAATCTCTCGCCGCGTCTTCTCCATACTCTAATACGCCGATCGTCGTTAAAAAATTTAACTTTGCATTCGTCTGTGAAGAGCACTATGCCCCATTGGTTTATGTCAAAATGAAAAAATACCTTGTGGCCCTTATTTTGTTTTGAGTAGTATATATGTAATAATATATAATTATAATGATTAATTCAGGCTATTTTCGTAAATCTCCATACAGTTTAAAAAAATACCACTTCGGCTTCTATCTGATATAAAAGGATGAACACATAGTTTCTTTTTTTTTTTTTTTTCCATTTTTCTGCGACGTAGGTAACAAAGAAGTGCGATTTCTTCTACATCCATTCCTGACGGTCGTAAACGACCTGACTGTCGACTTGTCGAGACGCCATGACTACTCGACTTGGCGACGTTCGGATGTCAGAAGTAGCCAGGCCTGCGCCGCTGGCGACGTCGCCATGGCGTCGTAATGAGGCAGAGCTCATAGCCGTGTTTTTAATCAATACGTTCTGAAATGACAACTATAATTGTATGAACATTTTAGATCAACTTAAATTGACAGGTCTTATTAATGTGCCGTGTGTGTGTGTGTGTGTGTGTGTGTGTGTGTGTGTGTGTGTGTGTGTGTGTGTGTGTGTGTGTGTGTGTGTGTCCCCCCTTGTGTGTGTCCTGTTACTTGCAACCTTGACGATGTCGTCGGTACATCTGGTGGGAGGCCTACTAACGCTGCGGTTGCCGCTGGTGGTGGCGTTCTATGGGGGTGGCCTATGTTCAACAGTGGACGGAGAGTGATGATGATGATGATAATTATCTGTCTCTTTCTTGTTTTATTGGTGAGAAAGAGATATAAATAGCTTAAAATAAGTTTAGCTCATTGCGAAATGGCACCATGGCAGCATTAGTAGTGATGATGTAGTGAAATTTCTAAAATGTATTGATGATTTCAGATGTAAACACTTCAGGCATTCACATAGTTACCGCTGTATGAGGGCTCAAGTTATGAAGTTAGCTGGCCCAACGACTAGCGAGTAAGTAGCTTAGTCTTTTTAAAATAATAATAATAACTGTATTGAGCAAAATATTTTTAGTACAATAGTACTTAGATGAATGAAAAGAAACATGGCATGTTAGAGTGGAGAGCAGAGTAAGACCCAGTCCCGTACTAGGAATTAACCTGTATTACAAGAACTAGGCAAATGCTCCGGTCCCGCACCAAACCAAGCTCTAATCGATTTTTAGAGTATCATACAAGAACTTGACTCACTGAATTCCCTAATCAGGCATGCCTGTTGTTAGGGAATCAGTATTTAACTAAATAACTGTACTTACTATTATACGAGTAAGATAATAAAGTATGCATGTGCCGTCAATCGCCGCGTGGTGCCAGCCGCGAAAAGCACCACCCCATTTCTACCCGTGGGTGACGTAGAAGGCGACAGAGAGATTTTGACCAGAGGATGGGCGGCAGCGTCCTTCTGAATACCTACCATAACACCTACTGCGATTGCCAACATGCATCGGCCAAGCATGGCAATTATGGCTGAACCCCCCTTGAGGGAGACCAAAACCCAGCAGTGGGCGTCTAAGGGTTGACGTGAATAGTTCCGTGCGGAAATTGAACCCGAGACAATTTTTTTTTTTCCTGCGCTGCCTAAAATTGGAAGGCCTCCAGCCGGGGCAAAAAACTTAGCGACTACACGCTAAGAACACTCCCTGTGGGGTCCGAGCCTCGGCTTAGAGCGTCGCTGGGGGAGGACAGCAAAGGGACAGGCTGGTTCGGATTTTCATTAATTAGGGACGAATTTAAAGCTACAGGCTCAACGGCCCGGGCTGGCACGAGCAAAGGTCGGGGAGGGGAACTGGTCATCGTTGGCTGCCCCCTATTTATATGAGTTTAAGTTTCTAGATAGTTCCAGGACATACTCGAGGACATTCTAGCATTCACGGGAATGATCTAGAATGTTGCAACATAACACTTACTTAACCATCTAGAAAAATGTGGAAGGGTCCCGAATGTTCTTGAATATCTGTTGTTCCGTTACTCAATAATAGATGACGCTAGCGTGGCTTTTTCGGTTGTACTGACCTACGTGACAATATTATTTAAATATTAAGTAATTAAATATTTACAGATTGGCCCTGTACAGACGAAGAATAAAAGAGTTTTTTGCGCCGCAGTTCGTAAGAGACCTACTCAACTTAAGTAAGTACCTATTTGTTTATGTCCCGACTTTGTCCACGTAAATGCGGGTTATCACGGGAGTCAAACAATTATCTTGTCTTTACCCCGGACCAAAAAAACGGATTGAAGCCATTTTCATATCAAAATGGGTGTTTGCCGTGAAAACATAACATACTCGCGGATGCGGCTGAAACCGCGGATTAAAAATTAATACCTTAATTTTTAATCCGCGGTATCAGCTGCTTCCGTGAACTCCACCTTTCTAAACGTTGACTCTTGAACGATGATGTGTACTGTGAGGACGGGGATTACTAGCTACGTTAAATGAGACGTAGGAGAACTGTTAGAACTCTATATTATGATAATATGGAGATTAAAGGAAATACATGATCGTGCCCTGACGGCGGGTGGTCTGACAGTCATCTGTCATAGTATAAAAACTATATTACTTATCTTTCTGCAGATAGTGTTCTAACCATAGACCAAATAGTTATGGCTTTACTACATAAAGCCTTTCTGACGTAAAACCTCTCTACAGTACCTACGACTGGGAAAAAAAAGTTCCGATTGTCAACACACAACAAAAAACATTCGGTTCGGTCACCACAAAGTAATACTGACTTCGTGGTCAACACTGTAAACGAACGGAACTTTTTTTTTCAATCGGATCGAATCGGCTGACGGGGTTTTGATCGGGTATATTCGACACAGTTGGGACAAGGCTACGTGGCGCCCGCCACGTATTGCGGTTTATAGCTATTAATTTTTCCCGTCTCTTTTCATAGAATATCCCGCGGTCAAGTTATCAGCGGCTTGCCAAAAATCAAATGGCACCAGTTCAAGAAAAAGTAAAGAATAATAAGTACGTCTATGTTAATAAATGGCACAATTTTTGTCTTTGATACAATTTCATTGTTTTTTTTTTTAATTCCTACCTTCTTCGATATCTGTGCTTCTTATAAATGCTACTATAGAAGCCCGAACAACGGTGCATCCTAAGACTTGCCAGTAAAACCTAAGACTTACCAAATCTTAATGGTAAAAGTCCGAAATGTTCTGTTATCATTATCCATTTAGAACATTTTCGTACCACCATTCACCCGGTCAATCTTATGATTTACCTCAGAGATGCGGTAAATGTCGAAAAAAAATCATCTAACTCGGATGGTACCTTTTCTTCAACTGACTAATTAGTCCAAGAACAATAATAATTCAATAAAAAAACTAATTCAAATTGGTTCCTTTAAGCTCTGCAAAGAAATAGGAACCCGCACAGCGAGACTCCGTCGACCCTGCTCAACGTCAACGATATTTTTTAGATTGACTAATCAGAATACAAACTCTTCCTTGAGGAAGGTCACCAAAAGGTGAGTCGGAACGCGCACCACAAACTACTTGAAATTGGTGTTAGGGCGCGCCTCCAACTTCTCCACCCTCAAGGTCCAGTCGGTCTTCATCCGTAGGTACTCTACGATGTCCTCAGCCCTCGTAGAATGGTGCGAACGGGACACGTACAGCTGTGTTGTCGGTGCTGCAGGACTTAGCAGCAATGTTAGATCCTGCCGGGCGCCGTTCCACAAGTGCGACAAGTAGACTTCCTCTTCTTTCTCCCCACCTTTATGAAGCCGTCCTCAACGCATATGTTCTTCGGTGGAACCTGCTGTTCATGGTCAGTACCTTTACTCGCGCTTGAAACTGAGTGACTCTTCTTTCGGTTTTTGCATATAAGCACGAAAAACATTGTGCTTATGGATGCATGCAGAAATAGAAGTCGCGCTTGCAACCACTAGACCAGAAGGCGAGTGTTACACAGACAACTTTTTATATAGGTTCAACTCAAAAATATGAAAAACACAACGTGCTGGTCCATACTTTACTCCCATAATAATATTTTCTTTTTTCTTAGGAGGATTTCCCCTATATCGGGAGTGCCTTTACAAACATTATATTACTCACACGCACAAAGACCCGAAACAACTAACTGTAGGCCATACAAATATTAGTTCCGTGCGGCAGTTGAACCTACGACACGCGGTGCAGCAGCCAATCGTTCAGCCACTGAGCCAAGCGTGTCGAGAAAATAAAATATTTGCTCCATTTACTGTTAAGTTACATTCTCTCATCATTTTATTTTAATCAAAACTAAACTACCTATTTACAATTATTATTATAAATCTTCACGTTCTTCATCAGAATCATAATTCTTGCGTCTTCTTAATCTGGAGAAGAATCCGTTTCTCCATAAAAGCACTAGGACTAATACTATTGGGAAGGTCACTATGATACCTGAAAACAGACAATGATGTTATAGTCATCACTTCAGCCGAAAGACGTCCACAGCTGGACATACGCCTCCCCCAAAGGGGGGGGGGTTTACCATAATCGCCACGCTTGGCAGGCGGGTTGGCGATCGCAGTATGGTTGTTACAAAAACTCAGAGAACGCTGCTGCCCATTCTCATCATTTGATGTTGTAATACCATAATATTAATACTAGCTTGTTATCGTCCCACAGCTGGGCAAACTAATTTTCTGGTACAGAGAAGACAAGGGCTGATACATATATTGGTCAGATTTCTTTTTCATCATCATCATCTGCCTAGCTTTTTCCCAAGTATATTGGGGTCGGCTTCCAGTCTAACCGGATGCAGCTGAATACCAGTGTTTTACATGGAGCGACTGCCTATCGGACCTCCACAACCCAGTTACTGGGTAACATGATACCCCTTGGTAAGACTGGTTGTCGGACTTTCTGGCTTCTGACTATACCCATAACGACTGCCAAAGATCTACAAATGACAGCCGGGACCAACGGCTTTACGTGCTTTCCGAGGCACGGAGGGAACTCGGTATGAACGGGATGGTCACCCACCCACAGACAGACCGCGGTTAGCGTAGCTTTACCTTTGACCAATCGATCTGTACGGCTTTAACTTAGCCACAAGCTCCTCGTTCAGATTTCTTTTTCGTCATAATTTTTGTAACCGTTGCAGACAGTCGGTAATTGGTATTTTCTACGAAAAAAATTTTTTCGTCATTAATAACGAAATGATGAAGAGTCGATAAGAAATAGTAAGAAGCTGCATGAAGGAGAAATTTACGACTGTCTGCAACGGTTACGAAAATTGGCATATTGGAGCTGCGTGGGCGCGGATGTCGCCCTAAATTAACCTAAGTTTTTTCTGTCCAAAGAGGAATTCCTTGTTTGTCAGAAAAAAAAACAGCCTATAATTTATTCTGACGAAAAAGGAATCTGACGAATGTGTTCCTGCCGGAAAGCAAGGGCACTGATCACCACGCTTGCTCAAGTCGAAGTGGCGATTTCAGAGTTATATTCATAATTGGGTTAGGTCGTGGAGGTCAAATTTAACATGTCAGCCTTTAGACGCCCACTGCTGGGCATAGATCTTCCCCAAGGGGGGCTTCAGCTGTAATCGCCATGCTTGGACGATGCATGTTAGCGAACGCAGTCGGTGTTATGGTACTCAGAAGGACGCTGCTGCCCATCCTCTGGTCAATATCCCTCTATCATGACAGAGGGGATGGGTATCGTAGAAGGTGCACCTTCTACGATACCTATGGGTAGAAATGGGGTGGATATATTCACGGCCGACACCACACGGCTAGCTGTCCCTCCATGTAAAACTCTGGTATTCAGCTACATTCAGTCCATCAAGTCCAGATTTCCTCACCATGATTTCCTCCACAGATGTCATTGATGTCTAATATAAACTTAGAGATACATTAAGAATTGAAAAAGTCGCAGTAATGCTTGCCCGGTGTCCAATCCTCAAACTCATACATAAAAAAAATAATAGTTTATTTCTTTAACCTGTCTTTTACATCATTGTATTCTGTGGCTGGAACCACCCAGGAAGCCTGTAGCTATGCTTGTATTGGGTGGTTCCGCTCATCCCTAAGATCAATATATTTACTCTTTGTGAGTGCGTATGTGTGTGTGTGTGTGTTTGTTTGTTTGTGTGTGTTTGTGTGTGTAAGTGTATGTGTGTATAGGTGTGTGTGTGTGTCTAATGATAGATAGAACGTATAATCACTCATATAGTCTGTGTGAGTTTCAAATTTTGCACCTATTGTGAGATTTCTAGCCCTACGATGTAATATCTTGGGATCGGGAAGTACCACTAGAAATCATAAACGTTGTCTAGCGTTCGTATTTAACTAATAAGTTCTCTGTGTCACAGTACCCAAGCGGCTCGAGTTCTTGGACAATTGTTTTTTTACACTCATGGAATTGAAGGTTATATATTGTATATTTGTTATGCAGCTTATTATAAAGATAGGCAGATTGGGCTTGAAATTGACGCCTGGCAAGAAGAGTTCTACAGGGAGGAGTAGTGGCCACTTTACATTTTCTTCTACCTGTTTGAGCTTTATGTTCGTAAGGTATGGTTTTATGTAGTTAGTTTAAGTACTGAGTTGATAATGTAAAGTTTTCTAAGTGACAATATTTTATGATTTAGATATAGTTCGTCAGTACGAAATCTAAATGGCTTAAAGAACATTGTCTTTAACAGGCATCTCTGGGCTCTTTCTGCTTCAAGAAATTTAGTTTTACATATGAGGCGGCTACCATAACCACTCCCACCCTGGTCCCATCATGACACCAAATGCCAAGTAAGAGCCTGCATCAAAACATCGTGAGGAAATCTAGACTGTTAATATAAATCTGGAATCGCCCAGCCATCAAGAGATGGCATAGTGATTAATGATCGTGTCCTCTCTGTAACCGACAAGGCTTTTGGCCTGCAGTAGGACAATAATAGACTATTAGTATTATTAAAACTTTTTTTATACATCAACACAGATATTCAAACGAGCATCTTACCAATCATAATGCCAAGAATTATCGCCATATTGGACACTGGTAGTTCTGTAAAACTCTCGGACTCTGGACATACCAGAACCTTAGACGCGTTGTTAAGCTGAGCGAACGTTAGCCCTCGAAGATCTGCTGGTTTTTTACATCTGTAAGGAGAAACCTGGTGAGGTCGTTTTTTTTTTCATTTGCACATACAAATTGCATATTTAATGAAGGTGGCTGGCAGCGGATGTTTGCCCAAGACCGGGTTGGTTGGCGATCTCTGGGGGAGGTCTGCTGTACGGTGAACCCGTACATTTCATAACATTAAGTAAGTTAAGCTACACCAGCGTTTGCATACGCGCGATCATTTAGCGAACTGGCTAAGTAAAATAAATCAGTGATTTTAACACACTCGATTGATCGACACACTGATTATGCGAGTTGAAGTGGATGTGGCCTCCCCATTGCCACTTCAACTCGCATATTCGGAGAGCTATGTCAGTGACCTTAGTTCTTCGGTGAATAGGGTATTTTACTCTATACGAGAAAAAATCTGTAAATATGTTATTGAGACAGTTTAGGCATAAAGCAGTCGGAAAATGTAAGTTTTAGTTCATAAAATAACTAAACAAATTTTTAAATTCAATTCAAAGTTTTCAGTTTTTTTTATCTGTTATAAAACACCGTGAAATAGTAGCGGGCTGTTATTACGCCGTACGGCTGTGTAAACAAAAAATTGTCAACTGTCAATCAACCGATTGGCGTAATATAGGCTTTGTACTTTTATTATTTTCGTAACCAACGTAATTTTTTCATTGTTACACCTATTATAAAATATACTTTTAATTATTTTTAAATTATATACAATTATCATATTTAATATGAGCTCATTTGATACAAAACGAACTGACGTAATTTACGCTGAGCAATATGGCCTCCAGTAAGAGGCGTTTTCGTCAAACTACGCGCGAAATTTGAAAATTAAAAATTTAGATGCATGTTTATGGCACTTATCGATTGAATAAAAATTTTGTGTTTTTTTTTGGTGGCATATTAGCACTACAGAATTTAATTGAGACACTTTTCAAAAATAGGTGTAATACCCTATTTCCTCGTATCGCTTAAAGAAACTCCGGGCAAAGTTCTCTCCATAGCTCACTGCGTGACTAAGCAGCTTCTGTAGCAGGCCAGCAGGTCAGGACCACGTTTCTGACGTGACGGACCAACGAGCCAATCAATCTAGCAAATACTGGTATACTTACACCATAGTAGTAATAGAGGCATTAGCAGGAGTGTTGACCAGCAGTGGGACCAGTACATCCACGACCCACTGGTTGTTACAGTCGCAGTTGAATGGGTTGTTGGAGAAGTCTCCGGTAACCAGTTCATTCCAACTGTCTATGATACCCGAGTCTATGACTGAGAGGTTGTTGTTGTTTAAGTAGAGCTGCAATAAGAACGAAGTACATTTAAGTAAGTTGGCATAATCACAACTTAGAAACTAGCTTTAGTACTTATATCATAAAACTGTGTAAACAAAACTGTGTAAATACGTGGCTGTGTCATGGACATGGTTGTCTTTTACGTAAATAGAAACAGTTGGTCTCATTTTAAACTGATTTTCTCTTTAACTATTGATTGAAATGTTATGGGGTTACGAATAGGGTATTTTTGATCCCAAACTACTATAAAATAGGTTTTATCTATAAGTTGAAATAGTTATTTCACGAGAAAATGGCTTTTGAATTTTGCAAACTGTATACACATTTATGCTCATGATTGTACGTAACAGGTACCTATTTTTGGTTTATCTTCATTATTTTGTTATTGAAATGACAAAATAATGATGATTAAAAAAATACCCTTTAGACCACTGCTGGGTATAGCTCCCAATGGTAGGGGGTTCATCCGGAATCGCCATGCTTGACCGATACATGTTGGCGATCACAGTAGGTGTTATGGTACTCAGAAGGACGCTGCTGCCCATCCTCTGGTCAATATCCCTCTGTCGCCTTCTACGACACCCACGGGGTGGTGCTACTCGCTACCGGCAGCACATGGCTCCAATTAAGAAAACTGATACCTAACTGAATCAGGGGATACAGTTCGGTGTAGTCTTAATTTATAGTTTTCGCCATAGTCCGGAGCTTGTTTCAGTTAAAAGAACCCCGAGTACAAAGTACGCAGACTTGCCATACATTCAAATTTGAATGCAGGGCGCATAAAAATTTGGTATCAGACACAAAGGCCTACATTACTCCTTTACGTTTAATTATTATACTACGTAGCAATCACCTCTCATTTCACAGTTTGAAACAATTCTTCCCCCAGCAGTAGTAGCAGATTACCTACAGGGTTATAAAACAGCAACATGTATGTTTAAACGCGCACTGATTGTTTTCAGGATTCCAGCAAAAAACAGCTTCCCTGCTGACCCGTAGACGGGCTAGCAACAATGGCATTCTGGACGCAATAGTTTACGTTTTGACTGGCCCTTTCGAGGTCAGTGGGTGGGTCATGTGTTGTATAAGTGTGACGAATCATGGCAAATAAAAAAATCCAAGCATAAGGTTAGTAGGATGGTAAGGTTAGGTAGTGCATAAGGTTTCTATGGGTCTATGCCACCCTATATAAAGTAATTGTTAAAACACAACCTTACCTCTTTCAAATTCGGCCATATCTCCTCATCGTCTTCATTTTTCCACACCAAGAAGTCTGGATCCAATTTGGTCAACCTTGGATTATAGTTCAAGCGCAGGGTCACCAGATCTGCGAGACCAGATAATGCTCCAGCTGTTATATTCTGAAGTCTACTCAGTCTACTCAAGCTAAGCTCCTGCAACTTCGTCATGTTCGATATTGGACTGGAAATGTGGAAAAAGAAGTATAAGTACTGGGTTTGCAGGAATTTTAGAGGTACAGGATGGAAAGTTTCATATATTATATCCTCCATTGAATAGGTAGGACCCTCCGACCAGTCGGGTGTTGTGTCTGGTGGGGTACTGTTCAAGGGTTATTTTCGGGAATTTGTATTGTAAATACTAAAGTCGCGGAGAATGTTAATACCGCGATGTAGATTACGTCAAATGTAGTTCTCACGTGGTATGATAGAAGTTGTTCTTGGGGATATCGCCAAGGGACACTGGTCGTCTCTTCACGTGGCGACATTTTTTGGGCCAAAGAATCATCATTGCTATACAACTTGATAATACTACCAGTTGTTTGGGTACGATGTGGACGAGTTTTCTGATGGCTACATAATATTTCTTAATATTTACGAGTATAAGTTTGTTTGAGTTTAAGTGTGACCTGTAATGGTAAGTCTTAAGTTTTTTTTTATCTATTAAGTGTGTAAGACTGACTTTTTCTGAAGATAACGAGCTCTATTAGATACTATAAAAACGAATTCATTCTAAAAACACTTACGAGTTTGCTTCCAAAGTTTGCAGAGAGATCTTGTCAAGATTCAAATAGACCAGGCTGGGAGCTTCTCGAAGAACAGCAGGTATTGTAGTGAACCTGTTATTACTCAGGTCCAAACGTCGCAGTTTCCTATGTCTTCGCAGCAGACCTTCTGGTAACGTATCCAATTCACAACCACTTAATCTCAGCTCCTGAGAAAGGAGGAAGAACAAGAATTCATCATCTGCCTTTAAGCTTTTATTCCAACTGTGTTGGGGTCGGCTTCCAGTCGAACCGGGTGCAGCTGAATGCCAGTGTTTTACATGGAGCGACTGCCTATCGGACCTTCACAACCCACTTACTGGGTAACATGATACCCCTTAGTAAGACTGGTGTTCAGACTTTCGGTCTTCTGACTACCCTTAAAGATTGCCAAAGATCTACAAATGACAGCCAGGACCAACGGCTTTACGTGCTTTCCGAAGCACGGAGGGAACTCGGTATGAAATTGATGATCACACATCCACAGACCGACCGCGGCAAGCGTAGCTTAACCTTTGACCGATCCATCTGTGCGGCTTTTACCTTGACAGTTTCACAGCGTTGCTGTGTTCCGGTTTGTAAGGGTATGGGTGCTGGTGTATCTACAGGCACATGACATATTTCAACTTTGTTTCTGAGAGCAATGCAATTGCAAGGCCTCTGGTTTTTCTGGTCGCTCTATTGCTGATTTCTACAAGCAGTAATTACCACTTAGCATCAGGTAGACCGTCGCGTCGGCTTGTTTGCTACAATTAGCTTACGTATAGAAAATGGAGGTGCGTCACGTGATGCGGATAATCTTCAGCCGAAAGTCCACTGTTGAACAAAGGGGGAGTGCAGGTCATTGTGAAGTGAAGCTGTTAAGCGGAACGCACGGAAGCGCTGCTGCCCAATTTTTATTTTTTGGTGCTATAAGGTCATACGTATTGCAATATATGAGAGCCATATACACATACGCCTGTTTTTGTAGCGTTCCTCGCAGCATCTCTCGCGTCTACGCAAGAAAAGGTGCCAAAAAATCAAATCGCAAAAGCCAAAGCATTTATTTTAATTAAACCATTTACAGGCATTTTTAAATTGTCAAGGAGTATTTGATCGACTCCTTGACCACTAACTAATTAAAAAAAGATTAAGATTTAACTTTGAATAATGACGACAGACCGTCGACCAAACAAAAAGATACTTACCCTCAAATTCTTCAAATCAGAGATAGCTCCCATGGTGATCTGGTCTATAAAAGCCAGGGGGTTTTCACTCAGATCCAGGGTCAGGAGACCAGGCATGAACAGGAATATGTCTTGAGGTAGCGTGTGTAGGTCATTGTTGGACAAACTGAGGTACTGCATCTTCCTGAAGTCACCAATACCTTCGGGGCTAAGTGGGGGACCCTGTGAGAGAAAAATTAATGTGGCAAATTGTCAAGCGCGTACGAAATGCCTTGATTGTGTATTGTAAAGAACTTTTACACCAATAATCGTGAGATGAAATCATATGATCCATACATTTTGTTCTCTTTTTTCGGACTAGCATCTCGCAGCTCAACCTAGGAGGCTGGTCAACGGGACTTTCCCTTGGTGGCAGGACAAAAATCTTATAAACTAAGCGACTACACGCTAAGGGCACCCTCAGTGGAGTACGGACCTCAGTTTAGGTCGTCGCTAGGGGAGAGCAGCAAAAGGACAGACTGGATCGGATTTTGATTACTAAGGGACGAATTTAAAGTTACAGGCTCAGCGACACGGGCCAATGTGGGCAAGGGTCGGGGAAGGAAACATTTTTCTAACGAACATTTAATGTATGGATCAGCAAAAAAAAAATTATTATGATGAGCACAATTATCCTTGTTCTTGGGTTTCTGATAAACAAAAAATATGACTGTAATTAGAAACTACGAAATAAAAATAGTTCTATAAGTCGGTGGTTTTGCTACTGTTGTGTTGTATTGCTGACATAGACTAATAGCACACTACACTAACTCAACGTCGACTACGCTTCAACTCAACTCACAGTATGGCATTGAAATGTAAGCTTTATTCCATGTTTTATACGAGTGAATTTTCGAACACATCAATAGGCGAAAACGCCTGGACCACGCGTCGTAGACTTTCAACTTATGTGTTGAAAAATTCATTCGTATGTAACATGAAATAAAGCTTACATTTCAATACCTGAGATGAGTTGGAGTGGAGTCGACGTTGAGTTGGTATAAGACCTTAAATATATACCGTGGCAAAAGAGATTCACTCAATGTATCCGACATAAAATCCTTTCAGAAGTCGGTGGCGGTGGCTTTGTGTTTGTTGTTTTTTGTTGCCTGAACATCCAAATCCATTAAGAAACGGCAACACACTTAAAAGAGATTGTAAGTCCTCCAGTGATTGAAGAAACTAAAACGTCGTCTAAGTATTTTTTTTGGGATTTTGTTGATTTTCTCAAAAAGGGCTGTACCAATTTTGATAAAATTTATATGGGATCTTTTCGGGACAAACCCCTTTCGAACAAAAAAAGAGTTTTGCAAATCCGTCTATATATGACAGAGTTATGCCCGAACATACATAAAAAATAATAATAGATATATGTATATAAACATTCGAATTGATAACCTCCTCCTTTTTGAAGTCGGTTAAAAAAGTAATTAACATTAATTAAGATAATTTATCGCAGTGATGCAATAATAATAAACACATTTATGCACTAGGGTGAATGAACTGTGATAAATATGTCGCCGCTACATACCGCGCGAGCGCGACCCTTGGAATGCTTGGAGGGCTCGAACCGTGCTCGTGAATCATCAACATCATCATGTCAACCTTTACAATCTTCTTTTATTCTTTTTAACAAATAAAAAAAAAAACCTATAACTGTTAAACCAAACATAAACTAATATAATAACGCATCAAAAAACTCCTCCACATCGCCGTCATCTGGGAATGTGCCCAAGAGACTGACTGCATTGCCCCGTTGGATGGCAATGCTTAACCTCTGCCCAAAGTAAAAACCAGCTCTTGGATCACGAGAAGTGTCAACTAACCTTTTGGAAATTTCCTTAAAAAGGAGATGAGCACTCGGACCCCACGACCCGAGGGTTTCAACCCCAAACGGCTCGAAAATAAAGTGCACCTTTAGATGCCCATTGCTGGGCATAGATCTCCCACAACGGGGGCATTTTGGCGATCACAGTAGGTATTATGGTACTCAGGAGGACGCTACTGCCCATCCTTTAGTCAAAATCCCTCTATCGCCTTCTACGTCACCCACAGGTAGAAATGAGGTGGTGCTATTAATTCGCAGCCGGTACCACACGGGCGGCGGTATCTTATTGACTATTATATACCTATTATTTTCATATTTTTAATGAAGTATTATTATTAAGAATAATTAGTAGTCCAGTTGTAAGACCATTAAAATGCAATGGTGTACAAGAATATTGTGCAATTCTAATTCTTTTTTTTAATTTTTTATTATCAAATAGGCTTGCGTTTGACCGCAATTCACCTGATCTTAAGTGATGATGCGGCCTAAGTTGGAACACGCTTGCTTAGGATGAACCGGTTCACTCGTGCCTTGAAGATACCCAGATTATACTTATCAGGGAACAGAAAGGCGGGCAGGGAATTCCACATTCTGGCAGGTTGCACAATTAATGGGGATTCAAAGCGCTTGGTTCGAGACCGTGGAACTTGAACCATATAGCGGTGACGCTTCGCCGTATCTCTGCTCATCCGATGATGGAATGGGGATGGGGGAATTCAATTGTGAAATTCCAAAGCACACTCACCGAAATGTACCCGATAAAAGACCGTTAAGCTAGCAACGGTGCGGCGATGATCAATACTTAATACTATATACAAATTATCAACTTTTTTTTAAGCCGGTTAAAAGTTAAACTTTTACTCACAGCAAACACTTTCCTGTTAATTGCTGAAGTGGATATTTGATTTCCAGACAAGTCCAAGACTGTTAAATCTTCAAGATTCATAAAACTGCCACCATCCAATGTTTGTATTTCACAATTTGACAAGTTAAGCTCCTGTATGGGTAGCTTTCCAATTCTTGTGACTGCTGTAATCTTATTCTGTGTCAAATTCACTTTGATCGGATTGAAATCACGAAGACCTGGAATGAGAAATTTAGAAGAATTAAGAGCCTACTCAAGAGTAATGGGTGCCTGACGATAATAATAATAATAATAATATGTGGGGACATTTTCACACACGGCCATCTGACCCCAAACTAGGGAGACCCTGTACTATGGGTGTCAGACAGCTGATATACATACACAATTTTTTTTGTTTTTTTTAAATACATACATATATAGATAAACAACACCCAGACACAAGGCAAACATAAGTGCTCATCACACAAATGTTTACCCTGGGCGGGAATCGAACCCGCAACACGCTGCGCAGCAGTCGATCGCTCAGCCACTGCGCCAACCGTGTCGTCAACGATGGACCGCGTCGCCGAGATCGGCGTAGAAAGAGGAAGCGAAATAACCTAGACGCGTACTAATAGAATTGTAATGTGGCGCAGAAAAAAATATTCTGGAAGGACTTGGCGGAAATCGTTGGCTTTGTTATGTATGTGGTTCTGAGATTGCCACCGACTTCCGAAACTAAAGTCGCGTGTGTTCCGTGGTAAAGTTGTTTATCAATTTTTATTTTTCGAAGCTTCTTTTTTGTAAAAAAAAGTATTTTATATAAACAGAAACACAGATAAAAAAAAGATTAAAAGTCCTCCAAAGATTGAAGAAATCAAAATGTGAAGAAAAAAGAAAAGGTGAAGAGGAAAGAAAAAAGTGTTGAATCAATTTTGATATTTTGAGGTTTACTCAATCAAAAAAAAAACAAATTTAAAATCGGTTTACATTTGTTTTACCGGAGAAATCGCGTAAAAAAACATACAAAAAAAAACATACAGTCGAATCGAGAACCTTCCTTCCTTTTTTTAAAGTCGGTTGAAAAAAAAATGCCGACATGATCGTGGGTTTGTCATGATGGCTGCGTGGTTAAGGTATCCGCCCCTCATGCATGAAGTATGACCATTCTAATCTGTCTCAATGTGTCAAAAATTCCTCTTGTTTACCTATCTTTCTTGACAAGATGTCGCCATTGATCGTCGTTGAAATGAGATTTCGACTAGGTTTTGAACGGTTTTCGCCACCACCTTACATACAGGGGGCCAAGTCTGCTATTTTTATAATTTCGTCATTCCAACACGAACCCATTGTCATTTTGCTAAAAGTTCGTAATCTGCTAAATTCATAATGGTCGATCATTGATCGGTCGAATTAAAAGCAATGACTGCACAATGACGTTCTAATGGTAGGTCACTGATCAAAGGAACTGTTAGAATTTTAGTAGATTATCGCCAAAGTCAGTCATTCAGTTGTCAGTTTGTACGAGATTACCATTCTATATCATTTCTTTCAATGGCGTGTCAGTGGTTGACCATTGGAAAGTCATGATGACGCCATTATATTAGTAGATTACCAAACTTGTCAAAATCAACAATTATGAAATCAATGATAGACCATTCTGACACTATTGTAATAGCAGACTTGAGGCCCAGGGCTGAATTAACCACGGGGCCCCTAGGCAATGCAATTCCCAGGGTCCCTGTACCCTTTTTTAACTTCCTAAAATCTATTTTATCTACTGCAATTAATTAAATTTATAATTAAGTCTCCACACAATGGGTGCCTGAAGATGGTCGGCGTCGCCGAGGCCGGACCAGGTGGCGAGATGACCTAGACGCGTACTGCGAGGGCTAGGTCGAGGCAGCGCAAAAAAAAAATAACTGGAAAGACTCGGGGGAGGCCTTTGCCCAGCAGTGGGACACACCGCGCACCCCTAGGCAGTTGCCTAATCTGCCTTAGGAATAATCCGGTCCTGCTTACATACTGGATAGATGTTTTTATACTATATATACTCAGGTATCTATGATACATACCATACCAATCAGTCAGCTCGAACATAGATGTAAGGGTAAGGTTCGAGCAATCGACAACACCGTCGGCGCATGCGCATTGTGAACATATCGTGTTTGAGACAGGCTCTTGAGCAGCGTCTGTACCTGTGTTTGTACCTGAAAAAAAATCGAATTCGTTTACGCCATTTTTTTGGTTTACATAGGTACTATAAACATTATATAATGCGACGCATGTTTCCACCTTTGCTTGTCTTCAGTTTAAAATATTCATAGAGGGGCTCAAGGTTAAGCTACGCTTCCCGCAGTTGGTCTGTGGATGGGTGACCATCCATTTTATACCGAGAACCCTCCGTGGCTCAAAAAGCACTTAAGGGCGCGTATTCGATTTAGCGCAACTCAAAATCTAAACGATTGCTAGAACGGCGTAGCAGCATTGACACACACTAGTACAATACAATGGACTGTTTGTGTGCATCTGAAAAAAAAATATGCACGAAATAAGCACGAATCATTGAAATTGATCGACAAACGACAGCGCGCGATGTTTTACAGTGCTTTTTAAAATAATTGTCTAAAATAAATGAGCTCGTATAACAGACTGAAAAATATTCTGTATATTAAGCATAACATTTACTATCATAAAATAAATATATCAGTTATGTTTTTATTCAAATACTGGTGAAAAAAAATTGTCTAAGTGAACCGATTTTCTACTTTTTCAACATTGTTTTTTAATACATAATAGTAATATTTTCGTAATTTTTGCTCTGTAGCTGTCTTTATGACTGTATATACTGTTGGAAAAACGCATAAAACAAAATATTTTGGCATATTGTATTCGTCCTGAAAGTTAACTCTAACGTCTATTTTCGTAAAACGATATGAAAGAATTGGCTTCGCTTTAAAAAACCATAATTAAAAATTATACTTTTACTCTGTAGCTGTCTAAATCAAGAGTTAATCTTTCTAAAACTGTAAATTATCTTCAAATAATCTGCTCACATAATTACGATATTGCTCTGGGTAAAACGCAAAAACATGAAGTTTTCGTCACGAATCGAATACGCGCTCTTAAAGCCGTTGCTCCCGGCTGTCATTCGTAGAGCTTTAACAGTCGTTATGGGTAGTCAGAAGCCAGAAAGTCTGCCAACGTCTTACCAATAAGGGGTATCGTTGCCCAGTAAGTGGGTTGTGGAGGTCCGATAGGCAGTCGCTCCATGTAAAACACTGGTATTCAGCTGCATCTGGTTAGACTGGAAGCCGACCCCAACATAGTTGGGAAAAGGCTGGGCAGATGATGATGGTGGTAAGTGCGAGTGTAGTCGTACCGTAGCAAGTGACCGAGCGATAATAATAATAATAATATGAGGGGACATTTTTCACACACGGCCATCTGACCCCAAACTAGGGAGACCCTGTACTATGGGTGTCAGACAGCTGATATACACAAATACATGTTTTTTTTTGTAAATACATACATATATAGATAAACAACACCCAGACACAAGGCAAACACAAGTGCTCATCACACAAATGTTTACCCTGGGCGGGAATCGAACCCGCAACACGCTGCGCAACAGTCGATCGCTCAGCCACTGCGCCAACTGTGTCGTAACTATTTTAACTATTTTATGATGTTTTGAGTGTAGGCAGCATCTTGAATCGACGAGCGCTTTGCTGCACGGTGGGTTACGTACTAACTGGATTAGAGTATATTCATCTATGCTAACTGGCAGGGACGTGTGACAGTTGTAGCCGATTTCATCCCCACCATCTCCCGATATTGCCTCTGATGTTACGGTCGTGTGACACTTTTACTTGGAGTCGGCGCAACATGTTTCCTTCTTCCATTCTGTCTTGTCAATCGTCAAGCTTTCACTGTCTTTTATTCATATAATTTTTCACACAATCCATCCATGTTTTTTTAGCCTTCCTTTGTTTGACAAATATTATTAAAAAAATATACAATTACTACACTTACCAACATCAACTTGCGTAACACTTAACTTAATTGTCACTAACAACACTAAAACTGCACTAGAACTAAGTAACTTATTTACAACCATTTTTCGCACAGCGTCCACGCACTATTTCACACCAAATATAACTAAAAGTTTGATAAAAATGTCTGTTACAAGATTATGAAAAGAACGGTACCAATGTATGGCCTTAAAGATATTTGTTGTCAAAGATTAAGATTTGGATTATAAATAGAAGGCAAAGTGCTCGTGGTTCTTGCCTAATGTATACTCAGATTTATTTGTTTCATAATCTGAGCATGTAAAAGGGCGGGTTGTTTCAAACAGTTGGTTAACGTTACATACGGACGGTTAAAAAGTTACTATGACTGATGATCTTTAACGAACGTTAAATGTAACGGGTTGTTTCATGACATAACAATCCGTCAGTTAAAGTTATTCAAAAACAGATTCCATAATATTTTGACGTTTGAAGTAGCTGTTTGACAACACAAAATTACGATGACTAGTCGGTTATGGTAATAGTAACTTTTTGACGTATGATTTCGTGAACCAACCCATTTTTTTGATTTGACGATAGTTAGCGCCATTTTTGACTATTACCGGTCAGTAATGGTTAGTTGAAGCAACCCGCCCTAAGAGAATATTGAGTTATTTTCTTTTAATCATATCGGTATTCAAACTAGATATGCTAACAGTTTTTAGTTTACAGTTCATATTAACGAGAACAGCTGTCAATTGATTTACATTTTTATAAATAACGACTGTAAAAACACATTTCACGCAGCTGAAAATTACATGTTCTTCCTATCTTCATTCATTTTTTTTTGTACTGACCCGTGCTTGGAAACCGTTGGAGACGTAAAAGGTCAAAATTACATTTATTTTATTCATTTATTTAGCTTTATTTCTATCCCTTACATTTAGTTCTTATCTTTTGTTTTGTTTTGTGTACTTACTTATTTATATGTTAGTAATGTTAGTTTTGTACTTAAATAAAGTTAGTATTGTTAGGTGTAAGGGCCGCCTTTTGCGGTGAAAGCCCCCTCCAAACCATTCCAGGTATCTCGATCCCTTGCCCGTCTGGGCCATAAGTTTCCGGCTATTTGGACAATGTCGTCACTCCATCTTTTAAAAGGTCTACCCCTCCTTCTTTTTTTGTGCATTGGGTACCAGTTTGTAACTGTTTGTGACCATCTTTCGTCCATAGCTCTCTGTGTATGACCTGCCCATTTCCATTTAAGTGTTAGGACCTGTTTGACCGCATCTCTCGCCTTTGTTCGTTCCCTTATCAAAGAACTTTTCACTCTGTCTTTCAATTTTATATTTCTGTAACTGCGTTCTATTCCTCTTTGACGCCTCCTTATTTTATTTAATACCGATTTCTTAAGAGACCAGGTCTGGCATGCGTAAGTAAAAACGGGCGTTAAGCAGATGTTCATCGCTTTCGTTTTCAATTTAATGGGTATGGGACCTTTGAAAATTTCCTTCATAGCCCAGTATTTGTTCCACGTATTCTTCACTCTGCGATCTAAATTACAACTAAAATTACAACTACTTTTTAACTTTTTTTAACGAAAACATGTCTTTTATTTTTTAAACTTTAAACAACTGCATGACCCCTGTGTGTGTTTTATTTAAGCATAATATATATATATGTATACCTTCAAACGTTTTACTATTTATTTATTTATTTAGATCTATAATTTCCTCTGTAACTTCAAAACTTAAATCGTTTTTAATTACTTTTTCATCTCGGGTCATCGTGAGCTAATTAGAACTATTTAGTAACGTGCCCATAGCTCTTGATCTTTAATTTTATTAAAGCCAGTCTGGGTGGATCGAATGATTTACTTCCCACCTGAACGCAAAATACGCGCTGAGTCGTGGAGTTGCGGACACCCGACCGTCATACTACTACTACTACTAAAGCCAGTCTGCTTAATACCATACTGTCCACCTGAAATTACTATTTTGACTTTGACTTTAATTTTTACTTTGACTCTGAGTCTGACTTTGACTTTCACACCTATACAGATTTAGGTAGGTATCAAATACTGTAATTTCAAAGAATAAACCCTTCTATACTTTCATCTAATCTTTGCACAAACGATAGCTTATCTTCAGATAAACACACATATTTATAAAAATAAGTAAATTATGATAAATACAAATACATATTTCATTGATATCGAAAAACTTGCTCAAACAGGGGTTTGAATAGGCCCTGGAGGGAATGTTTAATATTGGAGGCAGCAAATTTTGCTGAAACATTCTTATTTAAAAACATGTTACAATGCATTCATACGTTATTTTAACGTCGCTTGCCTAAATAGCCGGGGAGGTGAGACCTGCTGAGGAACAGCAGGTCAAGGCCAGTCGGGGGAGCAGTGAATGCTTATGCGAAACCCGCACCCCCGGCCGCAGAGGTGGAACACCGCGGTGGTTTTAGCCGGTAAGAGTCATGCATGCACCTCCATAACCCCCACGATGGAGGAAGTCCATGAGGATGTCCACCACGCAAAAAGAAGGGTCGCATGCCTGAGGCAGGAAGCGAACCGGAACGAAAAAACGCCACCTTGTATTTTTAGTGCATTGGTCAGTAAGTTCAATCATGTCAAATACAAAGCATTTATTTCTATTGTTTTGTAGTCTTGAATTCGGTCAGTTAGTCAGAAAAGTCGAAGCTAGATGCTCGTTCCAAAACGTAGGTAGGTCTCTATGGAGAAGAACGAGCAAGAAACTCCAACGACACTCATTTTCAACAAGTTTTTATAAAATCCTGATTTTATTATTCTCGTTGATTCTTTAAGTAAAAGCTATGGAGGCGAAGAGCAATACAAAACAACTTAGAATTAGCCCAGAGGTGTCGTAGGGGTAAAATTTTGCCGAAGCTTGTGTGTTATCTTCGCGAACAAAACCGTAGGAATACGCTACTTCTTAGGTACAATTTATAATTATCTAACACAATGTGATTGATTATTTTAATCTTATAGTATTTTAACGTTCGTTATGTAATGCAGAATGACTGGGCCAGTTATATAAACGTAAGTTTACGCTGCTATTCTTCTAGAGGGGTAAGCAGAGCCCCATGTAAATATCCCAACTGAATTTTGTGTCACCAATCTCAACCGAAACTACCTAAGTACGCAGGAGTTTCGTGTCATGTTCGTGAACGGGCGCTGTCAGTTTAGATTTTTTTTTTTTTTTTTTTTTTTTAATATGTGGGGACATTTCACACACGGCCACCTGACCCCAAACTAGGGAGACCCTGTACTATGGGTGTCAGACAGCTGATATACATACACAAATATATTTTAAATACATACATATATAGATAAACAACACCCAGACACGAGGCAAACACAAGTGCTCATCACACAAATAATTTACCCTGGGCGGGAATCGAACCCGCAACACGCTGCGCAGCAGTCGATCGCTTAGCCACTACACCAACTGTGTCGTAGATTGATCAGCACTTAACTGCCATGGCTTTTATCGTTTTTTATAAGTAAATAAATGTTTTGGATTGCTCTTCACCTACCTACATTGTTTTTACGTATAGAAACAACAAGAAGAATAATAATAATAATATTTATTAGACAAGAAATGAGAACAGGTTTACACAATTTGCTTAAAATCTACAGACCCATACACATGGCCCCATTTACAAGGTAGCCCTAACAACAATTGTGTCACACTATTAGCATCTGTAGCCGAACTAGGTTTATAGTTAGAAGAATATAAAAGCAGCGCCTCCCCTCAAGCCCTTGGATAAGGAATGACCAGGTGAGGTTTTAGCCAAACGAAATGGTTTAAACAAAAATCGAGTTAAACCTAACCAACAAAGGGAATAGGTAGTCAATTTCGGCCTAGCGTGGACAAGTTGCTTAGTAAATACATTTTTACGAATAAGTAGATATCATTAATTTGGTTGTACGTTGTTTCATAGCTAATAGTTTTAAAGAATTTCGTTTCACATAAAATTTTTGTAATAATTTCGTTTCATAGAATAATCAATACACATAATACTTACTTTCCAGATTTTTAAATAATAGATTTTTGTTTCACATAAAGTTTATTGTTAGAATAATCATATCATAGAATAACAAATCAAATATTCTTTATCCTTATATATTTTTTTTTATATAAAACTTATTCCCAAGAATGTGAGTCATACTTTTTTTTTTTCTTTCTCTCGTTCTAACCAAACCTACTGCGCGTGCGTGCAAGCAAGCATGCAGCTAGCAAGCAAGTATGCAGCGTGCAAGCAAGCATGCAGCGTGCAAGCAAGCATGCAGCGTGCAAGCAAGCATGCAGCGTGCAAGCAAGCATGCAGCGTGCAAGCAAGCATGCATCATGCAAGCAAGCATGCAGCATGTAAGCGAGCATGTATCATGCAAGCAAGCATGCATCATGCAAGCGAGCATGCAACATGCAGCAGGCATAGTTTCTGTCACGGCTCCGGCGTTGCGGGGCTCCGGCGGTCCCACGCGAGCTTATCGTCGCAGATGGTATTCACGCTTACCCCCGCAGCTTCGGCTTACTGGCCGGCTATGCCGGCCAGCCTCAGCCGCGGCGGCGGGCGTTAAAACCACCTGCTCTTCAGCTCGCGGGCCGCCTCGCCCCTCCACGCCTACGCAGATTTAAATTACACTCTAGTTTGTAGGGCAGACAAGACTACGTGGAGTCGGTTTCGCAGCGATTCGTTTCTGACATTAACTTTGTTTGGTAGCACAACATATTGACTTTTTAAGACAATATTTTTGTTATTGTCTATTTATATCTATACATTTTCGTTGAAATAAATTCCATGGAAAAATACAACAAACAATATTCGTTAAAAAATAATTCTTCTGTTTGATAAGTTTGATAAACAAAAAAATGTGATTAATAATTCATTGAATTGTGTTTCTGTGAAATATTTTTCATTGAAGTAAATAGTATTTGAAACAATAATAGTCGAAATAAAAATACGAGAACCAAATATTATGTAAAACATTTTCTGGGAAACGAAATTCTATGAAATTTCTGTCTGCGAAACAAGGGGACACCCATTAATTTGTAAACAATTATTTATGCAAACCTCGTTGCAGGAAAGTATTGTACAAATAAAAGAAGAGCCGCATCGTTAAAAAAAAAAATAGTTTAAAAAAACTAAAAACACGCTTTTTATAGAAAACCAAACTAAAAAGTAGAAAATAAATTTTAATAAATTTAAATTAAGAAACGTGTTAAAAATTTCAATAAATATAAATTAATAATAGTGTGAATAAAAAAAATATTTTATTAAAAAAAAAGCGTGGGGTGCATGGTGTCAATAGTTATAAATATTTTATTGATAGATATGAGTAGAGTGATTATCATTTTGATAATATCTTAAAAAGCACCCCACGCTTTTTTTAAAATAAAATATATTTTTTTTTATTCACACTATTATTAATTTATATTTATTGAAATTTTTAACACTTTTCTTAATTTAAATTTATTAAAATTTATTTTAATAATTTTCCTCGATAAATCTACGAAGTTTGAACGAAATCTGCCCGTTTAAAGTGGGTCAAAATCGCGCCCAAAGAAGTCGGTTACAAACAAACACACAAACATACAAACATACAGGTGAAGCTAATAAAAAACGTGTAAAAACAAAGTAAATTCAAAAGTGAATACAATCACGAGATTATAGGTATTTGCTTTTTAATGGAATTTTCTTTAGTGGCTACACTCCCGCACGGTCTATATCTGCAGGTTAAATCTATAAATAATTTTGTTCTAATATTTATTATAACATCGAACACGTGTTTAAGTAAAAGTATTACGGATCGATTAGTCATGGTTAAGCTACGCTTGCCGCGGTCGGTTCTTGGATGGGTGACCATCTAATTCATAGCGAAACCCCACCGTGCCTCGCAATTACGTAAAGCCGTTGGTCCCGACTGTCGTTTGTAGATCTTTGACTGTCGTTAAAACCAGAAAGAGGGATATTGACCGGAGGATGAGCAGCAACGTCCTTCTGAGTACCATCACCTACTGCGATCGCCATCATATACATGCATCGACCAAGCATGGCGATTACGGCTGCACCCCCCTCCCTCCCCCTTGGGGATATCTATGCCCAGCAGTGATCGTCCAAAGGTTGACATGATGAACTCATTGAAAACTACGCTAGCGTCACTAAGTGACAACTCTCTATCCTACGATACATAAGTGTAATCTGGGCGAATGAACTGGTTTATCCTATAGGCAAGCGTGCTACACCTTAGGCCGCATCATCACTTAAAATCAGGTGAGTTGCGGCCAAACACAAGCCAATAACAATATAAAAAAAAGGTAAAGCGAACTATTTTTACGTAACTATTTTAGCGAATACCAATTAATTTTCACTTCAGTTAAGTGATAACGGAAATGTGATAGGATTCGAATACGAGGGTGATTTCTTATAGAATTTTACTGCGGTTCTCGTTATAGGAAAGTAATGGACGTGAAGAAGTTGATGATTCAAACATAATAATTATCATAGGCACCTACAATATAGTTCCGGTTCCTGTACTAGTACATTACTTAATTATAATCTAATCTATACTACTTGTTATTCATTATTTAAGTAGTTCCCTATAATTTACAATGAATCATGTGGCGATGTTATCTACAAAACTGAAATAGCAATTCTGTCTAACAAAGACATTTATAAAGTCACTAGCTACGACTAGCGACTTCGTCTGCGTGGAAATTAAGTTTGTATACAATAGAATATAGCCAATTGCAGTCGGTCATCAACATGTGTATGATGCCCATCTTAACATACGGTGCTCAGACCTGGTCGCTTACGCAGTCGCAAAAGTTCTGCCTCTGAACATTGTGGGAGTAAAAAGACAGGACAAAATCAGGAACACCACGCTGCGTTCCAAAACAGGCATATTAGACGTTGGCAAAAAGGCTGCCAGGCTCCAGTGGGATTTGGCGCTTCACATCAGCCGCATATAGAGTGACCGCTGGGCGAAGGTCTTCATGCAATGGCTGACTTAATATGCGCGGCGTTGCCGAGGACAGCTCAGACAGAGGTGGCGAGATAACCTGGATGCGAAGGTACCACAAAGGCTGGTTCGTGGTAGCGTTGGACAAAATTTTCTGAATGTACTTGGGGCAGGCCTTTGTCCAGCTGTCAGCAGTGAGTGACGTGACCAACTCAATCCTATTTGAGCCTAGCAGACTTTTTGCCCACGTCTGTAATCCCCGTTTTGGAGCGCAACGTGGTGTTTTGTATGCTCCATTCTATTTTGGCACACTCCAATGCTTACTTTACAATATTTGCTTGCTAAGTTGATGACATGGATGTCACTTAAAAACTGGCCAAGTGCAAGAGGCAAATGCTCCGTACTTTGCATAGAGACACCTTTCATTTTTAAGGTTTTTTTTTATTTTATGTAGTAGTGATACGGTAGAGCGTCTGACTCCAGATCAGAAGTCCCTCCGTGCCTTTTTATATAGTGGTGATCAGTCCAAATCCAAGTCCCTCCGTTTCTCGGAAAGCACGTAAAGTCGTTGGTCCCGGTTGTCATTCATAGATCTTTGGCAGTCGTTATGGGTAGTCAGAAGCCAGAAAGTCTGACAACCAGTCTTACCAAGAGGTATCGTGTTACTCAGTAACTGGGTTGTGGAGGTCCGATAGGCAGTCGCTCCATGTAAAACACTGGTATTCAGCTGCATCCGGTTAGACTGGAAGCCGACCCCAACATAGTTGGGAAAAGGCTAGGGAGATGATGATGAGTGGTGATAGTAACACATAGGTACGTCGTGGTGACTCTGTAGTTGAGGCCCCTCCTGTCATTCACGAGGTAGTAGTTTCGCAACCGGGCACGAGCAAGTACCAATGTGACTTATAATTCAAATGTACTTTCTAAGTTTATCTTGGATATCACAGACATCGGTGAAGGAATACATCGTGAGGAAATCTGGACTTTATAATAATGGTTTCTATTTGTATATTTTACTTTACCATAAAACGGCCATTGGCCAATTACATTAGTTTAAGACTTGTATAATTATATACTTAACGACATTCGCCCGCTCATCTCTGAAAATGATGGAAGGCGATCTCGCCTTCCATTCGTCCAAGAGAGCATTAAGTGAAGACAGAACACGTGGGTTGGGCGACTGGGCACGGGCGAAACAATTGGACAAGTTCACCATGCAGTTCGGGAGCATCCATTTTTCCACGCACAACCAGATATAAACCACAAGATACGTGTTAAAAATATTTGGAGGATCACGTACGAGCGTTTGCCCTGTAGTTGCCAAATACAGGCTGATAATAATAACACATACGTAGATATTAAATTACTTTATTATAGTCTTAAAACTAAAACTTATAATTACAGAAAAATAATCAAAACTACAACTCGATTGACTATCACACGACATGATATTTAAAGAGCTTTTACTAACTAACTGACTGACTGACTAAGAGGAATAACTATTAACTACTCCAAATTATGAATAACGGATAGTTTTCTGGTAATTCCGTAACTTCCCAGTGGCCTCTCATGCCGAAGTTATGGATTCGCAACTGGACACAGGCGTGCGGTGTAAATTATGTATGGATGGAGAGGGAGAGGAAGGTCGAAGAAAAGATGGACGGATTGTGTGAAAAATGATTCTTTTTCTAATAGGTTTGCGTTTGGCCGCAACACACCTGATCTTAAGAGATGATGCGGCCTAAAGTGGAGCATGCTTGCCTAGGATGAACTGGTTTACTCGTGTCAAACTCAAACTCAAATCATTTGCTTCAAATAAACCATTTACAGGCATTTTTGAGTTGTCAAGGAGCAGCTGCTCCTTGACAACTCAACTAGCTAGTTGCTCGTTCCAAACAGTAGGTTTCTATGGAGAAGAACGAGCAAGTAACTCCATAATTATCTGTCTTGAAGATACATATTTATCGAGGAACAGAGAGGCGAGGTAGATGGAGCAGACACACTCTAGAGTGGAGACCGTGTTTAGGCAAGCGTAGTGTGGAACGCCCTGCGGCACGATGGATCGACGTTTTAAAGAAGGTGGCTGGCAGCGGATGGTTGCGGGTTTCCCAAAACCGTGTTGGTTGGCGATCTCTGGGGGTGGCCTACGTTCAGCAATGGACGGCTATAGGCTGATATGATGATGATGAGAGAGACAGGCTGTGAATTCCACAGAAGTGATGTTGGCATGACGGTTGACAGGACGATATGGAACAAGAAAACGTGTTGCGCTGACACCAAGTAAGTAACATGGGAAAAGGATTCCAGAAGATGGTGACAACAGCACTGCTTGGGGACAGAAATAAGTTCACTTACGGCTTTGTTATATCTAAAAGTCAGTCATTCAGATTACAAACTAATACATAATGTCATCTGCGGGTGCTCTCTTGTAGAAGGCACGAGACACGTCCGCCGGGGGGCGAAGACCTAACCACGCGAAGTAGCCGCGGCGCCACAGCAGCATTAAACTCAACATGATAGGTACAGCTAGGAGGACACCTGGAAAAAAAAAAGAAGATAAGAGTTATCCTTGCTTTGTGTGTTCACTAGTTGGCTCCACTGTCGAGTAAGGACCTTAGCTGTCAAAGTTTGTAATTGCACATTTAGCAAATCTGTCTGTCAACTTTTTGCAGCGGACAGCCAGCGCTCTCTGCTCACGCTTTATATCTCGACTATCTTTTAAGTCTTCGAAAATTCAGTGACCCAGATAATTAAAAGTTGTGACTTGTGTAAAGGGACTTCCACAAAGTTTTAGCACAAAGTATGTAAGGCTGCGGCGCGCCCGAGCAGAGAGACCACTCAGAACAAACCACCATTTTTGTCCCGCAACAAACCACCATTTTTGTCCCGCACACATTGACATTACTTTTATAGGCATTCTCAAGCAGTTTCAAGCAGTCTTCAGTCTAGACTGTCACGTGTTGTCTAAATTAATAAATGAGAGACATTGACATTTCATGAGGAACAGGAAAATTTTGTTATAAAAAAAATGCAAAGAGTTCCAACCAGTGCCAATAAAATTTCGTCAATAAAATAAAGAGTCCCCCCCAGAGCAGCCCTAGTGAGTTTGGCAAGTTTAGGTAATTATTTTTGAAGATGGCGGGAGCGGTCCTTCTTTAATATAGGTATATATTTTGTGGTTTTAGGTAACTGCAGCACAACCGGGTAGAATTTAGTGCCGGTCTTTTGTACCTAACTTTTGTTTCGTGTATGTGTTTGTTGTCTGTGTTTTGTTTTTTTGTTTTGTGTTTGTGTTTATCTTTGTTTGTTTGTGTGTTTGTTTATTGTTTGTTGTTGTGTACGCATGTACATTGTAGAATGCAATAAACCCTTACCGATTAGAGTACCGAGCAATATAGCTCCGTCCTTCTCGGGCCGATGACCGTAGTAATCGACGCACCGCATCGTACGGTGAATGTCATTTAAGTGTTTCATCGTGTAACCGCGCATTTCTATTGGTTCCTGGCATCTGCGCAAAAATTATAGAATTACTAGCTGGTCTCCATACTGATAATTTTTTTTAATATACATAGCTTCACTTTACAATATTTTCCGTAATATATACAAATCTTAAAAATAAAAATATTAAAATTATGTATGAAGTGGCAATGGGCAGGTCACATCGCTCGAAGAATCGATAACCGATGGGCAAGAAAGGTTCTTGAGTGGCGACCACGAACCGGAAGACGTAGCGTTGGTAGGCCTCCCGCCAGGTGGACCGACGACATTGTCAAGGTCGCAGGTAATACAATCGGTGGATGCAAGCGGCAGGTTGCCGCTCTCGTTGTGGCGTTCATCGCTGTCAACGGGACACGTGCCCAACAAGCTGGCAGCATTGCCACGTTGTATGGTAATTTAATACTGATTTTTTGTCCCAAGACAACACACCAGCCTTCAGGTCACATGAATGGTCGACCTCAAGATGGGCACTCACTTTTTAACCCCCGACGAAAAAGAGGGGTGTTATAAGTTTGACGTGTCTGTGTGTCTGTGAGTCTGTGTGTCTGTGTGTCTGTCTGTGGCACCGTAGCTCTTAAACGGGTGGACCGATTTGGAACCGGTTTTTTTTATTTGAAAGCAGGTTTTCTACCGATGGTTCTTAGATAGGTTTTATCAAAATCGGTTCATTTTATTGATGTTTTTGAACATGTTAGCGAACGGTACACGGTAGGGGCTAGCTGAGACTTGGCCAGATGCGTAAGAGTCAAATGATGTCACCGTAAGACTTGTTGCTCACATGCACACCCATCAATTCTTTGACTTTGATGGACTTTAACTCCCAACAGATAACATGAAAACAATATTCATACTTACACCATCAGGGTGGCGTTGCCTCCATTTTTATTGACAATCGGAGTGAGGACGTCCACCATCCATTGCGTGGAGCAGTCACAGAGGAACGGGTTGTCAGACACATCCACCTTTTCAAGCAAGTCCCAGCGGCTCAATAGACGGGAGTCCACCTCGGTTAGGTTGTTCGATCGAAGGTACAGCTGGGGAAACAGATATTTTGTTGCAAAGTTAATGGTTGACCTCTCGAATGTCAAATGTACCGCGTAGGTCAATCAATATTTAATTATTTAAAAAAATTAAGGGATCCCCAAGGAAATTCACGTGAACAAAGTTGCGAAGGGAAAAGTACTAGTTGTCAATATTTATTGTGTGTCGTCAATATTGATTGTCATGTTTTCATTAAATAGGCACATTTACGCACTGAGGTTTTTTGTTCCCCAAATAATTAAAGGAAGGAAGAAACATCATCATCTGCGTAGCCTGTTCCTAACTACATTGGGGTCGGCTTCCAGTCTAACCGGATGCAGCTGAATACCAGTGTTTTACATGGAGCGACTGCCTATCTGACCTGTTACTGGGTAACACGATACCCCTTGGTAAGACTTGTTGACAAGCTTTCTATTTCTGACTACCCCTAACGACTGTCAAAGATCTACGAATGACAGCCGGGACCAACAGATTTACGTGCTTGCCGAGGCACGGAGAAGTCTCGGTATGTAATGGATAGTCACCCATCCACGGATGACCGCGGCAAGCGTAGCTTAACTATGATTTATCGATCCGTACGGCTTTTACTTAGCCTCAAAGAAAGAAACATAAAAAGAATCATGGCAGGATTTGTACAAAAAAATAAAGTTGTTTAGAAAAGTTGAAATTTTAATTCTGTTGGGTGCCTAAAGAGGCATTTAAGATATTTTTAAAACCCCGCAATAAAAATGGATATTAAAAAATAGTTTAACGAAAAGCTTATTATTTTAGAACAAAACGGCAGCTGATAGTAACATTGACACTGACAGCCGTCTTATGGGAAATAATGTGACAAATAATAAATAATTAATGTACTTTTTCAATTCCGCCATTATAAAACAACGAGTCACATCACTTGTCTGTCAATTTGATAGATCTGTTAATGTCACTTGTCACTTTCATTTTTTTATAAACACAAAATTCCGACTATAAGGAACGAAAAACTGTTATTTCCATTTTAAAATATCTTAATTATGCGGGGGTTTAAAAATATGTTAAGTACCTATATCAATCTACTCTTAGTAATGTATTCTCCACATTGGAAAATATTTTAAACCCTCTAAATGTATCTTATTTTTCATACAAATGAATGTATGGGTCTTGTCATGATTCTTTAAGTTGGTATGTTATGTCGACAATAGACAAAATCTCTTTTCTGTTAGCGTTAATGCCAACGGAAAAATCAAATTGTATGCAGCTGACATATTTGCATCACGTGACATTTGGTAAGCAAACGTCAACTCCATACAATTTGATTTTACCGTTGGCGTTAACGCTAACAGATAGGGAGGGATGTTGCCTACAAGCACTGGATCAGCAAAAAGCCTTCAAAGACGAAATACATTCCAGAAACATACCTCCTTCACTATCGGCCAGTCATAAGTTTCTCCAATCTCGTCAGGTCGAGCCAACGCTTTTGGGTCCACGTAGTTCAATGCAGGATTGAAGCTGATATGGAGCCGCTGCACGTTCTCAAGTCCAGACAGAGCGGCAGCGCCGATACTCTTGAGTTTCTCCATATTGCACATGTGCAGTTCTTCCAGTTTGCGAAGACGGGGGAAACCGCTGTAAATAATTAATATAATAGGAAAAAAGGAATAGTGGAAGTGTATGAGCTTAATCGAATTAGAAAACAAAGTGCTTTAAATAAAATATTCTTATCTCTATCAAAGTACTAAACAAATAAAAATGTCTTATTTTTAAGACATTTAGTCCATACGGTGTCGGACGTAAAGAATAGTACCATCCCATATCTTCCCGTGGGTGTCGTAAGAGGCGACTAAGGGACTTTCCAGAGAATGGGCAGCAGCGTTCTCTGTGCCTTTGTAACAACCATACTGCGATCGCCAACCCGCCTGCCAAGCGTGGCGATTATGGCAAAACCCCCTCTTGGGGGGCCTATGTCCAGCAGTGGACATCTTTCGGCTGAAATGATGAAAAAAAAATGATGATGAATTTTTTTTTTGCTTTAGTTAGTTATTTATTGTTTTTAAGTATGTAAGTACAATATTTACAAAATAATTAAAAAGAAAACCTAAAATATTAAACTATAAAAACTAGCATCATAGAATCATCATATAAATAATTCGTCCACATTGAAAATATTAAACTTTTTGATATAGTCATTTTTTTACACAGGTTGTTTGTTTTAATTTAGTTTATTAAAGTTAACAATTTAATAAAACATTATTATGGCATTTGTTATGAGACAATAAAAAAATAAAAAATAAAATATTTATCTTTCAAACTGGCCATTATTTGCAAGTAACTGCAATATTTTGGGTTTTGTCATAAAAATCCATAAAATTTTGCTAAAAAAAATAGCCATACTTCGTGTAAGACAAGTTCGGTTCAAATGGTTATAAACAGACGGCTTTGCATCGATCTTCCGGCATAATGCTGGTCCTGCTCCACAGCCTCTTTAGGGAATTTCTTAATTGCAAGAAAATTATGTTGCTCACCCCTTATTATTGACATGAATAACGTGTACCGTTATTATTATGACATACTTACATACATTGGAAATTTTAGCTTTGTATAAATTAATAGCATTATTTCAATTAATATGTAAATGTGAGAACTATGGATCCATTTATTTATTCAATGTGTTTGACATAAATGAGCATGGCAGTTGAGAGCATTGTCATGCTCGCTCAAATGTCTCACTGATGGTGGCGTGCGGGTTGGATCATTCGGTTCCCTTCAAAATGGTTGAGCTAAGTGGTGCTGATCCGCGCGTCATGTTCGTGAACGGGCGCTGTCAGTTGAGATTGGTCATCTCTTAACTGCCATGGCTTTTATATTAATTTATTTTTAATTAGAATGTTTTGGATTTCTCTTCACTTACATTGTTTTCACATATAGAAGCAACAAGAATAATGTAGCCTGGATTTTGTAAAAGCTTGATTGAAAAGAGTGTCCGTGGAGTTTCTTGCTCGTTCTTCTCCATAGAGACCTACCCTACGTTTTGGAACGAGCAACTAGCTTCAATTTTATTTTGACTATTCAAAAGTGCCTGCAAATGGTTTAATTGAAATAAATGCTTTGACTTTGACTTTGACTTCCAAACACCCTGTCTATCTATTCTAGTATCTATTCTAAACTTCCGTTATTTTTTACTTTCCACAAATTTATGTAAACATAACTCACGGATAGTCTTCGGAAGTCACATCGAGGCGAACAATAGGGTTCTGATTCAAATTCAAGTAAACCAGGTCTTTGGCCTCTTCCAACTCCTGCGGCACGGCAGTCAGTAGATTGTCACTGATATCCAGACGCTCCAGGTATCTAGGAGTATGCAGGAACTTACTCGGAATTTCTTCCAACTGGCAAGAACGCATTCTTAGAACCTGAAATGGTGGAATTGAAAATTGGTAACATTGCCATCTGTTATGGAGTAGCTGTATTAAGCACTTACATAGTTTGTTCTTTAGAATGACATTATTAACCTTGCCAAAAAGTGTTTGCTAGAAACAATTATATTTGCTTACTTAATCGGATGGACTCTACTTCCAATATTTTACAGCTACCATTACTAAATTTTAAATAACTATTAGACTAATTGTTCATTGTTGTATTTGTATGTGTACTTTACTTGTACGTTTTCTTTTTTTCCTTTTTTTTTTCTTTAATTGTTTTTATAATCGTGCATGAATAGTTCATCTCCTAGTGACTTTATAGTTTTATTTATTAATGGTACCTGTGAACAGCGCTGGGGTTATATTATTACCTAAGTTACTTGTGTTTTTCTGTTCGTAATATTGCGTAATGTAGCCGTTTGTTGTTCCTATTTAATCAAATACAAATAAAACATTAGATGTCACTAACCTTCAACATCGGCAAACTGGAAATCGCAATCAAAGTGACATGATCAAGGGTTGTCAATGGATTCCCACTCAAGTCCAGCACTTCCAATTCTGGCATATGCTCGAATAAGTCCTGATGTAGCGAGTGAAGATCATTGTATGCTAAGTTGAGGGTCCTCAAGGCAGCTAGAGGCTCATATTTCTCTGGAGCGTAACGACCCTGAAAGTGATTGTTCATTGCTTAGCAACTGAAATCATACATGACCAGCTTACAATATTTCCACTATGAGTGTCAGGCTCTATGTGATGAAGGCCGTAGCGGGTCCAGTGTGAATTACTGGGTGTAATACTAACCACCGGTTTTTTAACCAAAAATGTTTGTGGCAAATTGCAATCCATAATTCAGTCAACCAATCAAAGCAACTTACGGGTGCTTGTGTATTGGCCATATATATTTTTGGCTTGACGACACATTTGGTGCAGTGGCTGAGCAGTTTGCTACTGCGCTGGGTGTCGATTTGTATGAGTACAGATAGTTGTTCTGGGTTTGACCATTGGTGTATGTGAGGTTATAAGTTTGTAATCGCACCCAGGAAATAGGAGAAATGAATAGTGTAGGGCAATGTTTTTTTTAGTGTAAACATGACACGCTCAGTACTCGGTAGGAGTTAACTGAGACTTCAAGCACCAGACTTGTTGTTCACGTCAATTCACGTGTGCGTGAGACTAGTACTGATACGAGTTCTCCTGATCACAAATCAATTCTCGTGAGTACGAGAGCTGCCACACGGGCGTTGCCTGTGCGTTGCGTTGGCTCTGCGTCGACTAAGAGCGAAGCCACACTGGTCCGTAGCGTTGCGTTGCGATGTCGCAGCGCAAGATTTGGACGCACTGCATGCCACACTGCTCCGTTGGGTTGTCTTGCGCTGCACACGTGTTTTTTCTCAGCCAGAACAAAACTAACTACGTTGCCGCTCCGCATCACCTCCCCCCGCGTGTGGCACAAGTGTGGCGTGTTTTAAAATCTATATGTAAAATGACGGAGCGTCAACGCTCCGACGACGCAACGCAGCGCAACGGAGCAGTGTGGCTTCGCTCTAAGCGGTGACACTTCGTCGTTTTACATATTAATCTGAACGACATGCCACACGATGCGTTAAAATGCCGGACGGCGACGCAACTCACGCGCACCGTCCAAGGATAGGAGGGAGACGAGGTGAGGAAGGGAGCAGCGTTGAAACGACGGAGCGGCAGCGCAGTAGTTAATAGCATATCGAAGGTGCGTTGCGTTGTCGCAGCGCTCGTGTGGCATGACCCTACCTTGGCACAAATTTTTTTTTTTTTAATCTACCAAAATAAATTCTTTTACTAGGTGAAAAATAAAAACAAAGACAAACCTTCCTCACTCATATAGCACCAAAATTTAATATAACAAGCTAAAAAGACTATAACTTCAGACCAAGGTACCTCGAAAGCATGGGGGCTCAATTTTGCTGTCGTCAGCTGGTTATGACTCAGATCTAAGACTTTCATCTCTTGCAAGTCTCTAAAGGACGCCTTCTCAATGAACTCTATGCTGCAACGGGACAGGTTTAAGACTTCAATCGTCAGGTCTGCGATGACAGTAATGTTGGTGAAACGGTTTTCGCTCAAATCCACTACTTTTGGTTTGAAGTCTGTCAGATCTGGAATTTGGAAGGTGGTTTTAGACATTTTTCTTTTGCCTTGTATCTGGTTGTTGTTTATCTATTTAAATATTTGTGTAAGTATATAAGCTGTCTGACACCCATAGTACAGGGTCTACCTAGTTTGGGGTCAGATGGCCGTGTGTGAAATGTACAACAATGTTTCGCAGCGTTTCATTTCTGTCATTCGCATTCGTTTCTGTCATTAACTTTGGTAGCACAACATATTGACTTTTTAAGACAACATTTTTGTTTTTGTCTATTTATATCGATACATTTTTGTTGAAATAAACTCGATGGAAAAATACAACAAACAAACAATATTCGTTAAAAAAGAATTCTGCTTTTTGTTAAGTTTGTGAAACAAAAAAATTTGATAAAAAAATTATTGAATTGTGTTTCTGTGAAATATTTTTCATTGAAGTAAATAGAAACAATAATAGTCAAAATAAAAATACGAGAACCAAATATTATGTGAAACATTTTCTGGGAAACGAAATTCTATGAAATTTCTGTCTGCGAAACAAGGGGACACCCAGAGGAGGATTCACATTCCACAATAATTCTGATAGATAGACAGATAGAATAGACTTTACTTTCTTTGTTGTATAGTATACCTAAGAATGTCTAAATTAAAAACTTATTAACAATTTGTCCACCTCAGGGACCAAAGCCCACCAGCAAGGGACATAGTGGTGCCAATTCTATTGTGGACGAGTTAAACTTATTTTAAGCTATTTATATCTCTTTCTCTCCAATAAAACAAGAAAGAGTCAGATATTAATAAGAGCTGTCTATTTAAGTTTTTTTACAATTATAGTTGTCATTTCAGAATGTATTGATTAAAAACTCGACGAAGTTAAAGAAACAACTAATTTGACATCTCTAACTGAGTTGTTATCTGTCGCCGTCCTTTTCTTCAGCTGCCTGGCAGTAAGAGATGCCAATTGTCTAATTTTTGTTTAGTTTGTGAACAAGGGAATCGGCAGTACCCATCTACATTTCTCTTATAGCAAATAAGTAGGTACCAGTCAGTTCAAATATAAAGATAACGTACCTTCCCATTCCAGTTTGGTAAAGAAAGTAGTAAGACTCTGGTCAAAGCAGTCTACATTATTATTTTCACATTTGCAAAGTGTGCAAATGTTTGACTTTTCAACTGCATCGGATGTTGCTTCTGTAACTGAACGTATTGCTGTCGTTAGTAATGCTACTCGGCACTAGATGGCGGTAAATTAAGTTTTAACACACTGTTTGATAATACTTAATTCTTTTTTTTAACAACGAATGGTTGTGAACTTAGCTTTTTTAAATTTATTTTTGTTCATTTTCTAACTGAAAGTTGGTTCACTTTTAAAATGTCATAGTATTAGTAACGTAAATTGCCAATAGATGGCGGTACATACCATTTTGGCAGTTGACCCCAACTGCTAGGAATGCAAGAATGACACACGATAGGACGCGCACACCCATTTTCCTGTGAAAAACAATAAAAATATCAATGACATACTGCTTAGACCCTACTGATACTGTATCGCACAATCGAATAGATAAAATTCTATAATCAGCAGACAAGGTAAAGCCAATCCTACAACTTTTAATATTATGATCAAAAAACACTGTTATATCAATCTCGTTATGTAACATTTTATAAGATTTATATTTTACCACTTAATGTTATATATGAAGGTATCTACGATATTTACACGAATTATTTTAGTTTCGTTACAGGAACCTACATTTATTTGGGTTATTCCCTGAGTACCCCGATCTCCGAGGCCCCCGTCCCGGAGAACCCTGAATGCAGTAAATATGAGTAGTACATTTATTTTTCTATTGTTTTCAAATTGTTCGGTCGACATAAAAAGTAGTTATTTAAATACATGTGTTTATAATACAAAAGACGAAAGTATTTTATGTACAATGTAAAAAATAGTTTTGATAGGGCAATTACAGTTAGATTAAAATGTATCAATACAATTTTATCTAACCACGCCTTTGACTTTCTGAATTGTAAAAAAAAAAAATTAAAACTGATTTTGCATGTGAAAAGTTTGCTTTAGAGTACCTATTTTGATTTTTTATAATGAAAAAAGAACTATTGTGAAAAGATTAAAACCTGTGACTGCTCTAGGAGACTATTTATAGTAGTATCAAATTACAATATTCATTCATCATTTCAGCCGAAAGACGTCCACTACCTGGACAGAGGCCTCCCCAAGGGGGGGGTTTGCCATAATCGCCACGCTTGGCACGCGGATTGGCGATCGCAGTATGGTTGTTACAAAGGCACTGATAACGCTGCTGCCCATTCTCTGGTAAGTCCCTTAGTCGCCTTTTACGACACCCACGGGAAGATATGGGATGGTGCTATTCTTTACGTCCGACACCACACGGACAATATTTATAGTAGTATCAAATTACAATATTATTTATTCTTAATTTATTTTACCAAGCAAGATTTTTTCCTAGTCCATTAAGTTAAGTGTTATAATTTTAGTAAGTAATACATTTTTATTTAAGATATAATCTGTTGACGGTACTTTTAAGCTAAACCGTCTTTTAATTGCGTTAATCAAGATAAAAATAAATCGAGGTCCTCCGGGACGGGGGCCTCGGGGATCGGGGTACTCAGGGAATAACCCATTTATTTTTGGTATTATTTGGTATTTGGTGTGTATATTTTGTTTCACAGCATTTTTTTACTACACAAACTCAAGACGTAAAGACTTGTAATTGGCTGTCAGATAATCATACTGTTATTTATAACCATTGTATTTAGCTGTAAGTCTTTCGAGTCCTTAAATAAATAAATAAATAATAAAAACGGAAAAGCAAAAACAAGCAAACTAAAAAAATAAGTCATGATACATACACAAATACATAAATAGATACTTGTAAAGATAAAGAACAATCAGACACAAGGCAAACACAAATGCCCTTAATGCAATAATTAGTAATAAAACTACAATCAAAGTTTTTTTTTTTTTTTGGGAATAACTGTAATGATCACCAAAAATAGTAAATGATAACCAAATCTTAGTCACCAAATCTTAGGACCCTTAAGTCCCCTCTGGGGCGGATCCGACATGGTTAGGTTAGGTTAGAACTGTGACCCCCTACGCTATGCCAGAACCAAATCGCTTTTTACAGTCAAAGTCATACATTTCTAAACATAACTATATCTATACTTTGGTTAAATGTTGGTGATCATTTACTATTTCTGGACGTTCGTTAAACATAAGCCTTTTTTTTAATCCTGTCCCCACACTAGGAACGTCAAAACGATACGAACACATATCAACATAATCTCGCATTTTTAGAAATAGATACCTATACCTACTTAATTGAAATTATTTTAAGTGAGCTGATAAACTAATTCAGTTTTAAGTGTACAGTGTATTATTATTGCTTGATAGATCGATTTTTTACGAAAACAAGTTTTAAATGTTTTAACTCAACTTTAAATAAGTCCTATAGGTAGGTACTAATTAATGCATGCACTAGTTTGCACAATATTTTGCGTAAATTATATAGCGCTATCAGTGACTTTATTCTCAAACCACAGGTAATGAAGCTCGACCAATCCTGGAGAAACGTTACAACTGTCTATTGAATCCCACAACTAAATTAATCAGAAAAGACCAGCGGAGTGGTAAGAAATACATAATTTTCGACTTCCTCCATAACAAGCAGGAGACAGAACAGAACTAGGCCAATAGGCACAAAGGGACGTTTACGACTGGGAGAAGTTCAGTTGCCAAGCACCACGGATTACATAATTAATGGGTCCTATAATGTGAGCTGTTAGATTTGATTCCAACCATAGGTACGGCTGTATTTAAATGTATTTGTGTATGTATATCGCCGCCGCCGCTGCCGTGTGGCCGCGAATAGCACCACCCCATTTTTACCCGTGGGTGTCGTAGAAGGCGACAGAGGGATATTGACCAGAGGATGGGCAGCAGCGTCGTTATGAGTACCATAACACCTACTGCGATCGCCAAAATGCATCGGCCAAGCATGGCGATTACGGCTGAACCCCCCTTGAGGGAGACCTATGCCCAGCAGTGGGCGTCTAAAGGTTGACATGATGTTAAAGCGTTTTTTATTAGAAGTTGTTCTCCAGCAGTAGTGTTTGCTCAATTTTAGTTACTTTGATGAGTAGTCTGCGTTGTTAACGTCGTTGTATTGTCTTTTCACACTCCCTACACTGTTCTAGGCTATCTGATTGATAACGTATTATCAGTTTTATCATCAGATTCAGTAGAAGTGAGTTCTTTGATCGTAATTTATTGCAATGTTAGTTAAATCTAGATAAATATGTAGGTAGGCTACGCTTGTTAGGCGGATAGAAGATTTATCCAAGTTATTTTAGGGTGAAGTTTTGGATGTACAGACACCAACAAATCAAGCTATACCAAACTGTCAAATTTTCCCAATTGAAGGTGAACCTTATTGTTTTATAATAAAGTTGAAAATCTATCAAAGAAATGACAATACCAGATCCTGCCCCACCCATGTACAGAACAAGTAAATAAATGAAAATAATTGTAATGAATATAGAACCTTTCTATAGTAAATTATTTTTCTTTAGAACTTGCGGATTACGAAATACCTACTCACAAAATACAAACTCATTTTACCTAAAATACAATTTAACCTATAATCAATGTCATTATTGTTTTTAGATTTAAACGGAAACCGCAAGTTCTACAGTCACTAAGACTAATGTTTAGTTATCAGCAATAAATTTAACAGTAAGATGATATATATTGCACATGACTTTTATTGAGTGGGACAAAGTTCTATAGAGTTTCTGGCATTGTCCTTTGACAGATTATTGTTGCTTGATGCGCTGACCTCTGTACATTGAACTGTTATTGCTGTACAGTTATTTATTTATTGGTACTTGCCCGAGTTCGATCCTAAAACCTCATGCACTAGAGGCGGACGCCATAACCACTAGACCATCCTAATCAGGGGCGGACGAATACAACTGCTTTATGGGCTGCAAGTGCAACCCAGGGCCCCGTAAATATATTGGGCCCCCAACTCCGAATTGAAAAGGAAAGCTATCATAAACATCACTATCGATAACATTTGTCTTGACAAAATGGCAATGATTCATTTATATACTTAATGCACAAAGGTACAAAGGCGGACTTAATGTCTTAGGCATTCTCTACCAGCCAACCAAGGGTGGTGAAGAGATAACATGGCAGGTGCATAACAAAAAGTAATAATAAAAAAGGATTTAAACTTTTTAGGATTAAGGATATAAACTACACATAAGATACTCGACTCAGTGACTCAGTAGAGCTTCCGAAAGAGTGGGTCTTAAAATGAACATGGACAAAACCAAGGTCATGTTGAATGCCCATGTAACACCCACTCCTATCAAGATCGGAGACTCTACACTCGAAGTTGTAAACGATTATGTCTACCTGGGACAAACGGTCCAGTTAGGTAGGTCTAACTTCGAGAAAGAGGTCAATCGTCGAATCCGACTCGGCTGGGCAGCTCACTTCTCGTCCAACTTACCGCAGTGTCTCAAGACGAAAGTCTATGACCAGTGTGTGTTGCCAGTGATTACATACGGGACCGAAACGTGGTCGCTGACAATGGGCCTCATCAGAAGGTTTAAGGTCACCCAAAGGGCAATGGAGAGGGCTATGCTCGGAGTTTCCTTGCGTGATAAAATCAGAAATGAGGATATCCGCAAGAGAACTAAGGTTACCGACGTAGCCCGAAGAATTGCCGAACTTAAGTGGCAGTGGGCAGGGCACATTGCTCGCAGAACAGATGGCCAATGGGGCCGAAAAGTTCTAGAGTGGCGACCGCGAACCGGAAGACGTTGCGTTGGAAGGCCTCCCACTAGGTGGACCGATGACCTGGTAAAGGTTGCGGGGATCCGCTGGATGCGAGTCGCACGGGACCGGTCAATGTGGCGCCACTTGGGGGACGCCTATGTCCAGCAGTGGACGTCTTTCGGCTGAAATGATGATGATGATGATGAAGATACTCGAGCCAATTAATAACAAAAATATTTGTTTTTTGCTTTAATTGATATTTAAATGGAACGAGTAACTGGATATATATAAGTATCCGGTTTCTGAGGTCTTCGGATAAACTTTCGATAGCTATTCATTCGACATAAGTAGTTAGGTATGTATTTGATTGATTTTCTTCCTTGACTAAGTGCTCGGAAACGCAATATCGAACCAATAGCACTATCGAATAGATATAGTCCAGTTAAATCACCTTAGGAACTGGGCATAAGAGATTCGACATATAAGTCTTCTAAACCGAAAGATAATAGAGAAGATAACACAAGTACCCATACCCTGTTCACAATGAGATTAGACATTTACAAAAACCTTTTTTACAGTCCGTTCAACCGATTTTGACTTATATTGCGTTGCGTTGGTAGCATGACAAATGGCAACTGCGGTAAACAATTGTTATTGTAACCACTTTATTGCCTCTAATGTCAACCTTAAGCCTACGGAATAGAAGTCAAAATCGGTTGAAGGGACTGTAAAATCAAATCAAAATCAAAATCAAAAATGTTTATTTGCTAGAGAACACATTTGCAGTTTATAATGGAAGATCTTACAGCCTCAAAGTCACAGTATTCTGCCTGCAAGCAAGCGTGCAAATTATTAATGTTTAAATGTCATTATTAGATTATATTATTATTACATTACTATTTCATTATAATTACATTATTGTTTCATTATTATTATTACATTATTATTATTATATTATTATTACACATTATTATGAATACACACAAATTTTATTAATAGATTTACAATAAATTCATTAATTAATACTAAAAAAGGTTTGTGTTTATGTCTAATCTTATTGTGAACAGGGTTTAAGTAAGTTAATAAAATTAATTGATTCTTTAAGCAGGTAGCTTACTTTGTGGGTCAAACCCACGAAGTAAGCATAACAACTTACTTCGTGGTTTGATAACGTTCCCCTCCCCCCCTAAACCTTCACGAAATGAGACTGAGATTAAATAAATAAAAAATGTAGATATTTAGATGACAATCACTTCTATCGCAATGTTTCTTAAAAATAAAAACGTACAGACATAATTTTTCATTTATATCTACAACATTTCCAAAAATCATGAAAATTTAACTATGTTTACGAGGGGTAAAACGTTATCGCTTTTTTATTATTTACAGGCTCACAATTCTCTTTAAATAGAAGATTGTTTCAATAATTTTGGCTCTATCAATAAAAATAAGTCAAACTATGTAGTGTAGCAATAATTAGTACTAAATTAATAATTAGACCTAGACTACCTAGTGCATATTACGACTCGAACTTCAGCATTAATAATCAGCATCGATCAATGCGGATGCTGCTGAAAATGATGCTGAAGTTCAGCGGATGCTGATGCTGAAAATGATGCTGAAGTTTAGCGGATGCTGATGCTGAAAATGATGCTGAAGTTCAGCGGATGCTGATGCTGAAAATGATGCTGAAGTTCAGCGGATGCTGATGCTGAAAATGATGCTGAAGTTCAGCGGATGCTGATGCTGAAAATGATGCTGAAGTTCAGCGGATGCTGATGCTGAAAATGATGCTGAAGTTCAGCGGATGCTGATGCTGAAAATGATGCTGAAGTTCAGCGGATGCTGATGCTGAAAATGATGATGAAGTTCAGCGGATGCTGATGCTGATGTTCGCAACAACTAGGGTTGTTGTTCGAATCACCTATCCGCCTTGAGTGAACGTGGTAATCGATGCTCGTGCCTTCTGGGTATCAGAAGAGGCTTTTGCCCAGCAGTGGGAAAATAGTAAGCTGGTATTAACTATAATTCTAATTTTTTTGACGACACGGTTGGCGCAGTGGCTGAGCGTTCGACTGCTGCGCAGCGTGTTGTGGGTTCGATTCCCGCCCAGGGTAAACATTTCTGTGATGAGCACTTGTGTTTGCCTTGTGTCTGGGTGTTGTTTATCTATAATATGTATGTATTTAAAAGAAAAAAAAATATTTGTGTATGTATATCAGCTGTCTGACACCCGTAGTACAGGGTCTCCCTAGTTTGGGGTCAGATGGCCGTGTGTAAAAATGTCCCCACATATTATATTATTATTATTAATTATTGAAAAGAATGCTGGTTGACTGATTTTGCTAGAACTAACTCAGTATAGAAAGTGATTTTTGTTAAAACTATACTATGAAGCAAATAAATCAATACCATTAAAGACAAAGGAAAATAAAGTACCTACTTACCTATAGCGAAGCAAACTTTATATCGTAAAAAAATACATAAACCAAATATTTTGTTCCTACTAAATTTACACACAAAGGTATACCAACACAAACATAGTATAACACATATGTACAAAACTACATCTAGGTATATATGAACACTACAGTAACAAACCAGCACATGATGAAAAAACCACATTTATATACTATATATGAACGCTACAAATCACCACACTTAGGTAATCCTATTAAAAATAATCTTCACCATTATTTATTACAAAAAAAAAGGAAAATAAAATTACAACTTCAAAAAACCAACGTACCTATTAACCGGTTTTGTCGTCCAAAACTCACTAACACATGAAAAGTTTTTGGTAAAACTGTGTTAAGTCACAATATGTTCACACGAGTACGTTCTAAGTAAAGACTAAAAACAAAATGTCTGCCGCTATAATATCTTATCTTGTTTATCACCTGTTATCAAAGGTGTAGAAGATATGACTAACGAAGTACTCATTTATGGCGAAAAATGTATTTATTTGTAACCTATATATGTGACTTGAGATTAAAAAATGGCCCCTAACCGAATTTCGGTCACGGCACCCTATCTCGACAGAGACTACCTTTCAGACTATCTGGTACCTTTCCGAAATGGTATGTAGTATACAAGGTGCTCAAACTCAGATGTACTAATTCCAGAAATGAAATTGGGATTTAGCTAGGGAATAAGAAACTTTACAAACAAAACAAATGCGAGTCGGACTCGCCCACCGAGAGTTTCGTACATATATGTAGGTACATATCCATAGGTACGTCTATACTAATCCATACTTTAATCTACTTAATATTAAAAATGCGTTTTTTGCGACATAAACGGCCGTATCTTTTTTTCACGTTAACATAGAGGATTGATTTTTTTACAGCATCAAGGGACCGTAGATTTGAGTATATTGTTGTAATTTCAACTCGATACTTACACGCGTTCCTGATATAAAGGGTCTTGACAGACATACAGACAGACAGACGGACAACAAAGTGATCCTATAAGGGTTCCGTATTTTTCCTTTTGATGTACGGAACCCTAAAAAGAACATACCTACAATCGAATTGAAAACCTCCTCTTTTTTGAAGTCGGGTGAAATAGGATTTTTAGAAATTATACAAGGGGATATAATTAGTTTGAAAATTAGTCGTTAATTTTTTATTTATCCTTTACTTCAGGCAACTAAGGCAAGTATAGGTATAAACAATGACTATAAACTAATACATAAGTATTTGAATTATACAAGAAAAACTACTGCAAGTGATGACGTTGTGTTACGCCACGAGGAGTCACGTAGCTGGCTGGGAAAATACCGATACAGCACACCATTCGGCCAAAACTCTTCCATAAGAGCGTGTATTCGATTCGTGACGAAAACTTCATGTTTTTGCGTTTTGCACAAAGCAATATAGTAATGAAGTGAGCAGATTTATTTAAAGACAATTACAGTATTAGAAAGATTAAGTCTTGATTTAGGGAACAACAGAGTAAAAGTGACATTTTTAATTATGGTTGTTTAAAGCGAAGACAATCCTTTAATAGCGTTTTACGAAAATAGACGTCAGAGTTAACTTTCAGGACGAATACAACCATTACAATATGCCAAAATATTATGTTTTATGCGTTTTTCCAACAGGATATAGGTACAGTCTAAAAGTCTACTACGGAGCCAAAATTACTAAAATATTAGTATTATCTATTAAAAAACAATGTTGAAAAAGTACAAAATCGGTTCACTTTGTAATTTTTTTTTCACCAGTATTTAAATAAAAACATAACTGATATATTTATTTTATGAAAATAAAGGTTATGCTTAATATATAGAATATTTTTCAGTCCGTTATACGAACTCATTTATTTTAGACAATTATTTTAAAAAGCACTGTAAAACATCGCACGCTGTCGTTTGCCGATCAATTTCAATGATTTGTGCTTATTTCGTGCGATTCTTTTTTCTGATACACACAAACAGACCAATATATTGTACTAGTGTGTGTCAATGCTGAGCCGTTCTAGCAATCGTTTAGATTTTGAGTTGCGCTAAATCGAATACACGCCTTTAAGGAAAGGTCACTAAATAGTGAGTCGGATCGTGCACCTCGAACGACTTGAAATTGGTGTTATGGCGCGCCTCTAACTTCTCCACCCCACCCTCAAGATCCAGTTGGTCTTCACCCGTAGGTACTCTACGATGTCCTCAGTATTCGTAGAGTGATGCAAACGGGACACGTACAGTTACGTTGTCGGTACTGCAATGAAAATTATTCGCCTTAGATTAAAAAGCGACACTTGTATCATTTTTTTTTTTTATTTTCAGCTTGTATTATCCCACTGCTGGGCAAAGGCCTCCCTATCTTCTTTCCATCCCTCTCTGTCCAAAGCTAGTGTGGACCAATCCCTCCTGTAAGCGTCAAGCTCATCCCGCCATCTTCGCCTAGATCTACCTCGATGTCGCTGGACGTTTTCCGGGACCCACATTGTGGTTGCTTTTGCCCATGATACGTTCGACATGCGGACGATGTGGCCAGCTCAGTCCCACTTAAACTTGGCTGCTTTTTGAGTAACGTCGGCGATCCGCGTCTTGGAGCACAGCACCGTACTTGTATCATGATTCCTGAAAATTCTACCGCTAGGGGATGAAAACTTATTTATTTATTACTAGCTTTCGTCCGCGACTTCGGCGCGTGAATCTCAGTTATTGCTGATGCAGATTAAGTCGTGGATTAAAATATAGCTTACCTATGTCCTTCCCCAGGATTCTAGCTATCTTCATACTAAATTTCATCAAAATTGGTTCAGCAGTTTAATCGTGGAAGCGTACTGACAGAGTTACTTTCGCGTTTATAACTGATTATTCTATAATCTTTTATCTGAAGAATAAAAATTGCGGTTTGACATATTTTCTATACATAAGCTGTCAAACCGCCATTTTTATTCCACAGATAAAAGTTATCTGACTATTGAAAAATCAGCCCTAAGTATGTTAATATGAAAGTATGGATTTATTTATTTAAAACCATCACTTACAACTATTTTTACAGGTACAGTACGCAAAAGAGATAAGTATCCATGTCGTCGGGAATAGTTGAAGATTTCTTAGAAACCAATGGGGGCTTCCAAATGAAATTTTATTAAATCATTGAACTGTTTATTCTCTATAAATTGTATTTTATTTTATTCATAAAAACCTATCGGTTTCTAAGTAAACTTCAACTGTTTCCGGCGACATGGATACTTATCTCCTTTGGTGACCGTACAACCTAATGCAATAGTGAAGTAAACTTAATAATAACAACTTATGAAATTACATATAATGTCATCCTTGCGAATTCACTTGTATAAAAAAGTTTCCAATGAGGCGGTTGAAGTCGCTGGCAATGTGCTAGCCATTATAAAAATACAATCCATCATTGAACAAAAGAATATCGATCCTTTATTCATTAAATTCATTGAATTTTTGCGTTATTCACCGCTTTAGCGGTGAATAACGCTCCAGTTTCCTTTCCAAGAATTGTTTGTCGACTCAATTCAGACTAAGTATTGTTAAGAGTGTCACAGTTCCGTAATCCGGCTGTTTATCTAATCTTATCTTATGTTATCTTTAACTATGGTCACAAATATTTAAATGAAAGTGGATCATGAAGCCCTTACAACACAGGTAATAGCATTTTTAGAAGCGAAGATCTTAACAAATTGAAATAAAACAGGAAATTAAACTAGTTTTAAGTATTTTTAACCGACATCAAAAAAAAGAGGACGTTCTCAGTTCGAACCGTATGTATATATGTTTGTCCGCGATTATCTCCCGTTTGGCTAAACCGATTTTGATGCGGTTTTCAGAAAACTGTTTGTTACATTCTGAAGAAGGTTTTAGTATATAACAACTAGAAATCTTCTACTAAAAGTCTCTCTAGCGGTTTTTTGAAAACTTCAACAAAAACCAAAAAAATATACATAGAAGACGCTTTCGTTTCTTCCATTTTTTTGGAGGACTTTCAATCTCTGTTTTAATTGTGTTGCCGTTTCTTAATGGGTTAAGGTGATAAGGAGGCACTAAAAAGTGGAAAATAAAAACTTTTTACTAAAAAGAGAACCGCCTTTAAAAACTAAAAAGTGATAAGTGATAATTTGGCAATACAAAACAACAAACAGAACCAAGCCACCGACTTCCGAAACTAAAGTAATGTGTGTTCTGTGCTAAAGTTATTTGTCACTTTTTAGTTTTAGAAGCTCTTTTTTGTTTGTAAAGAGTGTTCTTCTTCATTTTATCATAAATATAATTTTATGAAACACTAACTATCTGATGCAAGCAACTTTTTCCGCGTGAATTTCGGTTATCCATGTTTTTTTTTACTTTTTATAACATCAGCTAAAAATCAGAGTTCCAGCGAAAGTCCCATCAAAATCGAACCAGCCGTTTCGAAGATTAGCCGGAACAAACAAACAGGACAACAACAAAAATATTAAAAAATGTGTTTTTTTTTATTAGTGCTGTTTATATTTTTCGTCAGGCACGGTCAAGCATCTCACCTCTCGCTAATTATTCTAATAAAGTCTTCTAAAAGTTATTCATCCGGTACGTAACGAGAACTTTACAGTACCTACCATGCGTGTCCAGTTACTAGGTCCAATTTGTGTACCTAAATCATCGTAGGCTTGGTAGGTAGATCCGTGATGATTATAATAAAAAGATACAACCAAAACCTTACATCACTTGAGTCACACATCACTCCGCGCCCTCAATCAATAATATTTTATCGCGGCTAACTAGATAACAGAAATGATTGTTGAACCAAACCTAATTATCATCCTTTAACATTAAAAAACCAACCATATCTCTATACAGTAAAGACTTATTTTCCAACGGAATTTATTCCAAAAACTAACCAATATTAAAAGAACTTTCATTTCTATAATTTCATTTGAGAAAACAGGTCAATTTAACCTGGCCGTAATACACCCTAACAAGTCCCAATGGACGGTAATCCGAGGCGCGCCATCTAGCGGCGAGTAGCGTAATCACTTGATAATTGACATTAAGCGCGCGTCGACGGCAAAATGGCGGTAATTCGCTTTAGCTGATTGCTGATGTATTAAACGTGAATTGTTTTTAATGATCTGTTTGGCCTGTAATTACTTTCAGTTTCATTATCGTATGTTGCGTCCAGTAATTATGATTGAACTAGACCAGCATGCCACCTGCCATGGTCTTCACCACCCTTGGTTGACTGGTAGAGAATGTCAAGGCATTAAGTCCGCCTTTGTGCATGAAGTATAAATAAATAAGATTCAACATTTAAATTCTTTATTGCTATAAGAACGATGAAGATGTTAACAGTAGGTAGGTTTTTAGAACTTAGGTAGTTGCCTGATATGACAACATCATTCATCATCATTTCAGCCGAAACCCGTCCACTGCTGGACATAGGCCTCATAGGACGGGAAGATATGGGTGATGCTATTCTTTACGTCCGACACCATACGTACTATTACATTGCGGTTATGACATTGCGATTTTATCTACCTATTATTTTCAACCTGAATTCGCACTTCAGGACAAAGGCCTTTCCACTCTCCTTGGAAGGAGAAGTGGACTCTCTCTATTAGGCTCTAATTGGGACCAGCCTTTGTCGAAAGAGTCCAAATCATCCCACTATCTCCGCCTGGGCCTGCTGCGATGTCGCTTGCCATGTAGAGGGACCCATTGGGGTCATGGTTTTGACCCAATAATCCCTGATATGCGGCAGATGTGTCCAGCCCAATTCCATTTCAGCATGACAGCTTACCGAGTGACGAATTATTTTTGTAATGGAACCGATGCTGGTGGTATCTCTAACCCGGTTTTGTAGTTTTACCCAGAATACTCCGTTATATTACATTTTAAATAAATAATAATAATATGTGGGGACATATCACACACGACCATCTGACCCCAAACTAGGGAGACCCTGTACTATGAGTGTCAGACAGCTGATATACATTCTAAATACATACATTATATAGATAAACAACACCCAGACACAAGGCAAACACAAGTGCTCATCACACAAATGTTTACCCTGGGCGGGAATCGAACCCGCAACACGCTGCGCAGCAGTCGATCGCTCAGCCACTGCGCCAACCGTGTCGTCTAAAAAAAATTGGTAAAAAATGGTAAATATCGAAGTAGAAGATTAAATAGTGGCCTATAAGTATCCTTTCATGGGGTTCAAGCTTAGGCTCCGACTGTACCGAATTTTATTAAAATCGGTTCTGTAGTCTATTTGTGAAAGCGTATCTAACATAAAAACTCATTTTCGCATTTATAATATTACTAGCTTCATCCGCGATAGCGTATGGCTTCCTATTGGTGTTTTTTTTTAAATCATATGAAAGCTTTTGGGATTACCTAATAGATTAATAATTAGTAACTTTATGTCTTTAAATAATGTAAATAAGTCAATCATTATCGATAAATAAGAATAAATTAGCGGACACAGCAGAGGTTGTCTTGCACTTAAAATAAAAAATTGGTTGTCTGTAAAGTCGGTTCACTGACGATAGTTGAACGTGACAACGCGAAAGAATCATTACCTTTATCGCTGTTATTATCGTTGCTATAAACAATTGACACCACATTCACTTTTCACTTGGAACGCCTCAGAGCGTGGTAACGCCGCGGAGCGAGGAAACGCCGCATGACGTCATGTTTTTTCGTTCGTGCAGCCGGCTATCGAATTATAAGACGTTGTCACGTCAAAAATCCTACAACTCGACTGCAGCGCCACCTACTGGGTCTAATTGTGAATCTAAACCATTTTCGAATCCACTGGAACACTCACAAAAAAATCATCAAAATCGTTCGGTTTAGGAGGAGTTCAGTGACATACACACGCACAGAAGAATTATAGATGAAATGAATGAATGAAATGGCCATCACAAAAACCCAAGGGAGGTGAACCTGTTCTATTTGCTAGCCAAAACATTATTACCCTTAATCCCCTGCTAAAGAAAAGGGTAAACCTTTTATTAAAACATGTCTAAACTATTAACTTATCCCCCTAATGCATTAAAAAGGGGTGACATGTCATTACAATGGCGATTTTATCAAAATATCGCGCCCCTTGGCGACGTTTAACCTTTGTGTGTGACGCTAATTTTTTTTTTACAATTTGTAAGTAGATTGCCCACGTATATCGCATAATATAAGATTTCCGTGCAGAAAGTATTGTAGAAATGTAAGCGATTTGGTTCTGGCGTAGTGGGTCACAGTTCTAACCTAACCATGTCGGATACGCCCCAGGGGGGACTTAAGGGTCCTAAGATTTGGTGATCATTTACTATTTTTGGTGGTCATTATATAAAATGACATTAATTTGCATACTAAAATTTGGTGATCATTTACTATTTTTTAACCGACTTCAAAAAAGAGGAGGTTATCAATTCGAATGTTTATACATATATATATATATATATTTTATGGACGGATTTGCAAAATTCTTTTTTTTCCGAAATGGTCCCATATAAATTTTATCAAAATTGATTCCCTTTTTGAGAAAATCAACAAATTCCTAAAAAAAATAAGTATTTTTTGTAATAAGTGTTTTTTTTTAGCGGTGGCTTTGTGTTAGTTGTTTTGTATTGCCACCGACTTCCGAAAGTAAACTAATGTGTATTCTGTGCTAAAGTTATTTATCGCTTTTTTGAGCTAAAGTTATTTATCTAGTTTTTGAAGGCGGTTATCTTTTTTTTGAAAAAGCTTTTTGGTGTAAAATATTAAATTCCCATAGTAAAATGTGACGTCAATTATTTCCCAACTCAATTGACTAATTGTTTATTAAAATTTATTGGTATTATTAAAACTCGTAAAGGTCATATAATAATTTTCATTAAATATGCACATTTACGACCTTTTCTCACTTGGAGAGTAGTATAAGCAGTTCCTAAAATGGTTGTAATAATATGATGTTCAGTTTCGTCGTATTTCTGCAAACAAATGGTAATTTTGATTTTATAATGACAATGACACACGAGTTGACAAGTGACGTTTGTCGTCCTGCCGACGCGTCAGTCAGTCCGACATACGGACCGGTCCGACACCAAATGAAATAATTTAAAGGTCGCCGCTGCCATAACTACCTAATATCCCCTTGTCATTTACTCTAATCAATTCAATAAACCTTATCTAAATCGCATTATTATATTTATTACTTCCATACAATCCTTACATCAAACAAAACAGAAATAATCATATTAATAGCTTATAAAATCTATTTCAGTGTACCTTTGACGGGTCGCACCTACCCTAAACCGGTTCAATCCACTTCTAACTGGATCAAAGCGCCGCATTCCGGCTTGTAATAACTGCAAATTACTTGATGCCAAGTTAATTTTCGGTTTGGTAAGGGATTTTGGACTTTGGGTAAAAGGTTTAAGGTTTGTTTTAGAAGGAGGTGTAGTTGGGTAGTAAAAATTGGTTCGATGGACGCTTTATGTTATTGCAGATTGTTGGAGTAATACAGAAATTTACAGAAGTTCATAACGGGTGTAAAACACTAAACAAAGAAGAAAGTTACAAGTTTTTTTTTCATACTTGCGATCATTGCATGATCGCTTTTGGTTATGAAGATAATTGAAGACCAAAGTTGTAAATTTTTTTCTGAAAACATGTTTTGCTCATATGTAATACCGCTGTACAACATGCACCATTAAACAAGGTTGCTTCCCGCCGTCTCTTTCTTTATACGCTTAGATTATAAATTACGCAATATATTTTAATGCAGTTTCCATCAATAAATAAAGTGATTTATGAAAATATGATGTATGTAAGTAATATACATCTTTTTAATAAATTAAGTGATCGACATAATTTCAATACTAGGAATAAAGATAAAATAGCTCAACCATTTTTTAGATTATCTAAAGTACACACATCTTTCATGGGATACTCTGTTAAATGTTATAATAAAATACCTTGTGATATATTAAAACTAAATGAAACAAAATTTAAAAGATACATTAAAGGTAGACTTTGTAAACAAGCATATTATAAGTTAGAGGATTATATCCAAAATAAGAATGCTTGGGAACATGCTGGTCCGACTCCATAGGACAATCTACAGTCTAGACAAAATCATACTGATTGCTAATTAAAACTATACTTTATATATTTAAATATGTATTTGTACTTGTATTATATAATTATAATTGTATTATTTAGTGTACCTATTAGATTACTCTGGCTCACACACTATTCATTGTTTGTTAGATTAGGAGTGGTCGTCTACTGTATTATTAATTGTAATTATGTGAACACTATGTGTCTGTACCTACATCATTTGCTGTCATTTCTTAACTTGTAATGCTTTGTACATACTATAATATATGATTTTTATGTAAGGTACATCGTATTCACGTAACAGAATATATTATAATTCTTGTAAATGCAAATTGTAAACAATATTCTTTTTAAAAGAGTATGTATGGAGTTTCTTGCCCATTCTTCTCCATACGAAACTACCATTTGGAATGGGCAACTAGATTCAAATTTTACAATATGACGTTCAAAAGTACCTTTAATGGTCTAAATGAAATAAATTATTTGACTTTGACTTTGACTTTGATTCAAGAAGGTTTTTTTTGGATCTACATTGAACCCGTGACGGGTTGCTAGCTAATTATAAGCGCAGGTTTACAGCTTCAGTACCATACAACATACTCGTAAATTGCACATTTTCGTGGACACATCGCACTTGACTTACTGTTGTCATTCTTTATCGTCAAGGGGTGAGATCGAGAACAACTCTTTTAATTCGGGAACAGAAGGCTCAATATCGACGTGATTTCATTATACCTAGCGGGGGTGGAAGTATTATGTAGGGAACCATTTTTGTTAGAAAACGGTATCGGGAAAGTAGGTCTATCAAAGAATTTATTTTTCGTATCATATGTTGTTTTTAAGTTTTTTTGGACATTACTGTTAGGGTGTGAAGGAAAGGTGTGCGGGGGGTGAAGGAAAACATCGTGAGGAAACCTGAACTTAAAATTAATTTAAGTCTGATATCGTCATTTAGCCTTGAGCGAGCGATTTAAGACATAAGACCCTGGACTTATGTCACCTTCACAATATTTTCCTTTACCGATTTCAGTCATGTCTAAGATAAACTCAAAAAGAAAATCTGTTTAAAAGTGCTCTTTTTTAAACCCCCCACAAAAGAGCAATATAATAATAATAAGGACGGCACGGTTGACATTTGTCGGGCATGCCACCGACCGGGAGAATCAATCCGACACATTATCTCTGGGTGCTCTCGTCTGGCTAACGGAGACTACTTGCATAGACACAACCTTGTAGCTAGGATTATCCACCAGCAACTTGCTCTTAAATACAGGCTTGTGGAGTCGTAAGTACCGTACTACAGGTATGTGCCCGACCCAGTTCTTGAAAATGGCAATATCACGTTGTATTGGGATCGATCTATCATCACTGACAGGACTATTGTTGCAAATAAGCAATATAATAATAAGTAGGTATCTTGACTTGGCTCGCGAGGTTGTCGACATGTGGGATGTTAATACAACAGTCATTGTGCCGATAATCGTTACGGCCAATGGAATAATTTCCAAGAGCCTCCACCAACATCTGAGAAGGCAGCTGGATCAAGGGTTGGATACAGAAAGCGGTACTCCTGGACACGGCGCGTATTGTTAGGAGATTCCTCTCTCAGGAGCCCTGACCACCGGTAGCTTGGACCCTGTTCCCGATACCAGTGGGCTACTATTTTTTATATTTAAAAATGTTTTTATTTTTTATCAATATTAAAAAATATAATTATATAATTATGTGAATGAATAAAATGAATAAATGAAAATAATAATAATATGTGGGAACATTTCACACATGGCCACCTGACCCCGAACTAGGGAGACCCTGTACTATGGGTATCAAATCTAGCGGTCCTATGCTACATTCTCAAAAAAAAATTAAACTTTATAAATTTTTATTTCATCATCTTGTAGTCCTCAGGTAGTCCTAGTCAATACGCGCGTTTTGGCACCCTAAACATACAAAACACAACACAAAAGATCTTACCAGGGCGAATTCGCACTCATGCTGGAAATGGCGAACTAAACTTAGGAAGATCGACCGATCATGATGGTTAAGCTACGCTTGACGCGGTCAATCCTTGGATGGGTAACCATTCATTTCATACAAAGACCCCTCAGTGCCTCGGACGGAAATCACGTAAAGCCGTTGTTCCCGGCTGTCATTCGTAGATCTTTGACAGTCGTCAGAAGATAAGAAATCTGATAACCAGTCTTATCGTGTTTACCCAGCAACATACTGGTATTCAGCTGTATCTGGGGTATGATTCTGTAAGACCTCATTCTAAACTTCGAATCTGAATCCGCTGTGAGTTCCGTGATTGGTATTCTAAAAACTCGGTTGATAATTCGAATTTACACTAGCACCACCCTTGCGTGCGTGTCAGCGAGTTGAACTAAATTGACAGGGAGATTTTGACAGTTAAAGTATGAGATGACGTAAGAAGTGGCATTCTATAGGGTAATTTCCCCGTCACTTCGACGCTCACTTCCCACTCGGACCCGATTCAAAGTGTCAAATATATCAAGGTCATTTTGAACCTTATGCGAAGTGAGATGCGAGTTGTTGTTTGAATTTTACAGAATCGACCTACAGGTCAGCTTGCAAGCCGACCCCAACATAGTTGAGAAAAGGCTAATCAGATAATGCTGGAAATCAAGGACTATACCGACCGACTATACCTATAGAAAAAAAAATTGGTTGTCTGTAAAGTCGGTTTACGGACGATAGTTTTACGTGATAACGTCATAAAGAAACATGGCAAACATATTTAACATAAGCAAATAATGGCTTCCGTCGAGGTGGGCGGAGCTATTGCTTGGGCCGATCGTGCCTCACTATCGCTTGTTCCGCGCTCTCGCTTGCACGCTCAGGCTTAGGCAGAACGTGACACTTTTTCGTACGTGCAGCCGGTGTTCATCAATTTATAAGACGTTATCCCGTCAAAAACATTTTCAATATTAAACTTAAACTCAAAACCATTTATTTTAATTGAACTGAATTGTCAGAATCTGTCAGTCAGGAAGTTGAAGCTAGTTGCTCGTTCCAAACAGTAGGTTTCTATGGAGAAGAACGAGCAAGAAACTCCATGAACACTCTTTTAAAATCAATAATATTATATTACAGATTTAGGTATTGATTTGAAAGTAACTAATAATCAAATTTTACAGTAAATTGAAAATTAATCAGGGTTTCAGGACTAATACAAGTGTTTACATCATTAATGTTGAATATAGAGGTACAATGTGAGAACAATGTACTCAACAAGTCTTGCATGTTAAAAGAGGTCTAGAGAAAAATATAGTTATAATAACAATTCAAGCCAAAATTTAAAATAACCGAGGCAACTAAGAGATGACCAGTCCCAACTAACGGCGTCCGTTCACGAACATGACGCACCGATCGGCACCATTTAGCTCAACCATTTTGACTTGACATTTTGACTTGACTTGACCACCGTCAGCGAGACATTCAAGTGAGCATGACTCTTCTAACCGCCAGGGCACATTCAAATCAATGAGACATACCTCGTAAATGGTAGCTTTAAAGAACATAGTGCTCACATGTATGTGCTACGAAAAAATATATAATACTAACACATTGAGTTAATACAATGCAAAGATAATGTAGATCTACATCTGCAGCTTCTCCTAAAAATAGTTAAAAATGCTAATCAATTAATCAATTCAAACAGTTAAAAGTCACCTCATGTATAAGAGATGTCGTCTTAACCACTGAGCCTTTACGATACAAATAAAATGCAAACAAAAGTTCCGTAAAGAAAATCACACTAGCTATTATTCCCCATCGTCGCCTGCGTTTAACAAAGTTACACCAGCCGCTCTAACCTTGTTATGACGTCCGTTACAATCCCACGCACAATTTGACACTAATTTCTGTATTGTGCGCACCCCCATGCAAGTTTACTGTTTATAAATGCTTCGTATTATTTGTAAATGTTTTGAAAATTGAGTGAAATGTATTTATTTATTGTATTGTTATAGTAAGGAGGGTATTTTGATTACTGGTTTTTGGGTTCATAAACGAATTACTTAGTTATTCTTTTGTGACGACTAAGATTTGTTAAGGGCGGCTCAAATCGTTCGGGCGGGCTATTCTGCAAGAATCTTAACATTTTGATCAGAACGTCTTTAAAGCAAAATGTTTAAATTCAATGTCTTAGTTGTAACAAGTCTAAAATAAAAATTGTCTTAGCAGCATTAAGTCTACTATGTTAAAACGTCTAAAGGTGTGTCCAAATACAGCGCGTCAGTTACGCGCGGCGTTCGCACGCGCGACTAGTTTAGACATATCCACTATCCAGAAATGTTTGCGCGGCAGAACTGCGCGGCATACCCGAGACACGCCGCGCGCGCTATTTATTCCTCGTTCAGACCACAATGAAAGTGGCCGCGTGTGTTGTAGCTCTGTTCTCTGGACTATAGAAACCATATATTTCAATTAGGCCAATAGCTGCTTCATTATCCGTATTGCTTGTTAAATTAACAAATAAATTCTGTGACTGTACATGTCGAGAATTTGAGAAAAAAACAATGTCTTTCTAAAAACAAAAAATAGGCCGCGAATGACGCTAGGTCGACCGACGTCAGGGGCACCCCGAAGTTCGGTTTGGTAAGGTTCCTTTAAAGCCTGCAGACAGAAATAGGAGCCACGCACAGCGGGACGCCATCGACCTGACGTGGACCGTCTTCTTAACTTTCTTGCGGGATTCGAACCCGCAATCATTTGTCAGAGCTATTACCAAACGGGTCCACACGGGTTGTCATAGACTTCTTGCTTTTCCTAATAGGCTTGCATTTGACCGCAATTCACCTGATCTTAAGTGATGATGCGGCCTAAAGTTGAGCACGCTTGCCTAGGATAAACCGGTTCACTCGTGCCTTGAAGATACCCAGATTATACTTATCAGGGAACAGATAGGCGGGCAGCGAATTCCACAGTCTGGTAGTTCGCACAATAAATGAAGACATATAGAGACGTTTTGCAAGTTATGCTGTCTGCAGTTTAGTCTTGCTTTAAAGACGTTCTGAAAGTAAGGCTATCTGATCAAAACTGGAATCTTAGGGGAATTTCAGTGTAGAATGCTTGTGGTGAGTTGTATGTCAACCCACGTGAGTTTGAGCCAGTTTGAGGTAAACTGTATGCCTATTCTATTACAATCTCCCTCGGTGAACTCCTAGGTGTAGTGAACTGTCAGCCGATTGTAGTGCTTTGTAAATCCCTGGCACCGGGGCAGATGACAGGTCACTTCACCTGGGGGTTCGCCGAGGGAGATTGTAACAGAATAGACATGCTGTAATCTATTAAAACCTCCCTTGGTGAATATAGATATAGTTATCTTGAGGTAAGCTTTGCTTTCAATTCCTAGCAAGTATTTTGTCAAGCAGTAATATTGAATTTGGCAAAATAATGGATCTCATTATTTAATCGAGTGGAGTGGATGTGGGTGGAGAGATCGTGGTCAAGTAAAAGCCGTTTGAATCGCTCGGTCGAAGTTACGCTTGCCGCGGTCATTCTGTGGATGGGTGACCATCCATGTCATTCTGAGACTCTTCCGTGCCTCGGAAAGCACGTAAAGCCGCTGATCCCGGCTGTCATCCGTTGATCTTTAACAGTCGTCATGAGTAGTCAGAAAATAGAAAATCCAAACCAGTCTTACCAAGGGGTCATGGTACCCAGTAACTGGGTCGTGAAGGTCAGAGAGGCAGTCGCTTTATGTAAATCACTGGTATTCAACTGCAGGTTAGACTGGAAGCCGACCCCAACAAATTTAGGATGAGGCTATCCGAGATGATGAATAACAGTCATTAAATCGGCTTTTCACAGAAAGCTGCCAGAATACCTAGTCATCATCATCATCATCATCAGCCTGAAGACGTCCACTGTTGGACAAAGGCCTCCCCAATAAGAGGGGGGGCCCCCCCTCTTATTGGGTGACATAATCCCCACGCTTGGCAGGCGTCTTGGGGATCGCAGTAAAGTGGTCAAGTACACGGAAGCCGCTGCTGCCCGAGTTCCGGATTTTCCCTTAGTCGCCTTCGACGACATCCTTGGGATGAAATTGGGGCGGTGCTATTCTAGCCCCTACCTACTGCAAATACCTAGTACGTAGTAAATAAAAAAAGAATTGTAATCAATAGAAAATCATTATTGTTTTTCAATGAATTTTATTTAAATAGCTTAAATACTACATCACAAACAAATGTACAATAATATTAATTAACAGTAAATCTTTTTTATACTATTTTGCAAAAATCATCAACTAGTTTTCAATTCTATTGTAAAATCTTTTTATATACATTTCCAGATTCGTAAATTGAGCCACAGTGAACTTCTATCAGGGCTTATTCAACAAAATAATGATAGGTAAAAAAAAAATTTTAGAGCCACCATTTTGATTTTGATGTCATCATTGTTCTAAAAAACAATTGACATACTTTTTAAAGCTGTCAAAACGCGATAATTTTTATTTTTATACGTTGTCCATTGGGTTATTAGTTTTTTGACAGCTGTCTTAGAACGTAATTATTCCCGATTTTTTTAAGTTAACTTTAAAATACGTTATAAAATAAATATATAAACTTACTGCCTTATCTTGTTGGATTATCTTATTTATGACCTCTCACTGACAATATAATACATATGCGTATCAGTTTTTACACAAAACATAAATATTGTTCACTAATTTCAGCTGTCAAAAAACGGTTAAACCAGTGGACAGAGTGTAGTAATTTTTATTTTATTTCGATATGCTGGGGCTACATTAGACGGGCGAATATTCATCGTACCGGATTGTATTGTTCTCTGTTGTGCGGCTGAGACGTAGGCTGTAAATCAAAATGGAGGAAGTAACGTCGCGACAAATCCCTTCGATGCGCGCCAGTTTACCGACAGTGCCCCGATAGTACATCGGCTTCGAAAACTACGCATTGCAACGATCTACACGGTGACACTCATCGCGTTAACACGAATATTCGCCGGAGCCCGCTAATGTGGGCTACATTTAAAACAAAACGCTATAGACAATTTACAAAATATTCGGCCATTTCATACAAAAACTGCACCCAATTTACTTTTATTATTGCTAAGAAAATGAACTTTTATTTAATGTGTCTACAAAAACAACTTATTTCTCATAATTACACCTATGTTTTGAGCTTTCCTATACTAATTATAATTATTTACAATTACAATAACATCTTACTATTACTGAGTTAGAACTATTTTATTATCATTCAATCTTTTTTTAGGGGCCGTAACCAAAGGGTATCAAACGGGACCCCTTTTACTAAGACTCTGCTGTTTGTCTGTGTGTCTATCAGTGAACTGTATCTTATGAATCGTAATAGGTAGACGCTAGAAAATTTACACAGAGTGTGCATAAACTATGACCGCTGTAAACAAATAATAGTAAATACAAAATACAGTGAAAGTTGGTTTGGCCCTGGATTTGTGAGAAACCTCTGTTATTAATAATTACAATAAGGAGACTAATTCACGTAATTTTATGACGCGCCGATGAAGTAGTAGTGCAGTTGCAGTTAAGTTCAAGTTTGAGTGATAAGCGGTATTCTTGTAATCTTTGAACTGCGCGAAAGTTGCGCGTGAACTGCACGTCAGTTGTACGACAACCAAACTTACTTATGGTGTAGCCACATGAGAGGAACAATGTTACTCACTAAATAATTGAATAGAATCTGAATATGACATTATTAAAATATTAAAATAATACCCCAGTACAGATTTTAGTGCTTTTTTACTGTCATTTTGAGACGTCGAACGAATAGTATAATACCGATCATGTCGCGTTCCAAAGCACGCACAAAAGACGCGCAACAGTAGAATGCCGTTATTGCGCTCGCGTGACGCGAACTTGACGCGAGCGTGTCTGAGAGCGGTAGAGAATACGAAAAGCGTTGTATTTGATCGAAACTTAACTGCAACTATACTGCAACAGCACTTCTTTTGGTTACGTGAATAAGCCCAAAGGGCCCGATACTTTTGCATTGAAAAACCAAATTCCCAGTAACAGACTGGGAATTTTCAAACCATGAGAACTGAGATTATATTATTCATCGATGTCTCCCTCTATAATTGAGCTTTCGTAGCTCAATAACAATAACTGAGACAATGTATCAGGTTTAGACAAGTTATGACACACTTGTTTACAAACAGTATAATTTCTTTTACATTTTGACCTTTCGTAGTGGGAACCTCTATAAATGAGACAAGTGTCATGCATTAACCTGCCTATTTGGGAAACTGGGGTGTGATTCTGTAAGACCTCATTCTAAACTTCGAATCTGAATACGCTGTGAGTTTCGTGATTGGCATTCTAAAAACTCGATTGATAATTCGAATTTACACTAGCGCCGCCCTTGCGAGCGTGTCAGGGAGTTGAATTAAATTGACAGGGAGATTTGACAGATAGAGTATGAGATGACGTAAGAAGTGGCATTCTGTAAGGTAATTTCCCCGTCACTTCGACGCTCACTTCGCACTCAAACCCGATTCAAAGTGTCAAATATATCAAGTTAATTTTGAACCTTATGCGAAGTGAGAGTGAATAGCGATGTGAGATGCGAGTTGTTGTTAGAATTTTACAGAATCGACCTACTGGGTAGTTAATGAAAACCCTCTACATATATGATAAAAAAATCTAGGTCCCTTGAGATCCCAATTAAACAGGTTTCACTGTATACAATTAAAGGGGATCTCTATAAAAAAGACGTGCCTCTTTCGGCATTTATAAAGCCCGTCACAGACGTAGCTATAATATATATTAATATAAGTCAGACGTAGTATAATAGCAAGGCATATTATGATCAGCTATAATATATATTTTTACTACGTCACCAAAATATGTGGACAGATATAGTAAGGCATATTAATATAAATTTCAAAAATGTGAAACAAACAACGATCGCAGACGTAATAAGGGCGAAAATATATTATTTTATTATAGCTACCGTGTGTGGTGTGGTGGCTAGCTATAATATATATTATAGCTACGTATGTGACGGGCTTAACTCGATCTTGATTTTGTTGGTTGGTACGGAAAGTCGTGTGCAAGTCCAATTTAGACTTACAATTTAACGCACACCGTATTCCAGATAACCAGGGCTAAGGCAGGTCCGCCGCATATCGTCGTCAATTACAAGCATTTCTTTTCCAATATATTGATGGCCATATGCGACAGCAATTACAAATTCACAACAATAGATGTGCGGCCCGCCACAGCTCCAACACAACCGGAGCGGTGGACGACTGCCCGCAAGTCAGTGCGTTGATATCGTACAGGTTTTATATGAAACTTGAAATGCGGCCTGCTGCAACGGCACGCCGCATTTTATGCTGCGTTTTATGCGGTCAGCCACAAGTGCGTTTAAGTCTTAGGGTGGGTTGCTTCAATTATACTTTACTGACGGGTAATAGTCAAGTTAAAGTCAAAGCATTTATTTTGAATTGTCAAAGAGTCAGTTAGTCAGAAAAATGAAGCTAGTTGCTCGTCCCAAAACGTAGCGTAGGTCTCTATGGAGAAGAACGAGCAAGAAACTCCACGGACACTCTTCTAAATCATTTTTTTACAAAATACTGATTACATTGTTCACGTTGCTTCTATATGTGAAAAATGCAGGTAAAGATCAATACAATACATAAAAAAAGAATCAAGATAAAAAGATAAAAGCCATGGCAGTTAAAAGTTGACCAATATCTACTGACAGCGCCCGTTCACGAACATGACGTGTGGACAATTAAAGGGGATCCCCATACAATAGACGTGCCTATTTCGGCATTTATAACTCGACCTTGATATTTTTGGATGGTACGGAGTGTCGTGTGCAAGTCCAACATAGACCTACAACTCACTAGCTGCTGGTCGCAATGGCACGCCGCATTTTATAGATAGTGTAATCCACGAAGACGCACCCCACTATTTTTAGGTCGAGGAGGCTGCGGGGTTTGGGGAGTTTTCTCCAGGCGTATGTGTCATCGTAGTGTTCGTGCGCACTCATAGACAATACGTACGTATCGATAGCACTACAACACTAGCGAATGGATGCACACTTGCACTGCAAGCGATTAGGAAAAAGAGTGGAGCGCGTCTTCGTGGATTGCACTATCTATATGCTGCGTTTTATGCGGTCAGCCACAAGTGCGTTTAGGTCTTAGTGCGGGTTGCTTCAACTATACTTTACTGACGGGTAATAGTCATAAATGGCGCTAACTATCATCAAATCAAAAAAATAGGTCAAAAAGTTACTATTACCATAACCGACCAGTCAACGTAATTTTGTGTTGTCAAACAGCTACGTCAAACATCAAAATATTATGGAATCTCTTTTTGAATAACTTTGACTGACGGATTTTTATGTCATGAAACAACCCGTTACATTTAACGTACGTTAAATATCTCACGTCATAGTAACTTTTAACTGTCTGTATTACGAAGTAAGATACTTACTTCGTGGTCTGTATGTAACGTTAACCGATTGTTTGAAACAACGCGCCCTTACAGATACCCGATTTATTTACAGAGGTCTAAGTAACTTTTGGTTTTACTTCAAAATGTTTTACCCATTTGCAAAATACATTATTATCGTAAACTGTACAAATTAAATATTTATTTTAGATAAATTCTAGTCATTAAATACTATTATTTTTATCACTAGACTAGACACTCAAATCGTCAATCATTATTATTTAATAATTTACAAAATATTACTATTATTGCACTTAATTATAATACTACAAGTTGACTAGTTTCTTATTAAATCAACTAAAAATTTATAATTTATTAATTTCAATCATTTAAATAGTAAGTGTTATTATGTGGAATCAAGATCTTTATCATTTTATTTTAATACTTATTTTACCCACCAGAATTATTGTTCTAAATAAAATAGACTATTTTCATAAAACATCAACTGTTCTAAACTTATTTGTGTCATAAGAGTGTTAACTGTAGCTATCTCATACAAATTTTAAGTCCAATATTTTGGACTGGAAATAAAAGTTTGCAATGGACTCTCTGGACTTATGTATCTTGCGTTCGATAATTCCCGATCAGTAACACACCGTCGTCAACACTGTTGACGGTCGGGAAAAAAAGTTCCATTAGTTCACAGTGTTGACGAACGGGACCTTGTTTTAATTATTCCCGTTCAGTAACGATTATTCCCGTTCAGTAACGATTATTCCCGTTTAGTAACAATTATTCCCGTTCAGTAACGATTATTCCCGATCAGTAACACCCTGTCGTCAACACTGTTGACGATTGGAACCTTTTTTCCCAGTCCCCCAACGTTTAGAAAGGTGGAGTTCAATTAAAGATGAAACGGATTTTAGCGCACTTCGTAAGAAACCATATGGAGTGTGCTTTCTGTAAAGACCTCCTGTTGTATAGGTACCCACATGAATACATAATACTAGATGAACTTAAACGTACTATCCAACACTATTTTCTACGTATATTTAGAACAATTTTTACGTGTTATTCGCGGAGTAGTGTTGTGAGTAGTTCGTTTCGCCAACGATGTCGATATCGCTGTCGCTATGCTCCGTGTCTGAATCTGTGGATATTCTTGAATTTTCAGCCTAAAAACAAGAAAAAAATTAATATGTTTCGGTTCAGCACGCTGAAGTGGAAGTGGGCCGCAGACGGACAGACTGTAGATGGAGCAGACACGCTCTAGAGTGGAGACCGCGTTTGGGCAAGCGTAGGTACTGTCAGACGCCCTGCGGCACGATGGACCGACGATTTCAAGAAGGTGGGTCTTGTTGGGGCAGGTGGGTTGCGGACCGGGCGTCGGCGGAGGGCCGATAACGCCCTCTTCCGGCCCCCCTAAATGGGTCCAGGGGCGGCAGACTCGGGGACGTCTGTTGCCCCCCACATACATCAGGACCCGAGGTGGCGGCACGTAGTGTTCCACGCGCGTCCCTCTAAGACGTCCGGGGGAGAGTCTAACACCTCCCCCCCCCCCAACCAGAGAAGTGGCCCGCCACAGCGGGCCGGCACCAGCCGGGGGTTGCGGAAGTATCTCCAGTTCCCGAGACCCCCGACGTAGGTGTGAGATGGAACACCGGGGTGGTTTTTAGTCAGTAAGAGTCTGACAGACCCTTCCGCCCGCCCCAGGGCGGAGGACATCCATGAGGATTTTCCAACCCGTACCAAAAAGAAAAAAAAAATTGGTGGGTTGCGGAAGGATCGAAGGTTCTCGCGACCCCCGACGTAGGTGTGAAATGAAACACCAGGGTAGTTTTTAATCAGTCTGTCAAGTGTCAAACAGAACCATTCGCAATCCCAGGGCCTCAAGTCTGCTATTACAATAGTGTCAGAATGGTCTGTCATTGATTTCATAATTGTTGATTTTGACAAGTTTGGAAATCTACTAATATAATGGCGTCATTATGACTTTCCAATGGTCAACCAATGACAGTCCATTAAAAGAAATGATATAGAATGGTAATCTCGTACATAATGACAAATTAATGACTGACTTAGTTTACGAACTTCTTACTACTTCAGATTGCTTATAACACTTATAAATAATATGTAAAAATATATATAAATGAAATCTGGCATGATTAAATGTTCAAATTTGTTGGCAATGTCATTATAACACAATTCTATTATTAGACCATTGATCGACCTATGATCGACCATTATGGATGCTAAATCCATAATGGTCGATCAAGATTACGAACTTTTAGCAAAATGGCAATGGAATCGTGTTGGAATGACGAAATTATAAAAATAGCAGATTTGGCCCCCAGAGGTCCATGTAGTTGATGTCAACACGTACCTTTCGACATTCAGATTGAGTCGCTGGATGTTTGGTAGTGAAGTCTACTGCTGTAGCTCCTGTGGACAGACAAATAAACAATATTATAACCCGACCGCTTAACTAAGACCGTTTCTGTGACAGCTGTGCGGTGTGGGTGCACAGGGCATCACAAAAATCAACAAAATCTCATGTTAAAGTTTCAAAAGTCGACAACATAGAGATTTGTAGAAGGACCTTTGAAAGAGCGAGTCGAGTATTTTGTTATGAGATGTTGACGGTAAACGAGAAAAGAGACAGAAATTACAAAATTGTATCTACGCGACAGTGACAAAATACTCGCGGGCGCTTCGGGCGGCGGGCGTAAGGCTACAGGGAGACTACTCAGAACAAACCGTCATTTCTGACACGCACACATTAACATTACGTTTACAGGTATTCTGTGGCAGTTTTAAGCAGACTTTAGTCTCGACCACGGTCTCGACTATCGACACATGTTGTCAAAATGAATGATCAAAATGATGTAATTGACATTTCATGACAAACAGGAAAATTTTGTTATGAACAACTTGCAAAGAGTTTGAACCAGTAGTGTGCAGTGTCAGTGAAGTTCTATATTGTCACAAATAAGAGTCAATACAGTAGCAGGCCTAGTGAGTCTGGCAAGTTTAGGTAATTTGGCAGACTCACTAATTTTTGAGGATACCAGGAGCGGTCCTTCTAAACAACTTCTAAACACTGTTTAGTCACGGGCAAAAGTCACTAATGAACGGAGTTTGCGTCAGAACTTCAGAACTGCGTGGTGTCGAAATGATTCAAAAGTATGTGTGTGACAATCACATACTTTTAATAAATAAACTAGTAATAAATTATATAAATTAGTGTTAGTAAATTAGTATTGAATTTCTGATTTCGATCATCTACTTTTGCTGTTGACTGTACACACATTGCAAAACTCAAAAGCAATTTCCTCGTGAAATAACTATTTCAACTTATAGATAAAACCTATTTTATAGTAATATGGAATCAAAAATACCCTATTTGTTACCCCATAACATTTCAATCAACAGATTAGAAGAAAATCAGTTTAGAATGAGACCAACTGTTCACATGTTTTTGCTCGTGACTCGTACATCGTTATAGAACATTGGATGTAAATGTGTTACTAACTAGAAAATCAACAATCTCTTAAATTCGAACGATTTCAATTTTTGAGATGTGTCTTTGACGTTTGTAATTTGAAGATTTCAATTTTTGAGATAATATGTCTTTGACGTTCGAAATTTAAATTCTGTTTTGATCTCTTACAGTCACAATTTTTTTAAGTTTTTTTTTTTATTTATTTTTAGTTAAATTAAAAGAAACGCTTTGATTTTGGCTTTTTTAATAAGCGTCTGCGACAACTGACATTCACACGGACGAAGACGCAGATATATATATATTTTTTTAATGCGAATATATACGGATATATTATACAAAATATCTGTATCTCAAATACAAAATATGTCGGTACAAAATTATCGCAGTATTATCAGACGCGTAGCAAACCGACTGGCGTAGCAACTGCTACGTCGTAGAAGACGCTACGGCGTAGCGACGTAGCCGGCAAGAATAGCTTACAAGATACTATGGTTATAGTGTCACTGCAGCATTCAAGCATGCTGCAGCGACATTATAACCTATGGTGAAACTATATTGGGGTCGGCATTGAGTCTATTCATTTGACGACATTTGACGACACGGTTGGCGCAGTGGCTGAGCGATCGACTGCTGCGCAGCGTGTTGCGGGTTCGATTGCCGCCCAGGGTAAACATTTGTGTGATGAGCACTTGTGTTTGCCTTGTGTCTGGGTGTTGTTTATCTATATATACAAAAAAAAAAAAAATTGTGTATATATATCAGCTGTCTGACACCCATAGTACAGGGTCTCCCTAGTTTGGGGTCAGATGGCCGTGTGTGAAAAATGTCCCCGCATATTATTATTCAATGCCGAACCCAACATAGTTTACTTAGTTAGTTAGTTTAGTTTTTTAGTTTTAGTTTTTCATAGAGCGACTTCCTATCTGACCTCCACAACCCAGTAATTGAGAAACACGATATCCCTTGGTAAGACTGATTGCCAGAATTTCTTGCTTCTGACTACCATAACGACTGTCAAAGATCTACGAATGACAGCCGGTACTAACGGCTTTTCTTGGTATGAAATGGATAGTCACCCATCCATCGATAAACCGCGGTAAGCGTAGCTTAACCTTGACCGATCAATCCGAACTGTTTTACTCAGCCATGAGCCCGTCAAACATTCTAAAAAAATGTAAACCTGCTAATAAAATCTAATACCATACTCATAATAAACCAGGATAACGCTGTTTTGCCATACAGGGTAGGGACGACGATACGACATAAAATTAAAATACTGGTAATACTAGTTCATAAGAATATTTTGAAGCTATCAAATAAATCCTAAAAACGAAATTCAAAAAAAAGTTCAGATATACTAAAGAGCATAGAAATGTAACCAAAATAAAACACAACATGAAATATTGGTTTTCTAACTTGTGAGAAGAGCGGCAACTTGTGGCGTCATAATTTAATATTATTAATGCTCAATAAAAACAATTACACCAAATTACCAAATCCTACCATGATCATCTTTTGTGCTATTGCCATCCCCACCCTGTATAAATAAAATAAAAAAACCGGACAAGCGCGAGTCGGACTCGCTCACCGAGGATTCCGTACAAATTTGTAGGAGTACACTATCTATACTTCCATACTTAATATTATAAATGCGAAAGTAACTCTGTCTATTACGCTTTCGCGATGAAACGGCTGAACTGATTTTGATGAAATTTGGTATGAAAATATCTTGAACCCTGGGAAAGCACATAGGGTACTTTTTAATCCGGGATTTTGTCTGCATCCGCGGTAACCGACATTAACACAATAAAGAATATATTTTTTATGATTTAAAAAAGGTGTTAGAGTTGCGTGTGTATGGGTTATGTATGTGTATGTGTGTGTCCCCACAAAGGTAAAGTTTCCGACTATAACACGATGTTTTATTTATTAGAAGATATAACTTTCAAGACCGTATTCCCCATCTTACAAAACCCGCCACTACGCACTACACAAAAATCATTAAACTTCCAAGACGTTTGCACTGAAAAGAAAACAAATCAAATTATCACCAACACACCATTACAACCTCTAACACTACACGTTTAGACCCATTTTCGCGTACACACCTCATTCCCCTCCCCCAAAAAGCGTTAACAACCGATTTTGAACCCAAAATGTAAAGAGATAAGTTGTGAAATGGCTTGCCAACGATTCTAAGACGTTCGGTTGCCTAGCAACGACGCCATATTGGTTCTAATTTGATTTGACAACGTCTTGAGTTGCGGCATCGGAGAGGCATTATTAAATTGAAGTGTCCTGAGGTTTAAGATGGCAATTTAGGGGAAGGAGAACTTTAAGATACTGAACTTTTTACATAATACAGGCTTATTTTTTTCAGGGGCTGAAATTATATGAATACAAACACAGAATAAAAAAAAACAAGTGAAAGTGCCCACGTAGCTATCCTTCGTGTGTCACAATTATGCGGAAAATATGTAAAATAATAACTACGTTCGTCAGTTCTAATAGGTCTTAATTATCTTTGAACAACAAATGAGCTTTCCGTCAAAATAGAATTTGTTGTTCTAACAAAATTAAGACTTATTACAACTGACAAAGGTTGTTATTATTTAACATATTCCTCCGCTTAATTGTGACGCTCCTGGTTTAGCTGCCCTGATTTTTCTATTCCGTGTATACAAAGAACTTTTATTATGGGACATAATCTACCATGGTACCTATATTAAAACAGATGCTCTGAAGTTTAGAGCACAAATACAAATATGGGGTTCTTTTCGTCATTTGCTGTCTGAACTGTCTGTAGGCCATACAAATATTTGTTTCGTGCGGGAATCGAACCCGCACACAGCGCAGCAGCCAATCGCCCAACTACAGCGCCAACCGTGCCGTCAAATATTAATATACTACAGACATAGAGTTTAACGATTCTGTGCGTACATGTTATAGGTACAACATAACATCATGTTATAAAACGACGTAATGAAACATGCTTCAGTTATGTGGAGGCTAAATGTTTCAAAGCGTGTTATAATAACAGTTATTTAACATGTTATTAATATTTACAACAATGTATTACAACAAATATAACTTATGCTATTTTAGTGAACAGCAACATTGTTATTGCATTATATTTCTAATATGTTCGTGAACGGGCGCCGTTAGTTGGGACATCTCTTAGCTGCCTCGGTTATTCTAAATTTATTTTGAATTGTTTATTAAGATTATATTTTTATCTAAACCTCTTTTAACGTACACGACTTGATACATTGTTCTCACATTGTACCCTAGATTCAATATGAATGATGTAACCGACATTTGTAACATATTATTGATTTTAAAAGAGTGTTCATGGAGTTTCTTGCTCGTTCTTCTCCACAGAAACCTACTGTTTGGAACGAGCAACTAGCTTGAACTTTCTGACTGACTGACTCTGACAATTCAAAAGTATACCTGTAAATGGTTTATTTGCAATAAATGATTTTGAGTTTGAGTTAATGTGTACAATATTGTTATATGTTGCAATATTGAAAAACAATGTTACATAATGTGAACGTGCTAGAAAACACAAGTTACACAACACCTTAATACCATGCAAGATATTAAATGCCGTGAGGAATATATCTTGCACATAACTTTCAACTATACAGGGTAATTGGAAAAATACCCAAAACCTCTTAATCTGGACTTCGTATCATCACCCTGAATAACATTTGTTCTACAACTTTGACCTCAACTAAATAACGTAGCCAAAAACAATTTGCTTTCGTTTATTTGAAGTCTGTAAAATTTAGGTTTACTACGCGCGCGCGCACCCATGTGATAGCGAATATGATGTAGGCAGTAGGTAGGTTAATGTACGGGCACAGCTGATTGCAGGCCTTTCGTTGATCGTGTCAGAAAAAGAATTTTATGCAAAATTTAAAGTGTGTTTATATTTTTTTTATGGAAAAAAATGTTTCGAATTTTGAAAAGTCGTAGAACAAAATATGTTGTTCAGGGTGATGATACGAAGTGAAGATTAAGTGGTTTTGGGTATTTTTTCAATTACCCTGTATTGTGATGCGGTTTATGTGTCTATTTGTTTGTATTTGTTCATCTGAACTAATATTTCAGATGCGTTTCCATTGCAGAAACACATTTGAAATGTCTTACATGCCTTAACACCCGTTCACTTCAATCTGGAACATAGTACCTACCGTTGCTTTGTGGCAGAAATAGTTATGCTGGAAGTACTTTCCCGGACAAAAAACTTTATTACTACTAAAATCGAAATCAAATCGTTGATTATTATTAGTATCTAAAAAGTCCACTCGGTCTCAGGGTCGGGTTTAGATAACTGAATAGCAGTCCGCGCATAAAACTTTGCTACAACACCTGTCCACACCAATCTGTCTCATCTGCTCGGCATCCGCATGTCACTGTAGGAATTCTACAGAATATCGCCTTTAGTACACCAACGCGTTCGTATGCGGCAGCGAAACAACGAAAAAACTGTCAGTAGTATGGCAGAATTTCGCATGCTAGCTACATGAAATAGTTGCGTCCTTGTCGGTATTGTTTCGCAAAGAACTGCGGAAATCGTCGTTAAACAGACGCAGACGTTTCGCTAGTGGTGTTTCGCATTGCAAGGCGTCCGCACGTGTTCTGTCGGTGAGGACAGAATTTCGCACCATGGAAGCCGAAAATATTGAAATGTTTTTGAATACAATTAGAAATTATCCCGAATTATATGCAGTTGGTCACGCAGATTTTAAAAATGCGTACAAAAAAGAGGTGGCATGGAGGGAAGTTCAACAAAAGACGGGAAAATTACAATGACATTTCTTTGCGAAAAATCTGCAGTGTACTGACATTCCGCAGATATTTCATTACGCAGTAGTTCCGCAGTGATTCGCTGCCGCATACGAACGCCTCGGTGTACTAAAGGCGCAAAATATGAGAAAATTGAATTCTAGTTGCCCCTTCCAAAAGGTAGATTTGTATGGAGAACAATGGGCAAGAAACTTCATATATACTCTTAAAAAAAAAAGTTTACAATATTTTGCATTAACAGGAACTATTCAATTGTGTGTAAATACGATGAAGCTTGCATAAAAATTACTATATAGTATGTACAAAGTATTACAAGTTAAGGAATGACAGCTCAGTTATATACATAGATGGCTCTTAGATACATAGTGTTCACATATTTAAAAATATTGAAACAGTAGCCGACCACTCGCTTAAATTTCAACAACAATAAATCAGTGTGTGAGCCAGAGCTATCTATCAGTATAAAAAAGGATTCTGCAATCGTTCTCCGACAGTCGTTTCTCCTTTGGACTGATCATTGACAGGATGTTTCGTCGATAGAACGTTTCACCTACCTATGTATGTTTCACCGACAGAATGGTTCGCATTTGTTTGTTTCGACGACAGGACTTTTCAACTATGGAATATTCGCCGTCAGATCGTTTTGACTACGATTGTTTCGACATGGCTTTTTCACTATTAAACTACATAGCCACCAAAAACCTACTAGCTTGCTGCAAAGACATGAAGAAAGAAAATGTAATTCTTGTAGATTTATTAAGTACTAGCGACCCGACCCGGCTTCGCATGGGCCTATAGCCTTCCTCGGTAAATGGACTATCCAACACAAAAATAAATTTTTAATTCGAACCAGTAGATCCTGAGATTAGCGCGTTCAACCAAACAAACAAACTCTTCAGCTTTATAATATTAGTATAGATTAAATGAAGTAGTTTAATTAGCAATCAGTTTGTTTTTGTCAATTCCGAATAGAAAGCTAACTACATTATTGCAGTGTCATAGGATAAGTTATATAGTGTAGTACCTATAAGTTCTAAGCAGCTGTAAAACTGAGTTATTTCCCTAAGGTACCTATCGTGTGTATGGTGTACATACCAAATTCCCAAGCAAACATGAGTTAATTAGGACAAGTTTGGAGCTTCGGAACTCAACAAGAGGTTTGTCTTGTGAACTTTGAATTATCAACTATGCTACTTGCTAACTTTGTATTATTAGAAAGTTTGGCCTCAGCTGCAAGAGAGGGAGATGGATATATTATTATTATTGTTTGCTATAAATATTTTATTTTTATGTATGACATTTACCTACCTTAAAGAAATTAAAAAATGCGTTGGATGTGTGAATCGTTCATGATTTATCTAAGCCCGTGACAACTCGATTATGTAATTAGTTTAACATAAGGAACAGATTGTTTTGAAGTAAGTGACTTTGTGTCTTTTTTGAGAATGAATAATAAAAGCCTTACATTTTTTGTGTTTGTTTGGTAATGTTATTTATTTATTAACTCTGGTGCCCACGATTTCGTTCGCGTGATTGTGTAAATAAAATAAGTAGTCTAAGTTACTCCTTATAACATCAGCTATCTGTCAGTGAAAGTCTCGTCAAAATCGGTCCAGCTGTTTCAGAGATTAACTGAAACATACCAGACACACAGAAAAAATAAGTTTTTTTATGTATGTACCGAATATGCTTACATAAGCATTTAGTAAAAAGTGTTTTTTTTTGCCATAACAAACGGACACTTCAATTTTATTTACTTTCTTTTTTTTTAGGGTTCCGTACCTCAAAAGGAAAAAAACTGAACCCTTATAGGATCACTTTGTTGTCGAGGTATCGAGTTGAAATTAAAACCATACACTCAAGTCTACGGTCCCTTGATGCTGTAAAAAAACCAACCCTCTATGTTAAGTAGATTAAAGTATGGATAGTAGGTATGGATTAGTATAGAAGTATGGATATATGTACGGAACCCTCGGTGAGCGAGTCCGACTCGCACTTGTCCGGCTTTTTTTAATAACCCCCCCCCCCCCCCCCACCACCACCACCACCCCATATTGTGATGTGTGTGGTAGGGTGGATGATGTGAAGTATATTTTAGTAGAATGTGATAAATGCTAAGAGGGGAGAGGAGCATTGATGCAGGCGTTAACCATAAATAAATACGACCAAAAAGGATTTTTAAGCCTATTGACGGAACCAACAGGAGGAGCTCGTGGCTAAATAAGATCCGTACAATATCAATCGGTGAAGGTTAAGCTACGCTTGCCACGGTCGTTCAGTGGATGGGTGACCATTCATTTCAAACCGAGTTCCCTCCGTGCCTCGGAAAGCACGTAAAACCGTTAGTCCCGGCTGTCATTTGTAGATCTTTGACAGTCGTTATGGGTAGTCAGAAGCTAGAAAGTCTGACAACCAGTCTTACCAAGGGGCAGTGGCGTGCCTAGGGGTCAAAGTTAGGGCAAGCTCGACTGATTTAAGAATAAAAACACGATAATTATTCAATATCTATTTAGACGTATTACACTTTTGTGCTTTTTTGTTTTTTTTTTTTAATTTTCTCGCTTTATTGATTGCAAGCCAGGCTTTTCGGCTTTAATGGAAAGCATACCACTGCCAAGGGGTATCGTGTTAACCAGCAACTGGGTCATGGAGGTCAGATAGGCAGTCGCTCCAAGTAAAACACTGGTATTCAGCTGCATCTGGTTAGACTGGAAGCCGACCCCAATATAGTTAGGAAAAATCTAAACAGATGACTATGAAACCCTTATTGCATCCTTACCTCGTTGCTGCTGCTGTTTCCTCATCTGTTTCTTATGCTTCATCCGACGGTTCTGAAACCAGGTCTTGACTTGCGTCTCCGAGAGGTTCAGAGCTCCTGCCAGTTCCACGCGTTCAGGAGTTGACAGGTACCGCTGGGTTTCGAAGCGTTTCTCTAGACCTGGACAAAGATGATTAACCCAATAAGATCAGCCTCACTAGATCTTGGACATCACCAACAACGGTGAAGGAAAACATCGTGAGGATACCTGCAGTGCTATTCTGTTATTTCCTCCCTCGGTGAACACCTAGGTGAAGTGAGCTGTCATCTGATTGTAGTGTTTTGTAAATCCTTAGCGTCGGGACGGATTACAGCTCACTTCACTTAGGTTTTCACCGAGGCTGATTGTAACAGAAAAGACATACTGAACTTATATCTTCTATCTATAAAAGAACATGGCAGTATTTCGTAATTTGGTGTAATTGTTTTTATTGAGCACTAGCGATCCGACCCAGCTTCGCATGGGCCTATAGCCTTCCTCGGTAAATGGACCAGTAGATCCTGAGATTAGCGCGTTCAACCAAACAAACAAACAAACTCTTCAGCTTTATAATATTAGTACCTATCTTCTAATATATAAAATTCTCGTGTCACAGTTTTCGTTCCCGTACTCCTCCGAAACGGCTTGACGGATTCTGATGAAATTTTGTATACATATTGGGTAGGTCTGAGAATCGGCCAACATCTATTTCTCATCCCCTTTTTTCACCCCTTTTTCATCCCCCTAGATCGGGACAGGACAACGTCTGTCGGGTCAGCTATATCTAATATATAAAATTCTCGTGTCACAGTTTTCGTTCCCGTACTGCTCCGAAACGGCTTGACCGATTCTGATGAAATTTTTTGTGCATATTGGGTAGGTCTGAGAATAGGCCAACATCTATTTTTTATCCCCTTTTTTCACCCCTTTTTCATCCCCCATTAGGTCGATCGGGACAGGACAACGTCTGTCGGGTCAGCTAGTAGATTAATAAAAATGAATTATGGCGCCATAAGTTGCTGCTCTTCTCACAAGTTAGTAAACTTATATATCAAATGGTGATCTATTTTGGTTACTGTACGCTCTTTAGTATGTTTGTTTATTTTTAATAATCGATGATATGATTTTTTTGATAGTTTTAAAATATTCTTATTGTATTACCAGTATTTTCATTTTTTGTCGTATCTTCATCCCCACCTTGTATAATAAAAATAAATCGTTGTTCGTTGTCTCGCTGAAACTCGAGAACGACTGGACCGATTTGGCTAATATTGGTTTTGAAATATTTCATCATCATCATTTCAGCCGAAAGACGTCCACTGCTGGACATAGGCCTCCCCAAAGGGGAGTTTTGCCATAATCGCCACGCTTAGCAGGCGGGTTAGCAATCGCAGCATGGTTGTTACAAAGGCACAGAGAACGCTGCTGCCCATTCTCTGGTGAGTCCCTTAGTCGCCTCTTACGACACCCACGGGAAGATATGGGTCTGGTCTGGTATTCTTTTTTTTTAGGTCACCACCATAACCCGCGCTAGCACTGTAGACCGTGGAACTTCAACCTATATGGTTGAAGTACCATGGTCTCGAAACTTTGCTTCCACATTTATTGTGCGTGCCAAACTTTAAGCCGTGTGGTGCCGTCCGCGAATACCACCACCCCATTTCTATCCGTGGGTATCGTAGAAGGCGACAGAGGGATATGACAAGAGGATGGGCAACAGCGTCTTTCTGAGTACCATAACACCTATTGCGATCGCCAACATGCATCGGCCAAGCATGGCGATTACGGCTAAATCCCCCCTTGGTGGAGACCTATGCCCAGCAGTGGCCGTCTAAAGGTTGACATGATGATGACTGCTAATTCACTGTTCGTCTCTCTCTTTTTTTTTATGTAGTATTATTTGTTTAACCCTTATGTTTCGGTTTACCTGTAGGAGGTTTCAAATAAACAAATTTTCTTTCTTTTTTTCTTTTCTCTGTTCCCCGACAAGTATAATCTGGGTATATCCATGGCACGAGTGAACCATTTCATACTAGGCAAGCGTGTTCCACCTTAGGCCGCATCATCACTTAAGATCAGGTGAGTTGAGTTGAGCCTATTAGAATAATGAAATTAAAAAATAAATATATCTACATACACGTACCGGTTAACTGTGGATCAGAGAACACCGTCCTTGCTTTCCGCCGTCGGCAATGTTTCAATGCAGATAGCGATAACTCGGACGGAGTGAACAGGGCATGGTATGGCACTCCTGTAAGAAAGAGAAGAAGTTAAATATAGAAGAAAATTTTTGGGGGCCGAATCACCCGCGTCCGTAGGAAAGTACCCTCATTAATAGCTAGTCCCTACACGTGGTCCCTGGGTGGTGCTAATCAGGTGACACTAACTGGTGGTAGGTTTCGGCCGTTGGCTTGCGACCACCCACTGGGCAAAGACGTACCGCCAAGTGGTTTAGCCGCGTTCCGGTACGAAGCTCAGTGTAGCCAATTCAGAGGAGTTGGGTCGAAATAGTCGTTCCAATGCAGGCAGACCGACCAGGCACGCGTTGATATGGGCGTATCGGGAGACTAGTCGTGGAGGGTAGCGGGATCCGAGGCACGGTGCGCCGCTGGCCGACCGCAGGTAGTTGGGGGCCCAAGTAGTGTGCTAGCCACACATGAAAGGCTGCCCCGCCAACTGACGAAAAATCCCGGAATGCACCATCGTGCTGGTTGGCGACCACACGAGAGGGCCCGATGGACATTCCCGGGGGGGCTCGGGCGTCCCCGCAGTCTCCAGACTAGTCCCCCAATGATGCCGTCCTGTCAGAGCGTGCCTGAGGGATAGCAGCATGGAACCTCATTTCACTTCCTTCTCCTCTTCCTTCTTCACTCAAATCCATGACCAAGAGGAACAAAACGAGAAAAGCTGTACAGCGGCAGCACTCCCTCTCACACAAAGTGCACCTCAGTAACATACGAGGTCTGCACTCAAATCTCGCCGCAGTCCATCACCACCTAGAGACTGAGAAACCAGCGCTCTTGTTCCTGTCGGAGACGCAGATCGGGTGTCCGTCTGACGTGTCGTACCTAACCTACCCAGGGTTTACCCTGGAGCACCACTTCAGACCACGCGCGGGCGTATGTATGTACGCCCGGGACGACATCTGTTATCGGCGTCTCCGCAACCTTGAGGACTCCAGGTTCTCAACGCTGTGGGTTCTAGTGGACACAGGCCTGGACAAAATTGTTTACGCCTGTGTCTACCGGTCGCATAGCGGTGATCTGGAGACAACTGGGCTAATACAACACCTCAGTGAGGCGGCGGATGCGGCTCAGCAGCGGTACCCTTCTGCCCAATTGGTGTTGCTGGGGGACTTCAACGCCCACCATCAAGAGTGGCTCTTCCCATACCAGCACACAGACCATGCTGGACGAGAAGCGCGAAACCTAGCGCTAGCCTTAAATCTCACCCAGCTGGTCCAGGGGGCAACAAGGGTGCCAGATGTTGATTCGCACACTGCCAATTGCTTGGACCTTCTGCTGACAACAGATCCAGACCGCTACTCGGTGTCAATTTCTTCTCCACTGGGTAGTTCCGACCACTGTCTGGTGAAGTCTGTATCCGTCTACTCCCCACCCGATCCTTGCCCAAGAGGCACCCGGCGGGTATGGCGATACAGGTCAGCAGATTGGGATGGCATGCGATCTTTCTTCTCATGTTATCCTTGGCAGCCTACTTGCTTTTCTTCGACTGATGCTTCGTCGTGAGCGGACGCCGTGACGGATGTGTTGCGGAGGGGGATGGAGTACTACATTCCGTTCTCTGACGTAACAATGTCTGGCGAAGCTCGCCCATGGTTTGGTGCCGAGTGCAATCGCGCTAACGCGCTAAAACATTCAGCGTACCTAGCATGGGTTGACGCCCGCACTCGAAAAGCAAGTGACGTGAGCCAGAAGAAGAGAGCCTTTAACAGGGCTGCCAAGTCCTGCAAGAAGGTGTTGCGGAGAGCTCGGTTTGACCACATTAGCCGAATAGGGAACAAACTTGCTTCATACCCAGCAGGTAGTAAGGCTTTTTGGTCCCTGGCTAAGTCGGTCGAATCGAACTTCTGCCGCCCCTCACTACCACCACTGCTGAGACCCGACGGGTCGCTGGCCCACTCCGCTGAGGAGAAAGCAAACTTGTTCGCCTCTATGTTTGCGGAATCGTCACGTCTGGATCCTGGTGGCGCGAGACCCCCTGCTTCTCCTGCTGGATGCGAGTCGAGCATGTCGAACATAAGCATCCATCAGAAGGACGTTCTTAGGGTAGTGCGTAACCTAGACGTGAACAAGGCTAGTGGCCCCGACGGGATTCCAGCAATTGTACTGAAGACTTGTGCGCCTGAGTTGTCTCCAATCTTGACACGCCTATATCGTCTGTCGTTTGAGACTGGGAAAGTGCCGAAGGCTTGGAAGCAAGCTAACGTGCAGCCCGTGCCCAAAAAGGGTAGTCGGGCTGACCCGTCGAATTATAGACCCATTTCGGTAACGTCCATACTTTGTAAAAGTATGGAACGGGTGCTGAATAGTAAGCTCCTGGCATACCTAGAAGCGAATGATATCCTCAGTGACCGACAGTACGGCTTCCGCCGAAATCGATCAACTGGGGATCTACTAGCGTATGCCATTCACATCTGGAGTGAGGCCATCGAGAAACACGGGGAGGCACTAGCGGTCTCCCTTGACATCTCGAAGGCCTTCGACAGGGTCTGGCACGATAGCCTTATTAATAAGCTTCCTTCCTTCGGTCTGCCCGCCGGATTGTGTGATTGGATTGCAGATTTCCTGAGGGATCGGTCTATTCGAGTGGTCATAGATGGCTGCTCGTCCGGACTGCTGGATATTAATGCCGGGGTTCCTCAGGGGTCGGTGGTCTCAGCAACATTGTTCCTGTTGCATATTAATGATCTGCTTAAACCCGGTACCTTTGGGTATGCAGACGACAGCACTGTTGCTGAGAGATACGTGTCCGATGCACGAGCTGGTGGGTCGCAGATCCGGTCTCTCCGGGAGGCAATGGTTGAGCGCTTGAACTTGTCCTTACAGGCTGTCTCTGAATGGGGCGATGCCAATCTGGTCAAGTTCAATGCAGCTAAGACCCAAGCGTGTCTCTTTTCCGCTAAAAAGAGCCAATTCCACCCAGCTCCATCTTTCCGAGGTGTAACCGTGCCGATAACCGACCGACTTGAACTTCTTGGTGTTACGTTAACATCTACCCTCAATTTTGGCCCTTTCATAGAGGCAAAGGCTCAAGTGGCTGCCAAAAAGTTGGGGATCCTAGCAAAGGTGAGACGGTACTTCACGCCGGAACAGCTGCTTAAACTTTATCAAGCGCAAGTTCGATCGTGTATGGAGTACTGCTCTCACCTTTGGGACGGATCTGCCAGATACCAGCTTGATGCCCTTGAGTCAATTGAGAAACGAGCCAAGAGGATCATTGGCAATGATAGGCTCGTCGAGTCAAAGCTTCAAAGTCTTGAGCATCGACGCCGAGTTGCTGGCCTGTCGGTTTTCTATCGGTTGCATTTTGGGGAGTGTGCGACAGAATTGCATAATTTAATTCCGCCGAGCCCGTTCCATCATCGGACCACAAGACGTACGGCGATGCGCCACCGGTACATGGTGGACATCCCACCCACACGCACAAAACGTTTTGGGAACACATTCATTGTGCGTACTGCTAAGGAGTGGAATTCCCTGCCTGAGTCTGTGTTTCCTGATAGCTACAACCCGGGAGTCTTTAAGTCAAGAGTGAATAGGTTACTTCTAGGCAAGCGTGCTCCATCTTAGACCGCATCATCGCTTCCCATCAGGTGAGATAGAGGTCAAACGTATGCCTATCAAATGATAAAAAAAAAAAAAAAAAAAAAAAAAAAATAGAAAAAAAAGAAGTTAAATATAGAAGAAAATAGAAAAAAAAGAATTGAAAAATAAGAAGAAAGAGTAATAAGAAGAAGAATATGTAAAAAAGATTAAATATATTAAACAAATGTTCCATAAATCAATATTTAAATGATAAATGTGTATTTATGCAATTAAATTTTATATAGCACGCAGGATGGCAATGCTTAACCTCTGCCCCAGGTAAAAACCAGCTCTTGGATGTAAATAATATAATTAAGAATGATATAATAATATATTTTATTGATTGTTGAAATATAAAGAGCGATCATCTCCAATTTCATATTTGTAAGAATCTGAACACTAAATAGGTACCTACAAAAATAACTTAGCTTTAATTTTGTAATACTTTGTACATAGTCTAATAAAGAGGTTTTTTTGCAAGGTGCATCCTATTCACGTATCTATATAATAAAAATGAATCGTTGTTCGTTAGTCTCGCTAAAACTCGAGAATGGCTGGACCGATTTGGCTAATTTTGGTCTTGAATTATATGTGGGAGTCCAGGGAAGGTTTATACGGTGAGAAAATTAAAAAATCAATTGACAGGACAACGTCTGTCGGGTCCGCTAGTAATTATATAATTTCTGTAATTTTACAAAATATTGTTGTTGTATTGTTGTTGTTGTATTGTTGTGTTCAAAGAGTAAGTATCGAGTTTCTTGCGCATTCTTCTCCATACGAAACTGTTTTTTGGAAAGGGCAACTATATAGATTCCTTTTAATTGTCTAACTAATTGAAATCAATAATTTGACTTTGAATTTGACATACAACAGTACCTAAGAGTTAAGTTATTTACATTTATTTATTTATTTATACTTCATGCACAAAGGTACAAAGGCGGACTTAATGCCTTAGGCAATTACAATTTACTTTTGAAAACAACAACAAAAATATAGTTGGAAACTTTAATATCGCCGTAACTAGAAGGTTCCAAGCAATGATATAGAACAAAAAAACTGATTCACAAAAAATACAACCGCCTTAAAAACTTGTAAGTGATAAATAACTTTAGCACAGAACACATTTTTTAATTAGGTAAACGAAACGTGAGTATTGTTACACGTTATCGTTCCTCCTTGAGAAAGGTGGCCGTATGCCATCGAAACTAGTCGGATGAACTCGGCAACGGCAACACAGTGAGTTAATCCGTTGTTTTCAATCTATACAGAACACATTCATGACTTTAGTTTCGAAAGTCAGCAGAAGTTAGATTGTTCTTAGAGCCCGTGTTACCCCGTAACTGATTTATGGAGGTCAGATAGGCAGCAGCTCCATGTAAAGCACTGGTATTCAGCTGCATCTGATTAGAATGGAAGCCGACCACAATGTAGTTGGGAAATGGCTAGGCAGATGTTATAGTCAAACATCTAAACTCCAACGCTCCTAGGTTTGGCTAGTCAAATCTTAGGACTGACAAGAAATCTTAGTCAGAGGCCAAATGAATGTGTTTCGACCTATACTAGTTAATTTATGTGTAGGTAATCCCAGAAGAGACTTACTTACTTGGACAGTAAATCGGTAATCACTCAATCAATCAGTTTATTTGTGAAACATAGGTGTTTATATAAAATTGTGGGTGCGCTATGTTTTGTCATAATTAAGACATACAAATGACAATGCCAGATCCTGCCCCACCCATGTACAGAACAGTAAATTAATGAAAATAATTGTAATGAATATAGAACCTTTCTAAAGTAAATTGTTTTTCTTTAGAACTTGCAGATTACGAAATACCTACCCACAAAATACAAACTCATTTTACCTAAAATACAATTTAACCTATAATCGATGTCATTATTGTTTTTAGATTTAAACGGAAACCGCAAGTTCTACAGTCACTAAAACTAATGTTTAGTTATCAGCAATAAATAAACAGTAAGATGCTACATATTGCACATGGCTTTTATTGAGTGGGGCAAAGTTCTATAGAGTTTCTGGCAATGTCATTTATAAGTGACCCATTCACGGCGAAACTCAATTTGTTGAATTCAAGAAATCAAGGTTTGATAGTCAGACCTAAATTAGATAGGTATGAAATGTGTTTCGAAGTTATCCTAAAACGTTGGGTACTTTTAGGTTTGACTTAAAATACATCTATCAAAGGACGAAATTGCAAGATAGTTCTGGGTTTGCCTAAACGCATTGGAGCAGGATAAACCAGTCATTCCGCGAAAAGGCTACATATCGTTCGTTGACTATACCTAACATATATTATACAAAACTAACTTCTGTCCGCGACTTTGTATAGGCTTCAAAATTAAGGCAAAGTGCTAAATTTGTTCACGGAAACACAATAGCAGGGCAAAAATTATTCTTTGTAGCTATCTAAATCAAAATTATTGCTTTTAAGCCTTTTTCGCCCGTGGTCCCGGTCCCTTAGTCCCTGGAACACAGGAAAAGAAATACTCGTGGTCCCACGAGTATTTCTTTTCCTGTGGTTCTGGATGAAATGAAGAATGGAAATGGATGTATAGAAATGCTCACCAAATTGTGTTTCCTAAAGTATTGTAGAAATGTATGAGAGTAGGGGGTCACAGTTCTAACCTAACCTAACCATGTCGGATCCGCCCCAGGGGGGACTTAAGGGTCAAAAATGCTTTGGTTATCCATTGTGGTAAGCAAAAAAGATTTATTTCGTTTTTTTTTGTTTAAGAAATTATTCAAAGGATAATAATATATTTAATAATAAGTAAAATAATAATTTTACTTATTGATCTTACTTATTGACTATTGATTTATTTCTTTTTAATTTTAAAATATTGACCAAATTATTATTGACTATGTATTGTTTTAATTATATTGATATATTTGTTATTTTTAATTTCATATTTCATAATAATATAATATTATTTCTTGTAATAATAATGCTTACTGCAATTTTAATTAATGACAATTGTTAAAAAACCTTATAAGTATTGTAATTTAATTAATTTATTGATGCCAATATGTTATGGCTAATGTTATAATTGAAATTTTATTTTTATTATTATTATATTGTATAAAATTCCCTCATACCAATAAAAAACTTTTTTATTGGTCTGAGAAAATTCCTCATGCTCATGTATGTATTGTATTGTTGGGGATAATTTGTCGGTGTATGGGAATAAAACTCAGATGACGATGTGAATAATTGGATTTATTTTGGTCTAGTTATATTAACTTGTAGTGCCTTGTACATAGTGGTGTTGGAGACATACAACGTAATTGGAATCGACCAATCAGGGCTCGCCGCGCGTGATGCATAGTATTTGTTCCAACTTCCATACTATGCCTTGCCGGTCGGTGTGTCGGTGCGGCGGCGCGCCGTCGTATATAGTTTCTCACCGGCCTGCGCGCGCGCTCAGTCACTAGCTTGATCCCGCGCTGACATGTTGTTTCTCATCGGCCGATCGGCCGCTGCGGTCGCCGCGCCGTCGCAGGTGGCGTACGACACGTCCGCGGTCCTCAGTGTTCGGCCGCGCGCCGTCGCGGTCGGACGTGTTGATGCGACTATGTATGAGGTCACTACATTACTCCCCCGCCAGCGAAGCGTACAGGAGGTTTTGATGTTCTGCCTGATCTTGTTTTATGGGCGTAAGTATGTGCTGCTTCTTGCTCCGGACTTAAATAATAGGCAGGCTTGAGTCTGTCGATAGATATGTTCGAGCTTCTGTTCTCCAGCTGTACTTCAAAATATTTGTCGTTGCGGGCGATGACTCGATACGGGCCGTTATAGGTAGGTGTTAACGGCTTGCGGACTGCATCGTTGCGTACGTATACGTGTGTACATGTATACAGATCGCCGTGAACAAATATTACTTGATTTCTGCTTGTACTATCACGCTGCGCTTGTGCTTTCTTCAGTGCTTCGCTTAGGTGGCTCATGAAGTAAGATGGATTGTGATGCGTTGTTACAGCTTCGTCATAGAATTCTCCAGGCAATCTTAGTGTTTGTCCGTACAACAACTCGGCAGCACTCGCTCCTATGTCTTGTTTGAAAGCCGCGCGCAGGCCCAATAATACAGTTGGCAACTCGTGCGCCCAGTTGACAGTATTAAGTCTTGCGGCGAGTGACGTTTTTAGTGAGCGGTGCCAGCGTTCTATCAAGCCGTTGGACTGCGGATGGTATGCTGTAGTTCGTATGCGTTCGATGCCCATGCGATGCATTAATTTGTTGAATAGGTCGGACTCGAATTGCGCAAACCAAAGTCTGGGTTTGTCACGCCAGAACAGAGGTAGACGCGACTTCAGGGAAATAGCTTCCACATCTTCTCTGTCGAGCGTAAGTTTGTGATCTTCGTTCGGCATGTTTTCAATCGTCGGATGTAGGCCTCCAGATCACGTCGGGGTCACCAATGTTGGGGATAATTTGTCGGTGTATGGGAATAAAACTCAGATGACGATGTGAATAATTGGATTTATTTTGGTCTAGTTATATTAACTTGTAGTGCCTTGTACATAGTGGTGTTGGAGACATACAACGTAATTGGAATCGACCAATCAGGGCTCGCCGCGCGTGATGCATAGTATTTGTTCCAACTTCCATACTATGCCTTGCCGGTCGGTGTGTCGGTGCGGCGGCGCGCCGTCGTATATAGTTTCTCACCGGCCTGCGCGCGCGCTCAGTCACTAGCTTGATCCCGCGCTGACATGTTGTTTCTCATCGGCCGATCGGCCGCTGCGGTCGCCGCGCCGTCGCAGGTGGCGTACGACACGTCCGCGGTCCTCAGTGTTCGGCCGCGCGCCGTCGCGGTCGGACGTGTTGATGCGACTATGTATGAGGTCACTACAGTATTTTATGGGCCTTAGTTGCCTGAAATAAAGGATTAATAATAATAATAATAAAAAGTAGCTTATGTCCTTCCCCGGGGTTCAAGTTATCTTCATACCAAATTTCTTCAAAATCGGTTCAGCCGTTTTATCGTGAAAGCGTAACAGATAGAGTTACTTTCGCATTTATAATATTATTATAAAATTATAAATTATAATAAAATTATAAATTATAATAATTATAATATTATAAAAATAATATTAAAAAGTATGGATTAAATTCAAAAGTGCCTGTGAATTAAAATTAAAATGTCTGAGAAATGACCTGAGAATTGGCCGTCGACCTAGGCTAGCAAGCATGTATACGTGCACTGTACACACTAGTGCTGCACTGTTGAATATGTTTTGTCCATCAGAGGATAGGTAAGGTCTTGTTCTTTAAGTTTAAGATACATGTATATTTTGTTTTTGCTTTTATCTGCGCTTACTGGCAGATAACCTTGCTTTTAAACCTATTTGTTTTCTCTATAAGTGAATCTATAATTCTTTTGAGAAATTAATATCTTTAACCGTAAAATAATCAAGTTAAAAAACTTACCTTGTGACAAGAAATATGGCGCTTCGACAGCTTTGTAAGTATTAGGTGTGTGTAAATAGGCCCCTAAGGCCCCCATGGCCACCTGGAGATAGGACCCTTCTCTCCCAGGCACGTGGGGTCTCATCTCATTGGGAACCGGGAAAAAAGATTTAGGTTCCCTGTCGTAATCAAACCTTCTTTGTTCAGGGGTCTTGAAGGAGCGAGTCTCATGACTTCTATAGAGAATATCTTCGATTAGAAATGAGGTTTTTGATGTATGTTCTTGGCGATTTGTATCACTTGGTGATTCACTTCTCGTTTCTGGTTCCATTTCTGTATGTTATTTTCGTTTCATGAAGGTAACTGGTTGTTTTAATATTTTGAGGTTATGTTTTTTTGCACTGGTTGTCACTTTTTGGTTTTCTTTTTTCACTGTTTTGGTACTTTATTTAACTGAGTTGGTGTATTTGTTTGCTTATTGGCACTGTCTGGTTTATTTTACGTGTAGCTAAAATTGTATGAAATAGATACTAATAAGGTATATTAGGTATAATATTAGAAGAGTACCTAGGTATATTTTTTCTTTTTATTTGATAGTGAATTTTCGGTTACAAAATAATATGCGTAATTTCGTCACAATCTTGAATTAAAACGGATCTAGTTTCAATGAGGGAACTTCGTTTGTTTGTTCAATAATTGTTAATTGAAAAACCAAACGGTTTTGTCGGGTTTAAAACATTTAAACAATATTCCCTATAATATTAGTTGTTTATTTTATTCAAATGATTGCTCATATCATTGTGTAATTCATCAAAAAGATTTATCTATCAAATGAATTTACTCTTAACAGTATTACGTAAAGAAAAACAAAGGTTGGTAATTATTTCGGCATTTCAGCAATTTTATTTCGTGTTATAAAGGAATAATGACAACAAAATAAAAGAATTGCAAGTAGTAGGTACATAGTGATTGAATTTGAAACAACAATTTGTCGGTTGTCGGCGACAATAGTTTTTTAACACATTTTTTCACGAAATAATACCATGCACTGCTTTTCAGAACAACATTTCAGGTAATATCTAAGCGTTTATTTTATCTTGATTTTATTTTGGGGCCTAGATTTTTCAATGTATTTTTTTTTTATAATTTGAAATTAAATTATTCGTTATTTGATTTTGGTTTAACGTATTGGGCTCTCTTAAACTTCACTATCTAGTTAATAAAAAGTATTTTTAAATACACACATAACAGTTAGGTACCATAAACCAACTAGATATAAACACTAACTAAAACATTAAAAACACTATCACTTTAGAAAAAAAATATTCGGAAAAAAAAACAAAACACCAAATTAAATTTTTTTCCGCCAAAAATTTGAATCCAATTCTTTTTTCTCGATTACGGTAATCGATGACAATTATACGAATAATCGGCCGCTTTGTGCCATATGACTGAAACGGGCCGAATGGGCCGAAACGCCGCGATAAACTGTCGTTATTGGGGTGCAATGGGGTGGGGAGGAAAGGGGATGAGCCGCTCGCATAGGGGGTGGGGTGCTATTTTTGCTGCTGTGTATTTTTTTAATAAAAAACCATTCTTTATTGGTCGGTTTTGAACCGCTTTTGGGATTTTTTGTTTTGAATGGGCATTTTATTATTTTTGTTTTAAAATGTTACAATAATAATAAGCGTTCATTCTCGTATTTAATAAAACTGAAAAACAGTTCGATTTTCGATATAAACGTAAATAAAATTTAAGATAAGGTATTTACTTCATGTGAACACTACGGATTGAATGGCATTAAAAAAATAATGTACCCCTTCACTTGAAGTAAATTTTATGGTTTTACAAAATCTGAAATCTGGTAATAATGCTAACATTGTAAATATTTTAAACCTTCATAATGCTGGACGTTACTCCTTCTTTAATCCGGCTCACGTCCGGACACTACCGGACTACCACTACCCCCCCTCACCCCCCTTTTAATCAAAGGTGTTATCAATGTTACAGAATGTACCTACCGTAGGATTGGGGTGTAATTGATAAAATTTAAATAAAAACTTAAGTACGAGTACGTTCGTTACATTTTCAGACACAATGTAAATTGTTATTGAATAAATGAAATTAAATGAAACGTATTTCTTAAATTTGAAAACAAAATATCTGAAAAAGATTACATTGCGACCTTTGAACGGCTGCACTAGGTACTGGAAGTAATAATAATAAAAAAAAATATATTAAAGTCGTCAAAAAAAAATTACCCGCTGAAGTGAAAGTCAAAATCAAAGTCAAAAGTACTTACTTACTATAGTACTTTAAGTAAGTAATTAAAAGGCACCTTTGAACGCCATATACTTACTCGTATAAGAAAAATACCTAAATCTACTTGCCCCTTCAAAAAGCTATGGAGGAAAATGGACAAACAACTGAAATTAATTATCACACATTGTAGCGATCAAACTCCAATCACCATCATCATTTCAGCCGAAAGACGTCCACTGCTGGACATAGGCCTCCCCCAAGGGGGGGTTTTGCCATAATCGCCACGCTTGGCAGGCGGGTTGGCGATCGAAAGATGGTTGTTACAAATGCAGAGAGAACGCTGCTGCCCATTCTCTGGTACGTCCCTTACTCGCCTCTTACGACACCCACGGGAAGATATGGGATGGTGCTATTCTTTACATCCGACACCATACGGACAAACTCCAAATAGCCGATACTTAATAATCGTGTTTTAGCGAGACAGTGAAACAAAGTCAATGTCAAATTATTAATATCAATTAGACCATTACAAGGCTCTTTTAAACGTAATAATATGTAGAAGAAAAATTGAATCTACTTTCCCCTTGGTGGTGGTGGTTTCGTATGAAAAAGTACGGGCATGTAACTCTATACATGCTCTTTTAAAATAAATGTTTTACAATAATATGTAGGCACACAGAAATTATATAATTACACGCGAAAACAAGCTAGGTATGTCGTCCAAGCTTTTATTTTCAATAATTTTGCCGCAACTCAACACGGCCTCAAGTCTGCTAGCAGACTTAGTGTCAGAATGGTCTATCATTGATTTCATAATTGTTGATTTTGACAAGTTTGGTAATCTACTAATATAATGGCGTCATTATGACTTTCCAATGGTCAACCAATGACACGCCATTGTAGGAAATTATATATAATGGTAATATCGTACAAAATGACAACTGAATGACTGACTTGGGCGGTAATCTGCTAAAATTTTGACAGTTCCTTTGATCAGTGACCTACCATTACGAACGTCATTGTGCAGTCATTGCTTTTTATTCGACCGACCAATGATCGACCATTATGAATTTAGCAGATTACGAACTTTTAGCAAAATGACAATGGGATCGTGTTGGAATGACGAAATTATAAAAATAGCAGACTTGGCCCCCTGATCTTAAGTGATGATACGGCCTAGGTGCAGCACGCTTGCCTAGGATAAACTAGTTCACTCGAGCCTTAAATATACCCAAATTATATTTATCAGGGAACAGTGAATTCCACAGTCTGGCAATTATCACAACAAATGTGGAAACAAAGGGCGTGGTTCGAGACCGTGGAACTTTAACCAGAAAGAAAACATTTTAAAATGGCCCTGAAAACACAAGAAATTTTCAGTTAACTATTAAATTAGAGTTTTAGTTGCTTTTAAGATAATATATAATTAGTCAATTGTATTGGTAAAGAAGTGACGTCAGAGCAGCATACCGCCATAACCTATGGGGGAATTTATTTATTACTGTTAATATGAACATTCAGTAACTACAAAGATATTTTTCCTAAAAAAAAACGTATCGTGAGTGCGTTTACAAACATATAAACTCACATACACAAACAGCCAGACTCCGAAAAACGAACTGTAGTCCATACAGATATTTGTTCCGTTCGGGAATCGAACCCACGACACGCAACGCTGTAGCCAATCGCTAAACCACAGCGCCAACCGTGTCAACAAACATTAAGAGGATTTTGAGGTACTTGTACAGTGGAACAACGTAATTAGTTTACACATTGCACGCACACGCGGTATGAAGAGTTACATACACAAACGTTAAATAAAACGAACGAGTTCTGCTTTTTATTAGTGTGCGTATGTCGCGTCACTAAGCAGTAACTATAATATCAATGTATGTATCGTCATCAGTAATCTGTGTAATTGAATAAGTTATAATATTTCGCACCCAATCATTGTAACAGGTTTGGCGCAATGGCTAACGTATCTGGTTAGTTATTAAGAAGTCGTAAGATCAAATCTCGGTTGCAATACATTCTTTTTGTTTTGTAAACATAATTTTCGTAAAACTTTCATTACCTAGTTGAATTGCTAACAATTCAATTCCGTTCACAGATGAGTAAAATAACGTTTGAGAAGTGCGCACGGAACTCTCAGCCAATTTATTTTGACCGTTTAGGATATAACTACCCACAATTTTTGTTTATTTTTTTATACTTCCACCTTAGTTTATAAAAAATGAGCATTCTTAGTTGTCAGTCTACGAATATAAATTGCAATCCTAATTATATAGATGAACACACATATTTCTGTGCGTTCTTTGTTTCTGATCCAATTGTGCTTCAACTTCTTCCAACCATGCAACAAGACGCAATTCATTGTTTTGCATGAGCAAAACGTTTTCATTAGTGAAATTGCAAGGTGATTATTAATATCGGTGAGTAACAAAGCTACTCGTGACAATGTTTTCATTACGTTAGTAATATTCCAACTCAAATTCTTAACTTATCTCACCTTTGACCTATGACTAAATTAATGTAAAATAATATTTAAATATATCAGAATTTGATTCTGATAAAATTTACTTATGCCGGTCTGTTTTTGTCTAACATAAAACATTTAGTCGAAATAAAGAAAAACTTTTAAATTATGTAATTAAAATAGTCATGAAACACGTTTATTATTTATCTAATAAATAAATAACGGTATTAAGTTTTATTACAACGAGGCAATATAAGACAGTCAGTTAATTTATCTATGATTAATTATCCACCAATTCACCATTGTTTATCTGCATTATTTTAAATATTATTTTGTTTTTATTCATTAAGGAGAACCGTGCAGTTGTATCCATCGAAGTGCGTATTCTGAAGAAATAGACCATCATCGACGTGGGCCAAAACCGAAGGCGAATTCTTCGGCTCGTTACCACGACATCGTGGCAAGGCTGTTTACGGGACTAATCCGTTTTTATCCACCCGCATAACTGCATCAACACATAATGACATGTGTGCTTATAAACAGTGCGATATCACCTGCTGACCGGCATGAAGCTGGTTTAAGTTGCAGTAAGCCACCACGGAAGATTTTTCTGTCCAACGCTCACCGGCAAAAACAAATTCTATTCGCTAGGTCATATTATTACTTATATTTATTTTAATTGGGAGAACAATGTGTTTATTTTAGTGATGAGAAATGTTTAAAGTCGTTTATGGATGGCGTTAAAATACTGTAAACGAAGCCGAATTACTATTAATATACTTAGGTTTAAAAGCTACTTCATGTTGCCGTGATTCTCTTATAAACACCTAAGTTATTATGTATAGTCCGTAGTTGACAGTTATTTGCAGTATATATTTTGAAGTGTAAGTGATGTTATTGTTATTCAGTTAGAAGTTAAATTAATTTCTTACTATCTAACATGTTGATTCACTTCACTTTCAATTCCACTTTGTTTAAATTTGTATACATTGAAAAAACAATTACCATCATTCGTCCATTCATATTCAATAAAAAGAAAACTTTGTCTTGTCTTATAAACTCTTAATGAAGTTGCCAATAGTGTTCTAATCATAAAAAAGTTAGGTATCAATAGCGATATAATAATATTTTTACAATAGTTTTGCGTTATATAAATAATTGTATTGGTTACACGTAGTTTTTTATTTGCTAATATTAAAACCCATGCCAAATTGAACCCTAAGCCAACTCTTGTAAGAAACATAATAGTCGAAACGAGCTGGCTCATTCACTAATGACCCAATAGCGATAAGGAACAATAGGATTCCGCATTCCATCTTTTATTTATTAGTGATCGATGATTCCAACGCCTAGGTTATTTAATAAAATATTTTAATTTATTTTATTGGTTTTATTTAATTACCTTTTTATTTTTTTGTTTAAGTAATTTTATTTGACACAAAATATTAATGTTTTATAGGACAAAGGAAAAATAAAAACCCAAAACCATAACACCTGCCGGGGTTTGATCTTACGACACGAGGCTTATATATGCCAAGTGGTTTCACCGACCGGCTACCTGGCCCTTATTTAAAAGGTTGAAATATTGGACTTCATTCAATTAAAATTGGTATACGTGGGTATATCATACGCACACAAACAGTTTAACTTCATAACCGACCAACCGACTAGTTCATTTACACACACAGTGACAATATCCCGTATGTGTGGCCTGTAAATCAATTGCGTTGGTCGAGTGTACAAGGCGCGAGAAGGTATTTTTAAAAATGCAATCTGTTTCACACCGCTGGCTCTGCCTCCCTCCGGGTGAACAATACAAATACAATATGGCCCTGCCCCCCGACCCGTATCGTGCGTTAAAGAGAGTTGCAAGTCAATTATCTACATTTCCTTTTTGAAAAATGTTTTTTTGCGATAACGTTTCCCCCCGCCCCCCAAACCTTCACGAAATGAGACAATTTTGGTCTCATTAGATAATATACCTTAATCTAGGCCTGAACGTTGCTTTTTAAGTAAATAAGTATAGTTTACATAAAAAAATAAAAACGCGCGAGGAATTTTTTAAGTCATAAATGTAATAGGAATTTAGATGATAAGTAATAACTTCTAGCGTAAGCAATATATCTTTAAAATAAAACGTACCTGACAGACCTAGTTTTTCATTATATATTCAACATTTCCAAAAATTATGAAAATTGGACTAAGTTTAGGGGAGCAAAACGTTATCGCATTTTGTGTGAGAATTTAGAGCCTCTCACAATCTGACATTAAAATTCTGGGACAGTAAATCAGGTGAGTAAATTACAGAGCGTAAAATCTTGTAGACACAGTAATAAAAATAAAATAATAATAAAATCTGTTTATTTTAGAACAATTTTCATACATTTGAAATCCACTTAAACTTAACTATAATCTTACATATAATTAAAGATTTTACAGTTAAGCAGTTGCTACCTTGCTTAGGAAATGTTTACAGTTTTTTCTTTTTCAATTTGACATACTATGGATTTTGGCAACTTATTAAGTATTAGGGGCAGACTGCATTTCCACACCCTCTCACCATACACATTATTATATTTGTTTATTCCAAAGGTTGGAAGATATGACAGATTACGTAAATTGTTAGATCTTGTCGTCTTATTCAGGTCACCTAAATGGTGATAATACTGCGTTACAATGGCTAAATCTCGTTTATCGAATATACTCATGACTTTACAATACTGAAACAAATTATGGTAGTTATCTTTGTTAATGAACTTCATTTTTAATGGAACAATTGTTTTTAATACATAGCCGTAGTTGGAGATTATATATGTCCTTAAGATATGTTTTATATGTTGTAGTACATTTTCAACGATTCTCTAGCGTCTGCAATTGAAGATTCTTAAATTGCGTATAGACAGCTCTTACAAAGTATGTCAATTGATCGATAGAGTCTACAGCCTTACTCCTGTAAACTCAATAATACGGTATATACTTGTATGTAGGTAATATAAATATATTATAGTAAATAAGATTAAGCTCACGAGTGCAAATAAGGCCGGAATTTGGAATCAAATCGAGAGATTCCGCTGCAAATTGATGGAAGAATTCAATGTAAGGAGTAGTGTTCACCAGCTGGGTGTTATTTTATAGGGTTATGTTTAAAACAGTAATAACTTCACAGAACTATATTACTATAATTTTAAACAATAGCGTTTGTTCTATCAATACCGAAAACGTGAAAACAAATATCTGCTAATCCAGCCATTTATGTTCGCATAATTCTATAAAGTGTATGAATCTGCAGATTTATAGTCCTTTGAGGTTCTCTTCTTGAAGTTCTTCTTATTTGTATCTTCTCTTACAGAGAAGGCACAATCAATAATCACCAGGCTTGTTCAAGATGGATTGATTTCAGATGTATAAATACACATAACACACACACACATACAGGGTGTCCGGTAATTAACGGATAACCTTAAAATGGCTTATAGTAGAACTTATGGCCATTCAGAAAAAAATAGGAAAAAAAAAATTACGAAAATAAAAATCATTTCTAGTCGTAGTGCAATAAAGTAAAAAAAAAAAACCTATTTTTTTCTGAATGGCCATAAGTTCTACTATAAGCCATTTCAAGGTTATTAATTAATTACCGGACACCCTGTATACATCACACACACATTGGCACATACACACACACATTGGCACACATACACACACATTGGCTTGTCTTGAAACCAATGTGTGTGTGTATGTGTGTGTGTGTGTGTTGTATTGAAACCCTCAACCTTAACCACTGCATCACTCTGTCTATTGGTGAAACGCGCATGAAAATTCGTTCAGTAGTTTTTAAGTTTATCACAAACAGACAGACAGACAAACTTGCGGCTTTGTTTTATAATATACTAGCTTTTGCCCGTGAATGTCGGTTATCGCGGATGAAGACGAAGTCAGAGATTAAAAAGTAGCCTGTGTCCTTCTTTAGGATTAAAGCTTTCTTCATACCAAATTTCATAAAAATCGGTTCAGCCGTTTCGTCGTGAAAACGTAACAAACAGAGTTACTTTCGCATTTATAATATTAAAGTAAGTATTAGTATGGATTATGTAGTGATGAAGTATACCCTGTTCTGAATTAGCAAAATGGACTTGACAGACCGCCACAAAAGCTGACAAAATGGTTTAGCAATATATAAACAAACAATATAAAGCTTAAAAGTTTGTTTGTTTATTTGAAGACGCAAGTCTCTGTAACTACTGGTCCAAATTTGAAAATTCTCTTGCTAATAGGAAGCTACTTTGTCACTGAGTACCTACTATAGACTATATCATCAGGTGAGATAGTGGTCAAACGTATGCCTAGCAATAATTAAAAAAAAAAATTGTACCTTAAAAACAAAAACCGGACAAGTGCGAGTCGAACTCGCCCACCGAGGGTTCCGTGCATATTTGTAGGTACATATCCATACTTCTATACTAATCCATACCTACTATCCATACTTTAATCATATTAATATAATAAATGCGTTTTTTGCGACATAAACGGCCGTATCTTTTTTTCACTTTAACATAGAGGGTTGATTTTTTTACAGCATCAAGGGACCGTAGACTTGAGTATATAGGAGGTACGGAACCCTAAAAATGGAATCTTTAATTAAATTTATTGCAGACAATGTCGCGGGCAAAAGCTAGTATAATAACATAATTAATCTTTTAACCACCACGGCTAACAAGCAAAAACGTGCCCTCGGCGCCAAGCTAAATTACATACCTAGGTAATGTACGTATAGAAGTCTGTCATGTTAAGGGTTGCCATTCGTCCCGATATATCGGGACTGTCACCGTTATTGTGGCCTCTGTCCCGACGTCCCAACAAAGCACTACCTATATTACGTCCCGTTTTTTCGCGTGGCTATTGAAATACGCGCGTCAAATTCTTGCGACGTTGCGAGTTTGTTGCTGGGGAAGGGAGGCGTCGTCGAAGGGAGGGAAAATATTTAATTATTTTTCCATACACTGTTAGGACAGAAGCTGAAGGAATTTTGCGCTTATGTTGATATCAATCATCAAAATTTATTGTCGCATTCAATAACAAGATGGCTATCACTGCCCGCGGTTAAAAAGATTCTCAAACTTAGGACTCCACTAAAAAAACTAATTTAACGCTGAAGAGAGACCACCTAAAATAATTTCTGTTTTTTTTTAAGTCCAATCAGTTTTTATTTCCTATTTCTGCAGTTCAATTTGAATTTGTTTCACAAAAATATAAAAAGCGTTAAGGAGAACAAACTGTCAATAATCAAAATAAATCAGATATTAAAGCAAACACATTTTTTGTATCTAATGTCAATAGGTATATACCTATATTTTTCTTTTTGCGTCCCGACACGAGGCTTGCCAAAAATGGCAACCCTAGTCATGTAGGCGTGACCTTGGCATGTTGGGCACATTTTGTTTTGCCATTTATACATAACTGCACCGGCCAAAACGTTAACTCAATACGAAGTAAATAATAAGGCAAATTTATTTATTTATTTATTTATTTTATCACACGCACAACTACCTTTACAGGTTACACCCCCAATGCGATAGCGTGGTACTTAAGTAATTAAATTAAAAACTAACATTAAAATTAAAAATAAAATCCTTATTATGTATAGCACAGTACATACAATGTAGTCTTTGTGAATTCATTCAGAGAACAAAAAAACAAATCAATTCTGTCAGCAGTGTCATTGAGTACATGCAAGGCGCGCGTCAGTGGCGCTTTGCTGAGCAAGTTGGTTCGTGCGCGCGGCACTGCTAGTAGCCGTGGTCGCCGGCGTCGCAATACGTAATTATCTGGCACATCAAAATATATCTCCTTTAAAACACCAGGATTACACGTCTTACCACGCAACAGTTTAAAAATATATGTGACAATTGCTAAGTCCCTTCTTGTCTCCAGTTTGTTGTACCCGACCATGCCGATTACGAACAAGGTTGGTTGAAATTGTGTTTCAATTCTGTACATTAACCCACAGTTGTAGATGTGATAAATTCAGAGCATACGCACCAATTATTTCTTGCACAAGATTTCTCAAAAAGTCTCTCCTTCTTTCAAAATCCATCGTCATTTCCGCTCGTGTCGACTCAGCTCACTCATATACATACCTATACAATGTACACCATCTGTATACCATGGATAGGCAGCTAAATTGATATAAGACGGTGTAACCCACTCGCTGGATCATCCCTAGAATGCTAAATGGGATACTACGATTTAAGAGTCTTGATACTTTTTTTTTGTTTGAAACGTTTTACAAAAATACTGGTAAGTAATATTTGAAGCACTCCTTCAAATATTACTTGTAATTTTGTAATCTATATAATAAAAATTAATCTTTGTTCGTTAGTCTCGCTAAAACTCGAGAACGGCTAATTTTGGTCTTGAAATATTTGTGGAAGTTCAGGAAAGCTTTAAGCGGTGAGAATATTTAAAAATCAATTGGTAGGACAACGTCTGTCGGGTCAGCTAGTAACTATTAAAATATTATGGTTAGGGATCAAAAACGAAATAATGAAAAGTAAATTTTCAGCTGTAAAAACTGTTTTTCAAGATTGACAGTTTTATGAAAGAACTAAAAATTATATAATTTTCCTATGCGTACAATAAATGTAAGTACTCAGAATTTTTATACATGAAAAGTCAGGTTTTTACTATCATCTTGATTTTTATAGGTACCTATGAATACTCTACCTATAAAAATTAACAAAAAAAAAAACGAGGAAAATTCTCATTAATGAAAACTATTCAAAGTCTGTATCATTATTATAAATGTTGACGAAATCAACATCATTAAGTACTTTATCTACTAATTCAATTACTTTGTTTTAAATTTTAACATAATCATCGTTCCAATCATACCTTCTCTAACAACGTTAAGTACTTGATTCCGATTATTTCCGAAACTAACCAGTAACATTAATTATTAAAATTAAAATGATACTCCTTCGATTACAGCGGAACAGCGAATAAATAACATTGGGAAACAAAATTCTTTAATCTCCATGATCAAGATTGTTCACCAGTTAAGCCATCGTTTCACCCCCGACCTGCCCCCCTAATCCACAAATAGGGGCGTGACTTCTTACCGTAGACCAATCAGAGAGCACCGCGCGCGCAAGTGTATCGTCTCGACCAATGAGGGACCGCCAATTAGGGATCAAAAGCTTGCCGATTTGGGGTTGCATTTCAACGTTTGTCGTTTTGTTAACGTCACTTATTGAAGACTACCTGTTAGGTACCCGGATTTGTCTGTAGACTTTTTATTTAATTAAAACATGAAATTGTTATTAAATCAGTTTGGTCGTTGGCCTATTCTGTCAAAATCTCTCGTTGAATTTAAGTGAAATGAGATTGACGTGAGTTATCCCATAGCTTATCTCACCTGAAATTTACCTGTTTTAAAAATAGCGCTTGAAATATCAAAATTGTTGTTTAGATTTATATAAAGCTCATAATTGTTTAATTATTTTTGACTATAGATACCAAAATTGGTGCTCCGAAATAGCGAGACGGCGCGCGGCGCCGCGAAGATACATTACGTAAAACATCACTGAAATTTGGAAAAAAAAAATAGTAAATAATTTTAAATTCCATGAGCACCCTTGAATGAAAGGACCTTAAATCGTTGAAGGTCATAGCAGACAATCTGTTTCTAACACTAGTGGAGGATTGACCCTCAACATTTTGGCCCGGCATTTAATGTAGAATTAATTACTAGCACTCTGCCCGCGACTTCGTTTGCGTAAATTTTCTCAAGCATCTCTAATTTTTTAACCAACTTCAAAAAGGAGGAGGTACTCAATTCGATTGGTTTTATTTTTTTTATGTATGTACACCGTGATTCTTCTTTAGTTTGATGCGGAATAGTTGCCATTTGGTCCCTAATTTAACATAGTTTGGCTTAGTAGTTTTTATTTTATGAACATTTTTTTTATTTTTTATGTTTGTTCACGCATACCATTTTTCAGTGTGGTCCGATTTCGATGATTCTTTTTTTAATTGATAGTGTACATACCTCAAATTTGGTCTTATATATACATTTCAAGAAAATATTGTACCCCTAAGCGTAGAAAATTAAGGGATAACTGAATTTTTTTGGTGTCACCGTTTTGTAAGAAGTAGGCACTAAAAAGCGAAAAGAAAAAATTTTAACGGCGGCTTTGGTTTTGCTTGTTGTTATATAGTTTATATTGCCACCGACTTGCCAATTGAAAATTATTTTTTACTTTTTGAAGGCGGTTGTCTTGATGCAGGGATAACGTAGCATCCTATTGTTGAAAGATTTTTTTTTATCGGATAAGTAGTTTTGGAGATTACCTCCTACATACCAACTTCCAAAGTAACGAATCAATTTTGCCTCATTATTATACTAGTACCTACCTTTAAAGATTACAGATTTATCGACTTTTATCGCCGACCCTACCTATGTGTTAGTTTATAAACGCTCTCTTAAAATCTATGCATCAGCTTTTTGCAGGATTTTTGTTCGAAAACACTATTAGGGTTGCGTACCTTTTTTTTTTTTTTTGGTACGCGGTGGAAAATCCTCGTGGATGTCCTCCGCCCTGGGGCGGGCGGAGGGGTCTGTCAGACTCTTACTGACTAAAAACCACCCCGGTGTTCCATCTCACACCTACGTCGGGGGTCGCGGGAACTGGAGATACTTCCGCAACCCCTGGCTGGTGCCGGCCCGCTAGGGCGGGCCACATCACGGGTCAGGGGGGGGAGTGAGGTGTTAGACTCCCCCCCGGACTTCTGAGAGGGGCGCGCGTGGAACACTACGCGCCGCCACCTGATGTATGTCGGGAGCGACAGACGTCCCCGAGTCTGCCGCCCCTGGACCCATTTAGGGGGCCCGGAAGAGGGCGTAGGGCATAGGGTTGCTTACCTACCCTAGGTGCGGGAACTCTATTACTAAGACTCCGCAGTCTGTCCATCCTTCTGTCACACTGTAAACCGTAATAGACCGTAAAATAGATACCTACGTAAAAGTTTCACAGAGTGTGTATTATTAGTATTTTACTGTGCTATGTCCTTGACAATTCAAAAGTGCCACTGCCAGTAACTCGTTTATTTGAAATAAATAATATAATATAATATGTGGGGACATTTTCACACACGGCCATCTGACCCCAAACTAGGGAGACCCTGTACTATGGGTGTCAGACAGCTGATATACATACACAAATACATTTTTTTTTTGTAAATACATACATATATAGGTAAACAACACACAGACACAGGGCAAACACAAGTGCTCATCACACAAATGTTTACCCTGGGCGGGAATCGAACCCGCAACACGCTGCGCAGCAGTCGATCGCTCAGCCACTGCGCCAACCGTGTCGTCAAAAAAAAAATGATTTGAGTTTGAGTGTATAACAACAAAGAATAAAAATAAAATAAAGTTAAAAAGAAAGGAGCTTTTTCTACTACTACCTACTACTAAAAAAAGGTGTAGATGACCATGGCTGATTCGAGGCGGAAGATACCTTGGAAAGTAATAATAAAATAATAAATCTTTATTTTAAAATTACATTCTCTATGTTTAGGAGAGTGTGTATTGTAAGGTGGTGTGTGTGCGTGAGTGGTGTGTATATGTGCGTGAGTGTATGCGTATCTATATGTGATGGTGTGTGTGTCTGTGTGTAATGTGCTTACGATGTGTGTTATACATTGTATGTTAGTAAAGACTCTGTATAAGAATAGTCCTTCAGTTGGAGCCACTCTGTTAATTTAGTTTTTAGTTCATGTGTGTTCAGGTTTGTGATGTTTAAGTGTTTATTAATTTTGCAATAAATATTGTGTACTTAGTGTACAATATTGGCGTGTCGCGAAAGTGGTCTTGTGTTGAGTCGATGGTGGAATATATGTACGTTTATTTGGATGGAGCTTTTTCTAAGTACTACTATCTACTACAAAAAAAAGGTGTGACCATGGCTGATTCGAGGCGGAAGAATACCTTGGAAAGTAGCAAGGCCCCAGGGGAGACCTTTTCCCAACAGCGGGATAACACATGCTGTAAAAATAAAAGCGGCCAAGTGCGACTCGGGCTCGCCCATGAAGGGTTCCGTAGCAGCAAGTAACATAATATAAAAGTAACGTAAACGTCCCTTTGTGCCTTTTGGCCTAGTTCTGTTCTGTCTCCTGCTTGATTTGGAGGGAAGTGGAAAATATGTTTTTCTTTCTCCTCCGCTGTTCTTTTCTGATTAATTTCGTTGCGGGATCCAAGACAGTTGAATCGTTTCTCTGGGACTCGTCGAGCTTCATTGCTCTGGCGCTTTTCGGGTGGTCGCCACTGTTGATTCTGGCTTACAGGAGTTACAGTGGTTAGGGAATAGCGTGGCGGGCTTGTCACAATAAAAAAAAAAAAAAAAAAAAAAAGTAGTGCTGTTTACGATTTATGACGTATAAAAAAACTACTTACTAGATCTCGTTCAAACCAATTTTCGGTGGAAGTTTACATGGTAATGTACAGTACGCAAAAGAGATAAGTATCCATGTCGTCGGGAATAGTTGAAGATTTCTTAGAAACTAATGGGGGCTTTCAAATGAAATTTTATTAAATCATTGAACTTGTAACGTAGTAATTAAGCATTAGCTAATAAGAATATATACTGTATCATTTAGAAGTTGGTGTCAATAATAAACGGAACGTAGAACCATCAACATCTCTTTAATTTACCTAAGTCCCGTCCTTACAAACTGTTTGTTCTCTATAAATTGTATTTTATTTTATTCATAAAAACCTATCGGTTTCTAAGTACAGTACGGTCAACGTAACTTGGCGCGTCTGAAGTTAGCCGATTAGCTGCGCAGTAGACAATTTCGTTCCTAAAAGTTCCATTGCGCAGCCAAACAGCTAACTTCAGACGCGCCAAGTTACGTTGACCGTATTGTAAACTTCAACTGTTTCCGGCGACATGGATACTTATCTCCTTTGGTGACCGTACATCATATTTTTTTTAGTTTTATCATTCTCTTATTTTAGAAGTTACAGGGGGGAACACATTTTACCACTTTGGAAGTGTCTCTCGCGCAAACTATTCAGTTTACAAAAAAATGATATTAGAAACCTCAATATCATTTTTGAAGACCTATCCATAGATACCCCACACGGGTTCCGTTTTTTGCCAATTTGCTATGGAACCCTAAAAGTACTTATATAGTTAAATATTGCACGGTGTTGCAAAACCTTTCGTATTCTTTTCCGAATCGCACTTAGGCGGTTTTTAAAGTACGAAAACACTACCAATAGGTACCAGATACGAAATCTGTGACAGTAGCACGTACGCAAACGTTTTGCTAACACTACGAGTGGTACCAAGTGGTACTATATAGTGACAACAAAGGCCGAGTTGATAGCTCTAAGTGGTGATAAGCCGGGTGCTCATTAGCGGGTAGAGGCGAGTTCTCACCCTATGCAATTAAGGGCGCTAAGGAGGGACGCGGTGAAATGTGAGTGGGAGACGGGTTAGTGATGTTGGTAGGAAGTTTTCAAAATAAAACTTACAATTTTTAAACTCTCAGATTATGAAACAAAAGGTAGACAGACCGTAAAGCAAATACAAATTTCAAAGTGAATACTTACCTACAATCTCGTAATTGTATTTTCTTTTGAATTTGTATTTGTTTTGTTTAACGATGTGGCGTTTCGTGCTATACTGATTCGTAGTCAGTAGGTGCACGAAGCGCGTTGTGGGTATTCGATTTTGAATTTGTATTTGCTTTTTTGGCTTCACTGTCAGTGTTCCGCACGGTCTATTTGTCTTTTGTTTCATAATCTGAGTTGCATCATCATCATTTCAGCCGAAAGACGTCCACTGCTGGACATAGGCCTCCCCCAAAGGGGGGGTTTTGCCATAATCGCCACGCTTGGCAGGCGGGTTGGCGATCGCAGTATGGTTGTTACAAATGCACAGAGAACGCTGCTGCCCATTCTCTGGTATGTCCCTTAGTCGCCTCTTACGACACCCACGGGAAGATTTATGGGAAATCTGAGTTTATACTACACTTATTATTGTGTCGGTGTCGGTGATAAAGTATGACATACAAGCGCGGTCTCAACTGTCAATATCATTGACAGTTGACACTACTACAAACCGGCAAAATTATGTAGACATAAAATCATGCGTTTCACTTTCTAAACAATTGTATTTCTATTTTAGGGCTTGTACACAAAACTGCGGCTTCGCATCGCAGAAATCTACGAGCTCCCACGACGCATCGCAAGAACTTGCGAATTGACTCGCATCGCACTGTCCTGCGATGTTACGTCACACTCAATGACACCATTTTAGTCACAGAGTACATTTTATATTAGTATAATTTTAGTCCGCGTTGAGACAGCGTTTAGGCAAGACGTACCTATGCAAATGACAATGCCAGATCCTGCCCCACCCATGTACAGAAAAAGTAAATTAATGAAAATAATTGTAATGAATATAGAACCTTTCAATAGTAAATTGTTTTTCTTTAGAACTTGCGGATTACGAAATACCTACCCACAAAATACAAACTCATTTTACCTAAAATATAATTTAACCTATAATCAAAATCATTATTGTTTTTAGATTTAAACGTAAACCGCAAGTTCTACGATACCTGAGACTAATGTTTAGTTATCAGCAATAAATAAACAGTAAGATGCTACTTATTGCACATGACTTTTATTGAGTGGGGCAAAGTTCTATAGAGTTTCTGGCTTTGATGTAAAAAAATGTCAGAGTACGACGTAGATTTTTTTATATCACAGATTAGGTAGCGCCATGTCTTTGGGACACTAGTAACGAGGATTATAGAAAACAATATTTAAACAAGAAGCTTAGAAGAACGTAGATAGGTAAAAGTTTATTTCCAAATTTCGAGGCGAAAGATTTTTTTCTGTATCTCCATAGCAATAACAGAAGTGCGCACTTCTTTATACTATCCATCTCACGACCTACTTTACAAAATACGTTCAGTACGTTTTATTTATTTATTTATACTTCATACACAAAGGTACAAAGGCGGACTTAATGTCTACGGTCGTCGAAGGATTGGGTCACCCGAATCGTGGAGGGGAAGGCCTTGCCGCACGAAATCGCATCGCAGCAATTCGTGCCGTAGTTTTCTGCGTTGCGAATTCGCATCACACTCGGCGGCCTGGGAGTGCGCTCGTAGTCTTAGTTCGCTTACACATGACATTCGTGATTCATTATTCATTCAAGAATAACACACTATTGGTTACGCTACGTTTGTGATGGAAAAACGCAAACGAAGTTACCTGAGTAAAATTATTCATGGGTTAATTCGAAAATCTAAAAAAAATACAAAAACGGCTCAATATCTTACATATAAAAATCTCCTGTGCGTGTGTATGAAAGTGAACTCCTTCTAAACGGCGGCGGTACCGATTTTGGTGATTTTTTTTGTTTAGATTCACAATCGGACCCGGTAGGTGGCACTGCAGTCGAGTTGTAGGATTTTTATTTTAAGGGCAGGACAACGTCTGCCAGGCGCGCTAGTTGGAATATATTTATCTTATTATCTACATCTCACTAAATGCTTCAATAAAAGATAACAAATCTGCTATTTTGACACAACTAAACAGCATTTATAAAGTGGTACTTCGCCACCCCACAGAGTGGCAGCGACTGCCAATTAAGTACCAAAGTGGTACTACATTGATTGGAGATAAGTCACGCGCATTTGTTGATTTTATTCAGTGTTGGTACAATATTGCAGCGAAGATGATTTGTTTATTTATTTATCTTCTTACATTTTTATGATAGATATTGGTTAAATTGGATAGTAGTAGTACCTATCAAATGAATATACTTACTTTTTACTTATGACGTCACTTGTGAGTAGTCGTTTGCCAGATATTCAAACTTATTTGAGTAGTTCCTGTAGGTACCTCCTCTACGGTCTACTCGTACTTACCTATAGCCCTTATGTGCTACTTTTACTTTACAAGTTAAAATCGATGGCAAATCATAAATAATATTATCTGTCTTTAATTATTGTAAGTGGTGTAAACCGTGGTAATTAAAGTAAAAATAAATAAATAAATAAATCATGCAGGCCATTTAACCTTTTTACCATCTTCTTAGTCAGGAGTCGGGTTGGATTTTAGTCCGTAAGAGTCTGACAGACCTCTCCAGGGTTTATGACATCCTGACGATTTTCCACGCCGCAACAAAAAAAGGGACCGTGGGAACGTACGAACTTTCCTCAATCCCCGTTTCATTTTATACCTTTGTGTTTTTCTTTTTGTTCCGGCGTCCTGATGGATGTCCTCCGCCCTGGGACGAACGAAGGGGTCTGTTAGACTCTTACTAACTAAAAACCACCCCGGTGTTCCATCTTACACCTATTTTAGGGGGCCGCGGAAACGTTCGATCCTTCCGCAACCCCCGACTGGTGCTGGGCCGCTTTTTCGGGTCTCCTTAGAGGCCATTTTATACCTAATCCAACTCCTTACACTATATAAACTTGTGTAAACCCACGGACTACAAACGTTTCTAGTCCAACTCATGTTTAACAAATATAATATCTTTTCCCAATAACCACCTCCTACATTGTACCAACACTTACTATTCTACTTACACCGTTTACAAAGCGCTTTGATAAAGATAATTTAGCCGCGTGCGTCCAATAAACGCATCACTTTTGCTCACAAAATATATTTTGACAGTTCTAATTCAATTTCCCGCGCAATTTGACAGGGGGATACACTATCCCATAGAAAGATCGGCCATTTTGACTTGACCCGCCATGGCGACGCTGCGTCCAAAGACAACTGTCAAACTTGGTACATTTTTAATTTAGCTCCATCTTCGCTATAGGTACAAATAAAATGGTAGATTTTTAATTTAGTAAATTAAGCTTTTATTTTCATTCAAGTTTGTTTGAAAGAGTAATTTGGTTACGTTTTATTTAGGAGTTGATTATTTCTGTGATGTTTCTGATTGGGGTGAGCAATTGAGAATGTCAAACGATGTTTAAATGTTTCGGAAACTTTGACGTTGATAAAATGAAAATTATGTTGTTACTAAACAGTATGCAGGTACTGTGTGAAAATTAGTCTTTTACAGAACGTCCGTCAAGCTCAGATCATCCCTCATACATAGATTTAAAGGCATTTGATTGAAAACTTCGAATAAAATAAACAGGTTAAATCGTTGGGTAGGTAGGTACAGTTTATTAGACACATTTCCATGACGACGATGCGGAGCAACTTTAGATGCCGTTTTGTTTACCTATCGTATTACAACCACATAAAGTCAAAGTCAAATCATTTATTTCAATTAGACCATTAAAGACACTTTTGATCGTCATAAAAAAAAAATTGATTCTAGTTGCCCATTCCAAAAGGTAGTTTCGTATGGCAACGAATGTGCAAGAACTTACTCTTTAAAAAAAAAATGTGTACAACATTTTGCATTTACAGTATAAAGTTATAAAACTTATGCGTGAACACGATGGACCTTGCATAAAAAACACTATAAGTATTGAAGTATGTACAAAGTATTACAAGATTAAGAACGACAGCCAAGTTGTATACCTACATAGATACATAGTGTTCACATATATTTACAATTATTGAAAAAGTAGACAACAACTCCTTACATTTCAACAAACTACGAACTAGTGTGTGAACCAGAGCAAGAATTAAATATAATGTATATATATATTAAGTATAGATTAAGTAGTTTTGATTAGCAATCAGTTTGATTTTGTCTAGACTGTAAATTGTCCTATGGAACCCGGACCAGCATGTTTCCAAGCATTATTATCATGGATATAATCCTCTAAACTGTAATATGCTTGTTTATAGAGTGTACTTTTAATATATGTTTTAAATTTTCTTTCACTTAGTTGCAATATATCACTAGGAATTTTGTTATAACACATAGCACAGTACCCCATAAAAGATTTTTGAACTTTAGACAATCTAAAATATGGTTGAGCTATTTTGTCTTTGTTTCTGGTATTAATATTATGTCTATCACTTACTTTATTAAAAATATGTTGGTATTTTCTTACGTACATAATATTTTCATAGATAAATTGGCAAGGCACTGTCATTATATTTATATTTTTAAATAGTTCCCTCAGAGATTCACAGCGACGTAGATTATAAATGGCTCTAACAGCTCTTTTTTGTAAGATAAAAATAGATTCAATGTCGGCAGCCCGACCCCACAGTAAAATACCATACGACTTAATGCTGTGAAAGTAGCTAAAGTAGACCATACGCGCAGTTTCTACATCTGACAACTTACTGTCTTATCTTTCTAACAACATAAGCCGCGGAGTTTTTGATTCTTTCTCTTATTCGTACACAGATAACCTAATAAAGTGCAAGATTTAAAAAAAAACATTTTTATGATGGGGATGGCCCCATCGAACGAACTACAACGCGAGCGTGATTGAATTTTTTTTTGTTTCAACCAATGCAAAGCTCAAAAACAAACGAGTGAGTGAGAACGCGATAACATCACAGGAAAATCAGCGCGCGAAAATTTCACAAAACTTGTTCCAAGGCATACCTACGTGATTTTGAAAAAGCCTTACTAGTTTTTGATAAAAATGTTTGTAATGTAGAATCACCATTACATGTGCAAGGTTTGTATGAAGCTCTTTTTTTACTTTTTCAATGTATGAGTGCATTATGAACGGCCAAACTTCAGATAAAATTGTTCAAAAAAGCTGATTTTCGGATGAGTTTACTGAATTTGTTTCTCAAAAAAGTTTATTTTTGGCTTCATACAAACCTAGATTTAAACCACAAGATACCTGTGTGTTAAAAATATTTGGAAAATAATTTGTTATAACGCCGTAATCGCGTACGAGCGTTTGTATGGGAAATATGACGGGTTGGGCGCGCTCTTAACTCACTGTGTTGTAACAATACTCACGTTTCGTTTAATGAAAAAATATGTAGAAATTGACAAATTTATTTGGTGAATTGAAAAACACTATCATTATAATTCTAATTATAAATAGGTTACATTACGAAATAATTAGATATTGATAAATGTTATAGATAGGTACCTACTATTATTATTATCTATTATTATTATTACATATTTATTTTTCAATGACGTCAAAAGCGACAATTGCATGTGTCTGTTATGGCGCAACAATTTAAAAATCCATACTAATATATTATTATAAATGCGAAAGTAACTCTGTCTGTAACGCTTTCACGATGAAACGGATGAACCGATTTTGATGAAATTTGGCATGAAAATAGATTTAACTCCGGGGAAGGACATAGGATACTTTTTTTCCGCGACTTCGTCTGCATCCACTATAACCGACATTCACGCGGACGAAGTCGCGGGCAAAAGCTAGTATCAAATATGGGGACCGAACAAGAACTGCATGGGTAACTATGGCAACGATCTATGGCAACGAGACGAAACTCTACATTGCGCGAGGCCCACCACGCACTTAGCTGGTTTTTTTTTGTTGGATTATTATTATATTTCTAAGGCATTGTAATATCTATTTGGAATCCTTAAAATGAGCTCTTTATTTTGATACCCACATTGCAGAATATCGAAGAAAAAATAGTTTTACTACGTGATTTTTATTTTTATTTTTTAATTATTACTGTCATGATATACATTTTTAGAATCCTTATAATAAGCCCTTGAATTTGATACCCATATTATAGCTTTAGAAAAAAAATTTTTTTTTTATTTGAAACAATGGTCCCAGCTGCCGCGTTTATTTATTTTTTTCGTCACATACTCTAAGAACACTTGGACTAATGAGACGAATCTAACGATACCCTAACGAAATAGATCCGTTCAGTAGTTTCGAAGATATCAGGTAATAAAGAATATTTTATTTTATTTTACCGGCGCGAAAAACATAACCCTTTCCTTGCAGTCGGAGTAAAAAGCACTAAAATCTGTACGGGGGTATTATTTTAATATTATAATAACGTCATGTACATTAAAATGTAATTGATTCTCTTCAATTATTTAGTGAGTAATGTATTCTCTCATGTGGCTACACCATAAGTAAACTCGGTAGAGTTTGGTTGTCGTACAGCTGACGTAGCGTAGGTACAGTTCAGGCGCAGCTTACGCGCAGTTCAAAGATTACAAGTATACCGTTTATCACTCAAAAACTTGAACTTAACTGCAACTGCACTACAACTTCATCGGCGCGTCATAAAATTACGTGAATTAGGATTCAATACTTTTCCAGCTGATCAATATTTTCTTACATTTGAATAAGGTATAATCACAGATATAGATAGACCAAGATAACGCAAGTATCACGATCTGTATGAAAACCAAGCGTGCCATTTTTTGGACGTCACAATGTAGGTAATACGAATGTTTTGTTTTTCCTTATTATTCCTTATTTCCTTATTACCAAGTATTACTGAGGGTATTAGATTAAAGATAATAGTTTTTTAAATTAATTACGCATAATATTAATCACAAAATGACTTTATTTTTATTCGTAAGTCAGGCACGAAAATAGGCACGCGAAGTAATTGCTCTTGCTCTTGCTCTATCTATATCTGTCTATATCTGTGGGTATAATTATTATAAATCACTAGCTGACCCGACAGACGTTGTCCTGTCCCGATCTACCGAACATTTGGATGGGGGATGAAAAGGGGGGGAAAAAGGGGGATGAAAAATAGATGTTGGCCGATTCTCAGACCTACCCAATATGTACACAAAATTTCATCAGAATCGGTCAAGCCGTTTCGGAGGAGTACGGGAACGAAAACTGTGACACGAGAATTTTATATATTAGATTTATTGTTTAGCTTTTGTTTTTGTTTATTTTAGAAGCTTGTGGCTAAGTCATACGGATCGATTGCTGATTACCGCGGTCAGTCCCTGAATGGGTGACCATCCACTTCATAGCGAGATCCCTCCTTATCTCGAAAAGCATGTAAAGGCGTTGATCCCGGCTGTCATTCGTAGATGTTTGGCAGTCGTTATGTCAGAAAGTCTGACAACCAGTCTTATCAAGGGGTATCGTGTAACCCAGTAACTGGGTTGTGGAGGTCAGATAGGCAGTCGCTCCATGTAAAACACTGGTATTCAGCTGCATCCGGTTAGACTGAAAGCCAACCCCAGCATAGTTAGCAAAAGGCTACGCAGATGATTTATTCTTTAGCTTTTCAATAGACAAAAACTAGATAGGGTAGTGGCACCAATTAATGAACGATTAAGCGTTTTTGACAACTTTAAGGATCTGTATCTCAGTCATCTCATGATATTGGTGCTCCCTGATCTTTTTAATGATTCCATATATTCTCAAGAAACGATCGATAAAAAAATTACTTCTTAAATCTACAACTTTCTTTTTAAAAAACATGTTTTTAATTTTTATTGTTCAAATCCTCTAAGTTAAACACTGAGTCCTAACATTTTACACCCAATAGTTGAACTAAATTTGGAATGAATAGTATTAGAAATAAAACATGTGGTTAGTTTTGATAAATGCTTTTAATTATTGATCTATAAAAATCAGTCATGACTGAAAACATTTTTAATGTATTTTGCGTATACATTACCAATACTAATGCGTTTACGTGATATAAATTAGACCTAGAATCTGAATTAAGTAGGTAGGCATACATTAAAAAGTTAGAAATTCCCCACCGCTTTACAAAAGCAAAATTACACACAAAAGTAACACACAACAATACAAACAAATAATCATTATTTACAAAATCAAATTCTAATCCTTTTTAACTACCTACTGCTAATAAAGTCAGCCAATGTTGAGAGCTTAGTTCCGCTACTCGCCGCGTGGCGCGCGCGTGTCGCTACTCAGATTTCTTGAAGGGCTCCTCGAAAATGACGTATTGTTTTCTTTCCTGTTTTAAAAAAGGGAGATTTTTGACGTTGAGGCGTACTTAGGATAAAGATGTCATCCGTTTAGGCTTCAAGGGTTTGGAGACAGTCTATCGACGGAAGTCGGTTGAAGTCTTTTGTTTCTTAATTATATTTTAAGCGAGGTATTTTCTAAGTGTGTCGTCCTTGCTTTCTTCTAGCTTTATTGGGAACTAGCTTTTATTTATTTATTTAATAACACTTCAAGTACAGAGGCGGACTTAATGTCATAGGCATTTTCTACCAGTCAACCTTTGGGTGATGCAGAGACAAGCAGTGGTAGGTGTAATCTGAAAATAATTTTATTAATACTAAGGTAAACTACAAGGATATAAAAAAATACTATAAATATATATAAATACTATATAAATATATATCAAACTACATATATATTACTGTAAATAGATATTTACATGAATATACAAAAATAAAAAGACAAATAAAGGAGAAAACATTTTTCACATTTTTTCTTTTTTCTACGTGTGTCGCGGATCAAAAAGTAGTCTATCAAATTCAAATTCAAAATCATTTATTTCAACCACTTCCAGGTCATAAATTACAATTTCAAATAAAATTTCATTACAATAAAAATAATAAATAAAATAACATAAATAAAATTTAAAATTATTATTATCATTCAAATAAAAACAGACTATTAAGACAGTGGCGAATTTGCAGTCTTGGCCGCCCTAGGCCCCAGGCCATGTAGTAAGTACCAGCCGCCCTTATCTCAGCACCCATCCTATGGACTACATAATGAATTTACTTTATTGCCAACTTTAATGATGTATAGTGTATAATGAAATGTAGTATATGATGCGGTGCAGTTCGGCCCGCCCATAGATATGAGATTTAGATTTCTATGCGCCCGCCATTATGCGCGGCCCTTTAGAATATGTAGGTACTTTGAGTAATTTCTGTGTTAACATCAGTGAGTTTTTTGTCACGATTGGCCGCCCCTAATATCTGGCCGCCCTAGGCCCGGGCCTACTGGGCCTTAGGGCAAATCCGCCACTGAGCAAAGATAATAAAACATATAAATACCTACATACTGTAATGTATGTTATTTCCTGACGGCTGTAGTGACAGTTGTGATTTGACAGTTATGTTTGCATTACGCTTGCTATAATCACACGCCTTTTCACATATATATCGATGCCTTTTCATTTCAAATGTACAGTACGCAAAGGAGATAAGTATCCATGTCGCCGGAAACAGTTGAAGTTTACTTAGGAACCGATAGGTTTTTATGAATAAAATAAAATACAATTTATAGAGAATAAACAGTTCAATGATTTAATAAAATTTCATTTGAAAGCCCGCATTGGTTTCTAAGAAATCTTCAACTATTCCCGACGACATGGATACTTATCTCCTTTGCGTACTGTACATATTTCTCAGTGGCGATGAGGATAGGATACCTACTACTATAAATAAATCATAAGTACTATAAATCTGGCGTTATAGAGTTCTCTACCTACCCCTTTAGGCAATATAAGCATGATGTTATTGGATGTGGACAGTTTCCTTAACCTGTTTCTTACAAGTAAATAATAAACCGCACTAAAGGCTGACGTTAAGCTTATGGAGCCCACACACGTAACTTTTTACTTGCACAAATTTTTACTTGCACAAGTATACAAAATGTGTGTAGGTGAATTATGTGCAAGTATCTGAGTCATGAAGCCGTGTGGTGCCAGCCGCGAATAGCACCACCCCATTTCTACCCGTGTGTGTCGTAAAAGCCAACAGAGGGATATTGACCAGAGGATAGGCAGCAACGTCCTTCTGAGTACCACAACAACAAGCCAAGCATGGAGATTACGGCTGAGCCCTCCTTGGGGGAGATCTATGCCCAGCAGTGGGCGTCTAAAGGTTGACATGATGATGACGATGATGATCTGAGTCATTTGGGGGTACACCGGCGCTCAATCATACTACTTATACATATATCCTGCGCCGCGCACGCCTCCTGCGGTATGCTGACATTTCGCTACATAAAGGATAAGCCACAGCCTAGACCGTAAGAGATAGAGAGGTCCAGGTTTTTTTAAATGTAGCCCAACTTAATACCCCGAGGGCTTTTTTCCTTATCGCTTCTCGTTTTCGATAAATTGACGATTTAATGCGAAAAGACACCGAAAAAACGAGACATTTTTCTACATTTTTGCGATTTTTGAAATTTTTTTTTGATTTTTCAAATTTTTTTTCACCATATTGTAGCCCTTGTTAAGACACATCTTTTGAGACCTAGAACATCTAGGTAGCCCCAAAACTCACGAGACCAGGGCGATGTCTCACTCTGACTGAAATTTGGGGGCTATACTGAAGCGATCGAAAAAACATTTTCAATGTTAAAAGATTTGTGGATTGATTATGTGCAAATATCAGAGCCACATATGGGTACAACAACGTCAACAACGCAGCGTCTCGCTGTCTTGTCCAAGTCTATACTTGCGCAAGTATATCGTACGTGTGCGGCTCCCATTAATATGACAAGGGGTGAGTCGGGCTCCGGTTACAAACAAGCGGGTTTTTTACCGCGCTTGTTATCCCACTATTACTCGGAAATAGGGTTGGCACGACAAAAACTTAAGATAATAGATATTATGGGTTATTTTGAAGACGGTAATAAGCTTGGAGTTTAGAGATACCTATTACTAACATCATAAACTATTATTTTTATTCTACCAAAACTAAACTGCTTTACAAAGTCGCGGGTGGAAGCTAGTTGATTAAAAATCATAAGTAAAAATTCCACAGATCTCGTGTCTGCCACAACCTTCGACATAGAAAATGAATCTACTGATTTTAATTTTTACAAAGGTACAACTTCTGCAACACTCGTCAGTGATACGCACCTGCAGTATATTTTTATATGTAGCCCAAAGCCACGTCTATAGGATTTTTTATTTTATTTTAGTGATATCTCATTTTGTTTGCATTTCTCACATTTTCGATTTTCAAAAAGTTAAGGTAGTTTTTGTTTTTAGCCCTTGACTATACGCGTCTTTTGACATCGTAATCAGCTACCTAGTCCCAAAACCCACGACACCAGGGCCTCAAGTCTGCTATTACAATAGTGTCAGAATAATCTATCATTGATTTCATAATTGTTGACTTTGACAAGTTTGGTAATCTACTAATATAATGGCGTCATTATGACTTTCCAATGGTCAAGGGCCAACCATTGACACGCCATTGAAAGAAATGATATAGAATGGTAATCTCGTACAAAATGACAACAGCAGTGCTATTCTGTTACAATCTCCCTCGGTGAACACCTAAGTGAAGTGAGCTGTCATCCGATTTTAGTGCTATGTAAATTGCTAGCATCGGGACAGAAGACAGCTCACTTTACCTAGGTGTTCACCGAGGGAGATTGTAACAGAATAGACATACTGAATGACTGACTTGGGCGTTAATCTGCTAAAACTGCTAAAATTTTGACAGTTCCTTTGATCAGTGACCTACCATTAGAACGTCATTGTGGCAGTCATTGCTTTTAATTCGACCGACCAATGATCGACCATTATGAATTTAGCAGATTACGAACTTTTAGCAAAATGACAATGGGATCGTGTTAGAATGACGAAATTATAAAAATAGCAGACTTGGCCCCCAGGGCGATGTCGCACTTTCGCTGAAATTCGGGCCTATAACCAAGCGATAAAAAGAAACATTTTCAATGTTAAAAGATATCTTTTTCACAAGCCTATCTTTTATTTTATTTATTTATTTTCTTACTCCTCCGCTGTCCTTCTCTGATTAATTTCGTTGCGGGATCCAAGACAGTTGAATCGTTTCTCTGGGACTCGTCGAGCTTGTGTCTCGACGCTTTTCTGGTGGTCGCCACTGTTGTTTCTGGCTTACAGAAGTTGCAGTGATTTGGGGAAGTGTGGCGGGCTTATCCCAATAAAAAAACAATCTATCCGTATCTCGTTTTGCCAGCCCTAACGCTCGCGTGTTTGTATGGCGTGTTCACGCTAGGTTGGACCGAGTGCGCTTCTGTTAACTGCGCGTAAGATGACACCGTGTTGTTTGCGTTTTAATTTTAATTGTCGTTTTAGATCGCAACTAATTGGTCTTCTGGGATAACTAACAGAAAATTGGAACGAAAAATCGGGAATACTGGTAATTTGTAACCGATATTTAAACCACATAGGTACTGTTAGGTACCATTTTTTCTTCTAGATAATGCCTGGGAATCCACTGTTTTTAAAGATATTGAAGGTCAAAGCTGTAATTTTTTTTTTTGAGCATACTTGCACTCTTCATCTACCTACCTTTTCCTGCCAAAATGCAGCTCCATAGAGCAAATAATTTTCGAGATTTCCTGATTAATCAATGTAGGTACCTATAGCATTTCGCTTTTATACCCAAGTACTTCTTTTTGTAGAGTACTAGGTAAGTATGTGCATTTAAAAAAAAAACATTAAATAAAATACAAACAATATTTAAGTTGGTACATAGTGATTTGCATAACAATTTTCTATTCTTTAATTCTACGATATGGTGTACCTACCAATGACTCATTCTGCAGCGAGTCTCAAAAGCACTGATAGCGCCATCTATCTTCATAGTCGTGAACTACGTCGTATATTTATTTATTTACGTCACTATGTAACTTATGGGCATGCCTATACTGTAGTTTACGAGTGAGAATCATGGTCAACAAATAGATGTCACTGCTTAAACCCATGCTGAATAATTGTTACACTAACTTCTGCCCGCGACTTCGCTCGCTTGAAATGTAGGTAAACCATAAAACATAGCTATGACAATCCCGCCTGCAACTTCTGTAAGCTAGAATTAACAGTGGCGACCACTAGAAAAACGTCGAGGCTATGAAGCTCGATGAGTTCCGGTGAAACATCACAACAGCTGTCCATTTATACCAAAAAAAAAACCTCCATGGCTCAGCAAGGACGTGAAGCCTTTGACCCCAGCTATCATTCGTATATCTTTGACAGTAATCATGAACAATCAGAAGTCAAAATGTCTGATAACCAGTGTTACCAAGGGGTACCGTGTTACCCAGTGACTGGGTTGTGGAGGTAAAATTACAGATTATACTGACTACAGACTATACTTACAGACTACACTGCAAAGCGATCCCAACATAGTTGGGAATAGACTAGGCAGATGTGTTTTCTCATTGTGGCCTAAAAATATAAAAGTACTAGCTGACCCGACAGACGTTGTCCTGTCCTTATCTACCTACTTACCTGCCTATTTACCTACACCTACCCTATCTTTCAAGTTGGATCAAACTGCACACGGTGTACTAATTTCATTAAAATCGCTTCAGTGGTTTAGGAGTCCATCGCGGACAAACACGGTGACAGGAGATTTATATATACTAAGATGGTCAGAAAAAAAAAACACTTTTATTAAGAGAAATTATATATATTTCATTATATTTCCACGATTCGCACGTCGTCTACGTCACACGCACTTAATATAGATCACATTTGAAACTCACACAGTCCTTCTAATAAATAAATATTGCTAAGTTTATACAAAGCGCTAAGTCTAGGCTGCGAACACTAATCCATAGAGAAAGTTTTAATATTATTTTTTTAAAAAAGCACAGACAAAATCTTGCACAGATTATAATATTACCCATAGATTGTTTTTTATTTTAAATATTAAAATATAAATAAGCTGCTGCTTTAATTATTTATCTTTAAATTTTGTTCATGAAATACAATATTGTAAATTAAAAAAAAAATATTACCATTACTATTTTTTTTTATTGCAGTTTTTTTTTAATCAGCAGTCAAATCAGACCTGGCTAGTTAATTTATCATATTATTGGGCTAATATTTCTATAACCAGATAACTCTTAACTGAGGGATAGATGTAATGTTTAGACAATTTTTATACAGAAAATATGTCTATTCTTTAGATAAAAGTTATCAGACTATTGAATAATTTGCCCGAGATCGCGAATCGCATTTTAATCAAAAAATTTCGAAAATCGGATTTGGTGGGCAACACCATGTGTCTTAAAAAAACAAAGATATTTGAAAATATTCTGCACCATATATTTTGCAAGACATTTTGCACCAAGGCATTAAAACTTTCTCTATAAATAAAATAACGCTACAAAAACTAAATTACTGACTTGAATATTAGCAAGAATTGATTTTTATTCGTTATCAATCACAAATTGCATGTATTTGGTTTTAAAATCTGTATAAAAAAGGGAAGTAAAAATGGAGCAACTTCCAGAAAATCTAGTTACGATTTCTGAAAGCCTAATATAATATATTTTTTAAATCTGAGAAGCAATTCTCGTGATTTTACAATGTTCAAATTCTAATGGCAGTGCCATCATTCTCATTAAAGTAGATTTAGGTTTAGGTTTAAATACTTTATTCTCAAAAAAGACAAAAAAGAGCCACTTGCATGAGAATATAAGGTAACATTGTAAGATTTACTAACCACAGATAAGAAAAATACTAAACAAATTAAATTCTATGTGTATAGATTAAGCTATTATTTTAATGTGAGGACTCTAAAATCACATACATGCAATCCATTATAAAAAATATAAAGCAAATATATCACTGTTATTAAAATTAATTACATACAATAGTTGCGACATCATCTATATGATTTAGTAACCGTTTTAATTTTAGCCTCGAATAATTATGACACAACGAAAATCATAGCTTTTTTTAAATCGTGTTTCCACACACTTTTAATACTTTTTAATAAAAACAAACACACATTACTACTTCCGAGATCTAAATTGATTTTATACGGGATAGATCGTTTACTTCCGAACTGAACCGACGCTACGTTGATTTTTCACCAGAATTTTAGCTTTTATTAATTTTTAAAACATGTGGAAACACATAATTTTGACAGCCTCACAGAATCATTCCTAATAAGAGTATTAGCGAAAAAAACATGCACTATTTATAAACAATCAATAAATAATGCACGTTTATTCGTAAACTCAATTTATTAATTTTAGTATAATACCTAATAATTCCAAAAAACCTAACACAACTACCATTGAGATTTTTATATCTATTTTTAAGTTATTAATAATATACTTTTTCGTCCTTATCTCTGCCAAAATTACAATTCAAAACTTGAAACGTTTACTTACTTATTAAAATACTATTTGCTGGTCGTGACTTCGGTTCCGTTTTTTCGGTTTTTTTTTTGACATGATAACGTCTTGTAAATCGATGAACATCGGCTGCACGCACGAAAAAGTGACACGTTCCGCCTGAGCCTGAGCGTGCAAGGGAGAGCCCGGATCAAGCGATGAGCTCCGCCCACCTCGACGGAAGCCATGATTTGCTTATTTATACATGTTAGCCATTATGTTTCTTTATGACGTTATCACGTAAAACTATCGTCCGTAAACCGACTTTACAGACAACCAATATATTTTTTTAGTTCAATGTTAGGCATCTGCGGAGGCTACGCTGGCCTAACTTCAAGTATCTCCTAATTTGAAGCAACTTTATCTTACCTCGCCAGCAATAGATTTTTATTTAGTAAGTAACTATTTCTTCAAGTTTTAAAGTTTAACTTTAGTTACAATATTTATTTTCCAATCTTAGTAAAAATAAATACAACTAAAATTCTAATTACAGTCGTAATCGTTTTCAATCGAGTGTAGTGTTGCCATTGTTACATAAAATAGTACGAAGTACACAATCTTAAGTTTTTTGTGGCAATACCAAAAAGTTTACAAGGGTTTTTTTTATGTAATGGTTCTATTTTCAAAGTATGATATTTTTGTTAAAATCAAACTATGTAAAGAAATCGTAATTTTTTCATTCTTTCATGGCTTACAAAATCTAAATTTTAAACCCATAATGTAACAACCTTTTGAGTACACACGCCAGCACATCTAGCTACCCACAAACTGTCAAATATTCCCAATTGAACATGAACCTTAACCTTTTGTAATAAAATTAAAAATCAATCAACGAAAGAATTGTGGTGTATTGTCAAGTCATCAATAAACCTTTTGTATGTACCTAGGTCAAATATTATAATAGAGAAATAAATCATAATTCATTTTTTGTTATGTACTAGCGCTCGCTGACAACAGTTGTTTGATTTACATGACTCACAACACCTAATAAACACGTACACAGTAGGTAAACTTACAGAATCATGGCAGGATTTGTACAAAACAAATTAAGATGTTTAGAGAAGTTGAAATTCTAATTCTTATGTTCTTGGGTACATAAAGAGTATCTTCAGGCATTTAGAATATTTTTAAAACCCCGCAAAAAAAAAAAGTTAATAATTTAACGAAAAGCTCACTATTTCAGAACGAAACGGCGACTGACAGTAACAGTGACACTGACAGCTGCCGTTTCGCAGTTCTTACAGTGAAATTGCATCGTTTTATGGGAAATAATACCACAAATAATGATTTTTTTTTTTCACACACTTGTCACATCACTTGTCTGACAATTTTATAGATCCGTTAACGTCGCTTGCCACTATGTTTTTTTAATTAACACAAAATGGGCATCGAAATGAAACGAAAAAGTGTTATTTTCATTTCGTAATTATGCGGGGGTTTAATAATATGCCGAGTATATCAATCTACTCCTGGTAATGTATTCTTCACATTGGAAAACATTTTAAACCCTCTAAATTATTTTTCTTTTTCATACAAATGAATGTGTGTGTTTCGTACAAATCTCGTCATGATTCTTTGACAGATTAGGGTAAATTGATGAGCTGGCCCCGGTACCAAAAAAATCATCAACATTTCACTTAAACATTAATTAATATTTTCTTTACACAATTACGTAATATTAATTCTACAGTTATATCATGACAAATTATTGCATAGAATAGTTGTCTGATACCTGCAATTACAAATGCTTACAAAAGTTTCTCAGTACAGCAGTTTCATGTCGCATCAGTACGTTATTTAAAGCTTTGAGAAACATGCAAAATTATCGTTACTTAGCAAGACCGAGAGAAAAACAAAAAGTGTATAGTGTAGTCGGGCCCCCGTTAGAACGAAGCTATCTCTACTCTCACGCACACACAGGCATACTAGACAGAGAAAGAAAGGGCGAGCGTGCGGTATGAGTTTTTTTTATTATCAAATAGGCTTGCCTTAGACCGCAATTCACCTGATCTTAAGCGATAATGCGGCCTAAGTTGGAACACGCTTGCCTAGGATGAACCGATTCACTCGTGCCTTGAAGATACCCAGATTATACTTATCAGGGAACAGAGAGGCGGGCAGTATCATAGAAAGTTCGCACACACACATAATCATCATCATCATGTCGACTATTAGGGTCAATTTATACTAGAACAAAGTCGAAGGGCATCGAAGCCTGAAACTTAACATAGCAAACTCACCCTTAACCATCTGCCTAGCCTTTTCCCAACTATATTGGGGTCGGCTTCCAGTCTAAGCGGATGCAGCTGAATACCAGTGTTTTACATGGAGCAACTGCCTATCTGACCTCCACAACCCAGTTACTGGGTAACACGATACCCCTTGGTAAGACTGGTTGTCAGACTTTCTGGCTTCTGACTACCCATAACGACTGCCAAAGAGCTACAAATGACAGCCGAGACCAACGGCTTTACGTGCTTTCCGAGGCACGGAGGGAACTCGGTATGAAAGGGATGGTCACCCATCCACAGACCGACCGCGGCTAGCGTAGCGAGATGGGGTCGCACACATAGATATACTAGAAAGAGAAGAGCACGGTGTGCGTATATGCCTGTTTCTAGAAAGATATACTGAGAGCAAGAGAAAGGCGTATAGAAGGGGGTTATAGCGCAAAAAATTCACGTGACGTTAGCGCACTGCCGCTTTATGAGAAATTCTGTTTTTATACTTAACTCAATTAGTTAAATATAAAAACCGAATTTCTCATAAATCCTTCCTTACTGCGTAATTAGCATTCAGAACGGTATATCAAGAATATCATTCCTTTCCAATTATCGTTAAACAAAACCAATAACTAATTATTTACATAAAAATAACATATATTTATACTCACTAACAAAACGTTGGTGTTACTTACTAAATATACGCACGAAACTTTGTTAATTTACAGTATGCGGACACATCGAGTGTTAGAAAGAGACAGGTATGTATGAGCGACAGAGATGACGCTCTACATAGTTGAAGAGTTTTTCTAAAACTCGATGCGTGTACTCGCAGCTAACTAGTAATTGTGTAGCCATAATGAAGATCAATCGTACGGTCAGCAACGAAAGTCGATTCATACTTCAGATTTTCTGAAGGAAATACGGACAGGATGGAAAATCAAGATATAATTATCTCTTGACTATGACCCGAAATACTGTAAAGTATTACATATATCGTATTTGTTTTTGTGCCTTTTTAGAGAATATGCAAATGTAATAGTGTTAATCTACTTTTGTTGCTGACTGTACTAGTTTACTGTCAGAATTAATATACAAACAATATGCACAAGCGATTTCCATTGTTATTCAGCTAAAAATGACAGAAATAAAGTTAAAAAGGCCCTTCTCTTATAGACCAGGCTCTTTATATGGCCGAAGTTAATCACAACATACCTATAAGAAAACAACCTTTTCATCTAATTATGTACAGCTTTTGTACTTTCCACTAATGTCTAAATAATATGACTACACAAGTACAGACTAGTTATAAATGTATATATATACATAAATGCGTTGTCGACAACTAATTCATTTATTTTTATACAAAAGTTTGTTCGTTTTGAGATCAGACATAATTTTTATTCAGTCACATTTCTATTGCAAATATTTGCATGTTTTAGAATAACAAATTAATGCTAATTCGTTTGTAATAGTTCTAAAATAAACAGCACAAACATGGACATAGAGCTAGCACTGTGATTTTAATTAGCGTTTTTCCTGCGATTTCTTCCGCGTACATTTTCTAACAGATAGACATTAAAAAAATATATATATAGCCTGAGCATTCAAGCATCACGTAGCTTCCTATTGGTTAAGAATTTTTATTGTTTATCCATAACAAAGAAACATACAAAAAAAAAAACAAATATTTTCTCTTTATAAATTAGAAATGTGACACCAGCAGGCACAACAATCTCCCTCGATGAACACCTAGGTGAAGTGAATGACAGCTCACTCCACCGATTTTGACTTCTATTCCGTAGGCTTAAGGATGACATTAGAGGCAAAAAAGCGGTTACAATAACAACTGTTTACTGCAGTTGCCATTTGTCATGCTACCAACGCAATATAAGTCAAAATCGGTTGAACGGACTGTAAAAAAGGTTTTTGTAAATGTCTAATCTTATTGTGAACAGGGTATAGGTGAAGTGAGCTGTCATACGTCCGTCTGCTTTGTCAATCCCTGGCATCGGGACGGATGACAGCTCACTTCACCTAGGTGTTCACCGAGGGAGATCGTAAGAGAATAGCACTGCAGTATAGGCATAATTACGTGAAACTAACGTAAAGGCGATAAAATAATAATAATAATAAAATTTTATTTTCAGACCAGGGTCCATAGTATTGTTTTCATACCAAAACATGCTTAGTACCTACTTAACAACCTACTGATAAAAAAACGCAACGAAAAAGTACAAAAGAGCGACTGAAAAATCGCGCTGTAAATTGTATCACAAAGCGACACTTAAATCCATGTGAAAATGTTCGCAAAAGCTATAGGAAAAGAAAATTGATACCATAGTTTAGGCGATGCGATGACACAGACTGACACAGATACACACGTCAAACTTATACTACACCTCTGTTGAAAAAAGTCCCTCATTTTGTATAAGTACTACGAATACGATATTAAAATCGTACAGTAAGAAAATCGCATCACAGTGCCCGCTCGCTCTTAATGCAATAGAAATACACCGAAATTAACATTTACAACAATTCAACCTTCAAAAAAAATTGTACTGCTTTTTTTATCTTGTTTTAATAAAAACAAATGCAAAAATCATAAAGTCTTCCGAATACATTTTAAAAGTATGTATTAATAATACTGACGGTTTTAGTAGAAAGTGTTTAAAAAAAAGTAAAGCATTTGCCGTATAGAAAGCGATGCGATGCTATACTACTATGCTTTTTTTTAGGATTTGCAGCACCTTCGACTAGACAATTAAGCAATATTAGATCTCTTCAAAAATATCTTTATAGAAAGCACTTTTATTTTTTGTTTTTTTTATTATTTATTTGTATCGTTGATAGCTTCGCATCGTTTTATGTACATATTAGTAAATAAGCAGTCTAATTAATATATAAAAAATCAAATACGCAAATAATATTTTTTTAACTTCATGAAAAAATATAAGTATGACTTTTTTTGTAATCTTCATTAGGGATACCTATTCTGTTCATTAAGTTTTTAAAGTAGGCCTATATTTGAAAATACTTGCTGAATTACAATTGGATAGTTGACACAACCAATCATTTGATACACTTTATAGGAGCTGTCAAAACGAGATTCCACCATAGACTTTATGACATCACTTCTAGCATCTCAATAGACTAAGGCGTTGTCCTAGGTGAACGACAAACGCGGTAATGCGACGCGACGCGTAAATGTCAAATAGTCTTTGTTTGTACAGGCCAACGTAGTCGCCATAATCAATGTGCGACCCAACGCGGCAAATGCGGATTTGTTTTTGCGCGACGAGACGCGACACAATTATTTTAATAATTAAATATTTACTAAAAATCTAATTTGAAATTGAACATTAATCGTGTTTTCGGGGCTAAAATCAAGTGTTTTCTTAAAGAAGTTCTTAGAATTCTTGGGTAATGGTGTCATCTAGCCAATTATAAATAACCAATTAATAATTATATTTTTAAATAAATACGTTTCTCTATATATTTTTTTCAAACAATTATCTTTTTTTTTACCACACGCTGTCTTTAATATTGCCATTAAATACGTACTAATCATGAACTTTACATTATGTAACTTTATATACAAATGATCTTAGGTATAAAGTTATATGGCCGTAGACCATTTTAGTTGGGTACTTATCTGTTTAAGAAGAATGAGCTAAGGAAAGTTGGTTTCATCTATTATACTAACTTGTTTCGGTCGAAATACGCAAGATAATTATACAGGTTGAATTTAAATTGACTGGCCATCATTTAAGGAGTGAAAATACTGTGTAGGAACTACGTGTGTGCTATGAATATAAAAAAAAAATATTCTAGGATCAACTTTGAAGTATTTAAAAAACCAACTGTTTCATACAAAAATGGACTACAACACGATCAACGGAGAACGAACGAGGAATTATGTAATAATGTAGATGATTTATTTCCTTGTTACCGACAATACCTCCACTGGCTCGTACTGGATATCCTTCCTAAACTAGCTAAATATAATAAAAATTGTGTGTCTATGTGTATCAGTATAATAAAGATACCAAGTAATCTCAGTAATCTCAAGAGCATGTGAGGTTAATTAAAAATAAATGGTTGTTTAGAAGTCATAGTTTTTATACATCTTCTTGGACATTTAATGTTAAATAATGTTAATAAATGTCGAAATTTGCACGCTTATCATTGTTAAGCAATTGTTATATTATTTGTTCATTATAATCTTTTCAACCATGTTTTTTCTATTAAAATGAATTGATCGGCTGTTTATTTTTTCATATTTTAGGGTCGGATCTTATAGTAACTGTTGTGAGTTTTCATAAATACTTTCACCCCCGGTAAAATGACCAGTATAAAAAATCAGCCTGCATTTAAGACTCATCGAAATTCGTTTAACTGTTCGTAACTTGCTATATTATATACACATACAGCCGGAAAAAATACTTATTCAATAACCAGGAAAATATTAGTGTCAAGTTGTTTTAAATATATTTACTGATTTGTTAAACACTACATATTATAAAACAAAGTCCCCCGCCGCGTCTGTCCGTATGTACGCTTAGATCTTTAAAACTACGCAACGGATTTAATAGAGGAAGATTTTAGTATATAATTTTTCAAGCGGGCGAAGCCGCGGACTTCAGCTAGTTGATAGATAAAACAGTAAATATAGATAATTTAGCTTAGGATTGCCAAAAGGAATTCTCAATAATTCATTTTATTACAACAAACTAATAAAATATGCCAAAAGCAACATTAGGTACTATCCAGAAGTTCAAATTCTAATTCTTATACTCTTGGGTACCTAAAGAGTATCTTCAGGCATTTACAATATTTTTACCCCCGCAATAAAAATGGATGTTTAAGGTGAATAGTTGAACGAAAAGCTCATTATTTCAGCGGTTAACAGTAACAGTGACACTGACAGCCGCCGTTTCGCAGTTCTTACTCTGAAATTGCATCGTTCTATGGGAAATAAAGTCACATCATGTTTACTTTTTTCCCACACACTTGTCACATCACTTGTCTGCCAATTTGATAGATCCGTTAATGTCACTTGTCATTTTCTTTTTATTTGTGGGCAAAATGGACAACGTTATGAAACGAAAAAGTGTTATTTTCATTTCGTAATATTTTAATTATGCGGGGATTTAAAAATATGGCAAGTATATAAATCTACTCCTGGTAATGTATTCTCCACATTGGAAAATGTTTTGAACTCTCTAAATGATTTTTATTTTTCATACAAATGAATGTATGGATCTCGCCATGAGTCTTTTAGTTTGTCATCTATACATGACAGTGGCGGTCAAAAAGAAAAAAAATAACATGTGTTGGTTTATTTTGGCAAAAATAAAGTCACTTTTACTTTAATCATTCTTCTTTGAACAGATACACCTCTATTTTACATTACATACAACTTTTAAATACATCTACGAAATTCGAGTAGGCCTCTTTGACGATTCTATAATAACACCAAACTGTTACAACTCTTTGCTGGTCTGCATTGACCAGTACAACAGTTATCGAGCATAAAACTTCGAGCTTTAGAAAGAGACACACAGCAGTTAAGTGTGACAGAGACAACGCTCTACACAGACGAACTTTTAAAACTCGATGTTTGCAACACATACGGTTTCAAGACTGGACCGAGTCTACGCCAACATGTGTATTTTAGACTCAAAATTAAGCATTTTCTAACATTAGACCTATTACTTATTCCTTTCAAGGAACATTCCTCCTACCATCATTAAAAGTTCTTCAGAAAATGCATTATCCAATGCGTATTACTCCTCCAGTTACCTGGAACAGCATCTCTTTAAATCAGCATCTCTTCAAACAAATCTTGTGCCGACATTTCTGTCTCTCTTCAATTATAGTGGCGTCTCTTTCCTCCATTGGAAAGCGTTCGTTTTGACAGCTGGGTTGTTCGAACTAGCGCTCGCGGCTAAAGCTACGCCTGTTCGGCGTATGTTCGCTGCGGCGCTGTCTGTAATAGATATCTTGTATTTAGTAATAATATCACGCTTTTTATCCCCCGATCTGGTATATCGCACCCTTTTGACTAGATAATGATGAGAGAGTGCGATATACGAGATCGTGTATGTGTGCAAAATGTTTGTTAGAAAAAAGATCGTAAGTGCGATTTGTTTTGATGCGATAGATTTGAGAAACTGCTAATGGATTTATGACCCCCACTGTACATATAGTTTCTGAGTCAAAATGTACAGTTTAACAATTAATTGGTGAAACTTTATAGTTTGCTTTGTCCGTTTGCAGACAACTTGGCGCTTCAGCATGAGCTTTTCCTGTATCGTGGGTGATGAATCAATTTTCTGAAAGCCAAAATCAATAGTGGCGAACACCAGAAAAGCGCAGAGGCTATAAATAATAATAATAATAATAATATGTAGGGACATTTTCACACACGGCCATCTGACCCCAAACTAGGGAGACCCTGTACTATGGGTGCCAGACAACTGATACACATACACAAATACATTTTTTTTTATTATATCTTATTAGTTAGTCAAAAGAGCTTTGATACCCAATACCTACTTAAAAAAGTGATCATATACATACACAAATACTTTTTTTTTTGTAAATAATATAATAAATAAACAACACCCAGACACAAGGCAAACACAAGTGCTCATCACACAAATGTTTACCCTGGGCGGGAATCGAACCCGCAACACGCTGCGCAGCAGTCAATCGCTCAACCACTGCGCCAACCGTGTCGTCAGAAACTGCTAATGGATTTATGACCCCCACTGTACATATAGTTTCTGGGTCAAAACGTACAGTTTAACAATTAATTGGTGAAACTTTATAGTTTGTTTTGTCCGTTTGCAGACAACTTGGCGCTTCAGTATGAGCTTTTCCTGTATCGTGAGTGCGTTTACAAACATATAAACTCACATACACAAATAGTCAGACCCGGAAAAACTATCTGTAACCCATACAAATATTTGATGAATGATGAATCAATTTTCTGAAAGCCAAAATCAATAGTAGCGAACACCAGAAAAGCGCAGAAGCTATACATGAAATTAATCAGAAAAGAACAGCGGAGGAGAGTAAGTAATACATATTTTCCACTTTCCTCCAAATCAAGCAGGAGACAGAACAGAACTAGACCAATTGGCACAAAGGGATGTTTACAACTGGGAGAGGCCCAGTTACTAAGCACCACGGATTACAATTAACATTACTTAATGGGTCCTAAAATGTGAGCTGTTATATTGAATTCCAATAAAAAGTGTGGTAAAAATGCTTGAACGCACGGAAATTAGTTCTAGTTTCTACAAAACAGCTCCAGACACAGATATAGATAAACCCTAGATAACGCAAGTATCACGATCTGTATGAAAACCAAGCGTGCCATTTTTTGACTACCTATTATGACGTCACAATGTTTTGTTTTTCTTAAATTTGGTATTACCAGGTATTACTGAGGTTATTAGATTAAAAATAATTGTTTATTAAATTAATTACGCATAATATTAATCACAAAATGACTTACCGATGGAAGGAAACGTTTACTTTAATTTTTTTACTTACGATTTTTGTACGTAAGCTAGGCACGAAAGTAGGCACGCGAAGTAGTTACTCTTACGTTATCTAGGTCTATCTATATCTGTGGCTCCAGATGTAACCTGTACACTATCTAACATAATATTGCGTTCATTCTTCCAAAGAGTACGCTACATTATGATGTGTAGATGTGAGTTTTATCATCATCAGCCAAAAGACGTCCACTGTTGAACATAGACCTCCCCCTAGAACGCCACAACGAGCGGCAACCTGCCGCTTGCATCCCCCGGTTACCCGCGACCTTGACGATGTCGTCGGTACATCTGGTGGGAGGCCTACCAATGCTGCGTCTTCCTTTCTTCCCCATCGGTTATCGATTCTTCGAGCGATGTGGCCTGCGCATTGCCACTTCAACTTGCATATTCTGAGAGCTACGTCGGTGACCTTAGTTCTTTGGCAAATGAGATGAGATGTGAGTTTATATGTTTGTAAACGTATCCACGATACAAAAGAAAATACTAGTGTCGGGAAAGGACAGGAAAAAAATAGCGGATACCATATTAACTTACCGAGACCATTTCTGACATTGGCGACCAATCGCATCGCTGGATTGGTGACTATTCCGTTCCTCTTGCCCTTACTATAAAGAATAACAACAAAATATTAGAACAGTCGGTACTGAATATTCGGGATTATTGGTAAGTGTTGACAATCCGTTAAGAGGATAGGTTCGGACCACAGATATAGATAGACCTAGATAACGCAAGTATCACGATCTGTATGAAAACCAAGCGTGCCATTTTTTGAACGTCACAATGTAAAACGAATGTTTTGTTTTTCCTTATTTCCTTATAACCAGGTATTACTGAGGGTATTAGATTAAAGATAATTGTTTTTTAAATTAATTACGCATAATATTAATCACAAAATGACTTACCGATGGAAGGAAACGTTAACTTAATTTTTTTTTCTTACGATTTTTTATCGTAAGTTAGGCACGAAAATAGGCACGCGAAGTAGTTGCTCTTGCGTTATCTATATCTGTGGTTCGGACCCATCATACCACTGCCACACCTCTGGTGGTAGGGTGGCTAAAACTATACCACTGAGAAAATAGTTTAGGTTAGGTTAGAACTGTGACCATTAAAGCGCGAAGGCGAGCGAGCAAAGCGAGCGATGCCGCAGTAGCGGCCGCCGAGCGCCAGATCCCCTCTATTATTGGTGAATCATTTCGGTTAGATGAGTGGTATAGTTTTAGACCCACCATACCACCAGCGTTATGGCCAGAGGTGTACAGTCAACAGCAAAAGTAGATGATCAAAATCAGAAATTCAATACTAATGAACAGAGTTCACATCAGAACTGTGTGGCGTCGAAGTGATTCAAAAGTATGTGTGTGACAATCACATACTTTTATTAAATAAACTAGTAACAAATTATATATATTAGTGTTAGTAAATTAATATTGAATTTCTGATTTTGACCATCTACTTTTGCTGTTGACTGTACGGTGGGTCCGCAATGAAGAGTATGTGAGACAGGTCATATTCAACCAAATCAACATGGCTACCAATTTCGATTAATTTGACATTTCACGTTGTTTTAAAGATGAAAGAATAAGAAATGTCATGTCAATAGTGGCAGCGTCGGTCACAAAACGTGAAAGCGAGACGACAAGAGAACTTTCACCGTCTACTCACACGTTATATGACCGCGACTGCTAATTGTCAAGAAAGCATAGATACGTATAAAAGTGAAGGGAAGACGTCAAAAACGTAATGTTGTCTCCAGAAATTGCTGTTTCCAAAAGGAGACAGCATTACCTGGCGCGAAAGAGACACAGCTTCAAGGACTTCAAAACGAGTTTCGCTGGACTCTTTTAACGTGTTCTCATCTCCACTTTTATCATAAGCTGCTTGCTTAACACACAATTAAAAAAATAAATAAATGACAAACGGTGAGAGCCAAAGTACTCACGAGAATTGATGAGTAAACATGTGAGCTCGTATCAGTACCAGTCTCACGCACACATGAACAACAAGGCTTACTGTGACGTCATCTGACGATTACGCGTGTGACACTCAGTCTTAGCTAGCGTGTACCGATCGCTAAGATGTTTACACATCAAAAACCTCTATTATTGTGTTAGTTCCTCTTCGTGCAGCCAAACCACCCACAGTTAGTGCAAGTTATATAGCCGCAAAGCTTACCGTTAAATGTATGGATTAACGTGTTAGTTATATTAATGCTTATGTGAAAAGAAGTAGTCGGTCGAACAAACCATTTGGTATACAGGTAGATATATGCCCAATAACTTTTTCAGTTTATGGTTTACTTAAGGCCTCGTACAGACGAGCAGCACTTTGCTGTCGACAGAGCCAACTTCAGCTGTCGACAGAGGCAACTGCAGCTGCCACCATTGGTCGGCGTTTGCCGTCGACACGTGGACAGCAAACGCCGACCAATTGCGACAGCTTAGTATGAGCGTCGACATGGTGGGCAGCAGTCGGCGTGTCGAATACTGCAGCAGTTGCTTTTGTCGACAGCTGAAGTTGGCTCTGTTGACAGCACGAGGGTATGGGCGGTAAAGACACGGATGCAGCTGCCCCCCCCCCCATTGACTCCCCTCCTCTTAACTATAGCCCGACCACTTAACTGAGACCGCTCCTGAGGTAGCTGCGCGGTGCGGGAGGGGTGAGGTGACGTGAGAGCTTACTGATACGTCAATTTGTAACAACTGTCACCCCTCCCGCACCGCACAGCTACCTCACTGTGGTGACGTCACGCGAGAGCTCACTGATACGTCAACTTGTGACAACTGTCACCCCTCCCGACCCGCGCACCTACCTCTGTGTGGTGACGTGACGCGAGAGCTCACTGATACGTCAACTTGTGACAACTGTCACCCCTCCCGCAACGCGTAGCTAATCAGGAACGGTCTCGGTTAAGCGGTGGCTTTAGTCGAGATACGTTTTCATACGTAGCAAACCATTAAAATGATCCCTTTTCATTGATTTACATGTCGAGGATGAATGATGATGAAGAAGCCTAGGTACAGCAGATACCTATACATCAGCCAATCAGCCAATCCCAGCCAGTACCTGAGGTGTGACTGTGTGTGTCGTTCTATCTATACTAGCACTCGTTCTTGCCCGCGATCTCATGTGCGTTAGTGTTCTTACGGAGCCCCTAAATTATTGACGTGATAACGTCTTATATATCGATGAACACCGGCTACACTCACGAAAAGGTGTCACGTTCCGCCTGAGCCTGAGCGTGCAAGCGAGAGCGCGGAACAAGCGATAGAGAGGCACGATCGGCCCAAGCAATTAGCTCCGCCCACCTCGACGGAAGCCATTATTTGCTTATGTTATATATGTTAGTTATTATGTTTCTTTATGAAGTTATCACGTAAAACTATCGTTCGTATACCGAATTTATAGACAACCATTATTTTTTCAAAAAAATATAGCTCTCGGGTATAACGTAGCTGTGTATTAGCAAATTGACATATTTTTTATTAGCAGCTGTCAAATCGATCTACGATATCTCGTAGATTTTTATGGGAATTTATACTTATGACGTCACGTGTATGACAACTCAATTGATTAACTACTTATTGATTTCAAAGCAACTAAAAATCTGATATTTTTTGTTGTTTTTTGTCGCTAGCAAGCTTTGTTTAACTACAAAAATTCAGCCGAACGAAGTCGCAGGCAAAAGCTAATAAACAAATAAAAAACTAAATCCGATTTCAAATAATCATATTTTTTACCAGGGTCTAAGACCACTGAATAGTGCCTTGTTATTTTTTACCGTCATTACTCATTCCGTCATTTAAGTTTCCCCAGCTAAAGTATAATAATCCCACACTTCGATAGGTTTGTATAAGTCTCCTGTAATAGAGGGGCGAACACTATGATAGTTATGTATAAGTCTCCTGTAATAGAGGGGCGAACACTACGATAGTTATGTATAAGTCTCCTGTAATAGAGGGGCGAACACTACGATAGTTATGTATAAGTCTCCTGTAATAGAGGGGCGAAACAATGTTATGGCAAAATTCCACATTTATTGTGCGAACTGACTGTAGAATTCACTGCCCGCCTCTCTGTTCCCCGACAAGTATAATCTTGGTACCTTCAAGGCAGGTATCATCACTTAAGATCTGGTGAGTTGCGGCGTCAAAGCATTTACTCCAAAGAAACCATTTAGCCACTTTTGAATAGTCAAAGAGTCAGTTAGTCAGTAAGTTGCAGCTAGTTGCTCGTTCCAAAATGTAGGTAGGTCTCTATGGAGAAGAACGAGCCAAAAACTTCCCAAACACTATTATAAATGAAATTAAAAAAAAAAACTTGTAACATTACTTCTAAGTGAAAACAGTGTAGGCGACGCTTTGCGACAGAAATAGGTTTGGTGGGAGTACTTCCCCGGACGGTCCAAGAATACCTCAACTCCTCTTTTCGTTCCCTGGTGGAAAATCCTCATGGATGTTTCTCGGGGCGGGCGAAGGGGTCTGTCAGACTCTTACCGACTAAAATCCACCCCGGTGTTCCATCTCACACCTACGTCGGGGGTCGCGGGAACTGGAGATACTTCCGCTACCCCCGACTGATACGTCAACTACTACTCCAACCTTCGGGCTGTTACTAAGGGCAGGTTGTTTCAAACAGTCGGGTAACGTTACATACGGACAGTAAAAAATAACTATGACGTGAGATGTTTAACGTACGAACGTTAAACATCTCACGTCATAGTTATTTTTTACTGATTTTTATGTCATGAAACAACATAATAACGATATTATGTTGTTTCATGACATAAAAATCAGTCAAACTAGAGTCCATAACATTTTGATGTTTGACGTAGCTGTTTGACAACAGAAAATTACGTTGACTGTTGGATGAAGCATCGGTTATGGTAATAGTAACTTTTTGACGTATGTTAAGGCCACCAGTTTGTGAAACAACCCATTTTTTTGGTTTGACGATAGCTAACGCTATTTTTTACTATTACCCGTAGTTGAAGCAACCCCCCTTTAGACTAAACACCACAAAAAACCCATAGGACATCACAGTCACACCTCAAAAAACACCCGTTGTATACAACTCACGTTTTCTTCAATATCCGGCCTCTGGCTCTGCCAATACTCCCCACTAGCTTGTTGTAGGCAACTAGACCCATCGCTTTCCACACCTCACTACGTCACACACATACTTTACTTGTAGCAACTTGTATGTTGACTTTAGAAATTGAATATTCGGCTTGTACAAAAATATTTTAGTATAGAGGTCAGCTTATCAAACTACAACCAACTGTCAAAGAATCCTGGCGAGATTCATACATTCATTTGTATGAAAAAAATAAATAATTTAGAGGGTTTAAAATATTTTCCAATGTGAAGAATACATTACCAGGAGTATATTGACATACTTACCATATTTTTAAACCCCCGCATAATTAAAATACTACGAAATGAAAATAACACTTTTTCGTTTCATCTCGATGCCCATTTTGTGTTTATAAAAAAAAGAGTTACAAGCGACGTTAACGGATCTATCAAATTGGCAGTCAAGTGATGTGACAAGTGTGTGGAAAAAAAATATATTATTCAATTTCAGTGTAAGAACTGCGAAACGGCGGCTGTCAGTGTCACTGTTACTGTCAGTCGCCGTTTCGTTCTGAAATAATTAGTTTTTCGTTAAACTATTCACTTTTTTTTTGCGGGGTATTAAAAATATTGTAATTGCCTGAAGATACTCTTTAGGTACCCAAGAATATAAGAATTTGAATTTCAACTTCTCTAAACATCTTTATTTATTTTTTGTACAAATCCTGCCATGATTCTTTCTTTGATAGATTTTTAACTTTATTACATAAGAGTAAGGTTCATATTCAATAGGGAAAAACAGTTAGGCTTAACTCTATGTGCTGGCGTCTGTAAATTCAGTTCGGTATTAACAACACAAACTTTAGCTGGCACCGCTCCTCGCGAGCCGTCAACTTTTGCATCGTGTCATTAAAAAAAAATATTTTAACGCACACGATTTCAAGTGCTAACTTGAATAATAAATTATAGACTGTGTCAGTCAATAATGACTGTGACTCTGACTGTGCCTTGCTGATGACCTTTAAGTCGATCATTTAAAGGCGAGAATGCTGTGACTCGCTAGGAGATGTTTTCAAAACAACATTACAATATTTTGTCATCAACTACAAAAGCCGAATTATTTATCAAATATTTAGGTATATGTTAGAAGTTATCAGACACATTACAAAAGCATTATTTTTATCATGTTTCCCATTATAATAGCCCCACTTCTATGTGCTTTACATTAGTAGCTATATTTTGACCCATATTCAATAAAGTTCGACAGTCGAGGTCCAATTTGCATTTTTATACAAGACGATTGGTAACTCCCTGTAAGAGATGATAAACTAGAGCTAATTTGTAATAACCCTTACCCTCTGACCCTATAAACTTGGGGGTCGTTATGGGATATACGAGTTATAGTTTTTTTTTAATATTTATTTCAATTTGGACCAAACATTTTGTAACAATATTGGTTTTCGAAGGATTCATTCCTTTATTAGTTATAAGAAAAATAGGAGACTGACGTCCAGAATAAATTATTCTTTCAAAAAGTGATATAAGTTTCAATTCGAATTACCAATCACCCTGTATACAATACAGACTATAATAATAAGACAATAGAAACACATGCTATATATAACTAATCCCAAAAACAAATAGCATGTCTGCGTATAAAGAAGCAACGCGACACCGATTCTAACGTAAAGCATTGAAATGTGAGTTTTATGTGTTGTAAAATACAGTAACTTTTTCAAAATCAAGCAGACGGCACATATCTGACGCGCCATCGTACACTGGAAATAACACTGTATTTTACACAAGATAAGACTTATTTTTCAATGCTTTACTTTTGAGTCGAATCAGTGTAAAGTTCATAGTCATTCTTTTGAGATTGTCCAAATAGTCTGAAAATGCTAAAAGATCGTCTCATCTAAAACTTCGTGCCAATCGTCTTTGAAAAAAAAAATTTCAAACGGTTGGCGGACAATTTTCGTACTCTAAGAGCTAGCTTTTACCTTGATCTGAGGCAAAGCATTGCCATTTAACGTGGCAAGACCGCCAACCTCCAAAATTCGTATATCTAGACGCGAATGACGCAAGCGGCGTACCAAGACTGCGTATCATGATCACATATCATCACCTGTCTAGATAGTCAATTGTGTTGTGCGTCGGCGATACGGATACGGTGATCGGATCGGGCAAATGATCACAAGGTGCGGTTAAACGACACGCAAATACGCGAGTTGAGCCAGGCTCGGCGCATGATTCAGCGCGCCACGCGCCGTTTAAGGGGCTATTAAACGACTTTTACAGATTTTAAACTGACAATCACGTCAAAATGTGCAGTGTAAATGATTTGAAAAAAATATATGTTAAACTAGAACATTCTCTTAATCACTTGGTAAGTAAATATTTTTAATTATATTCATATTATATAGTTTAATTAATACATGAAGTTGTGTCTGACCTTTTTTCGACTAAATTTTGAAAGTTTTGGACGCAGACTGCGTCCGTTCTGCATCAGTTTTGCGTCCAAAACTCTCAAAGTTTAGTCGAAAAAATTAAATAAAAGTAGTATTCTTCCAAAATTAAAAAAAAAGGCGTATACTAAAAGATAGATAATAAAATTGTCTGTAAGATGGTGTAAGTTTCGTTTAATTATACCTGGTAGATTTTGTGTGATTGTCAAAGTTTTGTCCGCGTCAGACACAACTTCACGAGTTAATTAAACTATTTAATATGAACTTAATCAAAAATATTCACTTTCTATATGATTAAGAGAATGTTCTAGTTTAACATATATTTTTTTCAAATCATTCACACTGCACATTTTGACGTGATTGTCAGTTTAAAATTTGTAAAAGTCGTTTAATAGCCCCTTAAACAGCTAGGCTCGGCACGGGCGGCACGGCTTGGCAAAGTTTGTACGATCCATCGCTTGTTGATTTTCGCTTGGCAGCTCGGCTTGTGTTAAGGGCGCGTATTCGATTTAGCGCAACTCAAAATCTAAACGATTGCTAGAACGGCGTAGCAACATTGACACACACTAGTACAATACAATGGTCTGTTTGTGTGTATCAGAAAAAAAAATACGCACGAAATAAGCACGAATCATTGAAATTGATCGGCAAATGACAGCGTGCAAGGTTTTACAGTCTAAAATAAATGAGTTCGTACAAGGAACTAAAACAAATTGTGTATATTGAGCATAACCTTTATTTTCATAAAATAAATATATCACTTATGTTTTTATTTAAATACTGGTGAAAAAAAATTGTTGAAGTGAACCGATTTTGTACTCTTTTTAATACCGTCCTTCTACTACCTCCTTCTCATCCAAATCTATTAAGAAGAGATTGAAAGTTAACTACTACAAAGATTGATGAAACTAAAACGTCGTCTATGTAAAATTTTTGGGTATTTGTTGATTTTTCAAAAAGTGCTGAATCAATTTTGATAAAATTTATATGGGACCACCCCTGAAGCATACCCTATCCATAACAGAAAGAATTTTCAAAATCGGTTTACGTTTGCCGGAGAAATCGCGTAACAAATCGCGCACATACTTAATGCAAATTTAAGACTTATACGGTTTTCTCATGGATGCCATTGTCAGAACTGGACCAAAATAAAATGGGACCACACGGGAAGCACAAGCTTTCAAATAAAAAGAATAATCAAAATCAGTTCACCCAGTCCCAAGAAATCAGGTAACAAACATGCAACGCCGCGCCGTGTAAACGAGTAGGCTTGCGTACGGATTTAGCCGCATCTACACGGATGGCGCGGCTAGCGTGGGATCGCGATACCCCGCGTCAATTAACCGCACTAATATGTCCGCTTTTAGTAAAGGGGCGCGAAATTTTAGCTTAGACGATCTCTTTTTTCTATCTCACTGTAATGATACTGACCTCTCACTCCTATCCTGCTGCGGCTTGCTGTCTCGTCCCAGTATGATTCTCATGTGGGTATCCCTGTTGAAGTGGGTGTCTGTCAGCGCCGGCTGTACGGAGGTCAGGCTTGGTGGTTGAGATCCTGGCGAAAACAGTACAGATTTAGCATCATCACCTATCAAAATGGGGGGCTACAGACCCCACCGACACCCAGTGTAAGTGCGGTGATCCTGACCAGACAATGGCCCACTTAATACAGTGCCCAAAGTGCCCCTACTACACCTGCACGTTAGAGAATATTTAAAAAAAAAAAATAATACAGCCGCGCGGCACGTGACCACGCGATAGAGCTGCCCGCTCTATCGCGTGGTCACGTGCCGCGCGGATGTAGTAATTTCAAGAGCAGCCTAGGGCCGTGTCACAATACTGTTAGATAACATTACCATGCTCGAAGTCTCAGTTTGCTACCGTGTACCGAGTGCTAAGGTATTTAATACTTTTAATTATTTACACATAAAGAAAAGTAACGGTTAGTCAGTAACACCACAAAGTACGTAAGGCTGCGGCGCGCTCGAGCAGACAGACCACTCACAACAAACCGACATTTTTCGCACGCACACTTTGACATTATGTTTACAGGCATTCTCAGGCAGACTTCAGTCTTGAATAGTGACACTTGTCGTAAATTTTTTGGTGGGATCAAAATAATGTAATCGAGAAATGTCAAACAGGAAAAAAATGTTAGAAACCACTTGCAAAGAGTATAAACCAGTGTCAATAAAATTCCATAATGTCACAAATAAAAAACCTATAGAGTCAATACAGTAGCAACCCTAGTAAGTCGGGCAAGTTTAGGTCATTCTTTTCGAGAATGGCGGAAACGGTCCTCCTGTAACCTATTATTATTATTCTTATAAATCGATGAACACCGGCTGCACGCACGAAAAGTGTCACGTTCCTCCTGAGTCTGAGCGTGCAAGCGAGAGCGCGGAACAAGCGATAGAGAAGCACGATCGGCCCAAGCAATAAGCTCCGCCCACCTCGACGGAAGCCATTGTTTGCTTATGTGATACTAGCAACCTGACCCGGCTTCGCATGGGCCTAAAGCCTTCCTCGATAAATAGACTATCCAACACAAAAATAATTTTTCAATTCGAACCAGTAGATCCTGAGATTAGCGCGTTCAACCAAACAAACAAACAAACAAACTTTTCAGCTTAATAATATTAGTATAGATATGTTAGCCATTATGTTTCTTTATGACGTTATCACGTAAAACTATCGTCCGTATACCGACTTTACAGACAAACAATTTTTTATTTAGTGGTAGCACTCACCGAAGGCGATGGCGGGCTGCGTAGGGCTGCAGATGTCGCTGACGGGCGTGCGGGGCGGCGAGGCGTACAGCGGGGAGGCGTCGCCGCGCCAGTGCGCGCGCCGCGCCGCGCCCGACCACGCGCCCAGCTCCGCATCGCGCTCGTTCGCCAAGTAGCTTCTGTAACATAATAGGGTATTACACCCATTTTTGAAAAGTGTCTCAATGAAATTCTGTAGTGCTAATATGCCACCAAAAAAACACTTTTTATCCAATCGATAAGTGCCATAAAAATGCATCTAAAATTTAATTTTTCAAATTTCGCGCGTAGTTTGACGAAAACGCCTCTTACTGGACGCCATATTGCTCAGCGTAAATGACGTCAGTTCGTTTTGTATCAAATGAGCTCATACTAAATATGATAATTGTATATCATTATCAATAACATATTTATAGATTTTTTCTCGTATAGAGTAAAATACCCTATTATGTAATGTAAGGTCTTAGGCCGGCGCGGAGCTAGCCCTAAAAAAGCGGCCGAAAGTCAGACTCGCCCATGAAGGGTTCCCGTAGCAGTAACTAACATAATATAAAAGTTCTTGTAGTTCGTTGTAACTTTGATCGATGTTTTAATAGTAAATTGCGGTTTACGATTTATGACGTTTAAAAAAAACTACTTACTAGATCTCGTTCAAACGAATTTTCGGTGGAAGTTTACATGGTAATGTACATTATTATAATGTACATAGTGTCTCTCGCTCAAACTATTCAGTTTAGAAAAAATTGATATTAGAAACCTCAATATCATTTTTGAAGACCTATCTATAGCCACACACGTATGAGTTTGATGAAAAAATTTTTTTTGAGTTTTAGTTCTAAGTACCTATATATATATAAGTACCCCCAAAATTTATTGTTTTTTTTCTATTTTTGTGTGAAAATCTTAATGCGGTTCACAGAATACATCTGATTACCAAGTTTTAACAGCATAGTTCTCATAGTTTCGAAAAAAGTGGCTGTGGCATACGGACGGACAGATAGACATGATGAATCCATAAGAGTTCCGTTTTTTGCCATTTGGCTACGGAACCCTAAAAAAGAAGCTATTTCACAAAAAAGACAACCACCTTCAAAATCTAAAAAGTGATAAATAACTGAACACACATGACTTTAGATTTGGAAGTCTGTGACAATAAAATAATAATAATAATAATATGTGGGGACATTTTCACACACGGCCATCTGACCCCAAACTAGGGAGACCCTGTACTATGGGTGTCAGACAGCTATCATACACAAATACATTTTTTTTTTGTAAATACATACTTGTATAGATAAACAACACCCAGACACAAGGCAAACACAAGTGCTCATCACACAAATGTTTACCCTGGGCGGGAATCGAACCCGCAACACGCTGCGCAGCAGTCGATCGCTCAGCCACTGCGCGAACCGTGTCGTAATAAAAGACAAAAAACAGAACAAAGCCATTTTATTTATCACTTTTTAGTACCTTCTTAACATCCAAATCCAGTAAGAACCGGCAACACAGTTCAAACAGAGGTACAACAGGAGAGGTACCCCAAAGATTGAAGAAAGTAAAACGTCGTCGTCTATGTAGATTATTTTGAAATTTTGTTGATTTTCAAAAAGTAATTAATCAATTTCGATAAAAGGACAATGCCAGAAACTCTATAGAACTTTGCCCTACTCAATAAAAGTCATGTGCAATATGTAGCATCTTACTGTTTATTTATTGCTAAAAACGAAACATTAGTCTTCTGTAGAACTTGCGGTTTCCGTTTAAATCTAAAAACAATAAATGACATTGATTATAGGTTAAATTGTAGTTTAGGTAAAATGAGTTTGTATTTTGTGGGTAGGTATTTCGTAATCCGCAAGTTCTAAGGAAAAACAATGTACTATAGAAAGGTTCTATATTCATTACAATTATTTTCATTAATTTACTTTTCTGTACATGGGTGGGCCAGGATCTGGCATTGTCATTTATATGGGACCACCCCTGAGGCATACCCTATCCATAAGAAAAAAAAAACAAAATCGATTCACATCGACGAGTAATCGCGTAACAAATATACATGAAAAAAATAACAACATAGTCGAATTGAAAACCTCCTTTTTTGAAGTCGGTTGAAAAAACAAATGGAAGTGCCCACGCAACTATTCCACGCGTGTCACAATTTTGCGAAAAAACATGTCAAATAATAACAACCTTCGTCATTTAAGCACACCTACGACACTCCATACAAACGAAACTATTTAATTACCTACACTACTACCAAAATAACAGACTATACAAATACGTGCGTGTGCGTGCGTGTCTACGCGTCGCTTGAACTAAAAGCAGTTTCGAGAGCACGTTCGACGCGGGATGAGATGAGGAACAGTGTTTCGGAGGCGGGGCGTGTCGCTACTGTACGGTAACACTTATATTTATACTTTGGTTTAGGTTTGCTCGTGTGGTGACAGTTGTAAATTGCACGATCAAAATGTACTGAATAACATTTTGACGTGAATACGTGTTTAAAATTGCTTACATAATGGGAGGCAATTAAAAAAAAATGTGAGCCGTCACGGGACGCCTGGCAGATGTGAAACATTGACATTATTTTGTAAAAGTAATATGCAGAAAAGAACAGATTGTGATAGGAACTAAATATGTCATAATGATAAAATAAAATATTACGATTTTTTTTCCAGATAACGATGACTATTTATTGAATAAACATTTATTTTCATTAAATACAAAAATTTACGAATTTATTTCAAATCGTGACTACTTAATTCGTTTAATCAGTGACTTCGGTAATCGCACAGTCGATTGAGCCACACCGTACACACTACTGCATATAGACTGTATATATATACCATCATATAGCGTGGCGACGAGTCGCCATGGCATGTGTCGCCACGCCAGAAATCGGTTTTACGTGCGGCTATAGATGTTTCACATCAAAAACGAATGATAACAAAATCGGGGTATACAGTTTAGTGTTGCAGCTTCATGTCTACCAAATCCTTCCTAAATTCAATTAAAGCGTGGGATAGCTTAAGGATCAAAGAACTCCTTACGCCAAGTGAGGACTATGACTCATCACGTGCGGTGGAAGGGGAAGCGTCGCCATTATTTTTTTCATAATTTAGGGCTAGTCATGTACTGTCAAATAATAACAACCTTCGTCTGTCTTAATTTCAAATGAACAATACATTCAAATTTGACAATAACCTTATTCGTTGTCCATACAAAATTAAGGGCGCGTATTCGATTTAGCGCAACTCAAAATCTAAACGATTGCTAGAACGGCGTAGCAGCAATGACACACACTAGTACAATATAATGGTCTGTTTGTGTGCATCAGAAAAAAAAATATGCACGAAATAAGCACGAATCATTGAAATTGATCGGCAAACGACAGCGCGCGATGTTTTACAGTGCTTATTAAAATAATTGTCTAAAATAAATGAGCTCGTATAACAGACTGAAAAATATTCTGTACATTAAGCATAACATTTACTTTCATAAAATAAATATACCAGTAATGATTTTATTCAAATACTGGTGAAAAAAAATTGTCAAAGTGAACCGATTTTCTACTTTTTCAACATTAATACATAATAGTAATATTTTCGTAAATTTGGCTCTGTAGCTGTCTTTATGACTGTATATACTGTTGGAAAAACGCATAAAACAAAATATTTTGGCATATTGCAATGGTTGTATTCGTCCTGAAAGTTAACTCTGACGTCTATTTTCGTAAAACGATATGAAAGAATTGTCTTCGCTTTAAAAAACCGTAATTAAAAATTATACTTTTACTCTGTAGCTGTCTAAATCAAGACTTAATCTTTCTAAAACTGTAAATTGTCTTTAAATAATCTGCTCACATAATTAGGATATTGCTCTGGGCAAAACGCAAAAACATGAAGTTTTCGTCACGAATCGAATACGCGCTCTTAAGACATATTGCAACTGACGAAGGTTTATTATTTAAAAAAAATTCCGCACAATTGTGACACACGTGGGATAGCTGCGTGGGCGCTTCTACTTGTTTTATCTATTCCGTGGTCTTATCTAATGGAACGTTTGATGACGCATGACTGTGTGATAGGGCTAGATGTTTAAGGGGGAGTGAGAGAGATGACGTACCTATCCTAGAAACGTGTGCGAGGGATGACTTTGATTTGGGTTATTTAGTTTAGGCAGAATTAAAGCTGAAAAGATGATGATGAATGTTTACAAACCTCAATTTGGAGTCTTTCTCCACAACTTGGTGTTCAGGTATCTCCGTGTGCTCCGGGATGTCGCGTCGACCGCGACCGCAACGAGCCACTTGTTGCGCGAAAGAAAGTGACAAGTTAGCACGGTTTGCCTGAAAACAAACTCACATTGTAAAATACTAGTCGATTTTTAAATGTCATCATTTCATCATTACAGCCGAGAGACGTCCACAGCTGGACATAGGCCTCCCCAAAGGGGGGTTTAGCCATAATCGCCACGCTTGGCAGGCGGATTGGCGATCGCAGTATGGTTGTTACAAAGGCACAGAGAACGCTGCTGCCCATTCTCTGGTGAGTCCCTTAGTCGCCTCTTACGACACCCACGGGAAGATATGGGATGGTGCTATTCTTTACGTCCGACACCACATGTACCTATATATATTTAGTAGAGCCCCGCCCCGAATTCGGTCGGAATCAGCATCAAACTTGACCGCTGGGAGCTGCTTCCAGCGGTCAAGTTTTTTTCCGCCGACTTCAACAATCATTTCATATTTCAGTCAATTTACACAAAAACTTAATAAATTATATATCTATATGTATATATACACGCTGAAATTTTAGTGATTCAGTGGTTTTGGTGTCTCAGTTCACTTGTGGATGCAATAAATGTATTGAGTATTGAGTGGTTATTATACCGAAGCAAAATGATTGTCTTAGTACTACAATCGATTGATAAAAAATTTAAATAAATTATTAAAAAACGGCAGATTTAGTTTTGTGGAAACTAGCGAACCCCGAACCAATAGTGATACAGCGCAAACGGCTGACTGCGCTAGGTCCTGTGTTAACGAAACACAATACTTACCTAAAAGTTATTCCAATATTCCCTTCACACTTTTACGGGTTTAGGACCGTTATAGAAGGAGTGGATGCTTATTTTTTAAATTATTTGAAAAATAAAAAACTCTTTTATTTTTTAAGTTTAACTCTATGAATCGATAGTACTAGTGAGGGCAAATCGTTCTGCCCCCGGAAATGGACCATTTGGATTTCAGCTTGTATATATACTAGCTGATACCCGCGACTTCGTTCGCGTAAATGTCGGTACGTGGGGTTTTACAGAGTGATAAGGACCAATTTTCATGGATTATTTATTAAACTACAAAAATTACGATTTTCCATACAAACTTTCTATACAACTACCTTACGGGTTGAATTTCGGAAAATCCTTCCTTATTCCTTGTCTATGTTATAAAAGAAATCTCTGTGCAAAATTTCAGCTTTCTAGCTCCATGAGTTTGGGCTGGGCGATGAATCAGTCAGTCAGTCAGGACTTTTCTTTTTATTTCTATAGATACTAGCAACCCGACCCGGCTTCGCATGGGCCTATAGCCTTCCTCGATAAATGGACTATCCAACACAAAAATATTTTTTCAATTCGAACCAGTAGATCCTGAGATTAGCGCGTTCAACCAAACAAACAAACAAACTCTTTAGCTTTATAATATTAGCATAGATGTATATAAACCCGCATGACTTTAGATAACTCTTGGCAGCTCGTAAAATTACCACCACCACCACACAATCAGTCACCACACCACATAGCGTCTCACCTTTTCCGCAGTAGCGTCGCTCGCTTCCTGATGAGAATGCGACCTCGCAGAGCCACCAGTCATGTTAGAAGATGACTTGGTCGAGTTGGAACTGTGTACGCTACGACGTTTGTATTCTGGTGAACCTGCGGACAATAAAAAGGTTTCATCATCATATCAACCTTTAGACGCCCACTGCTGGGCATAGGTCTCCCTCAAGGCACACCCGCGACACTCCATAGAAACGAAACGATGTAATTGCCTACACTACTACTAAAATAACAGACTGTACAGATACGTGCGTGTGTGTACGTGTCTACGCGCCGCTCGAACAAAAACGCAGTACCCAGAGCTGTCGTTCGACGCGGGGAGAGGTGAGGAACGGTTTCAGAGGGAGGCGGAGCGTGTCGCTACTGTACGGTAGTACTTATACTTATACTGTGCCCAAGGGGGGGTTGAGCCGTAATCGCCATGCTTGGCCAATGCATGTTGGCGATAAAAAGGTTTATTTTAATGTTATCAAGGCGGCGGCGCAATAAAATCAACGTTGGATGTCACATATTTGACAGATGACAGTTAATCTTTACATCAAACACTTGACAGATTTTAGCAAGCAGAGTTAGACTGAGGTTAAACCTATTAGTGGTTCTAGGGATGGACTGGGGGGCTATCGCGTAGTGTTGTGTACACAATTTATTTATTTATTTGGGTTTGCCAACAGCTTAAAAAGAGAGTCACGGACTTTTATTTATTAGCCAATTACAGACCAACCAGCATGTTAAAAATTAAGAAAACGCAATGAAAAGCAATAGAGGGGGGGGTGTAGACGATATATCGCGTTTGTTTCCACTTGTCCGTTGAAGTTTCACTTCTACTGTGTGTCCCAGCACACATATCGTTTTTTTTTTTAATGTTTGACGATACGCATAACTTTCTTTCTTTTCTTTATTTTTACACGGAGCGACTGCCTATCTGACCTCCACAACACAGTACCTAACTGGGTAACACGAAGCCTTACCAAGGGGTGGTAAGGCTATTTGTCAGATTCTCTGGCGTCGGACTACCTAAAACAACTGCCAAAGATCTACAAATTAAAGCAGGGACCATCGGCTTTACGTGCTTGCCGAGGTACGGAGGGGTCTCGGTATGAAATGGACGGTCACCCATCCACGAGCCGACCGCGGCAAGCGTAGCCTATCGATCCGTACGGCATTAAGAGCCGCTACGACAAGGCTCCTACGGACCCCAACGAAAAATTACGTGCTGTGAAGCCGAATACCCCCGTTACATATTTCCCGTCTCCACTACACCACCGACGCGGAAGACAACGTGAAGTACAGTCAACAGCAAAAGTAGATGATCAAAATCAGAAATTCAATACTAATGAACGGAGTTCGCGTCAGAACTGTGTGGTGTCGAAGTGATTCAAAAATATGTGATCACATACTTTTAAATTGAATTGTTTTGAATTTCTGATTTTGATCATCTACTTTTGCTGTTGACTGTACGTGCGCCAAAGGCTGAATAATCCACGTTTCCCATGAAGTACGCGCCGAGAGTGCAGTTGGAGTCGCATCGCAACGTCAACTTCAAGGCGTTTGTGGTGCGCATAGCAACATGCTACCTGCGTCAGGTGTTGGATGAAAGCTTTTGGCCACAGTATGTGGTATTCCGCCGCTTTCGCGGACAAGTGCCATCGTAAAGTGCAAAGACTTAGTGCAACTAAGTGATACTAACATAGTTTTAAGTTTTATTTACTAACACATTTGTTATATTGTTATTTGTATACTTAAGTTAAGTTATTTTTCTATGGGTCTTTGTCACCTGAAAATAAATGGTTTTATTATGATTTTTTATTTTTACTTAGCCTCGAGATCCTCTCTACTATTACTACAACAATCTTGTTTATTACTTACCAGCGCTGATCGGCCTGGGTTGCGGCAACTCATGGTGCGCGGGCGCAGAGGGGGCGGTAGGCGCTACGGGGGCGACGGGGGCGGAAGTGGACCATCGCTCTAGCAAGCGACAGATGTTGGCGTGACCGGCTTTCCACGCTACCTTGGCTGGCGTACGACCTGAGGGTTATCAATGAAATCTGGTAAGGTAATTCCATTAGCTAAAAACCATCAAAATCTAATCAATCATACCTCAGCAAGCCCAAATCATTCAAACTCCTGTAAGCCACAATCAACAGTGGCGACCACCAAAAAAGCGTACAGGCAATGAAGCTCGACAAATCCCAGAGAGACGATTCAAGTCTTGGATCCCGCAACGAAATTAATCAGAAAAGAATAGACTACGCTAATAGGCACATCACAAAAGGATGTTTACAACTGGGAAAAGCCCAGTTGCCAAGCACTACGCATTATAATTGACATAATTAATGGAATGTCAAAGTCTTGTCAAAAATATAGGTAAATGGAGGTATTTTTGACAAATTGAGCCGGAAATTAGAAGGCGAACGTTAAAAGTTACTAGAAATACGCCCCAAATGTCACTCTATTTTATTCTAACTTCTGACAAAAAAGAATCTTTGATTTAAAATAAATAGAGAATAGTTTCGTATGCGACCATAATATCAAGTTTCCTTATATGACGTAATTTCTACATCTTAAACATTTTTTGCGTAGTTCTAAACTGATTAGAATATCGATTGATTTGACTTATTTTCTGTCTCAAGGAAAGAGGATCAGTCATTAAAAAAGAAGACCGTTTTTTGATTTTGCTTGATGTTTTTGCACAATTAAAGTGATCATATAAATACATGCCTTGAATAATTGACCCAAATGCGATGAATAAAACTCTTCGAAGAGTTCAGACTGTCGCTGAGTTTAGTTACGTTAATTACACATGCATGATAGCTGAATGAAAGTGTAACATTTACGCGAAACTTATTTGACAGTAACCATCCCCATTAATTATTACTAGTAATTAGGGTAGTACGGACCCAATTACTCTAAAACAACACTTCATTTTAGCCCTGAAAATCAGAATAAAAATTGGAGTTTTAGCTTATTTTTAAATCAGATAAGGAAGTTAGGCAAATAACTGACGTCACATTTTACTATTGCCATACAAAATCTATGGTTACGCGGCAACTCATAAGAATCATCTCGTATGTCAATTGATTCGTGGTCTACACCCACACCGACCCGACTGATTGCCCGACTGACGATCATTGGTAAACGAAAACATTGTGAGCAAACATGGAATAGGGTATTTTACTCTATTCGAGAAAAAATCTATAAATATGTTATTAAGACAGTTTAGGCATCAAGCAGTCGGAAAATGTAAGTTTTAGTTCATAAAATAACAAAACAAATTTTTAAATTCAATTCAAAGTTTTCAGCATTTTTAATCTGTTATAAAACACCGAGAAATAGTAGCGGCCATGTTATTACGCCATACGGCTGTGTAAACAAAAAATTGACAACTGTCAGTCAACCGATTGGCGTAATATAGGCTTCGTACTGTTATTATTTTCGTAACCAACGTAATTTTTTCAATATTACATCAATTACAAAATATGCTTTTAATTATTTTTAAATGATATACAATTATCATATTTAATATGAGCTCATTTGATACAAAACGAACTGACGTCATTTACGCTGCGCAATATGGCGTCCAGTAAGAGGCGTTTTCGTCAAAGTACGCGCGAAATTTAAAAAAATAAAATTTAGATGCATTTTTACGGCACTTATCGATTGAATAAAAATTTTGTGTTTTTTTTGGTGGCATATTAGCACTACAGAATTTCATTGAGACACTTTTTAAAAATGGGTGTAATACCCTATTATAATTAATTTAAGTCCCTAATCGACAATTCGTCTTGACCAACACGCTTGCTTGACCAATGCACGTGCTTTGGGGTCATCCATAAAGTACGTCACACTAATTTCCTGATTTTTTTACCCCTCCCCCGTCCTTGTCGCAGTTGGTCACATTTGTTGTGACGTCACATATTTTGCAATTTTACATCAAGGTAAAACACCAGTTCCGAAATGTTAATGTTATTTAGCAGACAATACTGACAGACAAAACGTTAAAGACAGTAACATTCGAGGTGTCAACTTTTTCATCCAACCATATATACCATCATCGTTACCATCCAAACAAAGAATTTCTCTGGCACATCTAGCAGCAATTCTTTGAGGACGAATCTTTGCGACATGTGACGTCACGTAACTTAGGACCCCTCCCACCCCTTGTCACCCTATGTCACACTTCGTTGACCCCCTTCCTTCCTCTCAACGTGTTCTGTATGTGAAGAGCTATTTAAGTATGCTCACCACAATGGTCAGCTTGCTGTGGATCTGCTCCATGCTGTAGCAACCACAGAACACATTCCTCGTGTCCTTCTTGCGCTGCGATACCTGGAAACGAGCGCAATCATGGTTTAATGAGCGTAGAAAGAATAAAGTTCAATATGATTATCTAAAAACACGTGCAAATGCTAAGTGGATGAGTGGAGGATGAGATCGGATTACAAAATACGGTCACTGTCCAGGGAGATTTTCGTATGTATTCTTTTTTATTTACTATAAAATGTATTAAATATGGAAATCCGTTCATTATTAGTATTTACAACACTTATACCCTGTTCACAATAAGATTAGACATAAACACAAACCGTTTTTACAGTCCCTTCAACCAATTTTGACTTCTATTCCGTAGGCTTAAGGATGATATTACAGGCAAAAAAGTGGTTACAATAACAACTGTTTACTGTAGTTGCCATTTGTCATGCTACCAACGCAATATGAGTCAAAATCGGTTGAACGGACTGTAAAAAAGGTTTTTGTAAATGTCTAATCTTAACAGAGTATAGATATAAATTAAACGTAAGTAACGTGGTAAAGGCTTTGTGAATTCATAATTGCGTTATTTATTTTATAATTTTTTACTACCGTGGGGGAGGGGGGCGCTTCAAATTAATGAGGGAATGGTTGTTTGTTTTGGTTTATTGTGCTACTCAGAATATTCTAAATAACGACTTATGGGTATCAAAAAAAAGCTTGTATAGTCTAGTTTCATTACAAATAGGTTTTAAAGACACAATCTACAACATTATTGGTAATAACTTAGAACAAAGATTTTCCTGGTATTCCGATTCGTAATTTTTAAATTCGTAATTCGAACTATGTGTCGTTTTTTTAGTTTTGACATAAGTTGATTCTCTATAGTTTCAGCTATACACACGTATTTTTACTTTTGGTATAACTGCAGTAGTTTGCTAAACAATAAGGTTTAAGTTGAGGGTCGCGCGAACTCCGCGCGGCTGTACGTCGGACCGCAACATTTGTAGCGCGCGCGGACGTTTCAGCGGGTAGCACGTAAAAAGCTTGCTCGAAGAATATTTTAGTGTGCGTTGAAACTCTTCGGGCAATAAACGATTCGTTGTAGTGTTTGGTAACCCTTATCGCATATTCTTTTAACGTATTTTTCCACAATACACTCTTCCTCCCGATACATAATTATAAATTGTTCCACAAAATCCCGAGAAAATGAACGAAAGTCCGACATTTTAGCTGCGCACTCACACCCTCTTCACAAAAATATCAATCACGACTTACATGCTCGAGATCGAGCAAGTACGAACGTATGTACCATGCAAGTCTCAAGACAAATGCTCGAAACCAGCCAAAATGTTCGATTCGAACAAGATTCAAACGTCCATAATTCTTGCTCGATGTTCGAAGCAAACATGTTTAGCCGCAACGTCGAGCATGTAAGTCGTGATTGATATTTTTGTGAAGAGGGTGTGAGTGCGCAGTTAAAATGACGGACTTTCGTTCATTTTCTCGGTATTTTGTGGAACAATTTATAAATATGTATCGGGAGGACGAGTGTATTGTGGAAAAATACGTTAAAAGAATATGTGATTAGAGTTACCAAACACAACACCAAATCGTCTATTGCTCGAAGAGTTTCAACGCACACTAAAATGTTCTTCGAGCAAACTTTTTACGTGTAGACGCAAGGTCGAGCATGCTTGTAGATAGCCATGCTCGGATGAAACATGCTCATCGAGCATGTAGCTGCGTGGAGACCCACCATAACCGACAACGCCCACCGTTCCCGTTCAATGTCATCATCTTCTTTGAGGTTAGGAGTCAATATATGACCAAGATATTTTTTTTTTTATTTTTTTTTATTTAAGCAATAAAAGTTGTAATACATTCATGTTTTGTTTTGTACCATTAAACCAGAGATGGTTTGTATTGGTACTCACATTCGCAAAAGCAACACTGCTTAATCACTAGGTACTAGATAAAATATAAGTAAAAGAATAGGTAGGTAGGTACATGATAAATATTTTGCACATAACATTTTAGCCGTAAACATCTATCTATCTGTAAGGTACGCGAGTCACAAGTAATGTTTTGAATCTGAGCTAGCTACCTGCTATTATGCCTTAACTTAACTTAAACCTGTAGAGTGTAGACTGTAAATTCCTGTAAAGGTTAGATTAGTTATATAGTTTTGTTTATGTACTTTACCTATTTTGTTATATTTTTATATGCACCTGCCGTGTTATCTCTTCGCCACCCTGGGTTGACTGGTAGAGAATGCCTAAGGCATTAAGTCCGCCTTTGTACCTTTGTGCATGAAGTGTAAATAAATAAATAAATAATAAAGGTTACCTAGTGGTGTGGCTCCCTGCGTGCACACGGCGGACACTTGCGCGCCGTGCGAGAGCAGCGTCCGTAGCACGTGCGTGCGGCCGCGCCACGCCGCCGCGTGCAGTGCCGTGCGGAGGCAGCGGTCGCGGCCGTCCACTGCTGCGCCGCCTGCCAGCAACACAGCGCGTTAGCACGGCCAACAAGCATGCTTATCCTTTTAACCGAATTAATCCGACAAATATTTTTGTGCCCATTACGGCAGCGTCGTATATTTACGACCAAATACCACAGCTCGTTAAATCTGTGTTTTTATTTAATTACGCTGTATTCAAGAAGATGTTTATATGAGGTAAATAGTTAATTACAGTAATCATTTACAATAGGGTATTACACCCATTTTTGAAAAGTGGCTCAATGAAATTCTGTAGTGCTAATAAGCCACCAAAAAAAAAAAAAATTTATTCAATCGATAAGTGCCATAAAAATGCATCTAAATATTAAATTTTCAAATTTCGCGCGTAGTTTGACGAAAACGCCTTTTACTGGACGCCATATTGCTCAGCGTAAATGACGTCAGTTCGTTTTGTATCAAATGCGCTCCTATTAAATATGATAATTGTATATAATTTAAAAATAATAAAAACATATTTTAAAGTACGTTAGTTACGAAATTAATAAAAGTACAAAGCCTATATTACGCCAATCGGTTGACTGACAGTTGAATATTTTTTGTTTACACAGCCGTACGGCGTAATAACATGGCCGCTAGTATTTCATGGTGTTTTATAACAGATTAAAGATACTGAAAACTTTTAATTGAATTTAAAAATTGGTTTTGTTATTTTATGAACTAAAACTTACATTTTCCGACTGTTTTATACCTAAACTGTCTCATAACATATTTATAGATTTTTTCTCGTATAGAGTAAAATACCCTATTTAAAACACTTTAGTCTCTTAATTACAAGTCCTAAAAATAATGTCCGAAGTTAGATGAATTACTAATATTATTCACTGTTCGGGGCGCTGGAGACACGACCACTGATATGAAGTCGGGCGGTTAAAAGGTAAAGGCATATCAGTTGGCGTGTAAATGATTACTTAATTAACTATTTAGGTACCTAATATAAACATCTTATTGATAGAATACAGCGTAATTAAATTAAAAAAACCGACTTAACGAGCTGTGGTATTTGGTCGGAAATATACGACGCTGGCGTAATGGACAAGAAAATATTTGTCGGATTAATCCGACGTAGGCGGTTAAAGGGTTAAGGATGTGGTGAGAACCACCAAAATTGGTGCATCCCCACATGACGCTGGTTTTCAGACTGCCCTGCCGTCGGTCGACTTCATAAGCCGCACGTGCCGCAAATAAAGTGCCGGCGGCCTGGCCAGCGACCAAACCATGCATGCATGTGTGGATGCGCCATAATAACCACCAATTACACTTCTACAACGTACCGTCAAACAGGGTGAATAGGGATGCAGGGGTGAAACTTTAAAGGGGATTTTAACGTTGAAATACATACTATAGTTTGTTGACAAAAATTACTCTTTCAACTTTTCCCCATATGAGACAGTTCTATTTACCTCATCATTTCAGCCGACAGACGTCCACTGCTGGACATAGGCCTCCCCAAAAGGGGGGTTTTGCCGTAATCGCCACGCTTGGCAGGCGGGTTGGCGATCGCAGTATGGTTGTTACAAAGGCACAGAGAACGCTGCTGCCCATTCTCTGGTAAGTCCCTTAGTCGCCTCTTACGACACCCACGGGAACATATGGGATGGTGCTATTCTTTACGTCCGACACCATACGGACCAATATGAACCTTATTCTATTGTAATAAAGTTGAAAATCTATCGAAGACATTTGACAGACTGTTATAGCTTGAATTGCTGGCCCCTCGCTCTTCGTCCCGCGCAGGGCCTCGTGCGTGCGGTTTACGTGGCGTGGACAAGCATCTGACGTCAATACGTCTTTTAATTTGCTTCCATAGTGGAAAGCAATTCAGAAAACTTATCATTTAGCTAGTCTTTTCCCAACTATGTAGGGGTCGGCTTGCAGTCTTACAGGATACTGCATCCTGTAAGACATGCAGCTGAAGACAAGCAGTTGGTCCACCAACTGCTTGCCTGATCACAATAACCCAGATACTAGATAACACGGTATCCCTTGGTAAGACTGGTTATCAGACTTTCTGGCTTCCGACTACCCATAACGCATTCAAGAAAATACAATTCATTCGAAATTCAGAAAACTGTTGATCACAAAATCGGAGGGCAGTTTGGTGTTGTAGCAACATTTAATTACAGCACTCGATACCTAAGGGTCAAAGAATTCATTACAATAATTCTTAATTCATAAATTAATGCTGAACTCACCAATTTTGATCAGCAAGTTCACCATATCTGTATGGCCTTGCCACGCTGACACGTGTAATGGTGTTCGACCCTGAAACAAACATTACGCATTTAATACAAAAAAAAATCGCAGCAAGAAGAAACACGATGTTAAACAAATATTTTTATATCATAATCAACCTTATTCTAATAAGCATAACGGTACATTTTGTATTACCAAAAAGACAGGAATATGTGGACAAAAATGCCAACACATAAACAAGTCAGAAAATTCAGTTCGGCTCAAAACAACATTATCAAAGACCACACCCGACTCGAAGGACCAAAAAATATGTCTGAACTAACGTAGCAAGGTATGGGTGGTTTTGAGGTGAAACAAATGTTTCTGTTGAACACTATTTATTATTTTACTCTCCAAATGCTCATAATAGAGGAGGTGCATAAGCCAAAACTTTTTATTAAGTTATTATTTAGCTTTTATTTAGTTTTCATTGACATACTCAATACTCAATTTTTTATTGCATTCCACAATGTAGGCTTAGGTGGTAAAAATTTGCCAAAAGAAACAATCATGGACCCTGTCGGGCACAGCAAAAGAAAGATATGTGGAGACGAGTATTAATCGTTCAAAAATCTTATAATCTAACTTATCATAAACACATTTTCGTTAAGATCAGAGGGATTAGATTATTTTGCAATAGGAGCAAAACTTCATAAATAAAGTGTACTACCTAGTTATTTAAAATTGAATTGAATGTATTTATTTAATGCACAATGCACACAATAATCTTAAATCTAATCTAATCTTATCTTCTTTAATCTTTCTGTTCCTATGTTTTCATAGGCTATTCTCACTAATGTCCATAGAATTAGTCATCATCATCTGCTGAGCCTTTTCCCAACTATATTGGGGTCGGCTTCCAGTCTAACCGGATGCAGCTGAATACCAGTGTTTTACATGGAGCGACTGCCTATCGGACCTCCACAACCTAGTTACTGGGTAACACGATACCCCTTGGTAAGACTGGTTGTCAGACTTTCTGGCTTCTGACTACCCATAACGACTGCCAAAGATCTACAAATGACAGCCGGGGCCAACGGCTTTACGTGCTTTCCGAGGCACGGAGGGAACTCGATATGATAGTGATGGTCACTCATCCACAGACCGACCGCAGTTAGCGTAGCTTAACCTTTGACCAATCGATCTGTACGGCTTTAACTTAGCCACGAGCTCCTCGTCCATAGAATTAGTATTGTTCTGTATTTTATAAGTGAAAACTTGTTTTTTGGCTGTCTGTCTAATCTACTGTTTTTGTTGTTTGCTTTAGTTGTAAGTCTTCCATGTTCCCTAAATAAAAAAAAAAATAAAAAAAAATTGGTTGTCTGTAAAGTCAGTTTACGGACGATAGTTTCACGTGATAACGTCATAAAGAAACATAATGGATAAAATATATAACATAAGCAAATAATGGCTTCCGTCGAGGTGGGCGGAGCTTACTGCTTGGGCCGATCGTGCCTCTCTATCGCTTGTTCCGCGCTCTCGCTTGACACGTGACACTTTTTCGTGCGTGCAGCCGGTGTTCATCGATTTATCAAATATGTCAAAAAACGTACCTCGTTGTCGGTAGTGTCTGATTGCGCGGCGCAGTGCGTGATGAGGTAGCGCGCCATAGCCATGCGGTTGTCTAGCGCGAGCACGTACAGGGTGCTCCGTCTGTCCGCGTCTAGTGCGTTCACGTCAGCACCGCGCGCGTGTAGCGCCGCTACTGTATCCACGTGACCCTCTAGTGCTGCCAGTCTGAGGAGAATTCTCATATGTAATGCGATGGTAAACATGCCGAAGTAGTCGTCGCTGCCCATAGAAATATATAAGACACTAGCAACCCGACCTGGCTTCGCATGGGCCTATAGCCTTCCTCGATAAATGGACTATCCAACACAAAAATAATTTATCAATGCAAACCAGTAGATCCATGAGATTAGCGCGTTCAAGCAAACAAACAAACAAACTCTTCCGCTTTATAATATTAGTATAGATGAGAAGTGGAAAGGGGCGTGTCTGTACCCGCACGTCATGACCAAAATGCTCATGTTGGGTGAATAAAAAAAAATATAAGCAAATGAGCGTCTCCGCGAATTTAATTTTATTTATTGGAGAAAATGAACAGTTACACATTACATATTACGAGTATAAAAGTAATATAGTATAAAAGTATAAAGAATACAAACCAACGGCATTTTCCGCAGAAAAATATATTTTATAAACTTCATGCAGCAATTAGTGCGCTTTTCACCGCGATCAAGAACATATAAAAATGCCGTGTTTAGAACAACAAATCGTTAATATTTCTTGCTTATACTAAATTATTTCTGCATTCAAATTTCACAGCAACTTCATCTTTGTAGTAAATACATTGCTTCTAAACCACTTTCAAGTATGTCGCTTAGTGACTGGACCAACAATGTAAAAATCACAAATCGATAATTTTATGCGGACACATACAAAAACCAGTAACTATTTTAAACGCAAAAAAATAAAATATCTTTACACTAAGAATAAGATCTTAGTAAATAAATTTCTAGACACTGGTCAACATCTTACCTAAAGGCAGTCTTGCCATCATGAGCTCGTTGTTCCACTCTGGCGTCCCACTGATCTATGAGCAGTTCCACCAGCCTCACGTGACCTTCCTGAGCAGCCAGCATCAGGGGTCCCTTGCCATCGTTGTCAGCTTCGTCAACCTTCGCCCCGGCTTCCAGGAGGGCTTCGCAAACTTCGATATGTCCTGGGAATTTGGAAATGGAATTCGGAAATGGTTTTTGTCTTAGAGTTCTAAAAATAAAGTACAGCCCGACCGCTTAAGGGCTTGTGCACAAAAATGCGGCGACGCATCGCACACATCTGAGAGAGAGAAAGAAAGAAAGAAAGAGAAAGAAAGAGAAAGAGAGAGAGAGAGAGAGAGAGAGAGAGAGAGAGAGAGAGAGAGAGAGAGACAGAGAGCTCGTAGTCCATCGTAACATACATTTACTCAGCAGATTGCAGTTTTGCGTACAAGCTCTAACTGAGACCGTTCCTGAAGTAGCTCCGCGGTGTAGGAGGGGTGACAGTTGTCACAAGTTAGTGTAGGAGCTTATATGAGCTGAGGTTGCCCGTACAATTCGACAAATTTTCATTATTTGCAAACTATATCACATCACATGTTGTCGAAAGTAAATATAAATTATTGATAATCAATTAAGTCTACTTTTGAAAGTCATTTTATCTCATAAAATACATCACCAACACTACAAAACAAGGGGTGGGTTAAGTATTTGTTCGTTCAGGTTAATCTCGGGAACTTATGGTTCGTTTCTGTAAGTTCTTTCGCTTTATATTAAGAAAATTGACGCGAGCGAAGTCGCGGACACAGGCCAGTATTATAAACGGAATATGATAAGATATTTTAACACAGTAAGGATAAGTTTTCAATAACAAATATATTGTCTATGGCAGTTTTACCTTCAAAAGCAGCATAATGCAGTGGCGTCCATCCGGAATTGTCTCTGTGATGCTCATCTAGACCTCTATCGAGGAGCTGACGGACCACTTCCACGTTGCCTTTAAATAATAGATTTATAGTTATAAAAAACGAGCTTATCATGCCATTTCACTCGCACAGTATAGTGAGTGAGTGAAAGGACAATATTTAAAACTTGTTTTCGTAAAAACCTTAAACATTAGTTGGAACTTTGACCATTAATATCTCTCATAACTAGAAGTTTACTAAGTATGATTTAGACCAAAAAAAATTATAAAATTATGGTAAGAAAATTTAATTTTGTGTTACATCCGTTATAAAAACTATTTGCTGTATAGACCGTTATAAATTTAGAAATATAGTCTGTGGTAAAAGCTGGCAACACACGTCTCAATCTTAAAATTGGTGTCTTTAGAGATTATTAACCTTTTGAGCGCTACGGTCGCATAAAGCGGACAAATGAAAATGTACCTAACACGCCACCGTCTACAAGAAAATGTTGTCAAAATCTTATCACTAATGCAAATGTAAAAATGTAAATCTTGTCCCATTGCAGGGCAAAGACCTTCTCATACAGAGAAGGCATAGTTTATATAGCAGAATATAATAGTATGGTTATGTAGCTGCATTGTCATACCAAACCGAAGAGGCCGCAGCTGCCGAGTGACCGACCGGAGCGCCCTAACTTTCCACTACCGCCACCGCGATGGTGGCGCCCCCGTCGTGAGTTTCGTAAACTACAGACTTATTCGTGTTGTGCAGTGATTGGTTTAAAAATTAGTATAGGTTTTCGAAATCACCCTCGTATGTATTTTGATGTTATTTATGTGCACAAAGTATTTAAGGAACCAAGCTTTTATAAATATATTCAGAACTATTTAGTAACCCGTACTGAGGGCCAAGTCTGCTATTTTTATAATTTCCTCATTCCAACACGATCCCATAGTCATTTTGCTAAAAGTTCGTAATCTGCTAAATTCATAATGGTCGATCATTGGTCGGTCGAATTAAAAGCAGTCATTGCTTTTTGCACAATGACGTTCTAATGGTAGGTCACTGATCAAAGGAACTGTCAAAATTTTTGCAGATTACCACCTCATTCAGTTGTCATTTTGAACGAGATTACCATTCTATAATATGACCATTGGAAAGTCAAAATGGCGCCATTATATTAGTTGATAACCAAACTTGTCAAAATCAACAAATATGAAATCAATGATAGACCATTCTGACACTATTGTAATAGCAGACTTGAGGCCCTGGTCGTTTCTATTAGTCTAAGAGCCGTGGAAGATCGACCTTCACCCATCTGATAACTTGATGAGACATATTTTTTATCAAATATTTATTTATTTATTTATTTATTTATATTAGGATCTCCAACAAAAGATATACACTAAACATTACAACATATTGTTAGCAGCCAAAGTATTTCGTAGGTGTACTCCTTCAATTATAGGAGACCACAGCATGCACAATAAGATCTACAACTAAACTAACAAATTAAATAGCTAATAATAAAGTGACTTTCGAAAAAGAACAATAAGTTCTGCAGCATATTAAAATAGCTGACTTCACCATAAAAAAAGAAAAAAAGAAAATAAAGTACTCAATACCGTTGAACATCAACCATTACCTATTCACCTTTACCTACATTACTATTTTAAGACATTTCTTAAACTTAACCAGAGACTGGCTGATATCTAAGTTAGTTGTTTTAGCTAGCATGTTGTATTGCCTACAAAGTCTTGGCACAGCGGCGTAATGACCTAGATTTGTTTTGGAGCCTGGGATGTAAAAAAGATTATATGTGTTAGACCTGGGAATTCGAGTTGGTATTTTGATTTCTAACGAGCCTAAAAGTTCACTGCAGTCTATCGACCCACTCAGTATCTTACGAAGGATAAATAAATCCAGTTTCTCCCTACGACTAGCAAGTGTTTCCATATTATAGTGTCTCAACCTTTCGGTGTAGCTAGTTAGTTGTTTAGCCAAGTGATCTCCGTAGCATAGATGGTAAAGGAACCTCTTCTGCACACTCTCTAATCGTTTAGTATAAACCTCGTAATGCGGGTTCCACACCACTGATCTATATTCTAAGATTGGACGGACTAGAGTGTTAAACAGCTTAATTTCCGTAGATGCTCTTTTAAATTCTTTGCTATTTCGTAAAACAAAACCCAGTACCTTAAAAGATCGTGAGACAATATTCAGAATGTGCACATCGAACTTCAGCGCTTGGTCAAGTTGAACACCAAGGTCGCGGACATTGCTCAGTTTTTTGAATTCTACCCCTTCAATGTAGTATTTATTCTGGACGGTTTTTTTATTACGGGTGAACTGGATGTAATGACACTTACTAATATTTAAAAGCATTTTGTTTTGTTTGCACCAGTGTGCAAGTCTGTTAATATCATCTTGAAGCATTTTTGAGTCCAATTTGCACTGAATCGGCATCAGTATCTTTAAGTCGTCAGCAAATAAATAGAAACGGGAGTTCTTGAAGCATTCGGTTATGTCGTTGATAAAAACGTTAAAAAGAATTGGACCCAAATGCGATCCTTGCGGAATTCCGGAAGATGCCAGATAGCTGTCAGACAAGTAACCGTTAACTACCACTTTTGAAGCTCTGTTTTCTAGGTATGATTTGAACCATCCTATCAACGTTCCGCCCACACCTAATTAGGCCAGTTTATGAATTAGAAGGCAGTGATCGACTTTATCAAATGCCTTGCTAAAATCGGTGTATATGGCATCTACCGGAATACGGTTGTCAAGACACTTCGATAAAGTCGATGTAAAACATATCAGGTTCGTGTTAGTAGACCTAGATTTAACGAAACCATGCTGATATTCTGTAATGTGGTGTTTAAGGTACCACATCAGATGTTTGCTTACAAGTTTTTCAAATATTTTCCCAAAAGTAACTAGTATTGAGATTGGCCTGTAATTAGTCACTAAATGCTTTTCCCCAGATTTAAATATGGGTATTACAAGAGCTTCTTTCCAGGTGTGTGGAAAGATACTATCACGCAAAGATCTATTGAAGATTGTTTGAAGTGGTAATACTAAGGCCTTTGCACAGCGTTTTATAAATAAAGGAGGAACACCATCACTACCGACGCCTTTAGTTTCGTCTAATCCAATTAATTCACGGTATATATCATTGCTATCCAATTGTAGATTACACAGTGCCGCAGAAGTAAGAGAAAAATCAGTGTTTGTGAGCGTTGGATTATCTGTTGGGGCACTAAATGAACTTGCGAAACTTTCTCCAAACATGTTACAGATATCCCTCCCACCTGACGCGAATTTATTGTTGTGACACATTTGTGCCGGATACGTACTACTACTTTTTCTCTTACTTTTAATAAAGGACCAAAATGTTTTAGGGTTTTAAATATAATTTATTAACAAACATAATTATGATAACTTGCCTATCGAAAAGTTTAGCTATTTTTAATTGGATTAATTTAGTATAAAATAGTAAATGTAATGTTGTTTATCTATATATGTATGTATTTAAAAATGTATTTGTTTATGTATATCAGCTGTCTGACACCCATAATACAAGGTCTCTCTAGTTTGGGGTCAAGTTATCTGATGGGTGAAGGTCGATCTTCCACGTCTGCTCTACTACATTACCCTGACTGTGAACAGTTACCTTGTGCCGCGGCCACGCTGAGCACGGTCCGTCCATCGCCGTCCATGTTGTCCACACACGCGCCCCAGAACAGCAGCAGGCGCAGCGCCCGCGCGTGGCCCGCCGCCGCCGCCGCCCACAGCGCCGTGCGCCCCGCCGCGTCCACCGCCTCCACGTCCGCCTCCGCCTCCAGGAGGAGCTCGCAGATCTCGCTGCGGGAGACATGTAATCACAGATATAGATAGACCTAGATAACGCAAGAGCAACTACGAGCTCGCAGATCTCGCTGCGGGAGACGAATAATGGGTTATGACTTATGTAATTACATATATATATAGACCTAGATAACGCAAGAGCAACTACGTAGCGTGCCTATTTTCGTGCCTAACTTAAGATAAAAAATCGTAAGTAAAAAAATTAAGTTAACGTTTCCTTCCATCGGTAAGTCATTTTGTGATTAATATTATGAGTATTTAATTAAAAAAAAAAACATTATTTTTAATCTAATACCCTCAGTAATACCAGGGAATACCAAATTTAGGAAAAACAAAACATTCGTATTACATTGTGACGTCCAAACAATGGCACGCTTGGTTTTCATACAGATCGTGATACTTGCGTTATCTAGGCCTATATATATCTGTAGATGTAACCGTATGTCCCGCTTTTAGACTACGAGCGTACTCGGCGGCTAAGTCGCGGCGGCCAGGCGAGATGGCGGCCAATGTGGCGGCCAAAAATTCTCAGTTGATTACACGGCTTGCTTTTAAATGGAGGTCGAAGAGATAGCTGTGATTGTGTATTTAGTTACGTGGAAGAAGAAAAATACTTGAAAAAAATATTGGGTATATTAACATTCCCTTTCTATTCGGATCCACATATGATAATTTGCCCGATCCAATCACCGTACCCATATCAACGTATTATTCGTACGGTCAGCAAACTAAGTCGATTAACACTATTACATTTACATAAAATCTCTAAATGATACAAAATAATTTTTACTATCGTATCATATATCAGAAGCCAGAAACTCTGACAACCAGTCTTACCAAGGGGTATCGTGTTACCCAGTAACTGGGTTGTGGAGGTCAGATAGGCAGTCGCTCCATGTAAAGCACTGGTATTCAGCTGCATCCAGTTAGACTGGAAGCCGACCCCAATATAGTTGTGAAAAGGCTAGGCAGATGATGATGTCATATATCAGGTCATAACCAAAAGTTTATTTTATATTGAGTTATAATTTCCGTATTTCGTCTAATACGGTGCTCAATAATTATGATTAAAAATCCGAAGCGTTAATCGACTTTTGTTACTGACCGTATTGTATACAAACTGATAAACATACAAACTAACAAACAAATTTTACTCTATTTACTATTTGACACTAGCCAGTGTTAGAGATTTCTATTAATGATTTTTTTTTTTATCGAATCAGTATTTACAAAGATTTTCTCTTACACACACCTTACGTCTTGATAATATTAGTAAAGATGATGAACTTACGTGTGTCCCTCGAAGGCGGCGACCAATAGAGGTGTAGCGTTGTCCCGGTCGGCGAGCGATACGTCGGCGCCTCGCTCCAGCAGCAGCGCGGCGCAGGCGCAGCCGCTAGCGCACAGCGAGGCCACGGAGAGGGCCGTGCGACCTGTGGTGATGGGGACATTTTGAATAGTACATTATGATATAAGTGCGGTAGGTTGAAAATTACAGCCGAGGCGATATTGCTACAAGAAAGTAGAGGCTGTAATTATCAAAGCGCACGTATGTCATACGACGTTTTATAACATATTTGCGAGGAAATAATTCAAATAAAAACAAAAACAGCGAAAAGAAAAAGCGCGCGGAATAATTTTTACTTGTTCACAAATTAGCGATGCGCGCGCATCAGCGCTTTTTTTTAAGGCAGAGGCACAAAAACAGCCAGTATTACTAATAAAGTAAATTAATATTTTTTTGTTTTTGTTACAGATAAATGGTTGTAAGTTATTGTCAAAATTAATTAAATGAAAGAATTAAATGTTTATTTTTTATATTTTATCTCCCAAACTTAATTTTATTCATAAAATGTTGACCACTTTTCTGACATAAAACACTTTGCTAAGATTTAAAAAAGTACCGTTTGTTTTAGACGGAGCATCTTGATAAACTGTACGTTTAACGAAACTCGTGCGTTTTACATTACAATAACGCACAAGTATGTAATGAAATACATTACGATATTGAAATTGGTGTAATAAGAGACACTTTACGAGCAAATGTGTTATAAAATATGTTACAGAAGCTATGCTGGTAACATTACTGGGAAAACATACTGGTAACGGCACATCACTAAATAAAACGGAACAAAGTACGTAACTAGATCCCACGATACAGGGAATCCTAGTGTGGAGTCTAGAGAACTAAAACTGTATACCACTTCCTAAGACAATAAATTATTATCATTAATGCGTTGTATGCAAAGTTGAACGATTGGGCATCAGTTATGTAGTATAGAAGAGAAAAAATGTCTCTGATTATAAGTGGACAAGACGACACGGTTGGCGAAGTGGATAAGTTATTTATACTTCATGCACAAAGGTACAAAGGCGGACTTAATGCCTAGTTCTTAGTGGTTAAGAGCGGGCCTAATGGCAGGATAAATTCTGATTTCCCCCGCGCGTCTCGCCACACCCGCATTAGTACGAATAACAAACACGGGCGGCGCGAGAACGCGCGAAAACAAAAAAAATACTAACTAAACACAATTGAAGACTCAAATGATGGCTGATTGCCGCAATCAGCCATCATTTGAGTCTTCAATTGTTTTAGTTCACGCTTTTTCAGTTTCATTATTGTATTTTTTTTGTTTCCCATTTTACTCAACAAAAATGTAGATATTTATTTATAATAATAACGGCGGCTAGGCGCGGAGCAAACTGACATAGACTACCCGTCTCAACAGAGCGAGTTGAACTGATCGTTCGTCGATCGGTGAAACAAACATATGTGTCAAGCTCGTGTCACGCGAGACGGAAGACAGCGTATTTCGCGGATTAAAAATGTAGTAAACGCCAAATGCTTTTTATTCTGATAGCTTCTAGAATAGACAATATTAAAAAAAAAACTAGGGTTAGCTCTAGGTTGTATATGAGTGATAATATTTACAAAATTTATGGTTCAGTAATATGAACCAACACAGAATGCAAAACAAAAATGTTGAAAATTAGAGGTATTTTGTGATGGATTTCTATCGAGAAAATTTTATCTTAATATGTTTTCGTCAGGGCCGACCTTTATTTATATAGTGATGTTTTCTAACATATACTTTTTTTCGAATTTGAACATGATTTACTACTTTGAAAATCGAATCAAAGATTGAAGATTTTGCTTTAGGCCCAATCTTAAGCGATTGGCGACGTAGTGTGTAGCGGGTTCGATTCTGCCTACAGGTACTTGTTCCGGGTCTGGCTGTTTGTGTAGTGAGTGAGTTTAAATGTTTCCTAATTAATATTTGAACGTTACATTGTTATTATAAATTAATCAATAAATTATTCGTCGTCTTCCGACATGGAACTTACGTCTGACGACGAGTCTTCGCCTAAATTTATCACGATTGTTTCTTACTTGCTTAAAAAAACGATCATCAATACTATTTACAATTTGTATATAGTATTGATGATAGTAGTATTTACAATTTGTATATAGTATTGATGATAGTAGTATTTACAATTTGTATATAGTATTGATGATAGTTTTTTTAAAGTGTAAATAATCAAAACGATACGTAGCTGCCATTCACTAGCTGTCAAAACCAACAGCTGTCAAAAAACGGTTAAACCAGTGGACAGAGAGTAAGAGGAGGTACACAACAAAATTATAGATTGTTCTTAGTATCAACTTATTAATGCGTTATACAATATGTAACGTAATTAACACACACCCTCAGACACCCCAATTAGATGCTATTATAATCATAATACATACACTAAATTTTATGTTTAAAATTTATAGGCATTGTTTATTTATTAAATTAGTTAAACTAATTCTGGAAGAAGGTTGTGGTCACAGTACAAAGCTACGAACACACACAGTCACACATGTGTGTGTCAAAAAGTATTGTTGTCTAGATTTACGGTCCATATCAGTTTGTTTTGACTGTACAGCGGTAGTGTGACTGTTATTTACGTAGTTTTAATTATTTTTGGGGTAAAATATGACCTATATAATAGTATTAATAGATATAATTGACAATAAATAATAATAATAAATAAATAAATATAAATAATAATAATAACAATAACAATAATGTGATTGATAATTTTTTAGTTAACTATACATCTTATGTTAATATAGTATTTCTCTAAAACAGAGAAATACTATATTAACATAATCTCTCTTCTAATCCTCTCTTCTACCCATTTGCTGTGCCCGATCAGGGTCCATAATGATCCTAACCAAACACCTACCACCTAAGCATATTTGTACTTATGGAAAAGCAATAAAGATATTGAGTATTGAGTATATTAAAAATTATAGAAATCGCTTCAGTAAATGATTCTGAACAAACTACTTTCAGGATGTGCGTTAATTATGTTACATGTTGTATAAGAGTGAGCATTGTACCTCGGTACGAGCTTCTACACAAAGATCTACCAACAACTCACCGTCATCATCAGCGTGGTCGATCTCCGCCCCGGCGTCGAGTAGCGCCCGCACGATGTCGGCGTGCCCCATGTAGGCGGCGGCGATGAGCGGAGTGCGCCCCTCCGCGTCCGCGCGGTCCGCGTCCGCCCCCGCGCGGAGCAAGCGGGATACTACCGCCTCGTGACCCGACCACGCCGCCGCTCTACAGGGAAGAAAGATTAAAGGTAAGCATAGGTGACCTGTCGCTGCCGGCCGTGGACGGCAGGGCAGAGTCCTGGAACGCGGTGGTTTGCTTCTTGGAACGGTCATGTTGCAGAAGGAGGATGCGGAAAGGGAGAGGGAGATCTCTTCCTCCCACCCGGCCCGCAGCAGGCGCACCGGGCGTCGGCGAAAGGCGGGTACCCCCTAAATGGGTCCAGGGGCGGCAGACTCGGGCACGTCTGTCGCCCCCCACACATCAGGTTCCGAGGCGGCGGCGCACGCCCCTCTTACCCCTCGTTTACACCAAAAAACAAGTATAATACATGTTTTATACACAACTTGTATAAAACATGACCAATACTTGTCTTGACACAACTTGTCTTAAACTTGTAGAATACATGTTCATGTTTTGTTTTATCTTTTGTTCAGACCGGATTAAAAATAAATACTTGCACAACAAGTCTAATATAAGTTTTATCTAAAACAAGTTTTATACTTGTATTTGAGTGTGAACGATATTACAGACATTACATGAAACTTGTAGAATACATGTATTATACCTTGGTGTAAACGAAGGGTAAGGCTAAGAAGTCACAAAGCGATTTTTACCAATTTTAACAAGCCCAAATACGAATAGAATATGTCGTTCCGTTATGATGTTCTTACCTTCCGGGTCTATCATCAGGGCCTCAAGTCTGCTATTACAATAGTGTCAGAATGGTATATCATTGATTTTCATAATGACGCCATTATATTAGTAGATTACCAAACTTGTCAAAATTAACAAGTATGAAATCAATGATAGACCATTCTGACACTATTGTAATAGCAGACTTGAGGCCCAGATCAGTTTGATGGTACCATAGAATGAAGTCACGCTGCTCCGTTGCACTGCTTTGCATCGTCGGAGCGTTGACGTTTCGTCATTTTACATATAAATTTTAAAACATGCCACACTTCTCCGTTGCGTTGTCGCCAAGACGAAGCGGGGGGAGGTGATGCGGAGCAGCAACGTAGTTAATTTTCTACTGGTAGAGGGAAAACACGTGCGCAGCGCAAGACAACATAACGGAGAAGTGTGGCATGCAGTGCGTTCAAACCAAAGTAGTGTGGCCTCATTCCTATTGCATTGTCATGGGTATGTATGGGCAAATGTATGTAACATTTGAAAAGTTTCGAATCGATACAACAATTAGAAGTATGTTAAATTCGACTTCGAATATATTTTTACATGTGAAGCTAAAAGAAGCGTGTTAAAAATAAAATAAAATAAGATTAGGTACCTCAAAGCCGTCCTGTTATCTGCGTCCACGCAATCTACGTCGCAGCCAAACTCCAATAACACTTCCACCACCTACACCAGAACAAAATGCTTGTTTAAATATCTTATATCTTATCTTATATCTTGTGTGTGTGTATGAAAGTAAACTCTTCCTAAACGGCTGGACCGATTTTGATGAAATTATTTGTGTGTGCTCCAGTGGATTCGAGAATTGTTTAGATTTATAATTTACTACGGTAGGTGGCGCTGCAGTCGAGTTGGGGTAGGTAGGTAGGGTCGGTAGGTAAGTAGGGTAGGTGGAGTAGGTAAGGAAGGTGAGGAAGGTAGGGTAGGTAGGGTAGATAGATCGGGACAGGACAAGGTCTGTCGGGATAAAAGTGATGTTGAAAAAAATCAGTTGACACTGAAGACGATTCCAACATAACTGGTTTTCCCAGCTAGACTAGGTCTAGGCAGATGATTATGTAGGGTAAACAATACTAATGTTGGCACCGCCCTCAATGATTGGCACTTCGCTAATTTATTCTGTTTATCTATATATATAAAAATGAATCGCCGAAATGTATGTAAGCGCATAACTTCCGTACGGCTGGACCAAATTCCATAATTCTTTTTTTTTTGAGTTCGTTACTGTCAGGAGGTTTGTACAGAAAACAATGTAGGTAGGTAGTTCGGTAGGGTAGATAGATAGGGACAGGTCAACGTGTCGGGTCAGCTAGTTAAGAATAATTTCGTTTTTTAAGGACGATACTTTTAATAAACAGAATAAATTTGCGAAGTACCAATCGTTGGGAGGGGGTGCCAACTAGCAGTGTTCAAAGTTGCTATAGGGTAATTACTTGCTTAATGCTATATGCTTTATATTTTAAGCATGCTATTTTATAGCATGCTTAATTTGCAGGCGTAAATAAAGCAAGCGCGGTGACTGTTAACTCGCAGCTCCTACCTTATCGTCGGACAGATAGCATGCTTTGTAAGAATATTACATCGCATGTATGAATCCCAACTAGCAGTGTTCAAAGTTGCTATAGGCCAATGAGTTGCTTAATGCTATATGCTTTATATTTTAAGCATGCTATTTTACATGCTATTTTATAGCATGCTTAATTTGCAGGCGTAAATAAAGCAAGCGCGGTGACTGTTAACTCGCAGCTCCTACCTTATCGTCGGACAGACAGCATGCTTTGTAAGAATATTACATCGCATGTATGAATGTATTACGATAAAATGGAGCAGTAAAAAATACAATGAACTTTCCTTCATACTTTCCTGGCTTAGGACTGACTATAATTGATAAAGTGTTATTTTATTATGAAATAAAGTTTATTATTATATTTAGTCAATATTACGTGTCCTATCACTGTTTACATTTAAACTAAAGCAGAAAGCAAATAAAAGTAGGTATATTACGTGAGCCACCCGGGATCGCAAATTACGCGCGCGCGCGACCGATCACAATCGCTAGCATGCGACGACTGCTCTGTGTGATACGCGACGGACTCGGACATAGAGAGAGTGCGATTTATAGCATAGCAACAAGTGAGAGTCTCGAATAGCATTTGCTATATGATATATATAAAAAGCACAGTGCTATAAGTTGCTATATGATATATTAACCACCACTAGTGCCAACATTAGTAAGTATTGTTTACCCTACCTATATGGATTAATAATACATCAGTCAGTTTTAAAAGACTGTTATCTTTGATAATAACAATCTATCCCAAAAAATACTAAAAGATTAGAACCCATTTTGGGCTTTCGTCTGTTTGTTAGTTTGATAACACTCTCTCCGAGGTAGTCATGTATCGCCGGTAACGTAACCATAGCGCGATTCAGAAACGGGCCTTCACCTAACAACGCCATCTAGTGGGGCACAGACGAAACTTGCAATGATGAGGAAAGAAAATACTTTAATTGTTTGCATCATAAAAGTATGGAAATTAACTAAAAAGAAACGAAATGTGTACTGGGACATATAGTAGAAGTGAAACTTCAACGGACAAGTGGAAAGATACGCGATATATCGTCTAACCCCTCCACGCAAATTCACTAGCAAAATTTTAAGGAGTGACTCAGACCACGAACCTGGCACCTGAAGAACTTTCTTAACGGAGCCAACTCAGACAGCGCGAAAAAAAAACAGCTGTTCCATACAGAAGTGCAATAGGTACTCGGCCAAAATGTATGGAACAGCTATTTTTTTTTCGCGCTGTTTGAGTTGGTGCTCTGAGTTACTTCTTAAAATTTTGCTAATAAATTCAATTTCATCCTGTATAGAAGTTGCACTTCAAAAACATGCTACCATCTGTGCGTACCTCAGTGTGTCCGGCCCAGGCGGCGGCACGGAGTGGGCTCCAGCCGTCAGCGTCGGCCGCGTCGGGCCGGGCCCCCGCACGCAGCAGCAGGGCCGCCGCCGGGGCCCGGCCCCCGCGGGCCGCCGCGTGCAGCGCCGTGCCGCCTGTCGCGTCTGTGGCGTCCACCAGGGCTGGGTAGCGCTGGAATAATGGAACAGTTAGCTCAATACTGGGAAGGGACTGTAATCGCAGCGGTAATAATAGATTATGCTCTAAGGGCGGGTTGTTTCAAACAGTCGGTTAAGAGGAAATACCACGGGCTAGAGAATTGAAAATTAGGTATTTGTAAAATCTATTGCTGTCGCGCGATGCCCGAACACCAACCGCAGAGCGCGATAGAGACAACTGCAGCTTTGACCGAAAATACCTATTAAAAGTACACAAAATCAATGATTCGTAGTCCCCTGATTTCTTCTCCAAAACTTAACCGATTTAACTGCTTTTTTCATTAAAAAATAAAGAAAGGCTTTTGCCGTGTTCCTATGTTTTCTATTTTTTATATAATCAAGTCAAATTTGCTTTCTGAATGTTTGAACACAGCGGAAAATCATGCCAATTTTTTAGGTTTTTGAATATTTATATCTCTTTTAATAATAAATTTATGAGAAAAAGGAAAACATAGGGACATGCCAATAGTAGCCATGGATATTTAAAAAATAATAATTGATCTACTGGCATTATCCAGGGAGGAAACAGGGGACTAAGTTTGTATGGAAAAACGGCCCTTGTGTTTCCTCTTAACGTTACATACGAACGGTTAAAAAGTTACTATGACGTGCGATGTTTAACGTACGTTAAATGTAACGGGTTGTTTCATGACATAAAAATCCGTCAGTTAAAGTTAATCAAAAAGAGATTCCATACTACCTTGATGTTTGAAGTAGCTGTTTGACAACAAAAAATTACGATGACTGGTCGGTTATGGTAATAGTAACTTTTTGACGTATGATTTTGTGATACAACACATTTTTTAACACCCGACGAAAAAGAGGGGTGTTATTTGATTTGACGATAGTTAGCGCCATTTTTGACTATTACCGGTCAGTAATGGTTAGTTGAAGCAACCCGGCCTAAGGGGATAAAGTAGTGTCTTATGTAGCGGGCGCCGTATTGAATCACGAGCAAAACCAAGGATTCTAGCGTTCAAGAATCCTGAGTGCAACGTGGGATTCAAGGTCTCTCAAGACGAAGGCATCTTTATCCCCGAGGAGCATATTCTACTTTTCACACCATCTACGAGACAATAAAAGCAGTAGTACTAGAATCAAAGTATTTTATTTTTTGTGTTCTGTTTTTCTTTTATTTATATAGGGTGACTGGTAATTAGTGTACGATACTTAAACACGTGATTGTGTTCATGATAACAAACAACTTTCCCGAAGAAAAAAATGTTTTTTTGTACTGGTTCACTTTTATTACAATAACACAACAGTCGTATGAAATGCACGCGCGCGCACGCCTGTGACCTAAAGTGAACCAGTACAAAAAACATTTTTTCTTCGGGAAAGTTGTTTGTTATCATGAACACAATCACGTGTTTAAGTATCGTACACTAATTACCAGTCACCCTATATTTTACTCCTGGTGGCCAGTTTGATTTACAGACAATTCATTTTTTAGTGCAGAACTTAATGGTGAATACATGGAACCTACTGCCTATCGTAAATGTTCGTATGCGATTTCTACTTTATGTTCCAAATTCCTATCACATTAATGACCAGCGGATCATAATAAAATTCAGTACAATATTAATGCCCTGCTAGACCTCAGGTCTTAAATGACTTACTTTAGGTTAGGTTTGCATGACATGTAATTTGACAAGTCAAATTACAATTGACAGAAAATTACATTGACATAGCAGATAGTGTGAAAAACAATTGATACCAGCCTAAGAAGATACTATAATATTTTATGTTAAGATAAAATATCGCCCACTTTAAAGTTTGTATTGAACTATCACAAGCGACTACTATAATATTTCACCTTAAAAGCGCCCATCCCATCATATTTCCCATACAAACGCTCGTACGTGATTACGGCGTTATAACAACTTATTCTCCAAATATTTTTAACACATAGGTATCTTGTGGTTTAAATCTAGGTGTTTATGAAGCCAAAAATATACTTTTTTGAAAAACAAATTCAGTAACCACGTCTGAAAATCAGCTTTTTTGCACAGTTTTTATTTGGCAGTTCATAATGCAATCATACATTGAAAAAGTAAAAAAACAGCTTCATAGAAACCTTGCAATGTAATGGAGATTCTAAATTACAAACATTATTACCAAAAACTAGTAAAACCTTTTTTTTAAAACACGTATTTCCTGGAACAAGTTTTGTGAAAACTCCGCGCGCCAATTTTCAGCGATGTTATCGCGTTCTCACTTGCTCGTTTGTTAACGAGCTTTGCGTTGGTTGAAACAAAAAAAAAATTCAATCACGCTCGCGTCGTTGTTCGCTCGATGGGGATGGGCGGTCTTAAGGCAAAATGTATATTACTAGATATTTTATCTTAAGATAAAATATTATAGTATCTTCGCCGTTTGTGACGCCCTTTATTGTCCCACTTTCTATGTCGTGATAGCCATATCAATGTGACTTATTCAATTTCATATGTACTTTTTAAATTTATCTTGGACATTACTGACATCAGTGAAAGAAAACATCGTGAAGAAACCTAGACTTATCCATAATAAATAATAATATTAAAATGCGAAAGTAACTCTGTCTGTTACGTTTTCACGTCAAAACGGCTGAACCGATTTTGATGAAATTTGGCATGCAGATAGCTTGAACCCTGGGGAAGGACATAGGCTACTTTTTAATTTGCGACATCGTTTGCATCCGTGATAACCGACATTCACGCGGACGAAGTCGCGGGCAGAAGCTCGTAAGTTATAAGTTTTACTACAGGTATATCTTGCCTGAAAGGATGCTTCAAACACTTATTATGTAATACACTTGTTAAAGTTAATTGTTACCTTTAACAGAGCAGCTAGTGCTTCCTCATCGCCTTTGGTAGCCAGTTCATGTACTGCATTAGGATCTAAAGGCACCACATCTTCTTGTTCCTCTGCCGTTTCGTTGTTATCCTCGCTTTCGAGCGGCTGGTCAGATGATAACTGTAAAAGGAAACTTGTATTTGAATTCTTTATTCACACTTGTAAAGGCAAAAGCAAGTCTGTATGTATGTTTGGACAAAACCACCTAAATCAAAACGTGTCGTATTCACGTCTGTAAAATGTCAAGAATTTTTTCCGATTTAGGCAAGAAACTGTTATAAATGTCGTCTTTTCAACAAGAAGAAGGTTCTCAATTAGTTTTTTTTTTTGTATATTTGTTTTTGTATATTTCTCCGGCAAATGAAAAGCGATTTTGAAAATTCTTTTTTGATGGATAGGGTATGCCTCAAGAGTGGTCCCATATAAATGATATCGAAATTGATTCACCACTTTTTGAAAAAATCGACAGAAAGCAAAAAAATATACATGGATGATGTTGTAATGTGTTCTCCAACTTTGTACTTTCAATCTCTGTTTTGACTGTGTTGCCATTTCTTAATGGATTTGGATGATAAGAAAGTACTAAAAAGCGAAAAATAAAAAGCTTTTTTACAAAAAGTCGTGTGTTATGTGCTAAAGTTATTTATCACTTTTTAGATTTTGAAGGCTGTTGTCTATTTTGTAAAAAAGCTTTTAATAATAAAGTATTTCATAGTTAGTAGACCAGATTTCAGACTATCAGCCGTTCAGCCTTTAGACTGTACACAACATTCCCCAAGCTTAACAACCACCGCACAACACAGGTAACAAAATAAAAGCTTTTATTGAAATGACATTAATTTTTCGTTCATTCTGCGCAAGCGCAACTTTGCGCAAACAAACAACAATCTCAAGTGCAAGAGATATATGATGTAATGCATGATACAAATACATGTGGTACAAATTGCCCAAGTCATTAAGTCCGCCTTTGTACGGTATTTTTTACATTTTGTGCATAAAGTTCAATCCATACTATTTATCTATACTTAATATTATAAAGCTAAAGAGTTTGTTTGTTTGTTTGGTTGGTTGGTTGGTTGAACGCGCTAATCTAGGATCTACTGGTTCGAATCGAAAAATTATTTTAGTGTTGGATAGTCCATTTATCGAGGAAGGCTATAGACCCATGCGAAGCCGAGTCGGATCGCTAGTTATTAATATTATAAATGTGAAAGTAACTCTGTCTGTTACGCTTTCACGATGGAACGGCTGGACCGATTTTGATGAAATTTGGTATGAAGATAGCCTAAACCCTGGGGAAGGACATAGGCTACTTTTTAATCCGCAACTTGTCTGCATCAGCGATAACCGACATTCACGCGGACAAAGTCACGGGCAAAAGCTATTGAATAATAATGTATGAACACGTGATTCAAACTGATCGTAATTAAATTTTACAAAGGTGTAGCTTAATAGCAGTAAATTTTCCTTAGTCGCCTTCTACGATACCCTCGGGGTGAAATGTGTGGGTGCTAATGTGACCCGGACCCCCTACGGGTTCTTATCATCATCATCATGTCAACCTTTAGTCGCCCACTGCTGGGCATAGGTCTCCCCCAAGGGGGGTTCAGCCGTAAACGCCGTGCTTGGCCGATGCATGTTGGCGATCGCAGTAGGTGTTATGGCAGGACGCTGCTGCACATCCTCTGGTCAATATCCCTCTGTCGCCTTCCACGAGTCACGGGTAAAAATGGGGTGGTGCCATTCGCGGCCGGCACCACACTGCTTTTTATATTATTATAGGCAGAGGTTCTTATATTTAGGTGGAACTTATTGTAAGTAAATATGCCCGGAGTTTCCTTGCGTGATAAAATCAGAAATGAGGACATCCGCAAGAGAACCAAGGTTACCGACGTAGCCCGAAGAATTGCCAAAATTAAGTGGCAGTGGGCAGGTTACATTGCTCGCAGAACGGATGGCCGCAAAAAAAAAATCTAAATTGGCGACCGCGAACCGGAAGACGTTGCGTTGGAAGGCCTCCCACTAGGTGGACCGATGACCTGGTAAAGGTTGCGGGGATCCGCTGGATGCGAGTCGCACGGGACCGGTCAATGTGGCGACACTTGGGAGAGGCCTATGTCCAGCAGTGGACGTCTTTCGGCTGAAATGATGATGATGATTGTTAGTAAAAACGGATATAAGAGCTTACTCACCAATATATCCTCCCGTTCTTCCTCCGGAGGCACGGAGTCAGCTCGACTCAGCTCCAACAGAGCTCTCAAGACTCGGCGGTCTCTCGGCCAATGCGTGGTGGACTCGCCGGCTATAAGCTCTGGCATTATAGCCTCCAGTGGTGTAGGATCTACTGTGGAAAGAGGAGCAATTAATAAACATAATATTGACGACACGGTTGGCGCAGTGGCTTAACGATTGACGAGTGTTGCGGGTTCGATTCCCGCCCAGGGTAAATATTTGTAGGGTATGTTTTCCTAGTGTCTGGGTGTTGTTTATCTACATATATGTATGTATTTAAAATGTATATCAGCTATCTGACACCCATGGTACCAGGTCTCCCTAGTTTAGGGTCAGATGGCCATGCGTGAAATGACCCCATACACATACTGGCTGGCTCAAAAGTCTGGCTTGCTTAAATGGGACTGGGCTGGACATGTCTGCCGAATGCCGAACGACCTATGGGCCCGTAAATCCCAAAATTGGAGCCCTGAAATGGCGAGACGGGGCCGCGGTAGACCTTGAAAGAGTTGGCGGGACGACTTGGATGGCTTCCTTAAGAATTGGCAAGATATTGCAAAACGTCGAGACCGATTGAAGGAATGGAGGGAGACCTTCGCCCTGCAGTGGGACACTCAGTAAAGTATGGGCTAAATAAAATAATATTCATCATGTCAATCTTTAGACGCCTACTGCTGGGCATAGGTCTCCCCCAAGTGGGGGTTCAGCCGTAATCACCATGCTTGGCCGATTCATATTGGCGATCGCAGTAGGTGTTATGGTTCTCAGAAGGACGCTGCTGCCCATCCTCTGGTTAATATCCCTCTGTCGCCTTCTACGACACCCACGGGTAGAAATGGAGTAGAGCCATCCGCGGCCGGCACCAAACGGTATAATAAGATTTATACTCTTTTTAGGTCATCACATCTCGGAAAGCACGTCAAGCCGTTGGTCCCGGCTGTCATTCGTAGATCTTTGGCAGTCGTTATGGGTAGTCAGAAGCCAGAAAGTCTGACGACTAGTTACCAAGGGGTATCGACTATCGTGTGTTACCTAGTAACTGGGTTGTGGAATCCGGACAGGCATTCGCTCCATGTAAAATACTGGTATTCAGCTGCATCCGGTTAGGCTGGAAGCCAACCCCAACATAGTTGGGTAAAGGCTGGGCAGATGGTGAGTAGGTATGTTATTTTCTTGACCAAATGTATCTAGGAGAGCAGTAATCCTCCCACTAACTAGATTTAAGACAATCGTTATCCTATTTTTACTTCGGCATGTAGTCTAGTGAAACAATAAACTTTATCTAATACCTTTTAACGAGCAATTCTTGTGGATGAAATTGAATTAATTAGCAAAATTTTAAGTAGTGACTCAGACCACGAACCTGAACAACTTTCGTGGTTTGAATCACATCTTAAAAATTTGCTAATGAATTCAATTTCATCCTGTATAATCCGAATCTCGAAATTGGCTCTAACGATTTTTATGAAATTTTGTATGCAGGGGGTGTCGGGGGTGGCAAATAGATCTAGCTAGATTTCGTTCTTACAAAACACGAAATTAAAAAAAATACCGAGCTTAGGTTGGTCGCCCAGGTACTTATTATTTGTTTCGGACAAGGCCGTCAATCGCAATGGAAACAAACATACAATTTAACCTCTATTTAATATTAGTATTAGCTGCACCTACAAATAAAAGACGTCAATCAATGCTTGGTACTTTACAATAACGTCATTACAGGCTATTTTAGGCGGAAGACACTGTCATTAATTACTAATAGGGAAAAGTCATTTTCTGTTTGGTTGTTCATATAGAATAATTATGGGGCTTGTAGTAAATGTTGTACGCGTCGATCAAGGTAAAGCAAGCAAGCTAGGGGCCAAGTCTGCTATTTTTATAATTCCGTCATTCCAACTCGATCCTATTGTCATTTTGCTAAAAGTTCGTAATCTGCTAAATTCATAATGGCCGATCATTGGTCGGCCGAATTAAAAGCAATGACTGCATAATGATGTTCTTATAGTAGGTCACTGATCAAAGGAACTGTCAAAATTTTAGCAGATTATCTAGGCGATCTGCTAAAATTTTGACAGTTCCCGTTCAGTCAGACATTTAGTTGTCATTTTGTACGAGATTACCATTCTATATAATTTCTTTCAATGTCGTGTCAGTGGTTGACCATTGGAAAGTCTTAATGACGCCATTATATTAGTAGATTACCAAACTTGTCAAAATCAACAAATATGAAATCAATGATAGACCATTCTGAACTATTGTAGTAGCAGACTTGAGTTCCAGTACTCGCCTCTAGAGTTATCGGCTAAGTGTGGGGAGAAATACCGGGGTGGTTTTTATATAAGTTTGAAATCGCCAATCTGTCTTGAGAAAACTTGGTTATCAAGGCTCGTGCCTTCTTTGTAGAAGAGGCCTTTGCCCTGCAGTAAGACAATAACAGGCTAGTTACATAATTTATAAGTATCTAACAAACTTTTCAAATTTCTAAACGATTTTTTTTACACGTAGCGCGTAGTTGCGAAAACAGACAGAGAACAGAGAGAAAATAGAGAGAGAGACAAACAGGTTGTTATAAGTTTAACGTATTTATCTATCTGTCATTTGTAGATCTTTGGCAGTCGTTATGGGTAGTCAGAAGCCAGAAAGTCTGACAACCAGTCTTACCAAGGGGTATTGTGTTACCCATTAACTGGGTTGTGGAGGTCCGATAGGCAGTCGCTCCATGTAAAACACTGGTATTCAGCTGCATCAGATTAGACTGGAAGCCGACCCCAATATAGTTGGGAAAAAGCTAGGCAGATGACGATGATGATGATGTATTTATCTATCTCTGGCATCGTTGCTCCCAATCGGCTGAACCGATTTTGATAAAGATTTTCTTTTGTTTGGTTTAACTAAAAAGAATACCGGGGCAAGGTATTCTACTACTACACTAGGATTTTTTCTTGTATCGTGGATGTGTTTACACACGGAACCACTATCTGTTATACAAATACTTGTACCGTGCCGGAATCGAACCCGCGACACGAAGCGCAGCATCGAATCGCTCAGGCACTGCGCTAACCGTGTCCGTGTTTGCGTCGGTGGTTTTAAATTTATCTTATAATTAACTTACCAACTAATTGGTGATAATGTGAATAGTACAGATACTCCATCTTTTCCACATTTGTCATTATATGACTATACATTATGTCAATATCGTTCAACATGAACTATACACAGTGTAAAGTTTATTAGCTTTTTAACAGACTTCAAAACGAAAAAGGAAGAGATTCTTAATTCAAATTATGTTTCTTTATTACACCACACTATGCACTCAGTAAACTTTTCAAACTGAGAAGTTGTCAATTGTCACTTGTTTTTTTTTTTCTATCTCTTTATAAAGACTCACTCCAACACAGTATTGTATGTAACCGTCCTAATTAGTTTTGTTTTAGTCAAACTTGAAATGTTTGCGCACAGTATAGAAATAAACTATATTTTTCAGTCCAGCGGAAATTCAGAACAATATAATGCTTTTATAGAGCTCAAATGTCAATTAAGATGAGCTGAAACTCCGTTTTGAAGAAACCGGTATACTTTTGTCAAGTATATCACCTTAAAATATTTTAAAGAAGATTTACAATTTTGTTTTAAAAAATCACTTTAACTTAGTAGATTTTTATGTAATTTTCTCGACTGGTGATAGAATTTTTTTTTATAATATAAATTACACAGAAATAATCACTCGTAATAAATCTTGCATTCCAAAATCAAGTAATGAAAACTCAAAACAATATTAAAGTCAATTAAACACATATAGGTGTCGACTATACCACGTTAAAGGAAGAACTGGAAACATTTATGCATTATTTTTCCTAATAAGTAATTAGTCATAATTTAGACTTTATGTGTATAGTGATAAGGGGTTTTATGTTAATAGTTAGCGGCAAACTATTGTTATGTTTGTTTATAGACGGACGGATGACAGTTCACTTCACCAAGGTGTTCACCGAGGGAGATTGTAACAGAATAGCTCTACTGTTTTCATTAAATAGGCTCATTTACGAATTATTCTAACTTGCATAGTAAAGTTGATGATTTTAATTATTATAATTGTCTAAATACATATTCGTTGCTGTCGCGTTAAGTTTTTATTACCATACAACCTGACACTGAACTGAAAATTGCAAAAAAAAATAGGAGTGCAACCTCTTTCACCTTAAAAAAAATAAATATTTTGCTCGACATCACACTCCAACAAGGAGTAAGTCGATGTGATTAATTAATAATAATAATAATAAACCATTTATTTCGGGTATCAAAGACCCATAACATAAATACCTTACAGACTATCATACATACTTATAAAAACTAATATATTTAAATGTGGGGACATTTTCACACACGGCCATCTGACCCCAAACTAGACAGCTGATATACATACACAAATACATTTTTTTTTAAATACATACATACATAGATAAACAACAACCAGACACAAGGCAAACACAAGTGCTCATCATACAAATGTTTACCCTGGGCGGGAATCGAACCCGCAACACGCTGCGCAGCAGTCGATCGCTCAGTCACTGCGCCAATCGTGGTCACAGTTAATTAATTGAACAGACAAACCCACAAACAATAGCTAGTGTATCCGAACGGACAGCAGGATACGATAATAAAATTAAACTTAATTATTGCAATCATTATTCAAGGGAAATCAGTCATTTAGTCAGGTCAGTTACATTACGAGTACATTGATAAAATATTCATATTATACAGTATGAGTATGTAAGCATTTGTTTGACAGAATATGAACTTTGACCTTTAATATCTAGAAAGAGCCAGGTGTGGTCCAGTGCTAAAATATTATCGTAATAAGTACGGGTTACCGCTGAAAACCAGCGCGCTTGAAAGCACGAACCACGGCATTTATGCTGAACGTTAGTCGTTTCGCGCGGTAGTGCCGCATATTTCCGACTCGGACATTACATTTTTTTTTATTTTTTTATATATATCCCCTTGTTTTAGTTTTAGGTTTTGTTATACAACAATGTTTAGGTATATAATATTTATGTGCGTCACTTTCTCGTGAATAAATAGTTTTTCTTTCTTTCTTTTTCTAATAACGGGAAGAATGGACTTTCTGCTTTGTTAGGGTAAAAACAGGACCCTATTACTATGACTCCACTATCCGTCTGTCTGTCACCAGACTGTATCTCAAGAACCGTGATAGTTAGACAGTTGAAATTTTCACAGATGATGTATTTCTATTGCCGCTATAACAACAAATACTAAAAACAGCATAAAATAAATACTTAAGGGGGCTCCCATACGACAAACGACACGGTTGGCGCAGTGGCTGAGCGATCGACTGCTGCGCAGCGTGTTGCGGGTTCGATTCCCGCCCAGGGTAAACATTTGTGTGATGAGCACTTGTGTTTGGCTTGTGTCTGGGTGTTGTTTATCTATATATGTATGTATTTACAAAAAAAAAATGTATTTGTGTATGTATATCAGCTGTCTGACACCCATAGTACAGGGTCTCCCTAGTTTGGGTACAGATGGCCGTGTGTGAAAATGTCCCCACATATTATTATTATTATAAACGTGATTTTATGCCGTTTTTTGCTCCATGTCTAATGTGCTACAGTACTTGGCCAGTTTTCAGTAGTATTTTACTCCCATTATATTTATATTATACTATATATATGAGTAATTTGGTAACGAGGTCAAGGAGGTACAAAAAGTAAGAAACCTTTTTAACATCTTTCTCTCTTCTTTTTCTTTAACTATTCACCTGCCATGTTATCTCTTCACCATTCTTGGTTGATTGATAGAGTATGTCTAATAAGGCATTAAGTCCACCTTTGTTTTACTTCTGTGCATTTAGTTTAAATTAATTAATAAAAAGTAACGGCGGTCAAAGTTTCAACATTTTTTAAATGTTTTAACTTGCACGAAACGTTTTGGGAACACATTCATTGTGCGTACTGCTAAGGAGTTGAATTCTCTGCCTGAGTCTGTGTTTCCTGATAGCTACAACCCGGGAGTCTTTAAGTCAAGAGTGAATAGGTTACTTCTAGGCAAGCGTGCTCCATCTTAGACCGCATCATCGCTTCCCATCAGGTGAGATAGTGGTCAAACGTATGCCTATCAATAGAAAAAAAAAACTATAAATAGGTACCAATTTTATACAAATTCTGTCGCTTTTTTATTTGTGGTGGCAGATAGCATTTAAAACTCATCCTGTGTATTAATTAGTGAGTATGCGCGTTAGATTCTTACCTATCTTATCTACATAGTATCTATTAGTAAATTATAGGAATCAGCCAAATTAATACTAAATACTATCTATTATTACTATACCCTGTTCACAATAAGATTAGACATTTACAAAAACCGTTTTTACAGTCCGTTCAACCGATTTTGACTCATATTGCGTTGGTAGCATGACAAATGGCAACTGCAGAAAACAGTTGTTATTGTAACCACTTTTTTGTTTCTAATGTCATCCTTAAGCTTACGGAATAGAAGTCAAAATCGGTTGAAGGGACTGTAAAAAAGGTTTGTGTTTATGTCTAATCTTATTTTGAACAGGGTATTCATCCATACAAATATTATAAATGCGAAAATGTGTCTGTTTGTTTGTCACGTTTTCACTGTTATACTACTGAATCGATTTTTAACCGACTTCAAAAAAGAGGAGGTTACCAATAATAATAATATATGTGAACACTATGTATCTATGTATACAACTTAGCTGTCATTCTTTATCTTGTAATACTTTGTACATACTTCAATATAGTGTTTTTATGCAAGGTCCATCGTATTCACGTATAGTTATATAACTGTAAACTGTAAATGCAAAATATTGTACACATTTATTTTTAAAAGAGTAAGTATGGAGTTTCTTGCCCATTCTTCTCCATACGAAACTACCTTTTGGAATAGGCAACTAGAATCAACTTTATATTTTTTTTATTATGACGTTCAAAAGTGCCTTTTAATTGGCTAATTGAAATAAATGATTTGACTTTGACTTTGATATGTTTTTTTTTTTTATTTTGTATGTATGTTCGGGCATAACTCTGTCATATATAGACGGATTTGCAAAATTCTATTTTTGTTCGAAAGGGGTTTATTCCGAAATGGTACCATATAAATTTTACCAAAATTGATCCAGCCCTTTTTGAGAAAATCAACTAAATCCCAAAAAAAAATACTTAGATGACGTTTAAGTTTCTTTAATCTTTGGAGACTTACAATCTCTTATAAGTGTGTCGCCGTTTCTTAATGGATTTGGATGTTAAGGCAACACTAAAAAGCGAAAAATAAAAAGTTTTTTTCAAAAGTGATAAATAACTTTAGCACAGAACACACATTACTTTACTTTCAGAAGTCGGTGGCGGTGGCTTTGTTCTGTTTGTTGTTTTGTATTGCCACCGACTTCCGAAAGTAAAGCAATGTGTGTTCTGTGCTAAAGTTATTTATCAATTTTTAGTTTTTGAAGACGGTATTCTTTTTTTTTTTGATAAATACTTTTAATACATTCATAAGATAATTCCAATTTCTTCCAAAATGGCAGAAATTATCATGGGGGTTCATTTTGATGGAAATAATCCGATAGAATAAAAGAACAATATTAAAATATACCTAACCAATTTTCATGAAGTACAAAATAATACAATTAAGCTACAAAACCGCAATAGAAACATTTTTTCAATATAATTGACCGTTAATTTCCTCATATTAAATGACCGATACAATTAGCAATAAAAATGACTTATCTGGGGTATAGGGAAACACAATGTATAGCAGGAAACTGACTAACTATATAAATATTTAATTGAAATAAAATAATGATATTCCGTCGCAAGCGCAAATTGCTAGACAGTATGGCGACCCAATAAATACATACAATGAATAGTATGTAATTGAATTAACTATCAATCTGAAAAACGATATTTGAACTCTTCATTATGAACAACTTCATCGTTGGTATTCAAAAGTATACGGTGAGAAATGAGTTAATTAGAAGAAGTTTAGATTAGAAGAAGTAAAAGCGGCGCCAGTGACAGAAAAGTTGAAAGGGAATCGTTTGTCTTGGTATGGGCATGTGTAGGGATGAAACCCATGTGACCAAGAGAGTTATGAATATAAATTTGGATGGAGCGGGAGAGGAAATTCAGACATATTACTACACTCTGTCCACTTAAACCGTTTTGAGACAGCTGGAACTAGTGAAAAATATTTATATTTTTTGTAAAAACTGATGCTGTATTATAATGTCTGTAAAAGGTCCTAAAACGCATTTTAAAGTTCGGAATAAATACGTTCTAAGGCAGCTGTCAAAAAACTAATCGGTTATTAGTTTTTTGGATGAACAGGGTATAGGTCAACACAACTTCATCAAATACACATTGTTAATGGCTTGAATGCTATGATTTATGCCCCGTTGGATTTGCTTCTAATACACACAGCTTAGATTTACACGTAACGTTTAAATAATATGCTTTTTAATGAAGAAAAGATGGATAGATTTTGTGAAGAAAGAAGAAAAGGGAGTCAATGATATCATGACAGTTTACGGGACGGAATGAAAGAAATGGAAAAAACGTGTTATGCGGCTTAAAAAAAAACAATAGGTACTATTTGTGCAGTTTTAATATCATTTTGGACGTGATAACGTCTTATAAATAGATGAACCCCGGCTGCACGCACGAAAATGTGTCACGTAACACGTTCCGCCTGAGCCTGAGCGCGCGAGCGCGGAACAAGCGATAGAGAGGCACGATCGGCCCAAGCAATAAGCTCCGCCCACCTCGACGGAAGCCATTATTTGCTTATATTATATTATGTTAGCCATTATGTTTCTTTATGACGTCATCACGTAAAACTATCGTCCGTAAACCGACTTTCATCATCATCATCATCATGTCAACCTTTAGACGCCCACTGCTGGGCATAGGTCTCTCCCCAAGGGTGTTCACCCGTAATCGCCATGCTTGGCGTCCTCTGGTCAATATCTCTTAAACCGACTTTACAGACAACCAATTTTTTGATCGTTTGTAGGTTATAAAATTTTATCACATAAATGCACCAACTGTAAGAGGTCCCTTCCCAATCGGTCTAGCTTCAACGCGAGCGTGATTAAAAAAAAAACTTTAGAGGTGTCAAGGGACACCCGGATTGAACGAAGTTCCTTTCGATGAATTAGTAAACAATAATTTATTATTATTATTTATTATTATTATTTACTTATTATTATTTACAATTAATAACTGGCTTGCTTTCTATGAGAGAGAGAGAGAGAGAGAGAGAGAGAGAGAGAGAGAGAGAGAGGGAGAGAGAGAGAGAGAGAGAGGGGGAGAGAGAGAGAGAGAGAGAGAGAGAGAGAGGGGGAGAGAGAGAGAGAGAAACACGCGCACGCCGCACGGCTTACAACTATAGCAATAAGTGTCGTTACAACTTTTGGTCTTAATTTTTTCCGTCTAGCCCCCTTTCGCAACGCGCGATAAGGAACTTCGTTCCAAAAATGTTTCATTCACCGCAATATTCAAAACAAACGAATAAGTAAAAACGCGATAACATCGCATGAAAATTGGCACGCGGAGATTTCACAAAACTTGTTCCACGTGTTTTTGGAAAAGCCTTACGAGTTTTTGTAAAAAAGTTTGTAATTTAGAATCTCCATTACATGTGCTAACTTTCTATGAAGCTGTTTATTTTACATTTTCTATGTATGAGTGCATTATGAACGCCCAAAGATTGGTTCTCAAAAAAGCTATTTTTTCGTTACATACCTTTATACCAGTGTGTTAAAAATATTTGGAGGAAAAATTGTTATAACGCCGTAATCACGTACGAGCGTTTGTATGGGAAATATGACGGGATGGGCGCTCTTATGTAAGCTTTTTGTTGCAATTTTTGACAGAGTTAAGTTTAGTGATTTTACTTTATTTCAAAGTCAAAGTGAAAGTCTAATTGTCAAGGAGTCGGTCAGTTAGTCAGAAAGTTGAAGCAAGTTGCTCGTTCCAAAACGTAGGTAGGTCTCTATGGAGAAGAACGAGCAAGAAACTCCACGGACACTCTTTTAAAATCAGGTTTTTACAAAATACTGCTTACATTATTCTTGTTGCTTCTATATGTGAAAACAATGAAGGTAATCAAGAAATACAAAATTTAAAAAATAATCAAGATAAAAACCATGGCAGTTAAGAGTTGACCAATCTCTACTGACAGCGCCCGTTCACGAACATGACGCGTGAATCAGCACCATTCAGCTCAACCATTTTGGAGGGAGCTGAATGATCCATCACACGCAGTAAACATAACCTTTGGTACCTACAAGAATATAATATGACGTATTCCACAGCTAATCTTGGCAATAGGAAAACACGCAGTGTTATAAAAACCAGGAAACTTATGTCAATATTATTGTTTTATCGTTTATAATTAAATATAAACAAAGCGGAATAAAATACTTTATTTTATTTTATTAATTAGGTATTTTTCCTATGGTACCAGGTCAGAGTTCAATGGTATAGACTTCCAGGAAACCAATTTTTTCAAGGCCATGCGCAGATCTGGCGTAGGTTTTCACTATCAAACCAATAACAACATTACATCGTTAAAATAGAGTCTAAAATCACTAACCAAGCAACTTAATTTTTATTTTTTTTGTTATAAAAACGTTGCCCAATACTAAGAATTTCTCCTGTATACTGTATACAAACATACAAACTCGCATACAAATAAAACATAAATAGGTAAAAAATAATAAGAAACAGAAGGAAAGAATAATAAGGAATAAATAGTATATAATAATTAATACTAGCACACCCCGGCAGACATTGTCCAGCCCTGAAAATCAAAAATCCAGATCCAGTCTACCCTACCCCACCTACCTACCTACTTACATATCCTACCTACCTTGTGTCCACTCGACACAGCAATTTGGCTCTTCGCAGTGGAGAGGTAGGTACCAGGGTGACATAGATAAGTACTACTAAGTTAGCACTCCTAGTACCAGGGTGACATACATCTAAGAAGTTCTACAGATCGACTGCAACGCCACCTACCGGGTCCAATTGTGAATCTAATGCTGGCACTTCACATGGCGTATTTGTACAAATATTCGCCTTACTTGGACCCTATCGTTATTGAAATAAAGTCAATTTTGTACTATTCAAGTAAGGCGAATATTTGCACAAATACGCCATGTGAAGTGGTAGCATAAACCATTCTCAAATCTACTGGAACACACACAAATAATTTTATCAAATTTGGTCCAGGCGTTTAGGAGGAGTTCACTTTCATACACATGCACAGTAGATTTTTATATATAAGATATGAATTAATCTGGTTTTAAAATGTAAGTTCATAATAATAATGTTTGGTATATAATGTAAATGTTTGCATGCCGAATTGTAAAATATGGCTGAGCTTTGATGTGATAAAACTACTATTGTGTAGTACAGTCAACAGCAAAAGTAGATGATCAAAATCAGAAATTCAATACTAATGAACGGAGTTCGCGTCAGAACTGTGTGGCGTCTAAGTGATTCAAAAGAATGTGTGTGGCAATCACATACTTTTAATAAATAAACTAGTAATAAATTAAATAAATTATTGTTAGTAAATTAGTATTGAATTTCTGATTTTGATCATCTACTTTTGCTGTTGACTGTACCTATATTTGCAAAATAAAAGTCTTTTCTATTCTATTCTACACAAACAGCCCGACCCTGAACATCTATCTGTAGTCCATACAAATATTTGTTCCGTGCAGGAAACAAACCTGCAATACACAGTACAGCAGCCAACCGCTCAGCCACTGAGCCAACGTGTCTTCGAAATATTTCCATGTAAGTGAGTACATTTCTTATGGGTAATAAAGACATCTGAAACCCGAATTTTGCTGTCTACGCAGACGATATCGCGGGCTAGACCTGGTTTGACATAAAGAGAATACTTTCTAGAATACTTCACTAACCGGACACTGAGTCCTTGCTTTCAGATTCAGGGTCACCATCCTTTTCTTCAGCCTTCCCATCCTGCTTCTGTAACAAAATTGAATTCACATAATCTATACATCTATTCAAATAAAGAAAATTGAAGTGTATGTTTGTTATATCTTTTTAATAAATGCATACCGTCGTTGAGCGTGCAATTCCGCGAAACTAACATTTTTAAATACGTTATACATATTATATTTTTAAAAACGTTCAAGAACTCTGGTAACATCTTTTCACTATCTAGAATCTAGAATTCTAGATCATCATCATCTGCCTACCCTTTTTCCAACTACATTGGGGTCGGCTTCCAGTCTAACCGAATGCAGCAGAATACCAGTGTTTTACATGGAGCGACTGCCTATCTGACCTCCACAACCCAGTGCTGGGTCACACGATACCCCTTGGTAAGACTGGTTTTCAGATTTTCCAGCTTCAAAGTACCTGTACCTCTACCTGTACCATCAAAATACCAACGGACGGTTATACTTCTGTTCCACTGCACCTAAGAAACCTGCTACTATTGACCTCTGCGATCGTTTCTCAGTCAGTTTTAGCTTTCGTAGTATTCGAATAGGCTTTAAAATTGCATTTATGTAGTAAATATCGTTTTGGAAAAATACCCTAAAATAAAAATATTTTTTAATATATTTTTTTATTTTACTACAAACGAAAAAAAATGCACTACAATCCACTACTTACGGTTTACTATAAGAAGCAGACGAAAAAAAAATATTTTTTCTGGGTCGGGGTATGATTTTTTTTTTTTTTTTCGTGCAACTACTATCGAAGTTATCTTCACTACTATCCACTACTTACCGAAATCTATCAAACTAACAAAAAAAAAACTTTTTTTTTTTAATTTTTTTTTTTACTTCACACAGGTACGGACGTTGAACGACTTTTCGTGCTTTCTTAGGCACGTGGGGCGTATACATGGATGGTCACCCATCCACGGACCGACCTCGGCAAGCGTAGCTTAACCATCATGACCGGCATCCTCCAGTATAGCATGGCAGTTCATTATCAATTTATAAATTAAAACTTCTATATTAATGCTCTGATTGAGCTGACCCCATTTCTACCCGTGGGTGTCGTAGAAGGCGACAGAGAGATATTGACCAGAGGATGGGCAGCATCATCCTTCTGAATACCAAGCATGGCTGGCACCCCCACCCCCCCTTTGGGGAGAACCTATGGCGAGTAATGGGCGTCTAAAGGTTGATATAATGATGATGATGATTGAGTTGACATCATATCAGCCCATTGCCGTCCATTGCTGAACGTAGGCCTCCCCCAGAGATCGCCAACCGACCCGGTCTTGGGCAAACCGCATCCATTCGCAGCCACCTTATTCAAATCGTTTGTTCATCGTACCACACTACGCTTGCCCAAACGCGGTCTCCGCTCTAGAGTGTGTCTGCTCCATCTACCGTCTGTCCGTCTGCAGACGTGGCCGGCCCACTCCCACTTCCACTTCAGCATGCTAATTCGACGCGCTATAACCTAACCGTATCAAACAAGTAGTTGTTCCTTACCAGGGACTCATCATTCTCCAGCTGTTTATGCGTATCATTTTCTCTTCTTAGAGCCGATTCTACGTTACATCCGGAGTCCAGCACCCAAAGAAGGATCAGGGTGTGTAAATCCAGCTCGTCTTCTTTTTGTTCACTGGAACAATACAGTTTAGTTTTACAGTTGAAATGTATTGGTGTCGAAATTATGTGTTGATGTAGAAGTTGTGTTGGTGTTGAAATTATGTGTTGCTGTCAAAATTGTAATGGTGTCGAATAGTGTTGGTGACGAAATTTGGTGTTGGTGTAGAAATTATGTGTTGGTGTCGAAGTTAAGCGTCGGTGTCGAATATTATTGGTGTAGAAATTATATGTCGGTGTCGAATACTGTTGGTGTAGAAATTATATGTCGGTGCCGAATAGAGTTGGTGTAGCAAGTAAGTGTTGGTGTCGAATAGTGTTGGTGACGAAATTATGAGTTGGTGTCGACATAATGAGTTGGTGTCGACATAATGAGTTGATGTTGAAATTATGTGTCAGTGTTGAATACTGTTGGTATTAAAGTTACGCTGGTGTACAAGTTATGTGCTGGTGTTGAAATTATGTGTTGGTGTCGAATAGTGTTAGTGTCGAAATTATGTGTTGGTGTCGAAGTTAAGTGCTGGTGTAGAAATTATGTATTGATGTCGAAGTTAAGTGTTTGTGTCGAATAGTGTTGGTGTCGAAGTTAAGTGTTGTTGTCAAATTGTGTTGGTTTAGAAACTATTTGTTGGTGTCAAAGTTAAGTGTTGGTGTAGAAATTGTGTTGGTGACATTGGTGTCGAATAGTGTTAGTGTCGAAGTTATGTATGTGTTGGTGTTGGAGTCGAATAGTGTTGGTGTCGAAATCATGTGTTGGCGTCAAAGTTACGTGTTGGACTCGAAAACTCCATACATTTCAACCGTGTAGGCGTTACAGTTATATATACAGCAGTAGTTTTTTTTTTATAAACCGATAAATATTCCTTGTTGATTACTTAATAATCATTGTGAATTCAAATAGAATAAAAAGCGAAGTCTCATAAAACTTACGCGTTTTTATTTTTCTTCTGCGATGCCATATGTTGTTCTAAACTCGTCATGTGGAACACGTAGTTGTGAATCTCCAAAGCGCTTAGCCTGTAACAAAGATGTTTTACTAGCCAACTTGCGAAAAATTGACGGATAGGCGACGGATAGTTGACGTTCATCAAATCACATAATAACAATCTAAATCGTCATCACCCTATTTCAATATTGACTTGTGATTATTTTAAAAGACTTTCATTTGAATTTAGAATATATTGCCAGCCATACATAAATTACGTTTCACATGGCCAGTATTGTAGTCAATTTCATAATATATGTAAAGACGTATTATAAGGGGCAGTCGTCTACTGTTTCAATATTTCTAAATACATGAAAAATAAGTACAGTTCGGTTCAAACTTAATGGCGGCTGTGAAGTTTGCTAAAGGCTGCTCAGTACCCCGCCCCTCAGTGCCGCTGTCACGTGAAATTGTTACTGCGCAGTCACTCGCCTCGTGTTCAGAGCCGCCATTAAGTTTGTATCTTACTATACCTACGAACATAACTTAGCTGTCATTTCTTAACTTGTCTAATATTATAAAGCTGAAGAGTTTGTTTGTTTTTTGTTTGGTTCGTTGGTTTAACGTGCTAATCTCAGGATCTACGGGTTCGAATTGAAAACATCTCTTTGTGTTGGATAATCCATTTATCGAGGAAGGCCATGCGAAGCCGGGTCGGGTCGCTATACTCTAATATAGTTTTCATGCAAGGTATTCTCGTTTATATAATTACTGTAATTATACAAAATATTGTTGCTTATTATTTTAAAAGAGTAAGTATGAAGTTTCTCGCCTTCTCCATACGAAACTACCTTTTTCAACAAGCAACTATACTCCGTTCACGATAAGATTAAACCTATTGACATAATAGACATATTATAGTTGGTGGCATGACAAATGGCAGCCGCAAAAAATAGTTGTTATTGTAACCACTTTTTTGCCTCTAATGTCATCCTTAAGCCTACGAAGTAGAAGTCAAAATCGGTTGAAGAAACTGTAAAAAAGGTTTGTGTAAATGTCTAATCTTATTGTAAACGGAGTATAGATTCTAATGATTCTATTTTTCTTTTATGACGGTTAATAGTGTAATTGATATAAACGCTTTGACTTTGAAAGACTAACCTCTTAGCATCCAAGGTGTAGTACATAGCTATGGCGGCGTGTCCCTCAGTTGGACAGCAGAGGTATCGCCGTGTGCAGTGCTTTACATCCACCAGCCACTTGGCGAACGAATGATGGAACATTGATAGGAAACCTGTCGAGCGCTCCATTACCAAGATCCTGGGGACAGAGAAGACATGAATACAATGTTTACACACCTCAACCACACCTACGTCACTCCGTACAACGAAACGATTTAATAACCTACACTACAACGCACACACACACACTACACTACAGAATGCGCAGCAGCGTTATCTGTGCCTTTGTAACAACCATACTGCGATCGCCAATCCGCCTGCCAAGCGTGGCGATTATGGCACAACCCCCCCTTGGGGAGGCCTATGTCCAGCAGTGGACGTCTTGAGGCTAAAATAATGATGATGATGATGACTACAACCAAAATCTAAATATATAATAACGAAAGGTCACTCACTCACTCATCACAAAATATCAAAAACCGCTTGACGTATAAAGATGAAATTTGGCAGGGAGGTAGTTTATAGTTAGTAGACGTCCGCTAAGAACGGATTTTGCGACAGGGCCGGATTAAACACGGGGTACGCAGTCGCGGGCAGCAGCTAGTATAATATAATAACAATATAATATGTCGGGACATTTCACACATGGTCATCTGACCCCAAACTGGAATGGCTATGGATCTTTTAATGAAAATCTTTTTGTTCTAGAAGTAACAGACAGCCCACTGTGTAGAGCCTGCATGGAGACAGACGAGACAGCAGCCCATGTGCTTCTGAACTGCCCTGAGGTCGCTTCATACAGGGCAAAGTACTTCGGTAACCCAGGTAACCTGCGGGAGATCTCTAGTAACGTCAAGGCGCTGCTGGCCTTTCTTGGGGAGCTGGGGTGGATCGAATAAATTACTTCCCACCAGTACGCTAAATACGCGCTGAGACGTGGAGTCAGCGCCCGTCATCATCATCCACGATCCAAAGACGTCCACTGCTGGACATAGGCCTCCCCCGCGTGTCGCCACATTGACCGGTCCCGTGCGACTCGCATCCAGCGGATCCCCGCAACCTTTACCAGGTCATCGGTCCACCTAGTGGAAGGCCTTCCAACGCAACGTCTTCCGGTTCGCGGTCGCCACTCTAGAACTTTTCGGCCCCATCGGCCATCTGTTCTGCGAGCAATGTGCCCTGCCCACTGCCACTTAAGTTTGGCAATTCTTCGGGCTACGTCGGTAACCTTGGCCCGTCATACTACTACCAAAATAACAGACTGTACAAATACGTGCGTGTGTGTGCGTGTCTACGCGCCGCTTGAACTAAAAGCAGTTTCGAGAGCACGTTCGACGCGGGAAGAGGTGAGGCACACTGTTTCGGAGGGGGGCGGGGTGTGTCGCTACTGTACGGTAGTACTAATACTTGTACTGTGACTTAACTATTGAAGGCCAGAGTATAAACGCATGCGCAATATGGATTGGCGTCAGACTTTCTGGCATTCATAACGACTGTCAAAGATCTGCAAATGACAGCCGGGACCTATCCGAGACACGGAAGGGTCTCGGTATAAAATGAATGGTCACTCATCCATTAGTAGCTTTATAGATCTATCCGTACGGGTTTTATTTAGCCATGAGCTCTTCAAACTTACTAAAACACCTTTTTTTTCTTCCATAAAGTTCAAATCAAATCGTTTATTTGTGATACATGGGTTACATACAGGTGTTTATAACATAATTGTTAAGGACAATGAGTACCTACCTGAAAACTGCGTAAACATCGACACCCACGCAAGCAAGCATCCGTGACCCATCTGGTCACGTATTGGCCCGGTTGCATACGGTGTGCGAAGAAATCATATCGAAGTATCGGAAAAATGCAAAGTCTCTTAGGCCTACCACTACTTGCGCTATAGTAGAAAACTACCTAAGCAGGCCGACCTGCTTAACGAATCTGCCCATCGAAACCGAGTTTCGATGGGCAAGGGTACTCATTCCCTACTGCGGCGCCTACAACAAGAAGAACTACCTGAAGATCCGAAGAACTGAACGCTCAAGAACTGAGCCCCCTGAAGTAAGGCGGGACCCTACAGGACGTGAAGAGCAGGGGGTCAGTGGAAGCCTCAAGAACCGAAGAACGTCGCTAGTAACTTAGTCGTCGCACAGTGATATCGTCATATTAGTTTGAAAATAAATACGGCTTGGTTCCTTTCAACGTTTTCAAGCTTTCATTTGACCTCCAACTGTAGGCATCCCCCACAATAATTATATACTTAATAATGTTCATTCCATGATCAGCCACTTGGGCATACAAATGATTAAAGAATATAATAAAATTTATGAAATTCTAATGGTTTGATATAAATTCCATTGAAAATTTAATATAAATGCTACTATTACTACTAGTCATGACAGATACAAAACAATAAACAACGACTAATTATTGTCAAGCGGATTTGAAACATTTAAAAAGATCTAGTGGATAAAAATTCAGTAATCGAGTAATAACAATTTTCTATAAGAAATTGGAACAATTTATTTTTAAAGACATTAATATTGCCACACTCTTTTATGTAATTACGGATCTTATTGTAGATCTTTGTGGCCATAGCAAACACACTTTTCCCAAAGAGGGTAGTTCTGTACTAGTTCTAAGTTCTAGAAAGTACTGGTATACACTGGTCCATCACTACCCACGGAAACTCTACTTGCTTCCTGCTAATAGTCGGTCACTAAATTACCTTCTCAAAAGATGTAGACGTCGATTGAAGTCTTCTCGTGTGACGCTGTACTCTTTGGTCAGCAGACATCTGTACAGCATCTCTTCGGTGACGCCGCATCGAGCCGCTAGCAGTACATCTAAGAGGAGACGGACCTGGAAGAAGATTGATAATATCAAAGCAAGTAATTTAGATACATTTAGATCGCTTTTAGGGGTTTATTTAGTGTATCGTGAGTGTGATTAATACTAATATTATTAAAGAAGTAAAAGGATTATGGCAGAATTTGTACTAAAAATAAAGATGTTCAGAGAAGTTGAAATTCTAATTCTTATACTCTTGGGCACCTAAAGAGTACCTATATTTTTAAAACCACGCAATAAAAATGAATGTTTAAAAGTGATTAGTTTAACGAAAAGCTCATTATTTCAGAACGAAACGGCGGCTGACATTAACAGTCACCGTTTCGCAGTTTTCCCACTGAAATTGCATCGTTTTATGGAAAATAATGTCACAAATAACGATTAATCAATGTACTTTTTCAACTCCATTGTAAACCACGATTCACATCACTTGTCTGCCAATTTGATAGATTCGTTAATGTCACTTGTCACTTCTTTTTTTACCGTCCTGCATGTCTTCAAAAATAAGCAATACCACCACCCTTTAGTGTTGAAGTAAAGGTGCTTCCACACAGCAGTTATATAACGTTATAAAACATTGTGTAGCACGATACCATTTTGTAACAGTGTTACATTTTGCTACAACATGTTAAGAATGTTAGTTATAAACGCTCCCACACTGGTTCCACAAGTTGTATAACATTCTGTAACCATCAGTTTGGGTCTGCCATTCGAGGAAGCTGGAAGTGGCTCTAAATGTAGGAAGTACTTATTGATATGGCTTTTATCAAGGACGAAGAGACAGAGTAGGTACACTGCAAACGAAGGGCACGACCAACCTCATCCCTTCCGCTAACGTCCCGCTGTCGCTCAGATGATTTTATAGAACATCATCATCTACCTAGCCTTTTCCCAACTATATTGGGGTCGGCTTTCAGTCTAACCAGATGCAGCTGAATACCAGTGTTTTACATGCCTATCGGACCTCCACAACCCAGTTACTGGGTAACAGATACCTTTTGGTAAGACTGGTTGTCAGACTTTCTGGCTTCTGACTACCGTTAACGACTGCCAAAGGTCTACAAATGACAGCCGGGACCAACGGCTTTACGTGCTTTCCGAGGTACGGAGGGAACTCGGTATGAAATGGATGGTCACCCATCCACAGACCGACCGTGGCAAGCGTAGCTTAACCTATGACAGATCGATCTGTACGGCTTTAAATTAGCCACGAGCTTCTCGATGATGTTTACAACAAAAGATATAATTTGTTATATTATAACATGTTGTAATTCGTTTTATAACATTTTGTTACATAGTCGCTAACAATTTATAACTTTTGTTACAATTTGTAAAAAAAAATTAGGCAACAAATGGTTTTAGGTCAATAGGGTATAGGGGGCGTGGAGAGAATACGCTTTTTTAAAAGAAAATAAAGAAAAAGAAATGTCAAAATATCATAATAGTGTACCTTGGTAAACCTCCTGCCATGGAATAGTCTCTGCGCCAGCCACAAGTACAGACCGTTGAGCGTGCCCGGGATCTCTCGGATCTCGCGCAGAGCTATAAACCCATCGGCAACACCGTCTAACACCTGCAAAGGTAAAGGCAAAAACAGTTATACGGGTATCTTCAAGGCACGAGTGAGCCGGTTTATTCTAGACAAGCGTGCTCCACCTTAGGCTGCATCATCACTTATAATAATAATAACGTGAATACAGCAATCATTGTGCCGATAGTCGTTACAGCCAATGGATTAATGTCCAAGAGCCTCGACCAACATTTGAGGAGGCTCTCGTTGGGCAGTTGGATCAAGGGCTTGATACAGAAAGCGGTACTCCTGGACACGGCGCGTATAGTCAGGAGATTCCTCTCTCAGGAGCCCTGACCACCGGTAGCTTGGACCCTGTTCCCGATACCGGTGGGCTACTATTTATATAGTTTTTATATTTTTAAATGTTTTTTTGTTACTTATATTTAAAAATGTAATATAATATGTGTATAAAATGAATAAATATGAATAATAATATAATATGCGGGGACATTTTCACACATGGCCATCTGACCCCAAACTGGAGAGACCCTGTACTATGGGTGTCAGACAACTACACAAATATTTTAAATAAATACATACATATATAGATAAACAACACCCAGACACAAGGCAAACACAAGTGCTTATCACACAAATGTTTACCCTGGGCGGGAATCGAACCCGTAACACGCTTCATAGCAGTCGTTCGCTCAGCCACTGCGCCAACCGTGTTGTCAACATCAACTTAACATCAGGTGAGTTGCGGCCAAACGCCGCCTATTAGAAAACAAAAATATCGTCCTACTCTTGAGCAAAATCCAGGAGTAGGACAGGCATGGACGGAGACCTTTTATCTTTCCCGATCCTGTGCTTCATCCCTCCAGTTTTATTCGTCGTTAGTTCGTCAGTTTTGAATAGGGGATATTACTGCAATGTTCTAGTACCACAGTGCAGCACTAGCATAAACCGTAAACAGTTTTTCGACGAGTCGTTCAAAGCGTGAAATTCTGCCTTTAATTAAGTTCAAAATTAGGAAGTGTATTATATTATACAATAATGTATCAGTGCTGTGTATTTCGATGTAGAAATGAAGGGACTTATTCATTTCCAAAAGAAGAAAATGTTCAAAAACTTTGGGAAGCAGCTAAAAATCACTCTAAAATATGTTCAGGTTAAGTATTCAAGTGAGATAGTCGCATTTACAGAATAACGTTCACATTGATCATGTAAGACAACCAAATCGACATATGTAAGTATTTAAAATGTATTTGTGAATGTATATCAGTTGTCTGACACCCATAGTACAGGGCTACAGGGTCTCCCTAGTTTGGGGTCAGATGGCCATGTGTGAAAATGTCCCCACATATTATTATTATTATTATTATTAAATATGATTATATTCTGAGCATAACCTAGAATCCACTTTTAAATGGCCGTAGGATGCCTTAATATAGTTAAAGTACAGTTAGGTAAGTAAGATTAATTAAAACTTTGATATATTTTCACAAAATACCTAGTTATTACAATTAATAACTTAATATAACAAGAATACGAGGTTATGGTTTACGGAATGTGCTAGTGGCGCCCTCTGCGCCGAGTTTCGCGTAATGTTCCCTATTCGTTTGACATAATTCATTTAATTTTTGAAATATGTGGGTTGGCTAAGTTAGGCAGAGCTAAGTTCAGTCTGCTGCTGATCCTTATGAGTATAAAGACTGTACAGCATTAAAGCAGCCTACCTTCTCCAAGTACAGCAGACAGCCATCACTCTTGATCCTCAAATGGTCGAGAGCCGCAGCCGCCGCCGCCGCTGCAGTCGAGTCACTTGACACGCGCGCTCTACAGGACAAAATATATGCTTGGTTGAGTAAACATATTGAATATGCCGTGTCACTTTAATCGTTTTAAGTTTTTAAGGGCCGATTTTTCAATAGTCAGATAACTTTTAACTGAGGAATAAAAATAGCAGTTTGACATATTTTCTATACATAAGCTGTCAAATCGCCATTTTTATTCCTCAAATAAAAGGTATCTGACTATTGAAAAATCGGCCCTTAGCCAATAAAAAAATATATTTTTCTCAATATAGTTAGTTAGTAGTTATAGTTTGTAAGTATTTAAAAGTTACTTAATTCCAGTTCTTCCTTCATTCGGTTACAGAAAATAACTACTAACTAACACTAATATTAGAAAATTGTTTTTATAACGATGTTTTAATCACGTCTAGAGGTATTCAAACTTAAACTCATTTATTTCAATTAAACCATTTACAGGTACTTTTGTATTGTCAGAGTCAGTCAGTCAGAAAGTTGAAGCTAGTTGCTCGTTCCAAACAGTCAGTTTCTATGGAGAAGAACGAGTAAAAAACTCCATGAACACTCTTTTAAAATCAATAATATATTACAAATTTCGGTTACATCATTCATGTTGAATCTAAGGGTACAATGTGAGAACAATGTAACAAGTCTTGCATGTTAAAAGAGGTCTAGAGAAAAATATAGTTATAATAACAATTCAAACCAAAATTTAAAATAACCGAGGCGCTAAGAGATGACCAGTCCCAGCCGACGGCGTCCGTTCAATTCGTATGTCGGATACATTGAGTGGACCACCTATGTAAGACGACTAAAATGCTGTAGTGTTAACATTATAATGATCCAAGATCCCATCGTTAGATCACGTCAGCATGGCTGAAAATTTGAGGATATTTTATTTACTAGCAGCTTACGTCCGCATTGTTAAGTTACCCAAGTTTAAGAACCGCTGGTGTAGAAGCTAAATAGTTACACAATAGGGTATTTTACTCTATATGAGAAAAAATCTATAAATATATTATTGAGATAGTTTAGGCAAAAATCAGTAGGAAAATGTTAGTTTTAGTTCATAAAATCACAAAATATATTTTTTAATTCAATTCAAAGTTTTCAGTTTATTAAATCTGTAAATAACACCATGAAATAGAAGCCGCCATTTTATTACGCCGTACGGCTGTGTAAAAAATAATGATAACTGTCAGTCAACCATTTGGCATATTGGCTTTGTATTTTTATTATTTTCGTAACCAACGTAATGTTTTGATTATTACACCTATTCCAAAATATTATAATAATTATTTTAAATTATATAATAAATAAATAATAATAATCTTTATTTCTCCATAAATAAATGCAAACATTATTTAAATCTAAAAAGTCTCACGCTAGTGTTCCAGAGTGAAAATAAACCCTGACTTCTAAACTAGGTTTATGTACCTGTATCTTAGAAGCCAGTGTCCCTTCAAAATTATGTGCATATAGCAGATAGGACACACATTATACAACAATATTCCATTAGGGCTAGTTTAAGAGAAATAAAAAATATAAAACACAAGAGAGAAAAAAAAAAAAAAAAAAAAAAAAAAAAAAAAAATACAATTGTCATGTATAATATCAGTGCATTTGTTACTCAACGAACTGACGTCATTTCCGCAGGGCAATATGGCGTCAACTACGAGGCGTTTTCGTCAATCTAACGCGAAATTTAATAATTTTAAATTTAGATGCATTTTTATGGCACTTATCGATTAAATAAAAATTTGGTGTTATTTTTGGTGGCATATTAGCACTACAGAATTGAATTGAGACACTTTTCTAAAATGGGTGTAATACCTTATTTCGGGCGATCCCGAGACACAATGGTAAGTACAATTTGGAGAGGTGTTTATGGCTTTTGTAATACATGAACTCACCTGAGCCGTGGCTCCGTGTCCAGTCGCGCGAGCACGTAGCGTTGCACGTCAGCCGACACGTGTGCACGTTGTAACTCGTCCAGAGTTATCTTCCGGAAACCTGAACAAACATTTTATAATATTCAGTCAGGCACTGTTCAGCCAGGAAAACTAAAAAAAATAAAAAATAAAGAAAATTAAAACCAGACTCAAACTTGTGGAAGAAAATAAACATTTTTATTATTATTATTATAAAACACGTGCTAAGTAACGAGCGGGTACTACAGCATGGAAGCCTAACCTGTGAACATCCTGGTAAGATTCCTGCAGTGCTTCCTAGCGGTGCAGACCAGGAGCAGCCACTGTGGGAACAGGTGCTGGTGGCGAGACAGGAGACTCGCCACGCTGGTAGAGCCTTCGGCACCTTCACGGTCATCGCAGACACCTGGAATGGACGAAATTATATTTATTTACGTTTTCGTTCATGGCTAAGTAAAACCTATACAGATCCATCAATCATAGTTAAGCCACACCTACGACACTCCATACAAACGAAACGATTTAATTACCTACACTACTACTACTAGAGAACTACAAGCAGTTTCGAGAGCACGTTTGACGCGAGAAGAGGTGAGGAACAGTGTTTCGGAGGGAGGCGGGGCGTGTTGCTACTATACGGTAGTACTAATATTTATACTGTGGTTAAGGTTTGCTTGTCGAGGTTGTTTCGTGGATGGGTCATCATCCATTGAATACCGTGACACCTCCGTGTCTCAGAAAGCAAATAAAGCCGTTGATTCCGGTTGTTATTCGTAGATCTTTGACTGTCGTTATGGGTAGACAAAAGTCTGACAACCAATCTTAAAAAGGGGTATCGTGTTGCCCAATAACTGGATTGTAAAGGTAAGATAGGTATCACCCATCTAAGGACCGACCGCGGCAGAGTAGCTTAACCATCATGACCTTACAGCTATTACTTACAGACGACCTCCTCGAAATAATTTAAAGTATTAGATTACTTACCGCCCAATATCCCTTCATCGATAGCGTCGACTAGTAGAAAGAGACACTGTTTGGGAGGGTCGATCTCCAACAGAGGGAACAGAAGAGCCTTCTTGAAACATTCGTCCGGATTCTTCTCCAAATTCTGAGGTAGCAGCGCCTGGAACATAAGTATCATGTTTAAGGGCGTGGTCAGTTCTATGAGCTATTAAGAGTGCCATCCCGTGATAATTCCCATTCAAACGCTCGTACGTGATTATGGCGTTGTAGCAAATATGGCTCCAGGTATTTCGAATACACGGGTATCTTGTGGTTTATAGGTTTCAATCAAAAATAAACTTTTTTGTGAAACGAATTCAGTAAAGACGTCTGGAAATGACATTTTCTGCAATACATTTATCTGAATTTTGGTTCCGTTCATATTAAACTCATACATTGAAAAAGTAAAGAATACCTCGTCATAGAAACCTAGCACATGTAATAGCACATATTATAATAAAAATGAATCGTTGTTCGTTAGTCTTGCTAAAACTCGAGAACGGCTAGACCGATTTGGATAATTTGGTCTTGAAATATTTGTAGGGAAGGTTAAACGGTAAGAAAATTGAAACATCTAAAGACAGGACAACGTCTGTCGGGTCAGCTATACCCTGTTCACAATAACATTAGACATAAACACAAACCTTTTTTACAGTCCCTTCAACCGATTTTGACTTCTATTCCGTAGGCTTAAGGATGACATTAGAGGCAAAAAAGTGGTTACAATAACAACTGTTTACTGCAGTTGCCATTTGTCATGCTACCAACGCAATATGAGTCAAAATCGGTTGAACGGACTGTAAAAAAGGTTTTTGTAAATGTCTAATCTTATTGTGAACAGGGTATAGTTACAAATATTTTTACCAAAAACTTGATAGACAATAATATGACTAGCGATCTATAGCGTATGAGTTTCGATTGACTTTTTGGTACAAGTCGGATCAATTACTTTTATTGCAGCTTTATCTGACGCATCACTACATATTATAAAACAAAGTTCTCCGCCGCGTCTGTCCCTATGTATGCTTTTAGATCTTTAAAACTACGCAACGGATTTTGATGAGGGTTTTTTTAATAGTGATTCAAGAGGAAGGTTTATAGGTATAATACATGCATATTATAGTAGAAGGAAACCAAGAATCTCCAAGAGTAATGTGAAGTCGTAATAAACATATTTTTGTGCGCTTACATTGCAAACGCTGGCTCAACTTTACGAGATATATAAAATTAATGTACGACGTAATTGAATATCTTAAAAAGATCGATACAAAAGTCAGCGATGGTATATGTTTATCTCTTAAGGATCCCACAGTAACCATTTTTACCTTTTATATATTACAAATAAGATATGGGTTATTTACCAAGCTATTTTAAACAATACAGTTTTATTCCTTACCAAATTAAATGTCTTAGATAAGTTGTGCAGTTCATGTAGATCAAAATTGCCCTTTACAGCATATCATTAAAATCAATATATTAGAAGATATCACAGTGTTAAAAAGCGGGGGTAGAGCGGCTGGCGCTTAGATTTGAGCGTTGAGTGTTTTTCACATGGCCAATTATATATCGCTCTTTCAAGAGTAACTTCTAAAGAAAACATGTTTGTGTTGTCTAATGACAAAAATACTGTGAACGTTGTATATAAAAACATTTTGTAGTATATTTAGTATCACCGTTGCACCCGTGCGAAGCCGGGGCGGGTCGCTAGTACCTTATAATTTAGTTATTAAGTTTATAATTGGAACTCACCTGTTGTATCTCAGGCTCAGACAAAAGCTTATCATAATACGCATTCGCGATCAAGGTCCTCGGACTGATGGGCAGACTAGGAATGGGAGGAGGCACGTCTTCCTCTTTCTTCTTCTCGGCTACATCTTCTACTTCTGGCTTCAATACGTTCTGGTATTCCGGCAACTCCTCCTTGGGGGTCGAAGGTCGTTCCGGTTTGGTCTTAGCTGGGGAACTTTCCGCTGATCGTAACTCACTTTTGTTTGGATACCTGAAATAGTAGTAGCGTGTGTATTCTATATTAACTGTTGTAGGGTGTCAGGTAGGTGGTTGAGACGGATAAGAAATTTATGATTTATTAATTCTATTAAATTTTATGTTCTAAATTCAGATTTTAGAGGAGGATCCACATATTATGATCATTTGCCCGATCAGATCAGATTGCACTGTATCCGTATAGCCGACGCGTAGCATGATCGCCTATCTGGACGGATGAAGATACGCGATCATGATACGCAGTCTCGATACACCGCACTGATACACAGCGCGATACGGCTCGTTCCATATCGAGTCGGCTTTTCTCCGATCATCAAAGAAGAAACGTCCATAACTTGATATAATACGATGAATGATACGGTGACACGGATACAGCAATCGGACCGGGCAAAACCAAACTAACTTCAAATAAAAACTTCGATAACACTCAACAAACAACACACTCACTTCAATAATTCTTATTATTCTTTACCTCTTTACAATATTAACTTTGGCAAGAAGCCTCAGCCGCTTAGTCACATGACCAACTCAAAAACCTCGAGCTTGGACTCTCATCATCAGCCGGAAGACGTCCACTGTTGAACAAAGGCCGCCCCCAGAAGAGGGGTTTGCTATAATCCCCAAACTTGGCAGGCGTCTTGGGGATCGCAGTGAAGCTGTTAATTACATAGAAGCCGCTGCAGCCCGACTTTTGGATTTACCCTTAGTCGCCTTTTACGTCACCCTCGGGATGAAATGGGTGGGTGCTATTCTAGCCCGAACAACCCACGGCCAGCCTGGATTCTACAACTTACCAAAGTTTCATCACATAACAATTTTATAAATATATTGCTAATAAACGACTTTTATTTTTTTTGGTGTGATATTAATCACTGTTTACTGCCCGTAATGTGACGCATGATATATCAACTTTGATGCGGACCCGCATCAAAGTTGATATATTGTCGTCATGCGTCACATTACGGGCAATAAACAGTGATTAATATCACACCTGTACGGTATTGTACTGTGCAGCTTTTACTGATAGAATGCTATGATATTAAATGATACGAGTCCATGAAGGCTTAACAGTTTATTACACTATGTTAACACCAAAGTTCAAATAGAGATAGTTTTTAAGGATAAATGATAGATGATACTGATATGATATTGATACGTGAGAACACGCGCTGCGTTCGATGACCGGTAGTGAACTAAATTGTAAGTAAGTGAAAATGAATAATTAATGTTGGCGGATATGCTGACGCGGTATGTACAATAATTTCGCAATGTACGGTTGCACCGTACAACACCAATAAAAATAAAAGTCGTTTATTAGCAATATATTTTCTCAATGTCACATGGTTTGAATTTAAACGAAAATAAGTATGCGTAGAACTCATATTTACGCCCTTAAACACATACCTGAAGTTAGCTACGGGTATCCTTGACTTTGGAGGACTATTCTCAACTTTCCTGTCCTCCCCAGAACTATCATTCTTCTGTTCTGTCGACAAACTCTTCTGTAACACATTAGCTTTCTTCTCCGACAACGGTTCAGAAGACTGTCGGTATAATCGAGAGTTTCGCATTTCTTTCGACTGTCGCTGCGAAATGTTTCTTAGGAATACATTCTCGTGATTCTCGTAAAGACGCAGATCGTCCTTTTCATCATTGACAAACGGATTAGTTGGCTTCACTGATGACCTTGGCAAGATTTCTGGCAACTGTGAACAAATGTAATTCACAAAATCGAATCTCAAACGCTACTCAATTTTAAGAAACCGCTAAGGGCAGGTTGATTCAACTATATATTACTGACCGGTAATAGTCAAAAATGGCGCTAACTATCGTCAAATAAAAAAAAATGGGTTGTTTCACAAAATCGTATGCCAAAAAGTTACTATTACCATAACTGACTAGTCAACGTAATTTTGTATTGTCAAACAGCTACTTCAAACATCAAAATATTATGCGATCTCTTTTTGAATAACTGACGGATTTTTATATCATGAAACAATCCGTTACATTTAACGTACGTTAAACATCTCACGTTATAGTAACTTTTAACCGTCCGTATGTAACGTTAACCGACTGTTTGAAACAACCCCTTTTTTTTTGGTACGGGGTGGAAAATCCTCATGGATGTCCTCCGCCCTGGGGCGGGCGGAGGGGTCTGTCAGACTCTTACTGACTAAAAACCACCCCGGTGTTCCATCTCACACCTACGTCGGGGGTCGCGGGAACTGGAGATACTTCCGCAACCCCCGACTGGTGCCGGCCCGCTGCAGCGGGCCACTTCTCGGGTCAGGGGGGGGAGTGAGGTGTTAGACTCCCCCCCGGACGTCTTAGAGTGGCGCGCGTGGAACACTACGCGCCGCCACCTCGGGTCCTGGTGTATGTGGGGGGCGACAGACGTCCCCGAGTCTGCCGCTGTTTGAAACAACCCGCCCTAAGTCTCGTGCTGCCTCTATCACTTCATGTCAAAGTGACTGTGACAGCACAAGACTTAACGGCATGTTATAATTAAGTAGCGTTTGAGTATTTGGCCATTAGTCACTTAGTTTATAAGTTAAATGCTCAGCAGTGCTATTTCGTTACAATCTCCCTCGGTGAACACCTAGGTGAAGTAGCTGTCATCCATCCGTCTGCTTTGTCAATCCCTAGTATCGGGACGGATGACAGCTCACTTCACTTAGGTGTTCACCGAGGGAGATTGTAATAGAATAATAATAATAATATGTGGGGACATTTTTACACACGGCCATTTGACCCCAAACTAGGGAGACCCTGTACTATGGGTGTCAGTCAGCTGATATACATACACAAATACTTTTCACACATCACATCTCAACTCCACAAGTTACATTATTTATATATGTATATATAGACACTCACCAACATTTATACTTAAATTAAATATACATAAAAACCTATACTATATATACACTTATCTAATTATAACATAATCTACTTAATAATATTAACTTATTAAATAACACAATACTCACGACGTTAGTAAAATATCGTAACTACATACATTGCACACTATCACCGCGGGTCAGTGGACGCGCGCCGCGATCACGCACCCGCGTGACGTATGTGCGTGTCGTCACCTACCGAGCTCCGGAGTGGGAGCGCGACAGCGCGCGGCCGTTCACCTTGAGCGACCTCAGTCAAGATCACGCTATCGCGACGCGAAGCCTATGCAACTTTGTTGTGTACTATATGCGCTTTAGTTGTTATTATCGACGTACTATTACCTAAACTATATTGCCTACTAGCTGTCTAGACCTAAGACTGAGACTATTTAATTTGTGCTGTACTTATAAAATCGTGTGTGCTACCTGTAATATGCCTTTCTTCCTTCTGTGGCAGTTTCTGTGTTTGTGAACAATTATAAAACCGTGAGTAAACAAACTGGATTTCATTGTTACTCCTGTACGCACCCGAACACAATAGATTAGTGCATACTCCAATTACGCTAAAGATACATACACAAATACATTTTTTTTTTGGTATATACATACATATATAGATAAACAACACCCAGACACAAGGCAAACACAAGTGCTCATCACACAAATGTTTACCCTGGGCGGGAATCGAACCCGCAACACGCTGCGCAGCAGTCGATCGCTCAGCCACATATTGTTATTATGTCACTACAGAAAAGTCCAGTAAAGCAGACGTAAGGTACAATTGAAGCGGGTATTAGACACTTACGTCGTCAACATTGCTGAGCGGCGCGTCGGCGTGCAGATCTCTGTACTCTTCCCGCTCGTGGATGCGGTGGATGGTGCGCGTGCGGCGCGAGGGGCCCACGTCCTCGTCGTCTGTGCGCTGGTCTGGAAGGACAAGTGTATGATGAACAACTTTTAACAATGTTATAGTGTAAAAAAACTTTTTAACTGCTGCTAAACTGCTGCTGCTACTGCTGCTGCTTTTTTTTTTCTTTCAATAGGGGATAATACTGCAATTTTCTCTGGCGCCAGAGTGCAGCACTAGCATACGGAGTAAAATAGATGGTCACCCATCCACGAACTGACCGCGGCAAGCGTAACTAAACCATGATCGATCGGTCCATACTTACTTACTGCCACACTCAGAGACGTCACTTAATAATAATGAATATTATAATTTGGAACGCTCTCAGTCAAAAATATTGTTGTTGACCTGTGATAAGTTATGTTGAGTAAACAGTTTTTCGACGAGCCGTTAAAAACGTGAAATTCTGCCTTTAATTGAGTTTACAATTGAAGTGTATTATATTATACAATAATGCATCAGTGCTGTGTATTTCGACGTAGGAACGAAGAGAATCATTAATTTCCAAAAGAAGAAAATGTTCTAAAACTATGGGAAGCAGCTAAAAATCACTCTAAAATATGATCAAGTTAATTATTCAGGTGAGATAGTCGCATTTACAGAATAACGTTCACATTTATCATGTAAGACAACCAAATATGATTTTATTCTGAGCATAACCTAAAATCCACTTTCAAATGGCCGTAGGATAGCTACATAGGTTGGTGATAGCCATAATATAGTTGTTAAAGTACAATTAGGTAAGTAACATGAATTACTAAACTAAAACTTAAACTTTGATATATTTTCACAAAATACCTATACTCCATTTATTAGAAAAAAGCATTAGAAAAAAGAGGCTCATAGAAGCAGGAATTCAAAACATTTTATTTCAAAGATAAGTTAAAACAGTTTTTTTATTAAACTTATTTTGGCATAATTTTGATAAATAAATCTAAGATAGTAGGTACTAAATATCGACGTATAATAATGTAAACAGAATAATAGTTATTTGTTATACAAGAGTGCAAAGTTGCTTTTTAACCGCGTGTTCAATTTTGATGAGCGAGCAAGCGAAGGATTCTAAAACTGAATCACGAGCGCAGCGAGTGATTCAAAATTAGAATCCTGAGCGTTAGCGAGGGAATCAAAAGAGCACGAGGTGAAAAATCTTTGCACTCGAGTGCAACACGTAACTTTTCATTCCACCTCAGCGAGGAAATGACTAAATGCAAAAAAAAAACGTTTACAAAGTCTGAGTTTTTAACAAATTAAAAAAAAGTTGTATGATATATTCGGCACCTTAGAGGTAGCAGTAAATAGGTTTAATGTTTTTTTTTAATTCACAAACTTAGTGCACACGATGTTCTAAATTCAATTTACTTTATCCTCTAGAGAATAAAAACGGCTTTTCCACTCAGATATTGAAGATAAATTTACTTTATCCTCTAGAGAATAAAAACGGCTTTTCCACTCAGATATTGAAGATTAAAAATACTCTTTCCGAGATGGTGGGATGAAAAAGTCTTTTAAAGATTAGGTAACATTTTAAATTTGGTAGAATTACAGTGAAACGAAATACGTTCCGGGTATTGTTCATCCCTGCTTCTGTTAGGTTTTTAGCATTGACACTGTAATTTTAACTTTGGAATTAAATGTACAACTAAATTAAAGATAATTTTAGAAAATAAATTATGATGAAAATGGTTACAAATACGCGCGACAGCCACTGTAAAAATAGATTATAATAAATTCGGTGTCTATCGTAACTTTAACATGTTTATTGTAATTTTGTTACAAAGTGTGCATCAAAAAAATCCTTTTTTAACTTCTGTCTAATGCTATTGTAAATAGAGTATAGTTATTGCAATTAATAACTTAATTATATACAATATAACAAGAATATGTTATGCTCCATGGCGGTTTGTTTACTGAATGTGCTAGTGGCGCCCACTGCGCCGAGTTTCGCGTTATGTTCCCTATTCGCAGTCGGCGGCTTTGCTTGTTGTTTCGAATTGCCACCGACTTGCGAATTGAAAGTTATTTTTAACTTTTCGAAGGCGGTTGTCTTTTTTGTTAAAAAGTTTTTTTTTTTTTTTGCTTTTTTGTGCTTACTTCTTAACATACAAATTGATTACGAAACGGTGACACCAAAAAACAGACATCCCTTAATTCCACCCTTAAGGATGGAATATTTTCTTGAAATTTATATGGGTCCAAATTTTAGGTACTTACTTATAAAAGAATCATCTAAATCGGACTCTGACAAAAGTTAGCGTGACCATGCTTAAGTTTTGTCAGTGTCACGCGGACGAAGTTGCATTCGAAAGCTAGTTTATTAATATATATGAGTGACCCGACCAAAAAGAATATAGTATTCTAGCGGGCCCGACAGACGTTGTCCTACCCTGTAAATAAAAAAAACCGACTACAGCGCCACCTACCGGGTCCAATTGTGAATCTAAACCACTCTCGAATTCACTGGAACACACACAAAACATTTCATTTCAGAGAATTATCATATCAAAGTTTACTCACAGTAGTTTTAAATTTATTTTGTTAAAAAAGGAGTAACTTCGTTTTGGAACATACGTCGTTTTATTCCGAGCGCACGCACATTACAAAGATATAGTCTTTGGACCCGACAGACGGCTTGGCGACACAATAAACAAAGACATACCTTATGTCAGCAAATTAACAATGATAATACATTATGTATGAGTTTTATATAAAAAAACTTGAAATATTTGACTTACTGCCAACTTTTATGTGCCGTTAGCTTTGTATTGTATTATTTACTAGCTTTTGCCCGCGACTTCGTCCGCGTGAATGTCGGTTATCGCGGATGCAGACGAAGTCGCGGATAAATAAATAGCCTATGCCCTTCCCAGGGGTTCAACTTATCTTCATACCAAATTTCATCAAAATCGGTTCAGCCGTTTCATCGTGAAAGCGTAACAGACAGAGTTACTTTCACATTTATAATATTCAGTATGGAAAGTATGGAATTTAGTAGAAAATAGTACTTGAAAGGATCCCGAGGAGTTGAAATCTCGTATAGAACATACCTTCACTATCAGCCAGGAGCGGTTTGGAGCTCTCTTCACCATCGTCTCCGAGATCCCGGAACCGACTGATCAGCCTCTCTTCCTCAGAATTACGTCTGGAATAACATAAAAACATAATCAATATTACCAGTCTTTTATCGTCTCACTACAAGGCAAAGATACGCCCTTTAACGACTTATCATGGTGGGCAAAGTACCTGGAAAGCGAGATGTCGCTCCCAGGAGAAAATCTTGGTTTATTTATACAAGAGGTAACGTTAAACACGCAAAACCTCAGAATGATTTTTAATTCAATTAACCTAATTACGAAAGAAAAAAAATCATAAAAAAAATGTGGTTTTATGTGCTGTTTTAGTTTTACCAAGACTCGTATTTGCATTGAAATAAGAACTATTATTATCACACGTATGAGAAAATTTTAATTGGACGACAACCATTTGTGTTTGTTTACCTATTTTGGCAGGTTTGCGCACGTGATGGCTTGACTTATTAATAAATAGACAATTAATAAATCTATAAATATGTTATTGAGACAGTTTAGGCATAAAGCAGGCGGAAAATGTAAGTTTTAGTTCATAAAATAACAAAACAATTTTTTTAATTCAATTTAAAGTTTTCAGTATTTTTCATCTGTTATAATATAAAACACCGTGAAATAGTAGCGGCCATGTTATTACGCCGTACGGCTGTGTAAACAAAAAATTGTCAACTGTCAGTCAACCGATTGGAGTAATAAAGGCTTTGTACTTTTATAATTTTCGTAACCAACGTAATTTTTTCATTATTACACCTATTACAAAATGTATTTTTAATTATTTTTAAATGATATACAATTATCATATTTAATATGAGCTCATTTGATATACAACGAACTGACGTCATTTACGCTGAGCAATATGGCGTCCAGTAAGAGGCGTATTCGTCAAACAACGCGCGAAATTTGAAAATTTAAAATTTAGATGCATTTTTATGGCACTTATCGATTGAATAAAAATTTTGTGTTTTTTTTGTGGCATATTAGCACTACAGAATTTCATTGAGACACTTTTCAAAAATGGGTTTAATACCCTATTACAGGTCCAGGTTTCCTCACGATGTATTCCTTCACCGATATCAATGAAGGCCAAGATAAACTAAGAAAGTACATAATATGACAAAAAGTCACATACTTATGCGATATCGGACCCATAACCTAATTCAAGGTTGAAAGACGTAACATACGTCTCATGAAAAGGAAGAGAAGAATCAGTTTTGTAGCTAATCATCATCATCATCATCATCAGCCGAAATACGTCTACTATTGAACAAAAGCCTCACCCATGGAACGCCACAACTCTTGCAACCTGCCGCTTGCATCCACCGGTTACCCGCGACCTTGACGATGTCGTCGGTACATCTGGTAGGAGGCCTATCGACGATGCGTCTTCTGGTTTGTGATCGCAACCCGAGAACCTTTCTGCCCCTCGCAGTACGCGTCAATATCATCTCTCCACCTCTTCCTGGGCTGTCCTCAGCGACGCCGACCATCTTTATTTACCCATTGCGAGGAGACGTTTGCCCAGCGGTCACTGTGCATGTTGCTGACGTGACCCACCCAATCCCATTTGAGCTGGGCAACCTTTTTGCTCACGTCTATGATCCCTGTTTTGGAGCGCAGCGTAGTGTTTCGTATTTTGTCTATTATTTTTACACCCAAAATGCTGCGCTCCATTGCTCTTTGGCATACTCCAAGGCGGGACTTTTGAGACTCGGTGAGCGACCAGGTCTGATCACCGTAGGTTAGGGGGAAATTAAAATAGATTACTTGATTTAGTAAATGTTTACCTATGACTGTGCGGTGTATCAGACAGCCTCGGCGAGAGATCACAGTTATCGGCGCGCGCCCTCCGCGAAGAGTGGCTAAGTATCTGCATGGCGAGAGTGCGGACGAACTCACCGGGACGCAAGCTGCTTTCCGTGTGACTCTGTAAGGCAATATAAATAAGATTAATAATAGGTGAGTAACGTGTCCCAAAATACAACGTTAAGCGGGTACCAGAGAATGAGCAAATTGATGATTCATCATCATCATCAGCCCAAAGACGTCCAATGTGAACAAAGTCCTCCCCATAGAAAACGCCACAACTCTTGCAACCTGCCGCTTGCATCCACCAGTTACCTGCGACCTTGACGATGTCGTCGGTCCATCTGGTGGGAGGCCTACCAACGTTGCGTCTTCCGGTTCGTGGTCGCCACTCGAGAATCTTTCTTCCCTATCGGTTATCGGTTCTTCGAGCGATGTGGCCTGCCCATTGCGCCTTCAATTTGCGTATTCTGAGAGCTACCATAGTTCTTCGGCGAATTTCAAATTTGAATGTGTTGAAAACTATTTGTTTAAATCATCATCATCTCTCCCTGCACTGATCCCATGTAACTTGAGGTCGGCGGTTTAGAAGAAAACGTGTTGAGACCTAAAGTAACATTTGAATTTAATACCTGTGGACTCAATACAAACCTGTAGAAAGTGTCTAGCCAGCAGTCTTCTGTTAAGGGCTCGCTGCTGCCTCGCTTGTGGCCCCTGACCGGGCTCGCTCAGTTCCTGGCACAGAGCTGTCTTACCGCTGCCTGCGTCACCTAAAAAACAAAAAGAAAATATTCAATTTAAAAAGGCTGTAAAGTTTAAAAAGTGAATAGGTTACTTCTATGCAAGGATGCGCTATCGGTGACCACAGTGTCACGAGTGCGCGTAGTAAACGCAACGTAAATTTGATCAATGTTTAACCTTTTGACCGCCAAAAATTCATAATTTTCTTACAAAAATTTAAGAGTTAAATCTTCTGCAAGGTTCCAGTAAAATCTCCTCCTTGTCTTTGTATAAGATGGCTTATATCTCCAGGTGCACTTAGTATCTGCGCCGCGCAAGTCTTGCTAACAGAACACCTGTTCTAGACAATAAGCTATCTTCTGGAAGACCCACTCCTGACAGAAGAATCGTCTCTTGCCTAAAGATATGCTGGGTAGGTCGCAAAGAACACTTGCCAAGTATCAGCGCCCCGCACGTCTTGCTAACAGGTCGCTGTTCTAGACAATGAACTATCTTCTGGAAGGCCCACGCGACTGATAAATCGTCTCTTGTGTGAAGATATGCTGGGTAGGTCTCAAAGAACACTTACCAAGTATTAGCGCCCCGCAAGTCTTGCTAACAGACCGCTGTTCTAGACAATGAGCTATCTTCTGGAAGGCCCACTCGCAGCAGAAGAATCGCCTTTTATCTAAAGATATGCTAGGTAGATCTCAAAGAACACTTACAAAGTTCCAGCGCCCCGCACGTCTTGCTAACAGGTCGCTGTTCTAGACAATGAGCTATCTTCTAGAAGACCCACTCCCGCAGAAGAATCATCTCTTCTCTATGAATATACTAGGGTAGGTATTAAGAAACACTTACCAAGTAACAGCGCTCCGTAAGTCTTCCTAACAGGCCGCTGGTCTAGACGATAAGCTATCTTCTGGGAGGCCCACTCACGGCAGAAGAATAGTCTCTTGTCTGAGGATATGCTGGGTAGTCTCAATGAACACTTACCAAGTATCAGCGCCCCGCACGTCTTGCTAACAGGCCGCTGTTCTAGACAATGAGCTATCTTCTGGAAGGCCCACTCCCGGCAAAAGAATCGTCTCTTGTCTGTGGATATGCTGGTCTCTGTCACTTTGTGAGCTGATGAGGATTTGCGTACTGGACGGGTATCCTTGTCGTGGGCACGAGGAGCTATGGGACTGAGTGGTGTACCTGTAAGCAAAAGGATGATTTGGCATACATTTTAATGTTGTTGTTAAACGTAATATTTCTACACCGACAATTAGTATATTGTGAAACTGTTTGATATTAAGATCTTAATGTACCAAATATTCAGGAATAAATAAATACATGATTCTGCTGCCGGTGACCTTCAGATGGGTCTATGGAAACAGACCATCTGCTTGTCTAAGAAGGAGGTTAACTATACCGTTGATGTACAGCGTAAACAATGCCGGACCAAAGGTATTGCCTTACGGAACTCCAAATGTCTTTGGAAGCGATGTGCTTTCATGACTATCTATTTAGCCGCGTGGTCAGCACATAAACACGATGGAGTCTAATCTAGTGGTCATCGATAGCTATGGACATCTAGAATACCATAGACAAAGTTAAAATGTCTCATGCACCTACAAAGGTGACACTCCACTGAGGGCAGAGGAAGACGTGAAGTTCAACCAATGTCATTGGTAGATTCATGCACGTCTCTCTCTCCGTATGTATCCGTATGTATCTTGCAAATAAAGTCATTCATTCCTTCCGCTCCGCTAATTTCCACCAGTGGAGAGTCACTTCAATTACACCGGCATCCGACCCTCAAATCCAGAAAGTTTGGCAGCGGAAACATGAAAGCAGAACATGAAAAGACCAGTTCCTTCACAAACATCTACTTCACGTACCTGCATGAAGTTCCGATCAACATCATGGAGCGTCTGCCTATCTGACCTCCACAACCCAGTTACCATGTAACACGATACCCCTTACATTAAGTTCCGATCAAAATGCTCCAAAAAAAACCAGAGTAATTTCAGGGTTCTACAAAGGGACAACTTCCCTAGTATAATTGACACAACGATTGAAAATTAACATCGGAGTTAGCTAACTAACTTAATCCGGCTTCCCAACGGAATCGCGGAGCGCATCACGTTACGAGTTCAAGTCAGAAAGTTTGTAATGTAATTACGATCATGCCCTGCTGCAAATCTGTGTAGCGGAGGCATTCCTAATAGACTGACTGCCTTGAAATCTTGATTGCGCTTTGATTTATTCATTGAAAGGTATATCTGAAGCATTTACTTGTAACAGAACAAAGCAGCTATATAGTGTCATAAAAAAAAAGCTGTGACATACATTTTGATCTAAAGCAGTTTTGTATGGAACCGTTGCCGTGTGGTCCCGGCCGCGAATAGCACCACCCCATTTCTACCCGTGGGTGTCGTAGAAAGCGACAGAGGAATATTGATCAGAGGATGGGCAGCAGCGTCCTTCTGAGTACTTTATCATCTACTGCGATCGCCAACATGCATCGGCCAAGCATGGCGATTACAGCTGAACCCCTCTTGAGGGAGACCATGCTCAGCAGTGGGCGTCTTAAGGTTGATGAAGAGACGATATCCCCCTACCTACAAGTAGTGACACGAACGCAGGGCTTAGCGGTTAGCGAAGTGAAAGGTCCAATTCACACAAAGGTCAGAAAATGCAACAAAGATTTCCAAAGAACCACTCACCATCAAAATCGAACGGATCCCTCTCCCGTTCTCTATCCCTGTCTCTCTCACGCCGATGTTCTCTGGAGCCTTCTCTGTCCCTCTCGGGGAAGCCTCGGTGCCGGTCCGTCGGCGTTCGGTCATGGCCGCGTGCCGTCGCCACATCGTTTAGAGGTAGTGATCTGGAACATTCGATTTGTGGTCATTACAAAAACCACGCAATAAATTTTAAGTGTGAATGAAGATGGCTATTTTGTAAATACGTTAGAAATGACACACACGGCTTTTTTATTGTCAGATAAGGTCGGTTTAACACTCTGGCCAAAGTTTGATCATGGTCAGATCAAGATGATGATGATGCCATCTAGCCGATTTCGGCCACAGTGACTGCAATTCGGACTTCATGCTAGTTTAGGCTTAGATGGATCAGATCATTATTAGAACGTTGGAGGACCAGTCTGAGGACATTTAAGAAAAAAAAACCACACATATTTGAGTAGACCTGTCTAGTGCATGCATGTGTCAGTCCAAGACCAAAAAATGATGGATGGATTGTGTGTTAAAATGGAAACCTTTGGAGATGAAGGTAAAAGATACACATATTTTAGTGGACCTGTCTAGACAGTGCATGCATGCGTCAATCATCGTAAGATCAACTCGGAATTCAGCAGTGGAAGACCAAAAAATGATGGATGGATTGTGTGTTAAAATGGACACTATGGAGATGAAGGTAAGAGATGACATCTATTCTTCCCTTCATCCTCCAGACAAAGATGCTGCACTAACCCCTAATACATTAGGATTACGGCTTTTGCCCTTATCCATTACCTTGTTTATTTATAATCGGTCAATCGAGTCATCCTGCATTTCTTTACTAAAAGTACATTTTTAAATGGCTTTGTATTCAAATGATGACACCAAAATGATGGCTAGTAGCTGGGTTTCAAAAATGCTTTTTTTTTTCTTTGACTTTTCACATTTTGATATTTTAGGCCTCTTTAACATTGAAAATGCACGAAGGCTTGATTTAGGGGCCCGGGAGTATAATTACCTGAGGTTAACCCGATGCTCAGCCTGCCGAACAGCTGAATGTCTATGCTGTTGCTGCCTCATGCTAACCTGGTACTGCCTCAAATACGCTTCCACCTTCCCTTCACTCGCATCATTTCGGATTCTTCTCGTCCTCCCCGAGTCCTCTTTAACCCTCCTAGGTTTCTCTTCCTTCTTATCCTTAGGCTCAACAGGAGTACTCATCGCAAAGTTCCCTCCGTTGTTATAATTGAGAGGGTCAAAATCATTTCTCTGTGTATTCTGGTTTTTATTGACTTTAGAATTTTTCGCTCGGTATTGGGATTTTGGAACAACCTGGCTGTATATAGGTATCTGATTCGACATGCTTAAAAGACTAGCTTTGGTTCGAAAATATAGATTTTGACAATTTTTCTACTAGAGGTAGAATCTAATGAGTTACTTTGGTTTCTGCTAATTGACTCTATAGCTACAGGAACGAGGGATTTTTAATATTTTTCTAATTAAAATAGGCCTATATTTGATTGGCTGTTTGCTATCACAAGTATATCTAACATTTAGGTCATTGTGAGATTTGACCTTACATTCTTTCCATTAATTTTTGCACTTTACTCGATTCGATGTTTGCTCCGCCATTTTGTTCGATGAGAAAGTCTGTAACAAAAGGAAAGAGTCCATTAGTTTGACGAACAAAGTGTTAGAAAGGTCGAATAAAAAACTGCGATCGCTCAAACGTTATAATTGAGTTCCGATGTAACGCGAACTGGTCAGCTGTACGATTATTCGACCACGACCTCGTGGACTACTTAGCTCAACTTGTAAGTTGATGTGGCGACATCTATCGGACCGCATGAGGACTATTACTGACATAAATAAATGACGATATCAAAGTTATCCGCGATAATAGCGACAACCGTCGGGCAATAACCTACTAGACAACACCCGTCTGGTCTGAGGACCCTCCCTTTTCAATGGAGGATTAGGAACTTTCCACACTGTCTACTCTATACTGGTGACCCCGACGTGATGATGGCTTTCTGTTTCTAATCAATATGATTGTATCTTTTACTAGCAACCCGACCCGGCTTTGCATGGACCTATAGCCTTCCTCGATAAATGGACTATCAAACACAAAAAGATTTTTTCAATTCGAACCAGTAGATCCTGAGATTAGCGCGTTCAACCAAACAAACAAACAAACTCTTCAGCTTTATAATATTAGTATAGATTCTTATAGGATAGTAGACGTCCCGTTATAGTAATTAGAGCATTTTCGCGATATACATTTTGTATAGGTATCGTCTGTTTTAAAATATTTCATAGACCATATGACATATCATTATGACATCTATAGATCATCATCAACATATCAGCCGTAGAACATCCTTTACTGAACATATGCCTCCCCTATAGATTTCCAGAAGGACAGATTGGAAGCGGCTTGAATCCAGCATGTTCCTGCGGTCTTAATCAGGTCTTGCCGGTGGGTGTTCTCTTTTCGATAACTTTGCGACAGATGGATGGATGTTTGTTACTCTATCACGCAAAAATCCGTAATAACCGACATCTACGCGGATGAAGTCGCGGGCAAAAGTTAGCTGTTATTTAGGAGGTATATATAGGAGGTACAATTATATAGGAGGTATATAGAAAGTCACATTGCAGACGGGGCAGCTGCACTAGACAATTGAAATCAACAATCAATGATGAACAGATAATCCAATTGTCGTGTTCCAAATAAAGAATACCTAGCAGTGAGGTTTGTAGATTCTTGCATGGATTTGCATTTTATACAAATTGTTTACCAGCAGTGCTATTCTGTTACAATTTCCCTCTGTAAACATCTAGGTGAAGTGAGCTGTCATCCGATTGAAGTGCTTTGTAAATCCCTAGCATCGGGACGGATATATAGTGCAGTGACGACACGGTTGGGGCAGTGGCTGAGCGATCGACTGCTGCGCAGCGTGTTGCGGGTTCGATTCCCGCCCAGGGTAAATATTTTTGTGATGAGCACTTGTGTTTGCCTTATGTCTGGGTGTTGTTTATCTATATGTATGTATTTAAATTGTATGTATTACATATCAGCTGTCTGACACCCATAGTACAAGGTCTCCCTAGTTTGGGGTCAGATGGCCGTATGTGAAATGTCCCCACGTATTATTATTATCATTTTGCTACAATCTCCCTATGTGAACTGTAGGTGAAGGGAGCTATCATCCGTCCCGTCGCGATGCTTGTGATGACAAAGCATTACATAAATTATGCATCATCATCGTCATCAATACTTTTAACAGCCGGAATACGTCCACTGTGAGTACATACTTCTTCTTCTTTTTTAATCTATGTTTTTTTTTGTAAGTTTACTGGACTGGGCCCAAGTAGTCTAGCCACAGCAGGAGTCTAACTGCTAGTAGGTACTGTGGCAATTATGATGGAATAGCCATTAGATAATATGTCTATGGTTAAACATTCTGGATACTTCTAGAAGTAATTCAAATCGTAGAAGATAGTTTTATATTATGCCAGGTCTGTGAGACCAGCCGCCGTCAGGCACGGTCAAGCATCTCACCTCTCGCTAATTATCTAATATAGTCTTCTGAAAGTTATTAATACTTTCAGAAGACTATATTAGATCATTTTAACGTAGCTTAGATTCCCGGTAGTAACGTACTCATTACAGTACCCACATTTATCGCATCATCAGTGGCGTTTTTAATATCCTGTAAAGTGTATGTGTAGGGGCACTTTAGGCACTGTAGGAAGTGGGCCATTGTCTGGTTAAAATAATAACAAATATGGTTAAAATAAAATTCGTATTTTTTGTATTTAGTGTTAAATATCGTTTGGTGGTATGCATACATGGGCGAGTGGAATTCGCACGAGCTCAGGTTTTTAAAGTGATTAGGTACGCATCAAATAATTGCCTACATTAGCAAAATACCAAAACTAGAATTTTATCACGTAACACACATTCCACATGCATACATTTGACGACACGGTTGGCGCAGTGGCTGAGCGATTGACTGCTGCGCAGCGTGTTGCGGGTTCGATTCCCGCCCAGGGTAAACATTTGTGTGATGAGCACTTGTGTTTGCCTTGTGTCTGGGTGTTGTTTATCTATATATGTATGTATGTATTTACAAAAAAAAATGTATTTGTGTATGTATATCAGCTGTCTGACACTCATAGTACAGGGTCTCCCTAGTTTGGGGTCAGATGGCCGTGTGTGAAAATGTCCCCACATATTATTATTATTATTATTATTTCGTTCGCGTGAATTTTGCATCAAGTTTTGCACGGAATCCTATTTTTTAATAAAAATGTAGCCTATGCTACTCCTGATAACATCAGCTATCTGCCAGTAAAAGTCCCGTCAAAATCGGACCAGCCATTTCGGAGATTAGGTAGGTACAAACAGACAGACAAAAATGTTAACACTTTGAGCGCCATGGCGGACACCGTGTGTCCGACGCTAGTGGAGGTTTTACCTTTAACGTTTTTGAGCCGGCAGTTAACGCATTGAAAAAGATTTTTTGTTATTAGTGTAAGGTTTTATTATATAATTGAAACTACACGATTTAAAATCGACCAGTTGAATTTATCCATGGTTTTTATAATATTTGCACTGGCAACTCTAACGGCGGAAATGCATATTTCAAAAATATCGGGAGACTTAAATTGTTGTAGTGGCCACACTGGTGGCGACAGTACCATTTATGCTGAGCGTTGGCTGTTTCGCGCGGTGGTGACGCGTGGTTCCGACTAGGGATATATTTGTATTTTTGTTTATTTTTTTATTTTTATTTTTTTTAATTTAATTGTTTAGTTTTAAGCTTGTTATGTAAGTGCGTCACTTCCGTGTGAATAAATGGATTTTCTTTCTTTTCTTCTTTCTTACCGTCACAGATATAGATAGACCTAGATAACGCAAGTATCACGATCTGTATGAAAACCAAGCGTGCCATTTTTTGGCCGTCACAATGTAATACGAATGTTTTGTTTTTCCTAAATTTGGTATTACCAGGTATTGCTGAGGGTATTAGACTAAAAATAATTGTTTTTTAAATTAATTACGCATAATAATAATCACAAAATTACTTACCGATGGAAGGAAACGTTTACTTTATTTTTTTACTTACGATTTTTATCGTAAGTTAGGCACGAAAATAGGCACGCGAAGTAGTTGCTCTTGCGTTATCTAGGTTTATCTATATCTGTGAGTACCGTGTAAACAGTAAAAAGCTGTTAATTTTAAAATTACAAACAGACACTTCAATTTTAATTTATTTGTATAGAAGACGAGCCCCTAAGGGCCCTAATACAATCACACGCATACCTACCCTACAATATTCATAACCACGTCAAACTACCCTCTGGCGTACCATTTAAAATAGCTCGTCTACCCACATATGAAATTCTTTGAAAAGCTAAAACAAAAGTGCGTTGATGACGTGTAACCCTAACGAGCGTGGTTTACGCTTTCAAGCGACGGATTAAAACCTTTTGAACCCGAATGAGGTATTTAAGGGTTAAAACTAAAAGTGGAGCGTCAATTTTGTATGGGATGACGATGAGGGATGGGTGTGGAAATATTTTGAGCCTTGTCTTGAATCTGATAAAAATCAAAATCATTTGTTGTGGATCATAGATTCATAAGATGTTGTTTTCATAATTTCAGCCGAAAGACGTCCATTGCTGGACATAGGCCTCCCCCAAAAGGGGGAGGGGGGGGGTTTGCCATAATCGCCACGCTTGGCAGGCGGGTTGGCGATTGCAGTATATTTGTTACAAAGGCACAGAGAACGCTGCTGCCCATTCTCTGATAAGTCCCTTCATCATCATCATCATTTCAGCCGAAAGACGTCCACTGCTGGACATAGGCCTCCCCAAGGGGGGATTTTGCCATAATCGCCACGCTTGGCAGGCGGATTGGCGATCGCAGTATGTTTGTTACAAAGGCACAGAGAACGCTGCTGCCCATTCTCTGGTAAGTCCCTTAGTCGCCTCTTATGACACCCACGGGAAGATAAGGGATGTTATTTTAGTTACTTAAAAGGTACCAGCTATTGCCCGCGACTTGGACCATGAATTCTCTTGCTCAAAAGCCAAGCATAAAATAAAATTCCTAAACAAATTGGGCTTCCTAAGTCATATTTCAATTAAACAACACTCCAAACTCCGCCGAAAATAAATTCAGCCAGTTCTTTTTGTTTTAAAAAGTCTAAACTAAGCACCACGGGAAACTAGACTTTAACGTAACAGGAATAACGTGTACTTTCCTTTTGGGTATTGTTATTAAAATTGAGCACACATTTAAGGGTTTCCTGCTATTGATAATTTAAGAAGGAAATGGCCTCTAACCTTTATGGATATAAATGAAGGGAATTTGGACTCTCTTGTGAAAAAGTTAGAGTTTTGTATAGTTTGTTTACTTTGATCAGACCAATTTAACGATGTTAGACCGCTCGATTCTTTGTCATCATTATTTTCTTTACTTTTAAATACTTCTAGAACAAACTCTTAAGTTTTACAATATTACTAGCTTTAGCCTGCGACTCGACCCGCGTTTTTTTTTAATGTTACTGGCGAATACCTGATTTTTTTTGATAATTAAATGTAGCTTAACTTAAGGGTAAATGTGGCTTTGTACTAGCGATACAATTTTCAGTTTTCTTTTTAATATAAGACATTATTTTGAATATTCTTTTGGCGATTAGTACCTTCAAACAAACTATTTAGCTCTCTCTTTTTCTCTTCTTTGTAATATTAGTATATATAATAGATAACTACTGTAAAGTTTGCATGCATTCGGCAGACTGGTCGAAACTATTATATGACTTCGTCTAAACACTCTGCATTCGTTCTAGAAGTATTTTGTACTAGCTTTTGCCCGCGATTTCGTCCGCGTGAATGTCGGTTATCGTGGATGCAGACGAAGTTGCGGATTAAAAAGTAGCCTATGTCCTTCCCCAGGGTTCAAGCTATTTTCATAACAAATTTCATCAAAATCTGTTCAGCCGTTTTGTCGTGAAAGCGTAACAGGCAGAGTTACTTTCGCAATTATAATATTAATATAGTAAAACTAGCAACCCGACCCGGTTTCGCATGGGCCTATAGCCTTCCTCGGTAAATGGACTATCCAACACAAAAAGATTTTTTCAATTCGAACCAGTAGATCCTGAGATTAGCGCGTTCAACCAAACAAACAAACAAACTCTTCAGCTTTATAATATTAGTATAAATATAGCAATATAGTATGGTTTAAGTATGGAAGTATCGATTTAGAACGTTAAGACATTATTTTTATATGAAAACAGATTGTAAAGCCCGCGGCCTTCAGATGTAGACGTATTATTCTATAATAGAGTGATTATATAACAGTGTCCCTCTTTGATTGAAGTATCTCTCCGATGTCTTCCCAGTTCCCACACGTGGTAAATTATACGTCGTCCGTCCCAGAACCTAGTACAGTCACAAGCATAAATATGTATACAGATTGCAAAATTTAAAAGCAATTTTCTCGTGAAATAACTATTTCAACTTATAGATGCAACCTATTTTATAGTAGTTGGGGATCAAACATACCCTATTTGTAACCCCATAACATTTCAATCAATAGTTTAGGACAAAATCAGTTTAGAATGAAACCAACTGTTTACATGTTTTTGCTCGTGCCTATACATATTTATTTTCTTTCGATGCATCACATATGTCCTACAGCCCCATTGATGTTAAGAAGTGGTCATCGCATCGCTGCCTATACATTTACAATACCAGAGGGCTAATTCACGTAATTTTATGACGCGCCGATGAAGTTGTAGTGCAGTTACGGTTAAGTTCAAGTTTGAGTGATAAACGGTATTCTTGTAGTCTTTGAACTGCGCGTAAGCTGCGCGTGAACTGCACGCCAGCTGTACGACAACCAAACTCTACCAAACTTACATATGGTGTAGCCACATGAGAGAAAATATATTACTCATTAAATAATTAATTAGAATCTGAATATGACGTTATTATAATATTAAAATAATACCCCAGTACAGATTTTATTGCTTTTTAACTGTCATTTTGAGACGACAAATGAATAGTAGAATACCGATGAAGTCGCGTTCCGAATCACGCAACAAAGACGCGCAACAGTAGAATGCCGTTATTACGCTCGCTTGACGCGAACTTGACGCAAACGTGTCTGACAGCGGTAGAGAATACGAAAAGCGTTGTTTTGATCGAAACTTAACTGCAACTGCACTTCTTTAATTACGTGAATTAGCCCACAGGACCTTTCTCGCAGATCAGACGTCATTGCATATGATTTTAAAACCAGACAAGTTTAAAATAAAGTAACAAAGGCTATAATACCCCAGTACAGATTTTAGTGCTTTTTAACTGTCATTTTGAGACGTCAAATGAATAGTAGAATACCGATGAAGTCGCGTTCCAAATCACGCACCAAAGACGCGCAAAAGTAGAATGCCGTTATTACGCTCGCTTGACGCGAACTTGACGCAAACGTGTCTGACAGCGGAAGAGAATACGAAACGCGTTGTTTTGATCGAAACTTAACTGCAACTGCACTGTAACAGCACTTCTTTAATTACGTGAATTAGCCCACAGGACCTTTCTCGCAGATCAGACGTCATTGCATATGATTTTAAAACCAGACAAGTTTAAAATAAAGTAACAAAGGCTATCCACTGGCCCCAGCTGTGCATTCCCCGTTATGCAGCTGACTATACTGAAATATTCACCAGTTTTACGTTAGCAGTGTCAGCAAATAGTGAAGTTACCGTGGCGTCGACATTTTTGAATTGAAAACAAAGAAAAATGCAATTTTATTTGGTGTATAGGACGAAATTATATTTACCTACTTGCCGCGGTTTGTTGGTTTACATGTTTGTTACGAGTTATTCGCATGTGCAAGTCCGTTTTTACTCGCCTGCTCGCTTGACAGCAACTTGCACATGGCGTTCGGATCTTCTTGATATCCAATCTCTAATCCCCTTCCCTTTTCATTCTCTTTTTTTAAAGTTTTTATACGTATTGTCCAATTCATAGCTTAATATTGCGGCCATAGACCTTATTACGGGTGTTTAATCGAAGCACGTTGACTCGAAATTGTGACAACTCGCATGAGACTGGGCAGCTATACGAATCATGTAGACAGCACAGGCAAGCCCAGCTACTGGCATGCGAGTACACTACGGGTTTAATGTAACAATTCGTGCACGTTTATATGTTTATGGAAAAACAACAAAACCTAGATAAGTCTACTGTCCTATATGTAGGACAGAGAAAATAAAAAATATTTCAGTGTATCCAATGAAACTTAAGAATATATTTTACTCTTGTAATTTGTAGTGACGAACGTATGTACTTTAATAGAAAAATTAAAAAATACCAATTATTTTAACAGTTTGTACTGGGTGGCGCAAAAGTAAAGACCCTATTTGGTTCGGCAGTGTGAACTTGGCGCCCGACTTTAAAAAAAAAATATATTTTTTGGTTAGTTTGATAGATTTCGGTAAGTAGTGGATAGTAGTGAAGATAACTTCGTTTGTAGTTGCACCAAAAAAAAATAAAAAAAAAATAAAAAAAATCATCCCCCGACCTTGAAAAAAAAATTTTTTTTCGGCTGTTTCTTATAGTAAACCGTAAGTAGTGGATTGTAGTGCATTTTTTTTCGTTTGTAGTAAAAAAAAAAAATAGTAAAAAATATTTTTATTTTAGGGTATATTCCAAAACGATATTTACTACATAAATGCAATTTAAAAGCCTATTCGAATACTAGGAAAGCTAAAACTGACTGAGAAACGATTGCAGAGGTCAATAGTAGCAGGTTTCTTAGGTGCTGTGGAACAGAAGTATACATAAGAAGCGATTAACCCGAGTAAAACTTGTTTCGGACTGAATTCGAAGTTACTTTCGATACAAAGGCACTACTAACGCTAAAACTGACTGAGAAACATTTGTTTAGGATAGCAATAGTATTAGTTAAGTTACTACGAATGATATTCATGTTACTACAAATAACTTCTAACGAAAAAAAGTTAAACAAAAAGAAGATACTACAAACGAAAAGAAGTTACTACAAACGAAAAGAAGGTACTACAAACGAATATCTTTCTACTACAAACGAAAAGGAGTTACTACAAACGATAATCTTCCAACTACAAACGAAAAGAAGTTACTACAAACGAAAAGAAGGTACTACAAACGAAAATCTTTCTACTACAAACGAAAAGGAGTTACTACAAACGATAATCTTCCAACTACAAACGTAAAGATGTTACTACAAACGAAAATCTGTCTACTACAAACGAAATGAAGTTACTACAAACGAAAAGAAGTTACTACAAACGAAAATCTAGCTACTCCAAACGAAAGGAAGGTACTACAAAAGATAATCTTCCAACTACAAACGTAAAGATGTTACTACAAACGAAAATCTGTCTACTACAAACGAAATGAAGTTACTACAAACGAATTTCTTGTTACTACAAACGAAAAAAAGGTACTACAAACGAAAATCTTTATACTACAAACGAAAAGGAGTTACTACAAACGAAAAGAAGTTACTACAAACGAAAATCTAGCTACTACAAACGAAATGAAGTTACTACAAACGAATTTCTTGTTATTACAAACGAAAAAAAGGTACTACAAACGAAAATCTTTCTACTACAAACGAAAAGGAGTTACTACAAACGATAATCTTCCAACTACAAACGTAAAGATGTTACTACAAACGAAAATCTGTCTACTACAAACTAAATGAAGTTACTACAAACGAATTTCTTGTTACTACAAACGAAAAAAAGGTACTACAAACGAAAATCTTTCTACTACAAACGAAAAGGAGTTACTACAAACGAAAAGAAGTTACTACAAACGAAAATCTAGCTACTACAAACGAAAGGAAGGTACTACAATCGATAATCTTCCAACTACAAACGTAAAGATGTTACTACAAACGAAAATCTGTCTACTACAAACGAAATGAAGTTACTACAAACGAATTTCTTGTTACTACAAACGAAAAAAAGGTACTACAAACGAAAAGAAGTTACTACAAACGAAAAGAAGGTACTACAAACGATAATCTTCCAACTACAAACGTAAAGATGTTACTACAAACGAAAATCTGTCTACTACAAGCGAAATGAAGTTACTACAAACGAATTTCTTGTTACTACAAACGAAAAAAAGGTACTACAAACGAAAATCTTTCTACTACAAACGAAAAGGAGTTACTACAAACAAAAAGAAGTTACTACAAACGAAAATCTAGCTACTACCAACGAAAGGAAGGTACTACAAACGAAAAGAAGTTACTACATACGAAAAGAAGGTACTACAAACAAAAATCTTGCCACTACAAACGAAAAGGAGTTACTACAAACGAATTTCTTGTTACTACAAACGAAAAAAAGGTACTACAAACGAAAATCTTTCTACTACAAACGAAAAGGAGTTACTACAAACGAAACGAAGTTACTACAAACGAAAATCTAGCTACTACAAACGAAAGGAAGGTACTACAAACGAAAAGAAGTTACTACAAACGAAAAGAAGGTACTACAAACAAAAATCTTGCCACTACAAACTAAAAGGAGTTACTACAAACAAAAAGAAGTTACTACAAACGGATTTCTTGTTACTACAAACGAAAACAAGGTACTACAAACGAAAATCTTTCTACTACAAACGAAAAGGAGTTACTACAAACGAATTACTTGTTACTACAAACGAAAACAAGGTACTACAAACGAAAAGAAGTTACTACAAACGAAAATACAGCTACTACAAACGAAAGGAAGGTACTTCAAACGAAAAGAAGTTACTACAAACGAAAAGAAGGTACTACAAACAAAAATCTTGCCACTATAAACGAAAAGGAGTTACTACAAACGAAAAAAAGTTACTACAAACGAAAATCTAGCTACTACAAACGAAAAGAAGGTACTACAAACAAAAATCTTTCTACTACAAACGAAAAGGAGTTACTACAAACGAAAAGAAGTTACTACAAACGAAAATCTAGCTACTAGAAACGAAATGAAGTTACTACCAACGAATTTCTTGTTACTACAAACGAAAAAAAGGTACTACAAACGAAAATCTTTCTACTACAAACGAAAAGGAGTTACTACAAACGATAATCTTCCAACTACAAACGTAAAGATGTTACTACAAACGAAAATCTGTCTACTACAAACGAAATGAAGTTACTACAAACGAATTTCTTGTTACTACAAACGAAAAAAAGGTGCTACAAACGAAAATCTTTCTACTACAAACGAAAAGGAGTTACTACAAACGAAAAGAAGTTACTACAAACGAAAATCTAGCTACTACAAACGAAAGGAAGGTACTACAATCGATAATCTTCCAACTACAAACGTAAAGATGTTACTACAAACGAAAATCTGTCTACTACAAACGAAATGAAGTTACTACAAACGAATTTCTTGTTACTACAAACGAAAAAAAGGTACTACAAACGAAAAGAAGTTACTACAAACGAAAAGAAGGTACTACAAACGATAATCTTCCAACTACAAACGTAAAGATGTTACTACAAACGAAAATCTGTCTACTACAAACGAAATGAAGTTACTACAAACGAATTTCTTGTTACTACAAACGAAAAAAAGGTACTACAAACGAAAATCTTTCTACTACAAACGAAAAGGAGTTACTACAAACAAAAAGAAGTTACTACAAACGAAAATCTAGCTACTACCAACGAAAGGAAGGTACTACAAACGAAAAGAAGTTACTACAAACGAAAAGAAGGTACTACAAACAAAAATCTTGCCACTACAAACGAAAAGGAGTTACTACAAACGAATTTCTTGTTACTACAAACGAAAAAAAGGTACTACAAACGAAAATCTTTCTACTACAAACGAAAAGGAGTTACTACAAACGAAACGAAGTTACTACAAACGAAAATCTAGCTACTACAAACGAAAGGAAGGTACTACAAACGAAAAGAAGTTACTACAAACGAAAAGAAGGTACTACAAACAAAAATCTTGTCACTACAAACGAAAAGGAGTTACTACAAACAAAAAGAAGTTACTACAAACGGATTTCTTGTTACTACAAACGAAAACAAGGTACTACAAACGAAAATCTTTCTACTACAAACGAAAAGGAGTTACTACAAACGAATTACTTGTTACTACAAACGAAAACAAGGTACTACAAACGAAAAGAAGTTACTACAAACGAAAATACAGCTACTACAAACGAAAGGAAGGTACTTCAAACGAAAAGAAGTTACTACAAACGAAAAGAAGGTACTACAAACAAAAATCTTGCCACTATAAACGAAAAGGAGTTACTACAAACAAAAAAAAGTTACTACAAACGAAAATCTAGCTACTACAAACGAAAAGAAGGTACTACAAACAAAAATCTTTCTACTACAAACGAATAGGAGTTACTACAAACGATAATCTTCCAACTACAAACGAAAAGAAGTTACTACAAACGAAAATCTGTCTACTAAAAACGAAATAAAGTTACTACAAACGAATTTCTTGTTACTACAATCGAAAAGAAGGTACTACAAACGAAAATCTGTCTACTACAAACGAAATGAAGTTACTACAAACGAATTTCTTGTTACTACAAACGAAAAAAAGGTACTACAAACGAAAATCTTTCTACTACAAACGAAAAGGAGTTACTACAAACGAAAAGAAGTTACTACAAACGAAAATCTAGCTACTACAAACGAAAGGAAGGTACTACAAACGAAAAGAAGTTACTACAAACGAAAAGAAGGTACTACAAAAATCTTGCCACTACAAACGAAAAGGAGTTACTACAAACAAAAATCTTTCTACTACAAACGAAAAGGAGTTACTACAAACGATAATCTTCCAACTACAAACGAAAAGAAGTTACTACAAACGAAAATCTGTCTACTAAAAACGAAATAAAGTTACTACAAACGAATTTCTTGTTACTACAATCGAAAAGAAGGTACTACAAACGAAAAGAAGTTACTACAAACGAAAATACAGCTACTACAAACGAAAGAAAGGTACTTCAAACGAAAAGAAGTTACTACAAACGAAAATCTAGCTACTACATACGAAAGGAAGGTACTACAAACGAAAAGAAGTTACTATAAACGAAAAGAAGGTACTACAAACAAAAATCTTGCCACTACAAACGAAAAGGAGTTACTACAAACAAAAATCTTTCTACTACAAACGAAAAGGAGTTACTACAAACGAAAACAAGGTACTACAAACGAAAATCTTTCTACTACAAACGAAAAGGAGTTACTACAAACGATAATCTTCCTACTACAAACGAAAAGAAGTTACTACAAACGAAAAGAAGGTACTACAAACGAAAATATTTCTACTACAAACGAAAAGGAGTTACTACAAACGATAATCTTCCAACTACAAACGTAAAGATGTTACTACAAACGAAAATCTGTCTACTACAAACGAAATGAAGTTACTACAAACGATAATCTTCCAACTACAAATGAAAAAAAGGTACTACAAACGAAAATCTTTCTACTACAAACGAAAAGGAGTTACTACAAACGAATTTCTTGTTACTACAAACGAAAAGAAGGTACTACAAACAATAATCTTGCCACTACAAACGAAAAGGAGCTACTACAAACGAAAATCTTTCTACTACGAACGAAAAGGAGTTACTACAAACGAATTTCTTGTTACTACAATCGAAAAGAAGGTACTACAAACGAAAATCTTTCTGAAATTTTATGAAATGGGCGTCATGGGTGTAGTGTTCATGGTTTTCCGGGGTGCTTTTGCCGAAAAAGAAGTTTAATTCAAAATTCAAGATGGCGGCTATAATGGTTTACGAAATATTTGTCATAGGTTCATTCACACACATTCACTTCATTTTCGGCATGAGTGCCCCCGAAAACCATGGAAATGATACCAATGACAAGTAATTAAATTCCGTGACTGTACAGCGTACATAACTAGGATTTGGAAAAAAAAAACAATTATTATCCTTAGATTAAAAATAAATAGGCCGCTAATGGCGCTAGGTCGGTCGACGTCAGGGGCACCCCGAGGTTTGGTTTGGTTCCCTTAAACCCTGCAGACAGAAATAGGAGCCCGAGTAGCGGGGCTCCGTCGACCTGACGTCGACCGACATACCAAATTTCATCAAAATCAGTTCAGCCGTTTCATCGTGAAAACATTACAGACAGCGTTACTTTCGCAATTATAATATTAGAATGGAAGTATGGATTACCGAGTGACAGCCCTATGAAAGTAGGCAAGAATTTTGAACGATGTTAGGAAGCTTGTCTTCTGCTCTTTTTTTTTTTTTCTTGTGGGACTACCCTTTATAGCAGAACTTTTTATGTCTAAATATTATTTTACATAACAGCGGATAGCATAAACTTCATTTCGCAGAAAGTTAAACACAACGCATTGAACGCATTGGATTAGGAATTGATGTGACTAAAAAACGTTTTTTACATTATATCTCATAAGGATAGCAAGAAATTCGTTTGTAGTAACACATTTTCGTTTGTAGTACCTTCTTGTCGTTTATAGTAACAAGAAATTCGTTTGTAGTAACTTCTTTTCGTTTGTAGTAGAAAGATTTTCGTTTGTAGTAACTTCTTTTCGTTTGTAGTTGGAAGATTATCGTTTGTAGTAACTCCTTTTCGTTTGTAGTAGAAAGATTTTTGTTTGTAGTAACTTTTTTTCGTTTGTAGTAACTCCTTTTCGTTTATAGTGGCAAGATTTTTGTTCGTAGTACCTTCTTTTCGTTTGTAGTAACTTCTTTTCGTTTGAAGTACCTTCCTTTCGTTTGTAGTAGCTGTATTTTCGTTTGTAGTAACTCCTTTTCGTTTGTAGTGGCAAGATTTTTGTTTGTAGTAACTTCTTTTCGTTTGTACTACCTTGTTTTCGTTTGTAGTAACAAGAAATTCGTTTGTAGTAACTTCTTTTCGTTTGTAGTAGCTGTATTTTCCTTTGTAGTAACTTCTTTTCGTTTGTAGTAACAAGAAATTCGTTTGTAGTAACTCCTTTTCGTTTGTAGTGGCAAGATTTTCGTTTGTAGTACCTTCTTTTCGTTTGTAGTAGAAAGATTTTCGTTTGTAGTACCTTCTTTTCGATTGTAGTAACAAGAAATTCGTTTGTAGTAACTTTATTTTGTTTTTAGTAGACAGATTTTCGTTTGTAGTAGGTAACTTCTTTTCGTTTGTAGTTGGAAGGTTATCGTTTGTAGTAACTCCTTTTCGTTTGTAGTAGAAAGATTTTTGTTTGTAGTACCTTCTTTTCGTTTGTAGTAGCTAGATTTTCGTTTGTAGTAACTTTTTATCGTTTGTAGTAACTCCTTTTCGTTTATAGTGGCAAGATTTTTGTTCGTAGTACCTTTTTTTCGTTTGTAGTAACTTCTTTTCGTTTGAAGTACCTTCCTTTCGTTTGTAGTAGCTGTATTTTCGTTTGTAGTACCTCCTTTTCGTTTGTAGTGGCAAGATTTTTGTTTGTAGTAACTTCTTTTCGTTTGTAGTACCTTGTTTTCGTTTGTAGTAACAAGAAATTCGTTTGTAGTAACTCCTTTTCGTTTGTAGTGGCAAGATTTTCGTTTGTAGTACCTTCTTTTCGTTTGTAGTAACTCCTGTTCGTTTGTAGTAGAAAGATTTTCGTTTGTAGTACCTTCTTTTCGATTGTAGTAACAAGAAATTCGTTTGTAGTAACTAGAAATTCGTTTGTAGTAACTTTATTTCGTTTTTAGTAGACATATTTTCGTTTGTAGTAACTTCTTTTCGTTTGTAGTTGGAAGATTATCGTTTGTAGTAACTCCTATTCGTTTGTAGTAGAAAGATTTTTGTTTGTTGTACCTTCTTTTCGTTTGTAGTAGCTAGATTTTCGTTTGTAGTAACTTTATTTCGTTTTTAGTAGACAGATTTTCGTTTGTAGTAACTCCTATTCGTTTGTAGTAGAAAGATTTTTGTTTGTAGTACCTTCTTTTCGTTTGTAGTAGCTAGATTTTCGTTTGTAGTAACTTTTTTTCGTTTGTAGTAACTCCTTTTCGTTTGTAGTGGCAAGATTTTTGTTTGTAGTACCTTCTTTTCGTTTGTAGTAACTTCTTTTCGTTTGAAGTACCTTCCTTTCGTTTGTAGTAGCTGTATTTTCGTTTGTAGTAACTTCTTTTCGTTTGTAGTACCTTGTTTTCGTTTGTAGTAACAAGTAATTCGTTTGTAGTAACTCCTTTTCGTTTGTAGTAGAAAGATTTTCGTTTGTAGTACCTTGTTTTCGTTTGTAGTAACAAGAAATCCGTTTGTAGTAACTTCATTTTGTTTGTAGTTGGAAGATTATCGTTTGTAGTAGCTCCTTTTCGTTTGTAGTAGAAAGATTTTTGTTTGTAGTAACTCCTTTTCGTTTGTAGTGGCAAGATTTTTGTTTGTAGTACCTTCTTTTCGTTTGTAGTAACTTCTTTTCGTTTGTAGTACCTTCCTTTCGTTTGTAGTAGCTAGATTTTCGTTTGTAGTAACTTCTTTTCGTTTGTAGTAGAAAGATTTTCGTTTGTAGTACCTTTTTTTCGTTTGTAGTAACAAGAAATTCGTTTGTAGTAACTTCATTTCGTTTGTAGTAGAAAGATTTTTGTTTGTAGTAACTCCTTTTCGTTTGTAGTGGCAAGATTTTTGTTTGTAGTACCTTCTTTTCGTTTGTAGTAACTTCTTTTCGTTTGTAGTACCTTCCTTTCGTTTGTAGTAGCTAGATTTTCGTTTGTAGTAACTTCTTTTCGTTTGTAGTAACTCCTTTTCGTTTGTAGCAGAAAGATTTTCGTTTGTAGTACCTTTTTTTCGTTTGTAGTAACAAGAAATTCGTTTGTAGTAACTTCATTTCGTTTGTAGTAGACAGATTTTCGTTTGTAGTAACTTCTTTTCGTTTGTAGTACCTTGTTTTCGTTTGTAGTAACAAGAAATTCGTTTGTAGTAACTCCTTTTCGTTTGTAGTGGCAAGATTTTTGTTTGTAGTACCTTCTTTTCGTTTGTAGTGGCAAGATTTATGTTTGTAGTACCTTCTTTTCGTTTGTAGTAGAAAGATTTTTGTTTGTAGTAACTCCTTTTCGTTTGTAGTGGCAAGATTTTTGTTTGTAGTACCTTCTTTTCGTTTGTAGTAACTTCTTTTCGTTTGTAGTACCTTCCTTTCGTTTGTAGTAGCTAGATTTTCGTTTGTAGTAACTTCTTTTCGTTTGTAGTAACTCCTTTTCGTTTGTAGTAGAAAGATTTTCGTTTGTAGTACCTTTTTTTCGTTTGTAGTAACAAGAAATTCGTTTGTAGTAACTTCATTTCGTTTGTAGTAGACAGATTTTCGTTTGTAGTAACATCTTTACGTTTGTAGTTGGAAGATTATCGTTTGTAGTACCTTCCTTTCGTTTGTAGTAGCTAGATTTTCGTTTGTAGTAACTTCTTTTCGTTTGTAGTAACTCCTTTTCGTTTGTAGTAGAAAGATTTTCGTTTGTAGTACCTTTTTTTCGTTTGTAGTAACAAGAAATTCGTTTGTAGTAACTTCATTTCGTTTGTAGTAGACAGATTTTCGTTTGTAGTAACATCTTTACGTTTGTAGTTGGAAGATTATCGTTTGTAGTAACTCCTTTTCGTTTGTAGTAGAAAGATTTTCGTTTGTAGTACCTTCTTTTCGTTTGTAGTAACTTCTTTTCGTTTGTAGTTGGAAGATTATCGTTTGTAGTAACTCCTTTTCGTTTGTAGTAGAAAGATTTTCGTTTGTAGTACCTTCTTTTCGATTGTAGTAACAAGAAATTCGTTTGTAGTAACTAGAAATTCGTTTGTAGTAACTTTATTTCGTTTTTAGTAGACATATTTTCGTTTGTAGTAACTTCTTTTCGTTTGTAGTTGGAAGATTATCGTTTGTAGTAACTCCTATTCGTTTGTAGTAGAAAGATTTTTGTTTGTTGTACCTTCTTTTCGTTTGTAGTAGCTAGATTTTCGTTTGTAGTAACTTTATTTCGTTTTTAGTAGACAGATTTTCGTTTGTAGTAACTCCTATTCGTTTGTAGTAGAAAGATTTTTGTTTGTAGTACCTTCTTTTCGTTTGTAGTAGCTAGATTTTCGTTTGTAGTAACTTTTTTTCGTTTGTAGTAACTCCTTTTCGTTTGTAGTGGCAAGATTTTTGTTTGTAGTACCTTCTTTTCGTTTGTAGTAACTTCTTTTCGTTTGAAGTACCTTCCTTTCGTTTGTAGTAGCTGTATTTTCGTTTGTAGTAACTTCTTTTCGTTTGTAGTACCTTGTTTTCGTTTGTAGTAACAAGTAATTCGTTTGTAGTAACTCCTTTTCGTTTGTAGTAGAAAGATTTTCGTTTGTAGTACCTTGTTTTCGTTTGTAGTAACAAGAAATCCGTTTGTAGTAACTTCTTTTTGTTTGTAGTTGGAAGATTATCGTTTGTAGTAGCTCCTTTTCGTTTGTAGTAGAAAGATTTTTGTTTGTAGTAACTCCTTTTCGTTTGTAGTGGCAAGATTTTTGTTTGTAGTACCTTCTTTTCGTTTGTAGTAACTTCTTTTCGTTTGTAGTACCTTCCTTTCGTTTGTAGTAGCTAGATTTTCGTTTGTAGTAACTTCTTTTCGTTTGTAGTAGAAAGATTTTCGTTTGTAGTACCTTTTTTTCGTTTGTAGTAACAAGAAATTCGTTTGTAGTAACTTCATTTCGTTTGTAGTAGAAAGATTTTTGTTTGTAGTAACTCCTTTTCGTTTGTAGTGGCAAGATTTTTGTTTGTAGTACCTTCTTTTCGTTTGTAGTAACTTCTTTTCGTTTGTAGTACCTTCCTTTCGTTTGTAGTAGCTAGATTTTCGTTTGTAGTAACTTCTTTTCGTTTGTAGTAACTCCTTTTCGTTTGTAGCAGAAAGATTTTCGTTTGTAGTACCTTTTTTTCGTTTGTAGTAACAAGAAATTCGTTTGTAGTAACTTCATTTCGTTTGTAGTAGACAGATTTTCGTTTGTAGTAACTTCTTTTCGTTTGTAGTACCTTGTTTTCGTTTGTAGTAACAAGAAATTCGTTTGTAGTAACTCCTTTTCGTTTGTAGTGGCAAGATTTTTGTTTGTAGTACCTTCTTTTCGTTTGTAGTGGCAAGATTTATGTTTGTAGTACCTTCTTTTCGTTTGTAGTAGAAAGATTTTTGTTTGTAGTAACTCCTTTTCGTTTGTAGTGGCAAGATTTTTGTTTGTAGTACCTTCTTTTCGTTTGTAGTAACTTCTTTTCGTTTGTAGTACCTTCCTTTCGTTTGTAGTAGCTAGATTTTCGTTTGTAGTAACTTCTTTTCGTTTGTAGTAACTCCTTTTCGTTTGTAGTAGAAAGATTTTCGTTTGTAGTACCTTTTTTTCGTTTGTAGTAACAAGAAATTCGTTTGTAGTAACTTCATTTCGTTTGTAGTAGACAGATTTTCGTTTGTAGTAACATCTTTACGTTTGTAGTTGGAAGATTATCGTTTGTAGTACCTTCCTTTCGTTTGTAGTAGCTAGATTTTCGTTTGTAGTAACTTCTTTTCGTTTGTAGTAACTCCTTTTCGTTTGTAGTAGAAAGATTTTCGTTTGTAGTACCTTTTTTTCGTTTGTAGTAACAAGAAATTCGTTTGTAGTAACTTCATTTCGTTTGTAGTAAACAGATTTTCGTTTGTAGTAACATCTTTACGTTTGTAGTTGGAAGATTATCGTTTGTAGTAACTCCTTTTCGTTTGTAGTAGAAAGATTTTCGTTTGTAGTACCTTCTTTTCGTTTGTAGTAACTTCTTTTCGTTTGTAGTTGGAAGATTATCGTTTGTAGTAACTCCTTTTCGTTTGTAGTAGAAAGATTTTCGTTTGTAGTACCTTCTTTTCGTTTGTAGTTGGAAGATTATCGTTTGTAGTAACTCCTTTTCGTTTGTAGTAGAAAGATATTCGTTTGTAGTACCTTCTTTTCGTTTGTAGTAACTTCTTTTCGTTTGTAGTATCTTCTTTTTGTTTAACTTTTTTTCGTTAGAAGTTATTTGTAGTAACATGAATATCATTCGTAGTAACTTAACTAATACTATTGCTATCCTAAACAAATGTTTCTCAGTCAGTTTTAGCGTTAGTAGTGCCTTTGTATCGAAAGTAACTTCGAATTCAGTCCGAAACAAGTTTTACTCGGGTTAATCGCTTCTTATGTATACTTCTGTTCCACAGCACCTAAGAAACCTGCTACTATTGACCTCTGCAATCGTTTCTCAGTCAGTTTTAGCTTTCCTAGTATTCGAATAGGCTTTTAAATTGCATTTATGTAGTAAATATCGTTTTGGAAAAATACCCTAAAATAAAAATATTTTTTACTTTTTTTTTTATTTTACTACAAACGAAAAAAAATGCACTACAATCCACTACTTACGGTTTACTATAAGAAACAGCCGAAAAAAAAATTTTTTTTCAAGGTCGGGGGATGATTTTTTTTATTTTTTTATTTTTTTTTTTTGGTGCAACTACAAACGAAGTTATCTTCACTACTATCCACTACTTACCGAAATCTATCAAACTAACCAAAAAAAAAATTTTTTTTTAAAGTCGGGCGCCAAGTTCACACAGCCTATTTGGTTCAGCTATAACATTTTTTCTAAATTAGAAAACTAGATTTAGATTTTTTTAAATGTATATTTGTGCCATTAAATTTCGTACCATTAGGATTTAAAGATGATGTCTTTTAAATGGTGACCTCCAGAGTTGATACACATTTGAGCCCTATTTATGACATTTTGCATAACTTGCCGTAACACTTCCTGCGATATGTTCGTTATTTCTTGACGAATGTTTTCTTTTAGAGCTGCGAGAGTCTGTGGCTTGTTCACATACACCCGAGATTTCAAAAAACCCCAAAGAAAGAAGTCTGGACTGGTCAGATCGGGTGATCTTGCAGGCCAAGGCAAATCGCCAAAACGAGAGATAACTCGGCCTGGAAAAGCGTCCCTCACTAAGTCCATAGTGTCGCGCGCTGTGTGTGCCGTAGCGCCGTCTTGTTGAAACCAGATGTGCTCCAGCCCCAATTCGTCCAAACTGGGTATCAAAAACTCACGTAACATGGTTCTGTAGCGTTCTCCAGTGACAGTAATCGCATTGCCTCCAGCGTCTTCGAAAAAATAGGGTCCGATCACTCTGTCAACACAGATGCCACACCATACAGTAACTTTTAGTGGGTGTAGAGGTGTTTCTTGAATAATGCGCGGATTATCAGTGCCCCAGAACCGAGTATTCTGCTTATTGACATGCCCTGAGAGATGGAAATGCGCTTCGTCACTCATAACCAATTTTGAAGGAAAATCATCCTCTTCAAGGTTGAGGTTTATGACGCGCTGGCAGTAATCTAGACGAGCTCGGTGGTCAGCAGGCAGCAGCTGATGAGTCATTTGAGTTTTATACGGGAACATCTTTAAGTCTTTCACCAAAATACGCTGCAGGGTCCGTCTGGAAATGCCCAATTGCGTGGCACGTCGCCTCGTTGATGTTTCTGGACACTCTTCCACATCTTCGCGCACAGCATCGATATTTTCAGCTGAACGGCCTGTTCTTGGTCTCCCAGACTTAGGTCTATCCAATGTTGAGCCAGTTGCTTCAAGGCGTGTGGCAAAGCGTCGAATTGTGCGACCAATCGGTGCCGGACGGTGGGGAAATCGTCGACGAAATTCACGTTGTGTTCTTATCACTGATGAATTATTCCGTAAGAACATTGACACAATTATTCCACGTTCTTGGGGAGTAAAACGGTCCATGTTTATTTTCACTGTATTTTACATTTGTTCACTACACAATTTTCAACAACAGAATGACAGAAAATGTCATATAAAAAAAAAAAAAGTATTTTCTTTAGTGCCATTACTTTTGCGCCACCCAGTATAATAATTCATCGAAAAAAGGGTAATAAAAGTGAGTTGTAGACACGTCGGATTACAGGAATATAAGCAAATTTTTCTTCATAGTCCGTTAGCTGCCTATAAACCTTGGTAAACATTCCTTGACTGGGTACGATCGTACCCTGTCAAGCAACATATACATATTTTGAATAAGGTGTAGAGTTTGTGAAGTAAGGGCTAGTAAAGTAGAGATTATACGTGGAGATCTGATAATTTTTTGACAGTGCGAGTCATTTGCTCTCGTCTTGGCAACATTTTACATGAAAATGTTGTAGGTAGGATTACATTTTCCAAAGTTTTCGGAAAATAATAGTTTCTATGGAGAAGAACGAGCAAGAAACTCCACGGACACTCTTTTAAATCAAGTTTTTACAAAATACTGGTTACATTATTCTTATTACTTCTATATGGAAAAACAATGTCGAGCGAACTCCGTGCGCGAGCGAATCCCGTACCCCCACACCACAGCCCACAGGTCAGTCGAGGAACACCGTGGTGGTTTTAGCCGGTAGGAGTCCGGCACACCCTCCCGTCTTCCCCAGACGTGGGACAGTCCATGAGGATTTACCCACGTTAAAAAGAAAAAAAAAAAAGTAAAGAGCAATTTTTTTTTTTTTTTTTTTTTTACTATTTAGCTTGCGTTTGACTGCAATTCACCTGATCGTAAGTGATAATGCGGTCTAAGTTGGAACACGCTTGCCTAAGATGAACCGGTTCACTCGTGCCTTGAAGGTACCCAGATTATACTTATCAGGGAACAGAGAGGCGGGCAAGGAATTCCACAGTCTGGCAGTTCGCACAATAAATGTGGAGTCAAAGCGCTTGGTTCGAGACCGTGGAACTTCAACCATATAGCGGTGACGCTTCGCCGTATCTCTGCTCGTCCGATGATGGAACGGGGATGGGGGAATTAAATTGTGCAATTCCAAAGCACACTCTCCGAAATGTACTCGATAAAAGACCGAAAACTTAACAATATAACACCAATTGGAACAAACATGAGATGGCAGAAACTAAATACTGAATTAGAAGTAGTCTCTAGGGGCGTTTGGTTATGAGAACTATGAGGTAGGCACTCAATGTAACAGGCTCACTGAAATATTCAGTAGACCTCGGCTAACCGTTTTGTTGGGAGCTTTAGGTACTACATGGGCTGTTTTTATTAGATTAGCGCTTCATTATTTAGTGGGTTTAGGCACTTTAAACATCATAAACGGTTTTGGACAAATTAATAATTCATCATCTGCTAAGCCTTTTCCTAACTGCATGAGGGTCGGTTTCCAGTCTTACCGTATGCAACTAGATACCAGTGTTTTACATGGAGCAGTCGCTCCTGTCTGACCTCCCTGACCCAGTTACTGGGTAACACGATAATTAAAAGTAATACCGACGACCTTAGGATTACGAGACCCATAATAAGATTGGTTGTCACACTTTCTGGCTTCTGACTACCCATAAGTAACGACTGCCAAAGATCTACGAATGACAGCCAGGTCCAACGAATTTACGAGCTTTACAAGGCACGGAGTAGTCTCGGTATGAAATGATATATTCCCTTGACGTCGATTTTTATAAAAAAAAAATCTGCCTGGTGCCGCCACGTCGAACGTGACGAAAGGTACAGTCAACGAAATAAATTATTCAATTATTACAGTCTAAATAAATAAAAACTAGCGACCCGACCCGGTTTCGCCTGGGCCTCGATACATGGACTATCCAACACAAAAAGATTTTTTTCAATTCGAACCAGCAGATCCCGAGATTAGCGCGTTCAACCAAACAAACAAACAAACTCTTCAGCTTTATAATATTAGTATAGATATTGTATAGACTGTATTAAGATTTGAATAATTTATTGCGTGTAATGCATGGTGGCGACTCGACGTAGTGGTGATTCGACTTAACGGCGACTCGACGTGGCGGCGACTCGACGTGATGCGATTCGACGTCAAGGGAATAAATCATGAAATGGCCATGAGCCCCGAAAAATAATAAGACATTCAGCTCATGCTTTTTATTGCTGGATATTGTTTACAACAACTGCTCGTCTTTCATACCATCACAAAAATGTCAGAAAAATAAAAGTCAAGGATTTTACCAGATAAACTCATTTTCGGATCTGGTAACCCTACTCACAATGAACCGCAGACATTTTTTTAATTACTAACATAAAAACATCGTTGTTTACGTTGTTAGTCATCGAATCACGCACGCTATCAACATTAAATTATCATAATTAGACGTCCTAGGTCTTGTCAGTTTTTATTAGCCACTGATCAGGAAATCATAATACAAAGAATGCTTCATCTGCTTATCGTTCAGTCGTTAAAATTCCTTACATCTGTGTCAGTTATTCGCTTCCTTTCTAGCTGTATATTGAAACAATCCATTCAAGATGACGGGTAAAAAGAGACTCACACTGACACACGAAGTCAAAAGTTACATGTTCTTCACATCATCCCGGCTATCATTCGTAGATCTTTGAAAGTCGTTATGGGTAGTCAGAATCTAGACCGTTTGACAACCAGTCTTACCAAGGGGTATCGTGTTACCCAGCATCTGGGTTGTGGAGGTCAGAGCAGTCGCTCTATGTAACCGGTACCGTACATGGTGGACATTCCACCCACACGCACAAAACGTTTTGGGAACACATTCATTGTGCGTATTGCTAAGGAGTGGAATTCCCTGCCTGAGTCTGTGTTTCCTGATAGCTACAACCTGGGAGTCTTTAAGTCAAGAGTGAATAGGTTACTTCTATTGGAGTTTCGGCAATATTTCAATAAAAGTCAAGATAGATTTCTGATGAACACGATATTTTTATTGAGCACAAACGACATAGCATTTGCAAAACAAAAGAGAATGAATCAGCGCCATATAAGTGACAGAAAAGAAACATTTATGAAGGCACTATTCAACAAAACGTTTACAAAGACATCTATGTTAAATCTTACAAATTTATATTTATTTAACACTCCCACTTAAATTTATAAGGTAAACATAACAATTTACTACATATGTATTTCTTTTACTTTTAACTTACATTTTTTGTTTCAACAATTTCAGAAATTAAACATGAAATTGATCTACATACATTAAACATTTCTCATCATCTTATCTCTAATTAAATTAAATTTATTTACCGGCAAAGATTTAGTCAAGAAATCAGCCAACTGATTTGAACTCTCAACATATTTAATATCAACAATTTTCTTTGCAACATTCTCTCTGATAAAATGATATCTTATATCTATGTGCTTACTTCTTCTATGAAACACAGGGTTGTTAATTAATTTAATTGCGCTCTGATTATCAACATTTAGAGTAATTGAGCCTTGTGACTCCCCAATGTCACATAGAAATTGCCTAAGCCATAAAATTTCTTTAGTAGCTTCACTAGCAGCCATGTACTCAGATTCAGTTGTGGATAATGCCACAGTATTTTGTTTACGGCTAGACCAAGTGACAGGACCTCCATTCATTAAAAATATATAACCTGTATTAGATTTCCTAGCATCCAAATCACCTGCAAAGTCAGAGTCTGAGTAGCCTACTAATTCAACATTACCTTTATAAACAATAGACATATCTTTAGAATTAATTAAATAACGTAAAATTCTTTTCACAGCTGTAACATGTGAAGGACCTGGGTCATTGACATATCTACTAACGACATTCACAGCATATGCTATGTCAGGTCTAGATACAGATGACAAGAATAGCAATGCTCCCACTGCTTCTCTATAAGGGAAATAAATAGGCTCATTACTTGTATTCTTAGATACATGTACATTTACATCAGCCGGAGTACTACTACTTTTAGCATCTGACAAATTAAATTTATTTATTATTGTTTTAATATACTGTTTTTGGCTTATACTTATACAATCTTTTTCTCTATTTATTTCCATACCAATAAATGAATTACAGTTTACAATCTTAATATCAAACTTTTGTTTAAGATTATTTAAAATATCAGACAAAACAAGTTTACTTTTGGCCAATAGCAATCCATCATCAACATAAAGAATTAATATTACTTTTACATCTTGAAAATATCCTACAAATATACAATTTTCAGATGGACATGGTTTGAAACCATAAGTAGTTAGAAAAGAACAAAATTTCTCATTCCAGCATCTTGACGATTGTTTAAGACCGTATATAGATTTAATCAACTTACATACTTTTGAAGACTGATTTTCTAATCCCTCTGGCACCTCCATGTATATGTCCTCGTGGAGCTCACCATACAAGAAGGCTGTCTTCACATCAAATTGCTCGATCTGAAGTTCGTCTCTCGCAGCGATGCTGAGCAGCACCCTGATGGAATCGTACCTGCTAGTGGGGGAAAATGTCTCATTATAATCCAAGCCCTTGACTTGTGTGAATCCTCGTGCACACAGTCGTGCTTTGAATCGTACTACTTCTCCATCTCTATTCTTTTTTATAGTGAACACCCATTTACAAGAAACAGGCTTCTTCTCAGTTCGATCAGTCAGTATCCAAGTTTGATTTTCTTCATGTGACTGAAGCTCTTCAGCCACAGCTCTCTTCCAAAGATGAGAATTTGGACTATTCATCGCTTCTTCATAAGTGTTAGGTATTTCCAACTCTGTGAAATTAGCTTCTAACTTATTATCTCGGCGAGGACGTAACGTGATGTTTCTCCTTTCTTCCTGTTCCAAATGTATACCTTTTGGAGGGATATAACTTTCATCTATATCTTCTAAACTTTTCATACTATCATCTGAAGAGATTTCTTCAGGTACACCACGTTGATGTTGGAACTCACTCCGTGGGGTAGACATTGTACAATGTTCTTTTTCTTCTTGTTCAACTCTCATTTCTACGAAACTTTGTTTTTCTTCTGGTTTACTACATTCATCAAACTTCACGTCTCGTGATACTGTAATCTTCTTGGTATTTTGATCATACATTCTGTAATTATCATAGTCATATCCAACTAACAACATCTTTACGCTTTTCTTGGCAAGCTTCTTTCGCTTTTCTTTTGGTACATGTACATAACCAATGGATCCAAATATTCTGATATGTTGTAAGTTAGGTTTTACTCCATGCCATAATTCAAATGGTGTAACATCTCCTGTCTGGCTTGATGTTTTTCTATTCAACAAATATATGGCACAATTGACAGCTTCTGCCCACATATTTAAGGGGATGTCCTTAGCATATAACATTGTTCTTGCAGTTTCCATGATAGAACGCATCTCTCTTTCTGCTCTCCCGTTCTGTTGTGGGGTATATGGGGCAGTACGTTCATGCGTTATTCCCCTAGTCTCCAGAAATGATGTAAATTCTTGATTCACATATTCACCACCATTATCTGTATGTAGTATGTGCAAATCACTTTGAAATCTATTCTTTACAATTGCATTGTACTTCAGAAAACATTGAAATACTTCACTCTTATGTTTCATGAAGTAAACATGGCGATAGCTTGTAGCTCCATCTTTGAACAAAACAAAGTACTTCATACCTGATACAGAAGGTTCTTCTATAGGACCACACACATCACTATACACAATTTCACCAGGTTGTGTTGGACCTCGGGTAGATTTCAAAAACGGGCGTCTTGCTTGCTTCCCATATTGGCACGCTTCACACACAAAATTTGCATTTCCACTCAATGTTACTGGAATCACACCATTCTTACACATATTTTGTAGTTCTTTGACATTCAAATGTCCTAATCTCTCATGCCACAGTTTTATGTCTGTTTGCACAATATTACAACTTTCTTGTTTGATTGTTTTAACATTCAATTCATATAAATTATTCTTTGTTGATTGTGCACACATAACAACAATATTATTCTTCATTATCATTGCTTTTTCATAATTTTTGACTATTACATATCCTCTTCTAGTGGCAGCTCCTTCAGAAAACAGATTTCTTCGTAAATCAGGCACATACAATACATGCTCAAGTGTACATCTTTCCCATGTACCATTAACTTGTTTATCTATCAGTATAGTTCCTTCACCACATACTTTGATACTCTGTTTGTTACCTAATTTAACAGAATTGTTGTATTGAGACTCGTTATACTCACAGAAGTAGTCACGCTTGAAGGTCATGTGCATTGAGGCTCCACTATCTAGTATCCATGCCTCTTCATCATGTTCTGATAAGTAACCTTCAGCACTGAATGCCAACATATTGTTAGGTTGCTTATCATTGTACTTTTTCTTTGGCATCTTGCAATCTCTAGCAAAATGGCCTCTTTTATTGCAATTGTAGCACATAAATCTATGACTTGTATTTCTTTGATCATTTGAAGTATTCTGTTTATTTCCATCTCTCAATTTGGAATTTCCTTTTGACGTCACTAACGCTGTCTCGCTACTACTTGTATCATTGGCAAGGCTGGCTTCTTCATCTACTAAGCGAGAAGTGAGGTTTTGAATTGTTTGGCTATCTTCATTGAGTGACAACCATGCTTGTCTAAGCGAACGGTATGTTGATGGTAATGTGCTTAGAATCTTTGTCATTATTGCTGTGTCACTGATCTTCTCACCAGTCTCCCGTAGCTGCTTTGCTAAGCCTTCCACCTTGGACACATGCTGTGCCATCGTATCACTGGTACTATATGAATATTGGTAGAACTTCTCATGAATTAACATTTTGTTATATTCTGATTTCTGTTCATAGATTGCTTCTAATTTTGTCATGACTTGTTTAGCAGTCTCGCAGTTTTCTATAAGAGATATTTGGTTCAAGTCCATGGATGACGTTAAAATGAACATGGCCATGCCGTCATCTTTATCCCACTGCACTTGCGAACTGGTTTCCACGGGTCTCGCTTTTTCTATGTTCAATCCCTTTGCTCTTAATGCACATTTCACTTGGAATTTCCATTGTTTGAAATTTCTGCCATCAAACTTCTCAATTTTCATCGCGTTCGTAACCTCCATTGCGTAGGTTAATTTTACACCGGTTGTAATCTTGCTCTTAACTCGACTTTTCTTTATTGAAATATACAGAATATGTGCCTGGGCAAGCGTGCTCCATCTTAGACCGCATCATCGCTTCCCATCAGGTGAGATTGAGATAGTGGTCAAACGTATGCCTATCAATAGATTAAAAAAAAAAAAACACATTCTGGTATTCAGTTGTATCCGGTTAGGTTGGAAGCCGATCCCTAGTTCCGGAGATAAGCGTGTCCAAAAAAACAAACTCTTCAGCTTTAGAATATAGATATTGTAATGTTGACAATGGTCTTGTTACATGTCATTTTGACTGAGAATACTAACATGAAAGATTGTAGTTTCGCATTTGCACGAGCAAAAAGCTACTCTGAGGTACTAGGCAAGACTCGGCAGGTGATTTGGACTGTAAGGTCAAATCCCCCTATGAAAATCTAGACACAAAAAAATCAGCTTCAAGCTTCCAACTCCATACAAAAATACAACATCTACACGGTCTAAAATTGGAATAACAGATTTTTTCATTATATTTTCTTTACATCTATCGTATTTAAATAGACCTTCACGAAGAAAGAAACGCTCTTCGTGTAAATATCTCCTGCCATATCATATGTGTCAGTTAACCTTATCTTGTAAGGATATTAAAACGTTATTTACTGACGTCAATTCTTAGAAAACGCCTGTGTATTTATGTATCACAATATTTATGTAACGGAAGCTGTAAAGTGAGGAACGAACAGTAACTTGCTTTAATATTTTCCGCCGAGTGACCTTGAAAAGAAAATTAATATTTCTTATGTATACGCTTTCCGCGGTCGGTCCGTGGATGAGAGACCATTTCATATCAAGACCTCGGAAAGCACGTAAAGTCGTTGATCCCGATTGTCATTCGTGGATCTTTGACAGTCGTTATAAGTAGTCAGAAGCCAGAAAGTCTGACAACCAGTCTTACCAAGGGGTATCGTGTTATCCAGTAACTGGGTAGGCAGACGCTTCAATTGTAGGGTTCCGTACTTCAAAAGGAAAAAAACGGAACCTTTATGATCACTTTGTTGTCCGTCTGTCTGTCTGTCTGTCAAAACCCTTTATCTCGGGAATGCGTGGACGTATCGAGTTGAAATTAAAACCATTTATTCAAATCTACGGTCCCTTGATGCTGTAAAAAATGAACCCTCTACGTTAACGTGAAAAAAAGATACGGCCGTTTATGTCGCAAAAAACGCATCTAAGATTAAAGTATGGATAGTAGGTATCAAAGTAGGTATGGATTAGTATAGAAGACCTACAAATATGTACGGAACCCTCGGTGGGCGAGTCCGACTCGCACTTCCGGTTTTTTCTATAGGTCTAAACTTTGCAGGCCATATATTGCAGCTACGAAAAATATGGCGCATGGAGTGATCTTATAGAAAGATACCTGCCGGAGTAACCGAGCCACACTGAAAATATTGTGTATGCATAAACACAAGTGCACACCCTCTTCTCTCACTCCTATAATAGTCCAATGGGACGACCAGAGAGAAATCATGCATAGGACCATAGATATAAGAAAGAAGAGATTTCTGTGCATAGGACCAACGGTTTTACATGTTTTCTGAGGTACGGGTGTGTCACACCACCAACTTATAAACTCCTGGTACTGAGAAAATTCTAATAGACCAACTCAATAACACTCGCCCTGGGCCTGTAAACAAAATCCTTTTTATGTGCGTTAACGCTATCAGAAAAAAATACGAATGTGCTTTAGACCACACGACTGAAGTAAAACTTCTTTAGCTCCATCTATACCTATATATGTATCCGTTTGCCACTGGCTATGAGAGAAAGAGAGAAAGAAAATGTGTGCACGCACCTCTCTCTGCCCCTACGGTAATATACGAAACGTAACTCTCTCTCTTTCTATCTTCACTAACTTATATCTCCCTCTCAACTTCCGTTCGCCTCGCCTGATCACACTTTTCCTACCGCTTTCGTCACGCATTCACCAGCTTACTCCCCAAATCAAGCGTGCGTAAAGAAGTTTACTTCAAAACTCAAATTGTATGCAGTTGACTTGCATCACGTGACATCTGGGGTCCTAGCCATATTACCATAATTGTCAATCTACAATCGATAACGCTAATAGAAAACGAATCAAATGTATGGGAATGACGTCATCTCAACGATACGACACGTGATCGAAAATCATAAATGGATTACGACAAGGCGTTAATTATTGTAGTAAGAAAAGCGATACAAAACGTGTGTAACTTGGCTAGGGAGGCTGGTAAGCGAACGTCAACTCCATACAATTTGATTTTTCTGTTGGCGTTCGCTAACAGAAAGGCCTCTCGTCTACAGGCCCTGAGATTCGGACCTAGGACCACGACTCTAACAAGGCTTCTCACCGTAAAATTCTAATACTGGAACAAAATCCCTTTCAATATCGAATATTACGAATTCGCGAACAGACGTACTATGAATGAAAGTATCTGTGATCGGTATTAGAAGATCTACTCTACCATTGAAAGCCGTGTATTCACAACTAGAGGACAACTTCGTGGCAAAATTATGTTTGCCAAAGTCAAAGTCGACGTAATTTATTTCCAGGAGCATGATATTGAGGATGTTACACATAATAAAGACTAGATTTTTATGCTCATATCATTTATTGCATTCCAAAAAGTTGAAACTCAATGACTGTCAGCCGAAAAATGTAAAGGTCACACCTCCGCTTCTTATGCACCTATGCGGTACATTTGACATTCAAGAGGCATAATAATTATAATGGCTTACAGCTAGACACAATCGTGGACCCTGTAGGCCACAGAAACATTTATATTAAACTGATAAATTATGATAAATGGTATTATTCTATGTGTTAAACTAGATCAATATTTACATGTGTACCAAACACTATATATACAACATTAGAAATCGAGCAAAAAAAAAAACGGCAAAAAGTCACGTTAATTGTATGTCTATGGGAGCCCTCCTTAAATATTTATTTTATTCTGTTTTTAGTATTTGTTGTTATAGCGGTAACAGAAATACATTATCTGTGAAAATTTCAACTGTCTAGCTATCACGGTTTATGAGATATGGCCTGGTGACAGACAGCCAGACAGGTAGCAGTTGTTGACGGATCTGTAAAAAAAAATTCATGCGAACAAAGTCGCGGGGAAAGTGCTAGTCTACACTAATAATATTATAAAGAGGAAAGATTTCAATTTTTGCATGTTTTATCATATCAGCCTTTAAACGCCCACTGCTGGGCATACAGGTCTTACCCCCAAGGGGGGTTCGGCCATAATCACCATGCTTGGCCGATGCATGTTGGCGATCACAGTAGGTAATATGGTATTCAGAAGGACGCTGCTGCCCATCCTCTGGTCAATATCCGTCTGTCGTCTTTTACGACACCTATGGGTAGAAATGGGGTGGTGTTATTCGCAGCCAGCACCACACGGATTTTGCATGTTTGTAACGAATAAACTCAAAAACTTCTGGTCCGATTTCACCAAATGCTTTCACCATTAAAATTAAATTATCCCTGAGTCCTCTTCTGGGGTTGGAGCAACATGTTTTCTTCTCCCATTCTGTCCTATCCAACGTCATGCTTTGACTGACCGCCTTTTCATTCATGTCATTCTTCACACAATCCATCCATCTTTTCTTAGGCCTTTCTTTCCCTCTCCATCCATCCACACTTATATTCATAATTCTTATGGTCACATACGTTTCGTCCCTTCGCTTCACATGCCCATACCAAGACAAACGATTATCCCTAAGGAACATAGACTATATTTATCAATTTAAAAAATTTGGGATCCTTGAGAAAATTCACGAGAACGAAGTCGCTGGGAAAGTACTAGTATACTATAAAATACATCCTATGACATTCGGTAGACATACTGAAGCTTGCTAACAGTAAAATATTTTTTGGAATTGGACCTGTCCTTCCAGAATCCTCATACAAACAAACTTAAAATGTTACCTTTTTACAATATTAGTTTAAAAGGGTTTATATCTCAATTTGATCCCTGCTCCGACAACTTTGTAATTTCAATTAACTGACACATCCAACAGGCTTTCCTTTTAATCCTTTGATCTACATCGAGCTTGTGCGCATATTTTTGCATGCATTACATAAGGATCAAGGCTTAAAGAATGGCCTTATTCCGTCCCACGCTTCCATTAATAATGTTTGGGTGATAAAATGAGCCTTATATTTAGCAGATATTTATTCCATTTTAGAATAGTCGGCTAAAAGTTTGAGAAAAATGTACACATGTTACAGATAGACCGCGCGAAACACTGAGAGTGAAGCCAAAAAAGCAAATACAAATTCAAAAGCGAATACCTACAACCTCGTGTTTGTATTTTCTATTTGTATTTTTATTTGTTTCTTGTAACGATGCGGCGTTTCGTGCTATACTGACTCGTGTCAGTTTGAATTTGTATTTGCTTTTTTGGCTTCACTCCACTCTCAGTGTTTCGCGCGGTCTACCTGCCGTTTGTTTCATAATCTGAGATTATCCCAATAATTATGCCAATTCTGTTGTGTACAAGGGAAACTTATTTTGAGCTATTTATATCTCTATGACCTAAGGATGGGCAGCAGCGTCCTTTTGAGTACCATAACTAACACCAACTTCGATCGCCAACATGCATCGGATAACCATGGCGATTACGGCTGAACCCCTCTTTGGGGGAGATCTTTGCCTAGCAGTGGGCGTCTAGAGGTTGACATGATGATGATGATATCTCTTTCTCTCCAATAAAACAAGAAAGAGACATTAATAAGAGCTGTCAATTGAAAGTGATCTAAAATGTTCATATAATTATGGTTGTAATGTCAGAGAACTTATTGATTAAAAACACGGCGAAGTTCAAGAAAAAACTAATTTGACATCTCTAACTTAGTTCATATCCGTCGTCGTCTTTTTCTTCAGCTGCCTGGCAGTAAGAGATGACAATTGTCTCATTTTAGTTTAGTTTATGAACAAGGGAATCAGCGCCAATGAAGGTTATTCTCTCCCGCATTATCTTGATCAAAAATAATGTAATTAATAGCCTCATGCGGGTAATAGGAGCTATTAAGTGATCTACAGAATAAAAGATCCACTTCACCCCAATTTCGCTGAACGAATATCAACAAAGGATCAGACAATGAGACAATAGACCAATATGGTGGTCAAGTATCTCATCTATACCACACCCGCGACACTCCATAGAAACGAAACGATATAATTGCCTACACTAATACTAAAATAATAGACTATACAGATATGCGTGAGTGTGCGTGTCTACGCGCCGCGCGAACAAAAACGCAATTTCCAGAGCTAGTCGATCGACGCGGGGAGAGGTGAGGAACGGTTTCAGAGGGAGGCGGAGCGTGTCGCTACTGTACGGTAGTACTAATACTTATACTGTGCCTATACTAATCATAGATATCCAATATCCGTGATACTAATATAATAAAGCTGAAAAGTCCGTTAGTTTGTTTAAACGCGCTAATCTCGTGAACTACTGGTCCTATTATGAAAATGATTTCGCTAATACGGTGCTACGTTATCTTTGAGTGCTATTCATACTTAGGGCGGGTTGTTTTAAACAGTCGGTTAACGTTACATACAGTTAAAAAGTTACTATGACGTGAGATGTTTAAACGTACGTTAAATGTAACGGGTTGTTTCATGACATAAAAATCCGTCAGTTAAAGTTATTCAAAAAGAGATTCCATAATATTTTGATGTCTGAAGTAGCTGTTTGACAACACAAAATTACGATGACTGGTCGGTTATGGTAGTAGTAACTTTTTGACGTACGATTTTGTGAAACAACCCATTTTTTTGGTTTGACGATAGTTAGTGCCATTTTTGGCTATTACCGGTCAGTAACGTAAGTTGAAGCAACCCGCCCGTAATCGGAATCGCGTTTTGACAGCTCATCAAAAGTACGTCAATTAATTGGTGGCGTCATCTACATTAAGGATCAAATGTATATGTTACCGTTAAAGCCCGGACTACGCTAAAATTTTCCAGTAAAACCTAAGATTTACCAACTCTTAATGGTAAAAGTCCGAACTTTTCTATGCTTATCGTTTTTTTTTTCGAAATTTTACCACCTTTCACTTGGTAAATCTTAAGATTCCCTCAAAGACACAGTAAATGTTGAAATAAACATGTCAGAGAACGGAGTTTCTGATCAAAATGATAAAGAGTCGAAAACAAATGGGTAAGAAACTGCATTAAGGGGAAAATACCAATTTACGACTGTCTGCAACGGTAACGAAAATTGGCACAAAAACTTTCTACGTCAGGTCGACGGAGCCCCCTGCGCGGGGCTCCTATTTCTGTCTGGTTTAAAGGAACCAAACCGAACCTCGGGGTGCCCCTGACGTCGTCGTCGGAAATAAATGATGAAGAAGTACTCATTGCTTTATTCTCAAAACCAACATTTACCAACCGGCACTGGTAAAACCTAGCATGTACTAAATTCTAGTGGTAAAAGCCCGATAAAATGGTTTCCTTTTTTATATATTCTTACATTTACCGACTCGTGTTAGTGAATCCTAAGATTTACTGGTAAAACCTAAGATTAACCAATATTCGGGCTTTTACAGTAACATATACAGAAAATTAAAAATATATAAAATGTATCAATATTAATAAATATATTATATTATACAATATGTAAAGTTAGGTTAAGGTTTTTATCTATGGGTATCTATAGAGCCTGAAATAAATGAATTATTATTATTAAAATCAAATACTTAAATAGAATAACCTAGCCAAAGATCGACTTCCTCAATACACTCGCGTGTGTGCATACCATATCCTTATTTGCATACAGATATTAAGCTCAAAATTATGAGTGAGCGGCGCGCCTACGCCATTCATAACCTTTTAGGGTTGTCCGGAACTATTTTTATGTGAACTTTGTATATTAGCCGTTCCATCAGCACATGCAGTGTCGAATTCTAACTCGCCCTCGGTTCGTGTCATTTGTTTGCCGTGAAATGGGTAGATGTGTGTAGTAAATGATTGAGATTTTGTGAAATGACGAAAGAGTCGTATTGTTAATTTTATATTAAAATTTTATTTACTTTTTGTTTGTAAGTTTTATTGTAAGATGTGCGGCGGCGGCGTCGCCTAGGACAGCTCAGAAAGAGGTGATGAGATGACCTGGACGCGTAGCACAACAGAATTACACAAGGGATGGTTCTAGGTGGCGTGCGATTATAGTTCCTGGAAGGACTTGAGCCCAGCAGAGGGATAGCACAAGCTATTGAAAAAAATGGTTTGTTATTTTTTACTGTTTTATATTGTAAATGTGTAATTGTTATCCACTGTGCAATTATTTGACACTACGTCTGGGGGCCAAGTCTGCTATTTGTATAATTTCGCCATTCCAACACGATCTCATTATCATTTTGCTAAAAGTTCGTAATCTGCTAAATTCATAATGGTCGATCATTGGTCGCACAATGACGTTGTAATGGTAGGTCACTGATCAAAGTAACTGTCAAAATTTTAACAGATTACCGCCTAAGTCATTCAGTTGTCATTTTGTACCAGATTACCATTCTATATCATTTATTTCAATGGCGTGTCAGTGGTTGACCATTGGAAAGTCATAGTGACGCCATTATATTAGTAGATTACCAAACTTGTCAAAATCAACCATTATGAAATCAATGATAGACCATTCTAATAGTACTATTCTAGTAATACCACTATTGTAATAGCAGACTTGAGGCCCTTGTTATGTTGTACACGTTCTTAATTTGATAAATAAATAAAGATGTCTTACAATAATTTGATTGAGCATTGTAAGCGCGACTGCTGAGCTTGGGAAAGTGCTGTTCTAGTAACTGCGTGGTGTCTGATCGGTACTAGGTGAAATGCCCTTCCGCTTTTCGGCGTTCTGGCTATATGATAAGAACACAATAGTAATCAATCTCAGCGATAGAAGCTGTTAATTTTTACATCGTTTTTTCTTCTTTTCTTTTAAACGTTGCGTTACGTTAGTTCTCGTCAACCGTGTCATCATTTGGCGATCATCATCATCTGCCTAGCCTTTCCCCAACTATATTGGGGTCGGCTTCCAGTCTAACCACATGCAGCTGAATACCAGTGTTTTACAGGGAGCGACTGCCTAGCGGACCTCCACAACCCAGTTACTAGGTAACACGATCCCCCTTGGTAAGACTGGTTGTCAGACTTTCTGGCTTCTGACTACCCGTAACGACTGCCAAAGATTTACGAATGACAGTCGGGACCAACGGCTTTACGTGCTTTCCGAGGCACGGAGGAAACTCGGTATGAAAGGGATGGTCACCCATCCACAGACCGACCGCGGTTAGCGTAGCTTAACCTTTGACCGATCGATCTGTACGGCTTTAACTTAGCCACGAGCTCCTCTTATGGCGATAAATAGTGTATTATAAGACAACCCTATTCTCAAGTGGTAAGGTTCGCAAATAAGCAAATAAACACGTTGCTTCGACAAAACGTTATAAATATACAACGTAATGGGCTCTCGCTCGTAAAAGCACACACCATTCGACCCCACGCATCGGATGAGTTTGTTTTGCTGACTGTACCACTGCCTTCACTGATCTGATTATTGTATTATGTGTCCTTCCAATCATTTATTTAGAGTTCATATACAAACGCATGAAGGCGGACATAATGCCTTATGCATTATCTACCAGTCAACCAAAGGCGGTGAAGAGATAACATGGCATGTGTATAGTGCCAACACGGACGACACGGTTGGCGCAGTGGCTGAGCGATCGACTGCTGCGCAGCGTGTTGCGGGTTCGATTCCCGCCCAGGGTGTGATGATCACTTGTGTTTGCCTTGTGTCTGGGTGTTGTTTATCTATATATGTATGTATTTACAAAAAAAAAATGTATTTGTGTATGTATATCAGCTGTCTGACACCCATAGTACAGGGTCTCCCTAGTTTGGGGTCAGATGGCCGTGTGTGAAAATGTCCCCACATATTATTATTATTATTATTATTATTATAGTTCAAGAGTAAAAAGATAGGCCACTAGCTCCTCTAGTAGGTATATACCTGTATAAATCTAATAAGATCATCATTGTTGAGCCCGGTCCTCGTTCTTTGCAGAGTGAGATCTCCTCCATCATTTATTCACATAGATAATTATTATAATTTTCATAGATAATTTTTGTTACATTAAATAAAGCAAACAAAGACAACACAGTGTAGAGACTCAAGCAGGTAATAATCCATACTTCCATACTAATATTATAAATGCGAAAGTAACTCAGTCTGTTACGCTTTCACAATAAAACGGCTGAACCGATTTTGATGAAATTTGGTATGAAGATAGCTTGAACCCCAGGGAAGGACATAGGCTACTTTTAAATCAGTGACTTCGTCTGCATCCACTATAACCGACATTCACGCGGACGAAGTCGCGGGCAAAAGCTAGTATAAAATATTTTTTTCATACTATTTTATTAATATTATAAATGAGGAAGTTTGTTACGCTTTCACGATGAAACGGCTGAACCGATTTTGATTTTGACATCCACGCAGACAAGTCGCTGGCAGAAGCTAGTCTAATTTACGAAGAAGTTGTCTAAAGTATAATAGTGTATCATTCGTAGATACCTCTCCTGTATGTCTATTCTGTTACAATCTCCCTCGATGAGCACCTAGATGAAGTGAGCTGCTAGGGATTTACAAAGTACTACAATCGGATGACAGTTCACTTCACCTAGGTGTTCACCGAGGCACATTGTAACAGAATAGCACGGCTGGTCTATATATTATTATAATTTTATATATCTCGACCTGATAGCCCACACTTCGGACGTCAAGTACTTCTTCATCTAATAACCATAATCAATACAAAATAAGTTGTATTACTTGAAACCAGCCTGAGTCTCTACAGTAACTTCCTATAAGCGAAAGAATTTTCAAAATCAACCCAATTGCGTAGATTTGCGCATTCGTACAAACAACGATCAAACTCTAGGATGAAATTGAATTCATTAGCAAATTTTTAAGAAGGAAGTGGCTCAGACCACGAAAGTGAACAACTTTCATTATGGAGCCAACTCAAACAGCGTGAAAAAAAACCCTGCTGTTCCATACATTTTGGCCGAGTACCTATTGCACTTCTGTGTGGAACAGCTGTTCTTTTTCTCGGGCTGTTTGAGTTGGCTCCATAATGAAAGTTGTTCAGGTTCGTGGTCTGAGTCACTCCTTAAAATTTTGCAAATGAATTCAATTTCATCCTGTACAGTTTCTAAATATTAGTACAGATTTAACAAACTGCTAAAACAATAAATCGACCTCCTGTTGCTTAGTTGTTAGTTCAGAAGACTGATTATGGCAGCCACTTGGCGTTGATTAATTAGTTCATTTGCATTTTCTTCCAAGCGTTATTCTATCGGTGTTAACAGTTGGTGTATTAATTAGTTAACGAAATAGACTATGATTTGGCGGTTTCTTAGAAGATATTATTAAACTCGGTGATAATATAATTCTCCTGACTAAAGGATCATGGCAGAATTTCTACAAAAAATATAAGAAGTTTAGGGAAGTTGAATTCGAATTATTAAACTCTTTGGTACCTAAATTGTACCTTCAGGAATTTACAATATTTTTAAAACCCCGCAATAAAAATGGACGTTAAAAGTAAATAGTTTAAGGAAAAGCTCATTATTTCAGAATGAAACAGCGACTGACAGTAACAGTGACACTGATCGTATCGCAGTTTTTGCACTGAAATTGCATCGTTAATCCTTTTTAACCCCCGACGAAAAAGAGGGGTGTTATAAGTTTGACGTGTCTGTGTGTCTGTGTGTCTGTGTGTCTGTCTGTGGCACTGTAGCTCTTTAACGGGTGAACCGATTTGAATGCGGTTTTTTTTATTTGAAAGTAGATTCTCTAGCGATGGTTCTTAGACATGTTTCATCAAAATCGGTTCAGCAGTTTTAAAGTTATCAGCTCTTTTGTTTGCTGCGGTAGGGATCTTGGACGCATACCGGATGTTTACTTTGCTTTCAAACATTTTATTATAGGTGACCACACTGACCACACAAAACCAAACTAAATTACATTTAAAAAATTTAAAATAAAAATTAAATTAAAAATTAAAAAAAACCCCCAACGCAAAACATAAAAGCGATTATGTAAAAAGTAAAAAATAATACTTTTGTTGAGCCATCAAATGTTTGTTCGTTGAAATGGCGCTATAATGTCGCGGCGGGGTACCGCTAAGTTTAAAGCAATAACTAAATAGGTATCTAAAATAGCGAACTGATGGTAACTAGATTTGCAACAAGATTAACAACTAGATTAGCAACAAAAATTTGATAATATCGAAGCAAATTGGTCGGAAATGCTGGTAAATTAATAGACAGTGAATGAAATTGAGGGACTGCACGCGTAGCATGACCACCGCTATGTCTACGGAAGAATAGACATACTGACAGGAAGAATAGACAAAATGACGGTCGTAGAAAGATTTATTTGGTTGCGAGCATGGCGATGAAGAGAAGAAATGTTTCTACTCTACAGTAGACAAGAGTCTACAATGCCGAGCATGACGACCATTTTTTTCTCTACTTTTGACATTTGGGTGTAGAAACATTTCTTCCAACAAGTGTCAAATAGTCTACATCACAATTGACCTAGACAAGTATATTTCTATGTAGACAAGGATCTATATTGATTTCAAAAACTAAATTCAATATTTTTTACCATCTATATTTGTTGTTATTGAATAATCTCCTTCATTTGATGGCCAATCATGATAAGTACCTACGTGATATTGGCAAAATTGTGGTGACTCTTCCACAAAAGCAGAGTTGAAGTTTAAAAACATGTTGGAGGGCTACCGGCACCATCCTCTCAGTTTTTTTTGCCGAGAAGAATGAATTATCCGGTGCTCTCGTTCTTCCCGAAAACAAGGTTTTAGCTGGCAAGGATCTACCTCCAAGAAAATCTCAGGGACTGCCTGTTCTTGTTAAAGTAAGTTCAATCTGTTTAAAGATAAGGAACCCACGCCTTCCAACTCCTTCTAATACAAATAGGTCAGAAATATTACCTACCTAGGTACCGTGGATCCAACAATGTCTAATCATTTGCTGGTTCTTTGATTGCTGAAAGTGCTGCTCACAGTAGCCGTTTAGTTGGATACATTTCTTACTGTAGGTACGGTACTTACCATATAAAAAAAAAATGTTTATTGCACATAATAGGGTTGTACATATTTTTAAAACTCGACTACCAAGCTAATATAAAACATTCATATAAGAAACTATATAGGTACCTACTATATTTTATTTATTTCAGCCTGAAACCGGACAGATTAATAATAATAAACAGTCAATAGGTGTATAGTTTTATTTATTAATATTATTATATGAACATTAAGAACATAATTATAGTATGTACAACCAGGTAATTATTTTTGGGCCTCGTATATTGTTTCACCATTCGGGAACTATGTTATCTGTAATAACAAAACACAAAATTAATTATTTATTATTGATTTTCAGGAGGTTCAGGCTAAACTTTGGAACCGGCTCATGACTTGAATGCTTATCATGGTACACCCTGAAGCACGGAGGCACATAGGTAGTGGTTCTACAAGTTGCAACCCATGGAATAACGGACATTACTCGTATATGAAATTTATTTTATATAAATAAAAATTGTACCTTTGTAACTGGCTTTGTCTCATTTTCCTTTCAGTTAGTTTGTTTTAAATAAACTTATTGTCACAGATTAACTAATAGTTCCTTTGGAAATTGTTGTCCACCAACTCAGATTAAGTAAAAAATGGTCCACCAACAACATCTCAATCTATGGGTTGGTACTTCACACGCTGCAAATAAATAAATAAATCAGTTTTAGTATGTGAATGAGGTAAGAACACTGACGATAAGTAATAAAGAAAAGGAAAAGCATGACCAAGGCACCTATCATATCCTAGCAAGGAGCTATGTGAAGAATTTCCCTTTGTAAATCAAGAATTTTTATCAGACGATGGGACAATCTTCTTTTAATCCTCAAATGCGATTTTCAACTAATCGAGGACTACATTCTCTTAAATTAATCACACACAATACACCAATGCACAATGCTAATTATTTAGTAATTTCATTCACTAAGATTTACTCGTACTTACTTTTTTTTGCCGCAGTCTGTTTATAGTCAATTTATTTCTAAAGCAAGTCTATTTATTTTCCATAATCGAAACATTTGGACAATTAAATTTTTAATATGGTTGTTTTCTTAAATGTTTTGTTATTTATTTACTTTGTAAATCCAAATCAATCCGACACTCGACAGCCGTCACAATAAAAATAACGTTTCGTTGTTGCTTTTTGAATAACATTACAATGTGGATAAGAGTAGTGTACATAATATTTATTTGTTACCTATATTATTAAGTTCTAACCTATGTCTACTTATTATTACACGGTTTGTTGTCTCTAAGTAAATAAATAAACGTTCAAAAGGTGATAAAACGTAACGATTGACACATTTTTGTCGACAACGAAACGCAATTTTATCGTAAAATTTTTAACGTCTAGCTACAACACAGCACCCCGGCGTTGCTATGGAAAGAAAAGATATGTCTTTCTCTACGTAGAAACGCGAGTCTACCAGTCGGCTCATGCTCGGTTGGATAGAGATGTCAAATAGGATAGAAAGAACTATGTCTATTCTACGTAGAGTAGAGATAGAATTGTCATGCTACGCCTGCTGACTTACTTAAGCGGTACCCCGCCGCGACATTATAGCGCCATTTCAACGAACAAACATTTGATGGCTCAACAAAAGTATTATTTTTTACTTTTTACATAATCGCTTTTATGTTTTGCGATGGGGGTTTTTTTAAATTTTTAATTTAATTTTTTTAACAAAATAAATTTAAAACTACTGTGAGTAAACTTTGATATGATAATTCTCTGAAATGAAATGTTTTGTGTGTGTTCCAGTGAATTCGAGAATGGTTTAGATTCACATTACAATTGGACCCGGTAGGTGGCGCTGTAGTCGGCTTTTTTTATTTACAGGGTAGGACAACGTCTGTCGGGCCCGCTAGCATACTATATAGGTCCTACACAGGTGATATTATTATAGTGCACAAGAATGTGTACAAACACAGGTGGTGGTCTTTCCTTACTCTCATAGGTAACTAATCTGATACGAACGGGGGAAGATCAGGCCAGGACCAACGGCTTTACGTGCTTTTCAAGACACGGAGTCGTCACACCGCCAACTACCAAAGTACGGGCTGATACTGAGAAACCATTTAACATCATGTCGTCATCGGCTTGTGGTCCATTCAAAAATATAAAAAAATCTAGCAAAAAATTGAAAAAAAAAAAGAAAATTATGCAAACTACCAGACTGTGGAATTCACTGCCCGCCTCTTTTACGTGATAAGTATAATCTGGGTAAGCGGTTCATCCTAGGCAAGTGTGTTCCACCTAGGCCGTATCATCACTTAACATCAGGTGTGTTACGGTCAAGAGCCAGCCAATTAAAATATAAGTAGATCATACTATCCCTAAATAAAAACATATTACTTATTATTTGCAAAATTTATTAAATGCAGTCCACGCTAAAAATAAAAAGGGGGAAAAGGCAAATAGCCACAAGCTATGAGCCATGAGGGTAGAAGGGAAATGAGCCCTCTAACAATAGTAACTGAGCTGTCATTGAAAGCTTTGTACCAACCACCATTGTCAGTCAGCTGCATTGTCTTTTAATTCTCTAAGAGTGCAATGTTGTGATGGCCCACTAGTTCTCAGGCATGAGGGTCCGATACAGGGCAAGTAGCAATAGGGTATTACACCCATTTTTGAAAAGTGTCTCAATAAAATTCTGTAGTGCTAATATTCCACCAAATAAAACACAAAATTTTTATTCAATCGGTAAGTGCCATAAAAATGCATCAAAATTTTAAATTTTCAAATTTCGAGCGTAGTTTGACGAAAACGCCTCTTACTGGACGCCATATTGCTCAGCGGAAATGACGTCAGTTCGTTTTGTATCAAATGCGCTCATGTTAAATTTTTAAAATAATTAAAAGCATATTTTGTATTAGATGTGATAATTAAAAAATGACGTTGGTTACGAAAATAATAAAAGTACAAAACCTATTATACGTCAATCGGTTGACTGACAGTTGTAAATTTTTAGTTTACACAGCCGTACAGCGTAATAACATGGCCGCTACTATTTTGATGGTGTTAATAAACAGATTAAAAAAACTGAAAACATTGAATTGAATTTAAAAAAATAAATTGTTATTTTATGAACTAAAACTTACATTTTCCGACTGCTTTATGCCTAAACTGTCTCAATAACATATTTATAGATTTTTTCTCATATAGAGTAAAATACATTAATAGACTTTTTCGATGTTTGTATTTTCTAAGTTTATTTTGAACATCACTGACATCGGTGAAAAAAAACATCGTGAGGAAATCTGGACGAAAACACCAATCAATTAAGGCAAGCGTTGCAGCCTCAGATTATGCAACAAAAGGCAAATAGACCGCGGGGAACACTGACAGTGAAGCCAAAAAAGCAAATACAAATTCAAAAGCGAATACTTACCTACAATATCATGATTGTATTTGCTGCATTTGTATTTGTTTTTTTTTAACGATGCGGGGCGTTTCGTGTTATACAGACTCGTGTCAGTACAGCACGACGCGCGTTGTAGTTCGTTTTTGAATTTGTATTTGCTTTTTTGGTTTCACTCTCAGTGTTCCGCGCGGTCTATCTTCCTTTTGTTTCATAATCTGAGGTTGCAGTGAGCAATGCTCGTATCGCCTTCTCTTATGAGAATAGGCCTTTGCCCTGCAGTGGGACACTATTAGGCTGGTAGTATTATTAAAAGTGCAGTTATAGATGGATCGTTGAATTTAATCCAGTCACTGGGCAATGAAAAAGAAAGCGATACTGTCAAAGCTCAGAAATGGGTAGTATTTGAGTACCTAACGAATTCAGTAAAGACGTATGAAAATCAGTTTCTTTTGCACATATTTTATTTTATACTAGTATTTATTTATTTTATTATATTAAGGTATTTACATGATTCATTTTATACCACATACGAGACACCCATCCTTATGTAAAACGCTAAAGATTGAATCTTATGTAAACGAAAAATTAATGCTAGCTTCGAATATTGTTAAAATGTGATAATGAATGTTATATAAATAGGTAATATATATATTTGCAAATAATAAATCTTTTACCATGTACCTAATGAAACTGCCACAATAAGACTTTAACGCGTAATGTGCTCAGTTAACTACCTATTCGGTATCTTCAATACTAAATACTCAATACATTTATTGCATCCACAAGTGAACTTAGGTGGTAGGTATAAAATTGAACATTGTGGACCCTGTCGGGCATCTGAACTTTGACCGTTTATTATGCACTTATTCATTGAAAAAGTAAAGAAAACATCGCCATAGAAACCTTGCACATGTAATGGAGATTCTAAATTACAAACACATACACAAAAACATATGTTTCCTGGAACAAATTTAGTGAAATCCAATCCGCCAATTTATCGCGTTCTCACTCATTTATTTGTTTTTGAACATTGCGTTGGATGAAACCATTTTTTTTTGGGTTTTCATCCAACAAGACGGACCTGTAATCCTCCGGGGCCTTCTATTTCACCAAAGTTTTGTACCTAGAATAAGTCTAAACCTGCAAAAAATTTTAAAGTTTTGACAGTTTTTCCACACAAAATCTGTCAGACGTCAATTTTATTCCTCAGATAAAAGACTTATTCTAAAATCTAAAGTTGGATGAAATTCACCCTTCAGTATATTTTAAGAGCCTATAATACCTTCGCTCGAATTCTGATTTTGCCCTAATTCATACGCGCCACGTCACTTCCTTTCGCTGCCGTCGGCCTAGGTATTATGTTAAAATCTCCCCGTTTTCTTAGGTGAACTGACCTCGAGCTGTCATTCCATCTAATGCTAGGACTAGGGTTGCCAACTTTTTTTGCGAGAAAAACAGTATATTCAGGTTGGAGAAAGAAAATCAACAGTAATTCAATAAAATAAACAGTATTTTATTTTTGATGTTTTTAAAAACATATTTCTCGGTGCTTCTCGCACAACTTAGCAATTTAGTGTCATTTTTTAAGGCTTCATGAGGAGCTCATTTTTAGTCAAATTTATGGAAGATCTATTTCTGTCGGCCCGCCTCACTTTGCATACATAGGTCAGCTCAACTCAAGTTCAATTCAACTGAACTCGCCATCATCTGCCCAGCCTTTTCTCAACTATGTTGGGGTCGGCTTCCAGTTCAACTGAATGCAGCTGAATACCAGTGTTTTACATGGAGTGACTGCCTATCGGAGCTTCACAACCCAGTTACTGAGTAACACGATACCCCTTGGTAAGACTGGTTGACCCTTAACGACTGCCAAAGATCTACAAATGACAGCCAACTGAACTCAAGAGATTATTACAGAATACCACTGCAGGTCGCACACTAAAGTATTTAAAATCTTCTACGGAATTCAATCATGTGGTCTTTTTATATACAGCCATCAGCTCATTGGAATTTCGCCTCAATGTCAAGGGGCAGGCGGTAACAAATTATGCTAAAGCATGGCTTGGAACCTGGTGTAGCATAATTTGGAAGGCGAACACATATACCTAAAGACTGACGTAACATCACCCCTGTGTGCTGCGAAAATATTATTCGAAAATGAACAGAATAAAACTCTAACCTCAAAATTCACTTATTTTTTCCGCGACCTGTCAAACGGTATACAAACAGCAATCGAAGTTTTATTCGAATTAATACGGCATACATAAATAAATAAATAAATTCTCGGAATAAGTTGTAAACTGCATGCTAGAAAAAAAAAACCGGACAAGTGCGAGCCGGTCTCGCCCACCGAGGGTTCCGTACAGATTAGTAGGTACATATCCATACTTCTATACTAATCCATACCTACTATCCATACTTTAATCTACTTAATATTATAAATGCGTTTTTTGCGACGTAAACGGCCGTATCTTTTTTTCACGTTAACATAGAGGGTTGTTTTTTTACAGCATCAAGGGACCGTAGACTTGAGTATATAGTTTTAATTTCAACTCGATACCTCCACGCGTTCCCGAGATAAAAATTCTTGACAGACAGACAGACAGACGGACAACAAAGTGATCCTATAAGGGTTCCGTTTTTCCCTTTTGAGGTATGGAACCCTAAAAAATATGTGTGTGTTAGTTTTCTTCTCTATTGGTTAATGGCCGTATTTGATACATTCCATCATCGTCATGGAACCTACCTACTAATAACTACCGCCATCATAGCATGCGCTTGCGCACCGTTGGTTTACCATCTCGGGGTTACAATGCCGATGTTGAAAGAGTACTAACACATTCGCTATGGATCAAAATAACATGATTCCTTACATCACTCTTGCCTGCCATAATACTCAACGTTACCATCTTGTGTAAAACAAAACTAATGAACACTACATTGAAATCTATACCTTGTACCATACTAATTAACGTTCAAAACTATTTAAAAATAAACAACCGCAACGTGCGTAGTTTAAAATAACTAGCTTCACAACAAATATAACGACTTTAAAAGCATTTCTGTAAGGTTTAAAATAGATTGTCATATTTACGCATAGTGCGTATTTAAAAACAACTGTTTAACATTTGAATTTTAGACTTTAACATAGGCAACTAAAAGTTTATTATAGTTTGTTCTGTTAACACATGGTGTGTATTTAAAATTAGATGCTATGGTCATCATGTGGGGTTCAACAGACTATGGGAATAATAAAATATGGGTTAGCAACCTGTCACCACTTTTATGGGCAATGTTTAAAACAGACATGCTTTAGTAGTTTCAGGATGATCTAATTCTTTTAATAAGGCCTTCTTCTTCATATAGAGAAGGCACGGCCGTCGGTTACCACACTTGCTCCAGACCAGGGGTCGGCAATAGGGTTGCCAACCCTACTATACAATATAGTATCCTACTATATTAGAGGCCCGACTACTATATTTTTGAAAAAAAAGATATAGTAGGCGAAACTACTATTAATATTTTAAACTTTTAGCAATAATATTCGTTTCAAAATGTGTTTAGCGTAAAACAAAACGTCAATACCTATTTTTAACGATTCTGGAATGTCAAGTTGACAGATGCGTTCAATAATTCACAAAATATTCTTCAAAAATATATTATACCTACCTAATTTTTGGAACCTACTATATTATTTTCACCTTTTCGTTATCTACTATATTTTTATGGGTAAAAATTTTAGAACTACTATTTTTGACCGACAAAGAGTTGGCAACCCTAGTTGGCAACCTGCGGCTCGCGAGCCGCATGCGTCTCTTTTGATGTGAAGTTACTATAATGTAAGTATTGTAAGCTATGTTTAATGTAAACAAATCACGGTGACTTGAGATCAGCGGGCGTCAACTATTCGGGCGCGACCTGATCGCAAGGACAGACGTGTGATTAGACATATTAGAATGGAATTAGATCGTATGTGTGTAATTTAAGTTTGAAATTGATTAAATAGAGTAATAGCAACAATTGTCTTTCAATGCAAAACACGTAGTGCAAAAGATAGCGAGACCGAGTCTGAACGAATTTATAGTATGTATCAACAATATGAGCTAATGGTGCCGTTCCTCTAGTTCACACACCAAACTAAAATTAGACAATTGGCATCTCTTATTCCCAGGCAGCTGAAGAAAAGGACGGCGACAGATAAGAACTAAGTTAGAGATGTCAAATTAGTTTTTTCTTGAACTTCGCCGTGTATTTAATCAATACGTTCTGACATGACAACTTTTTGTATTCAGTGCTAAAATAGGATACGTCACATTAGAACACATGCTCGTAACTTTTAAAGCAGCAACTGTCATCGTAGCCGAAATCCGCATGTAATTTTATTTATTATTATTATTACTAGCTGACCCAGCAGACGTTGTCCTGCCAATCGATTTTTCAATTTTCTTACCGTATACAAGGTGTAACGTCAAATACGCAAAACCTGAAAATAGTTTGATTAGAATAACGAGCAGAATCAATTGAACAACTTTTTAATTATAGGTCACTTTTTTTTTAAATCTTCATTATACATGTTGCCCTGTCTATTTATTAATAAGTCAAGCCATCACGTGCGCAAACCTGCCAAAATAGGTAAACAAACACAAATGGTTGTCGTCCAATTGAAATTATCTCATACGCGTGATAATAATAGTTCTTTTTTCAATGAAAATACGAGTCTTGGTAAAACTAAAACAGCACATAAAACCTTTAATTTTTTTATGTTTTTTTTTTCTTTCAGAATTAGGTTAATTGAATTAAAAATCTTTTGGGGTGTCTGAGGTTTTGCGTGTTTAACGTTAAACCTTGTATGCCTTCCCTGGACTTCCACAAATATTTCAAGACCAAAATTAACGAAATTGGTCCTGCCGTTCTCGAGTTTTAGCGAGTTTACGAACAACGATTCATTTTTATTACATAGACGAAGATTAATTGTATGAACATTCCAAATCAACTTAAGGCGCAAACAAGCGACTTTTACAGATTTTAAAATGACAATCACGTCAAAATACGTAGTGTAAATTATTTGAAAAAAATATATGTTAAACCTCAGACCAATTAGTTTTTTATTGGTCTGAGTGTTAAACTAGAACATTCTCTTAATCATTTAGTATGTGAATATTTTTTGATTAAGTTCATAATTATTAAATAGTTTAATTAAGTCGTGAAATTGTGTCTGACGCGGACAAAACATTGATAATCACACAAAATCTACCAGGTTTATTTAAACAAAACTTTCACTATCTTACAGACAATTTTATTATCTATCTTTTAGTATAGGTACGTCTTTTTTTTATTTAAAGAATACTATCTTTTATTTAATTTTTTCGGCTAAACTTTGAGAGTTTTGGACGCAGCGCATACGATTCTCTGGTCGCTCAAGGTCGCCGGCGTATATCGTCGCCTTATACTGACAGCTCTTATTATCATCTGTCTCTTTCTTGTTTTATTGTGGAGAAAGAGACATAAATAGCTTAAAATAAGTTAAGTCCGTGGACAACAGAATTGGCAACAATAACTATAATTATCATAAATGGAGAATAGTCGTCTCTTCCTTAATTTACGGTTAACTGTAGTTGGCACAGAACCACTTTCTATCTCTACTACCAAATTTATGGTATAACTATAAAAAATAATAGCAAAGAAACCCACCAAAACGCCAGTTTACTTATCCAATGTCCTTGAAAATAACTAAACACAATAAAATACCATTTTATAGCTCACGAAGCTACAAAAGGTCGAGGGAGATCAATAATAACTTATTACTATGGAATTGGACTCTTTAAGGTCATCGCACATTATAACAAAACAGATCCAATACAGCAAATAGTTTGCCATATGATAACGATGCGATGCGACCATAGATATCCTGTGGATCCGACCTATTTCGGTCAAGGTGATTGCTTCAGCTCCGCTGTTGCTGACGTTCGTGAGCTCGCATGTGGCTTATGTAACCAATCTTCTTTGTGAAGACTTCGCACTTGCCATATAAGTCATCATCTGCCTAGCCTTTTCCCAACTATTTTGGGTCGGCTTCCAGTCTTACTGGATGGAACTGAATACCAGTGTTTTACATGGAGCGACTGCCTATCCGACTTCCACAACCTCAGTTGCGAACCACAATACCCCCCGGGAGGACTAGCAAATAATTTGCCATTCAATTTAGACTTTAAAAGCGTGCACAACAAAATATGTTTTAAATCACAAGCTAAAAAAGTTGACGGCTCGCGGGCGGCGCGCTTACAGCTGACGGTTGGAATTTTTCAAGGCGATTCTGGCCGGGCCGTTGCCGTATCGCAGCGGTGCTGTAACAGTGTGCGATGACCGTTATTCTTGACTGCCGTTGACTTTTAAGCGTGGGGTCCTGAGTCCAATAGGTCGGGCAAAATGTTATTAGTTATTTTTATTAGCAGCCTTGATTCGTGGCCGGTTCATGGCCAAAAGTTGGGACTTAAATATAACCCTCTGCATTTGGCCCAGTTGAATATTGCCGTAATTGGAGGCTTCGACAAAAACACAGACTGGTTCCAAATAGCCCTTGATAGCGAGAAGTGGAAGGAGAGTAGAAAGGTATTTTCCAAACAGTGGGAAAACACAGGTTTAATAAACGAAAAAAAAGAATGACGCTCTCTCTCTTGGACGCAAGTCTGACCGTGACGTGTTCGCGGATGAATGGAAGACGATCTTGTCAATTTGTTTGGAGTATTGTGAGATGATCGTGTGATGAACTTCATTTCATCTTCAACAAAGATGCCAGTAAAGCGTCGTTTAGACAGACGCGGTGGTGGTCATATACAAACATTTTAGCATATTTGGGTCCAGTAGATGGCCACGTTTAGTGCTGCGTCAGAGGCGCTGTATAGATCTACAAGGGTGCAGCGGAATCTGGTCTGACATAATTATTATATCAGATCAATACACTTAATGTCAAAGTGAGAACCGTTCGCCACCGCTACTGTATATATCTGAACAACGCATAAAACTAAAGAGTATCGACCTCATAAATCAAACTAGCTAATAAACAGAACGTTTCAGTGGACAGTGGTCACATTTTTGATTGATTTATTACGTAAACTGTCAGTTTATTGCTACACTATCTATTGTTTCCGACAGTGTACACATGTTGAAGAAATACCGTGTAGATGTATGTGAAGAGGATCCTTTTAATATTTCCAATATTGTAATACCATCCCATATCTTCCCGTGGGTGTCGTAAGAGGCGACTAAGGGACGTACCAGAGAATGAGCAGCAGCGTTCTCTGTGCATTTGTAACAACCATACTGCGATCGCCAACTCGCCTGCCAAGCTTGGCGATTATGGCAAAACCCCCCCTTGGGGAGGCCTATGTCCAGCAGTGGACGTCTTTCGGCTGAAATGATGATGAATATTGTAATCTTACGAGTTTTAAAACGCTAGTGGGCAGTGGCGAGCACTCCATACAACTGAATTCCTACCTTACCGCCATTGAAAATTAGCACAGTCGTATCTACACAGTGTAGGCCACACTATGGGTATTTAAGTATTTAAAAATAAACCGCAGTGTTTAAATGTGTTGTTAAGGAGCTCGTGGCTAACTTAAAGCCGTACAGATCGATCGGTCAAATCAAAGGTTAAGCTACGCTAGCTGCTGTTAGTCTGTGGGGAACTCGATATATAAGGGATGGTCACCCACCATCCCTTTCATACCGAGTTCCCTCCGTGCCTCGGAAAACATGTAAAGCCGTTGGGCCCGGCTGTCATTTGTAAATCTTTGGCTGTGGCCAGAAGCCAGAAAGTCTGACAACCAGTCTTGCCAAGGGGTATCGTGTTATCCAGTAACTGGGTTGTGGAGGTCCGATAGGCAGTCGATCCATGTAAAACACTGGTATTCAGCTGCATCCGGTTAGACTGGAAGCCGACCCCAATATAGTTTATTTATTTATTTTAGGAAAGCTTACAGACTAATAACACTATAATAACAATAATATGTAACTAAATGGGAAAAGACTTGGCAGATGATGATGATGGATGTGTTGTCTGCAATGTTATATTCAGAAAAAGTTGTAAGTATACCTCATCATCTTCCAGCCCTAGTCCCATGTTACTTTGGGTCAGCGCAACACGTTTCCTTCTTCCATTCCGTCCTGTCACCCCCTCACATCTTTCTCTTTCAAATCACTCTTCACACAATCCATCAATCTTTTCTTCGGCCTTCCTCTTCTTCTCCATCCATCCACATTTATATTCATAACTATTTTGATCACATGCGTTTCATAGTTGTAAGTATCCATCAACATATCATCAGCCGGAAGATGTGCACTGTTGAATGAAGGCCTTCCCCATAGAACGCCACAACTCTTGCAACCTGCCGCTTGCATCCATCGGTTACCCGCGACCTTGACGATGTCGTCGGTCCAGGCATTAGCGGGGGGATTATGCCCCTCCACATTGACAAAAAAAACAATTGTACTTAATATAATAAGCATTATCTAAATAATTTTATTATTTTGATTTTTATGATTTGTATATAGTGTATAAATAAATAATATTATCTAAATTGACTTTTCGCCACTGCCTAATCATTTCCATACCTGATTCTTATTTGCCCATACATAACTGAAGATATTTGCGTGTACTGTACACCTCTGTCTACCCCATAGGGGAATACAGGCATGAAGATACGTTAAAACCATATCAGTGTAGATATTTATAGCCCCTTCTATTTGTGAACACGGCCCACAAACGTCTATCTTCCGGGAACAATGATAAATTCATAGCTCCCGGCGGAAACTATCCGTCTTGTAGAAGCTATGAGTTTCCTTGATTCAGAATGTATGTACTTAGTAATGTGTGTTTATCATGTGAAGTGTATTTTGTCGTTGGAGACGTGTAAAAATAATAAAAAAGTAACAAAAATACCAGTTATTTCCGACTGTTGTTAGCATTAGCACTAACAACTTAAAAAATTGTGTTAGTAAACGAAACAACTACGTATGGTTAAGGTGATTCTAAGCGGGCAACATATTCTTGCTGCAATATGCAGCTGCAAGATTTTCTATAGTCCGACAATACTTCAATAATTCCTAATATTGCCGGAAAAAATAAGGTGCTTGGAATGATACATAGATATATTCGTGGAGTGATAATATAAAAAATGTTGCAGCAATACTTGCCGGATTGGTTGGTCGGACCACGCTGAAAATATAGCTAAGTACTTCAGCAACATTTTAAGCATGGCCGGGCGTTACTTAAAACATTGTCGGTAATGTATTGCAGCCACACGTTGGTAAGAAAATATAACTTTTTTAGGAACGCCATAAAGTTTATTTCCGTTGTAGCAATCATCGTAGTACTTAGTCTTTTTGAAGGATTAAATCCTAACGCCCAACTGCCACAGCGGAAGATAGTCCACTTACTTTTAACAAGCACAAAGTTATCTACCTAAAATCAAGAAAAAAGGACCGTCCAAAACCCTAATAAAAATATAGAACCTAAACTTCTAAAACCCCGAAGACCAAATTCAGTTCCAGAATCAAACAGACAATAAAGTTGGTTAAACGAAGTCACAAATCCAAAGTTACTGGTTACGTGACTAGAACACTAGAACATGAAGGCTCGACTGATTCGGCAACTACTGCGAAAATGTTTGAATTCAGTTAAGAGCGTGTATTCGATTCGTGACGAAAACTTCTTGTTTTCGCGTTTTGCCCAGAGCAATATCGTAATGATGTGAGCAGATTATTTAAAGACAATTACAGTTTTCGAAAAGATTAAGTCTTGATTTAGGCAGCTACAGAGTAAAAGTATAATTTTTAATTATGGTTTTTTGAAGCGTAGACAATTCTTTCATATCGTTTTACGAAAATTGACGTCAGAGTTAACTTTCAGGACGAATACAACCATTACAATATGCCAAAATATTTTGATTTATGCGTTTTTCCAACAGGATATGCAGTCATAAAGACAGCCACATAGCCAAAATTACGAAAATATTACTATTATGTATAAAAAAAAAACAATGTTGAAAAAGTAGAAAATCGGTTCACCAGTATTTGAATAAAAACATAACTGATATATTTATTTTATGAAAGTAAATGTTATGCTTAATATACAGAATATTTTTCAGTTCGTTATACGAGCTCATTTATTTTAGACAATTATTTTAAAAAGCACTGTAAAACATCGCGCGCTGTCGTTTGCCGTTCAATTTCAATGATTCGTGCTTATTTCGTGCATATTTTTGTTTCTGATGCACTCAAACAGACCATTGTATTGTACTAGTGTGTGTCAATGCTGCTACGCCGTTCTAGCAATCGTTTAGATTTTGAGTTGCGCTAAATCGAATACGCGCCATTAACCCAATTCTACTACTACAGCTTATTGAGCACTCTTGAACATGACACTTTTCATGACATTGTTTTATTTTGGAACCAGTCCGCCACAGTATTCCTGCAACTGCTAAAAACCAGAAACCACAGGGGTGACTACCAAAAAAGCGCCGACCCATGTAGCTTTTTCATTTCACATGTACTTTCCACGTACTTTTCTGTACGTTTATCTTGGACTTCACACACATCGGTAAAAAAAACATCGTGAGGAAACCTGTCCTTATGATGAAATCGCCAGCCTGCTTTGAGCAAGCGTAGTTTCCAATACTTATAAATATATATAACAATAATTCTTTTATTCAGATGGCTAAGATCCAAAGTGTTAGTTTTTTACTAACAATAGTTGTAAGTCATAATTGTAGGTAATTATGACTTACAACTATTGTTAGTAAAATTTACTCCTTCTCTACATGAAACGTATGCCTTCTCTACATGAGAAACAGCCTTTGGCCACAGTGGCAAAAAAATAATAGGCTGGTTTTATTATACTTGGCAACTTGATATTGGTATCAAGTCGGTAAAGTGCCCAAGAGCGAGAGATATGTTATGTGGAGAAGAGAGAGTCTAGACTTTTAAACAGTCTAAATCTATACATTACAACTGCGAGATAAAAAATCGGAATCGTGACTGTACTGACGCAAATGTTAATGTCATTGAAGCATTGCATGGTTGAAGATTCTTTGAAAGATAAGATCTACAACGAAATAAGACAAATAAGTTTTGCGGAGAAAACTGAAGTTGCCAACATGGTTTCCTTAGCAAGCTAAAGTGCCATCAAGTGAGACAATCAGGTCAGTCGAAATAAACAACTCTGCTAGGCCGACGATCATACATGACGGCTAGGTGACGGTCGGTGGGTATTCCGTGGTGAGACTGAATGCGGAAGGCAAAGGAATGGATGTTGTCGGGCAACTTGATAGAGAGTTACGTCCAGCAATGGTCTTTCGCCATTTTACCGTTCAAGAGATTAGCAATTTGGTAATGGAACAGAAAACCCAGGAAACCTCTCAAGTATCATTCTTCGTGGTAAGTTCTTTGCCCAAATACGTATAAATCGTGTTTAAAAATATTTGCGTATTGTTATGTAAAAGATGACCTTGCCAGGCAATTTTAACCAACGCCCCTTTAATATCTACATTCTCCGTGTCCTTGACCTACATCCGCACCTCACCATTTTCCTTGTGCCTGCGTTAAGCCTACCGGGTCCCCGGAAAACACGTTTTCCGATAAATGGAGATTTAACAGGATATCCCTGTGGTATAGTCTAGGTTTAATACAGGGATGTTATTTCGGATCTGGATATATGTCTGTATACCCAGCAGGACCCTACGTTTAATCCGATTGAAAGTTAAATGTTAACGTGCGTAGTATTCAGTACCTTCCGAATCGTATAAGTAAAAAAATTGTACCTTAATTGTTACAGCGAAATCTTAAATTATTTTACAGCAGGACCATCCGCTGTTTGAAGGTCTATAGACAAATCTTTTATGGTCCCGTTTAGCGGTGTATTAGTACCTTAAAAACACCTGTTTCATTATTATTTAATGAGGAATGCACCTGCAAAACTACACATGGATATATGAATACCGGTTTTAGATACGATTACGTACCTACATGAAATTATTTCGTATTATCCTATAGTTTTGGAAAGTTTCAGTTCGATCGCGCGAAAACCGAAATTATTCGAAACTTCTACATCAGATTCAGAGATTTTATTCGGACGTTCGATATTTTCGATTACGGTTACGGAGCTTCATAACGGCTTTGGTTTATTAGTAGTTTGCTTATGGCTGTTACTGGCTGGTATTATCGTGTTGATTGGATGTCGGCTTCTTCCTTTTTGACAAGCCCACCACACATTTCAAACAGACTACCAGAAATACGCCGAGGCAATGAACGAGTCAACTAGCCCCGGAGAAACGATTCAAATGCCTTGGATCCCACAACGAAATTAATTGGAAAAGACTAGCGGAGGAGTAAGAAAGATCTTAATCTGCCAAGTCTGGAATTACTGGATTATAGTAATTGTTTTTTTCCACTAAGCTGCTCAATTTTTGCACCTTGCAACAAGCGTGTTAACAAACAATCATAAAAATCTGTCTGATTTGAGTTATTTAGTTTAAGAAGTTTGAGATAAGGTATCATCCATCAGGGTCAAAGTCGTTGCTGACGCTGTAGTGACTTTGTAAATATCAATGTACAAACACATTTTATGATGTATTTTATATGTATATAATTTGTTCATATTCGGCGTAGCTATGACAACAAAAAATATCAGGTCTGTCAGGAAAAAGAAAATTGAGATTCAATAGATTGGATTAAGTTTTCGGACTGATTTGTGTAGCTACGCCGCGCTTAATCTTTATCGTGCCTTTTACTCTTTCTCCTTCTCTATTGTGAACGCAGCATTTCATTCAGTTATAACATTAAATTTCATTCTTTCAAGTACTTCCCGTTTACTTTATTACATGATACTCTTATACGTTCTACAACGCTATCAATATGATTGAATTCCTGATATGATTTATTCTCATTGGAATCATATTTGTGAACACGCGCTTTCCATTGAGTCAGGTTGGCTCTTAACTACCATGGCTACCTTAATTTTTTAAATTGTTTTATATTGCTCTTTACCAACATTATCATCACATAATTAAAAAATCGACCACAAGAATGTAACCAGGATTTAATGTAATTTTGAAAAAACTAGACTGAAATGAGTGTTTGTGGAGCTTCTTCCTCGTTCTTCTCCATGGAGTAGAGACCTATAAACGTTTTTGAAACGGGTAACAAGCTTAAATTTTTTGACTATCAGACTCGGTTCCTTGACAATTTAAAAGTGCCTGTAAATGGTTTAATGAAATATATTAATGCTTTGACTTAGAATAATCGACACAACGAAGAAGGGTAAAGGCACCAATTTCGGTCGTTATCGTTTAGGTCCCAATTTCGCCGTTCAGAAATACTGCAGACTATGTAAGGACTTATCCCAGTCACGTAGTCAACAATCTTGTTCTCACGTACCGAGATTATCTCCAAGTGTTGGCAGAAAAACGAGAAAGTATTAAGTTTTTGCAATGTCTTCTAAAGCTAACAAAGCTGTGTACGTGACGTGACCTCTAAATGACCTTTATATTCGGATAATGGCTTTTTTAAACGGGCCTTGAACGAGAACCGATGTATTGATTATGTGGTCAAAATCTTGACTGCTGAGGTTGCGGTCTTTCGATTCGCAGGTGGATGATAGGACAATGCCAGAAACTCTATAGAACTTTGCCTCAATCATTATAAGTCATGTGAAATATGTAGCATCTTACTGTTTATTTATTGCTGATAACTACACATTAGTCTTAGTGACTGTAGAACTTGCGGTTTCCGTTTAAATCTAAAAACAATAATTACATTGATTATAGGTTAAATTGTATTTTAGGTAAAATGAGTTTGTATTTTGTGGGTAGGTATTTCGTAATCCGCAAGTTCTAAAGAAAAACAATTTAGTATAGAAAGGTTCTATATTCATTACAATTATTTTCATTAAATTACTTTTTCTGTACATGGGTGGGGCAGGATCTGACATTGTCATTTTGTATGTCTTTTCCTATTGTGAAATTCTCAGTCGTTCCAGCTTTCGCGCGCTTTATAATTTTCCACATTCACTATTCGTTTTAGAAACCATGTATTAAGTGTCTCTTATCACACTATATCTACTCCTGCCGAACCAATTTATACTTAACTAACTTTTGCCCGCGACTTCGTCCGCGTGAATGTCGGTTATCGCGGATGCAGACGAAGTTGCGGATTAAAAAGTAGCCTATGTCCTTCCCCAGGGTTCAAGCTATCTTCATGCCAAATTTCATTGAAATCGGTTCAGCCCTTTCATCGTGAAAGCGTAATAGACAGAGTTACTTTCACATTTATAATATTAGTATGGAATTAGTATGGATAGTAAGAGTATAGAATGGATTAGAATGGATTTGGAGCACATCATGTGTTCTTCATCATGTATGGTGTCGAAAGAGTCTACTCTTTCGACAAAGACTCGTTCCAAATATCCCTCGATCGAGAGAAGTGGTAGGAGACCACAGAGGCTTTTACCCTGCAGTGAGAAAATTCAGGACGAGGAAAAGAAGAAATGCTTGCCGTGAGCTGTCATTGCTCCTGACACTAGGGATTGAACTGAATCTCACTTCAACTTAATTTACCGGACCGTTTTTAGGGTTTCGTACCTCAAAAGGAAAAAACGGAACCCTAATAACATCACTTTGTTGTCCGTCTGTCTGTCTGTCTGTCAAGACCCTTTATCACGGGAACACGTAGAGGTATCGAGTTGAAATTAAAACCATATACTCAAGTCTACGCTCCCTTGATGCTGTAAAAAAATCAACCCTCTATGTTACCGTGAAAAAAAAATACGACCGTTTACGTCGCAAAAAACGCATTAAAATATTAAGATGATTAAAGTATGGATAGTAGGTATGGATTAGTATAGAAGTATGGATATGTACCTACAAATATAACCGGAATCCTCGGTGGGCGAGTCCGACTCGCACTTTGCCAGTTTTTCAGAATAGACCGGCTGATTGCTAAGTACATGAACAGCTGTACTCGAATAAAACAATGCTGATAATAGGTTAAAGCTCTCATACATGACCTAATTATTCCAATCTACGTATGCAGTCAGCTCATCGGTAACAAACATGGAACTCAATCGAGTCGGACGTGAGTTGAATCAAACTTTGCTGATGTAAATGAGTCTGTGAAGGATGAGTTGATCTAATTAGTTCAACATATAAAAATAAGAATAGTTAAGATATTATTTATTTCATTATTTATTCATTCATTAATTCTGACCAGAGGATGGGCAGCAGCGTCCTTCTGAGTACCATAACACCAACTGCGATCGCCAACATGCATCGGCCAAGCATGGCGATTACGGCTGAACCCCCCCTTGGGGAGACCTATGCCCAGCAGTGGGCATCTAAAGGTTGACATGATGATGATGAATTAATTCGTTGGTTTCTTCATTCAGTTCTTTATTATTTAAATTACTCTCTATAGTTACATACAACACGTGTAGTGTGAAAAATTAATATTAAACGCATTCAATCCATACCAATATTATAAATCAGTTATTTGTTACGCTTTCACGGTTAAACTACTGTAACCGATTTTGATAAAATTTGTTACAAACTAAGCTTAAGGGGCTATTAAAGACTTTTACAGATTTTAAACTGACGATCACGTCAAAATGTGTAGTGTAAATGATTTGAAATAATATATGTTAAACTAGAACATTCTCTTAATCATTTAGTATGTGAATATTTTTTATTATATTCATACTAAATAGTTTAATTAACTCGTGAAGTTGTGTCTGACGCGGACAAAACATTGACAATCACACAAAATCTACCAGGTATAATTAAACGAAACTTACATTATCTTACAGACAATTTTATTATCTATATTTTAATATACGCCCCTTTTTTTAAAAGTTGAAGAATACTATCTTTTATTGACTTTTTTCGACTAAATTTTGAGAGTTTTGGACGTAGCGCATACGATTCTCTGGTAACTCAAGGTCGCCGGCGTATATCGTCGCCTTAAGGGCGCGTATTCGATTTAGCGCAACTCAAAATCTAAATGATTGCTAGAATGGCGTAGCAGCATTGACACACACTAGTACAACACAATGGTCAGTTTGTGAGCATCAGAAAAAGAAATACGCACGAAATAAGCACGAATCATTGAAATTGATCGGCAAACGACAGCGCGCGATGTTTTACAGTGCTTTTTAAAATAATTGTCTAAAATAAATGAGTTCGTATAACGGACTGAAAAATATTCTGTACATTAAGCATAACATTTACTTTCATAAAATAAATATATCAGTTATGTTTTTATTCAAATACTGGTGAAAAAAAATTGTCAAAGTGAACCGATTTTCTACTTTTTCAACATTGTATTATTTTTGTAATTTTTGCTCTGTAGCTGTCTTTATGACTGTAAATACTGTTGGAAAAACGCATAAAACAAAATATTTTGGCATATTGTAACGGTTGTATTCGTCCTGAAAGTTAACTCTGACGTCTATTTTCGTAAAACGATACGAAAGAATTGTCTTCGCTTTAAAAAACCATAATTAAAAATTATACTATACTTTAATACTTTTACTCTGTAGCTGTCTAAATCCAGACTTAATCCTTCTAAAACTGTAAATTGTCTTTAAATAATCTGCTCACATAATTACGATATTGCTCTGGGCAAAACGCAAAATCATGTTTTCGTCACGAATCGAATACGCGCTCTTAAACCCCATGAAATGATACAGGCCAGTTTAAATTCGCGATATCGTCTACATCCGCGATAACCGACATTCACGCAGACGAAGTCGCGGGTTAAAACAAGATAGTTAACCCAATTTAGCTAAAAATTTAGATTTCTTACTTATGTGGGTAAAAAAACATCCTCGTATTACACTACCATCAATAATGCATTAAGCATGTGCGTTGCGTAATAACTTTATCGGCTTATTTCAGATACTGATAGAATTACTACAAACTATTCACCATACTCACAACATTGACTACAAACACTTACAAATTAGCTGCCTGTATACCCAATAGCGTCTTCGACTGTACACTTAAAAAAATAAGTTTAAAAACTAAAACCCGACTACAACAAAAAGTGATCTAAAAAGTACGAAACAAGAAAATATTTCACACAGAAATCAAGACATAGGTACAAAATGGTCAAGGTAAGCCGTGGTTGCATGCCTGTATCCCATATGAGTGCGATGAACATGAATATAATGGCATGCAACCACGGCTTACCTTGACCATTTTGTACCTATGTCTTGATTTCTGTGTGAAATATTTTCTTGTTTCGTACTTTTTAGATCACTTTTTGTTGTAGTCGGGTTTTAGTTTTTAAACTTATTTTTTTTATTTAAACCATTTTGGAGTCACAGCTAAGTATTATATATTTAATAGGTACTAGTGAACCCCTTTCCAATGATACTAAACACGGTATGCGTATCTTACTTTATTTGGTAATCTTTCCTTTTTTTACAATAATTTGTGACAAATTACCACTAAGTATTATATAAATTTGAAATGTACTAGTGAACCCCTTTCCAATGATACCAAACACGGTATGCTTGTCTTCATTTTTTTTTTTAATATTGGTTTTTTTGTCCGCCAGAGGGCGCCACATTGGATTCGGTGATACGTCATATAGCCTATAACCAGCGGACGATCAAGACGCTTCTAACGATACCTCATTTGTTCAGTTCTGATAAGTAGTTTAGGAGCTATGAGCGTACAGATGAACATACATACATACATACATACATACATACATACATACATACATACATAGCCTGTCAAACTCATAACCCTCCTTTGGCTTTGCCGTAGTCGGGTAAAAAAAACTGGACAAGTGCGAGTCGGGCTCGCCCACCGAGGGTTCCGTACATATTTGTAGGTACATAAACCATACCTACTATCCATACTTGAACCTACTTAATATTATAAATGACTTTTTTGCGACATAAACGGCCGTATCTGTTTTTCACGTTAACATAGAGGGTTTATTTTTTTACTGCATCAAGGGACCGTAGACTTGAGTATATGGTTTTAATTTCAACTCGATACCTCCACGTGTTCCCGAGATAAAGGGTCTTGACAGACAGACGGACAACAAAGTGATCCTATAAGGGTTCCGTTTTTTCCTTTTGAGGTACGGAACCCTAAAAATGCCTACAGCAATCCCACAAGTAAGTCAGATGATTGGCTTGTATTCAAATCACAATTCACAATCTTCAACTAATCAATATTCCTCTCTCTATAAATAAAACTTTCTTTCCGAACTCGAACTTCGAAAACCGGTAAGTGCGTTAGACTCATACACGAAGGATTCCGTCATCATCATCATATCAGCCTATTGCCGTCCACTACTGAATGTAGACAAACCCCAGATATCGCCAATCAACCCGGTCTTGAACAGCACGCATCCATCTGGTGCCAGCTTCCCTCTTAAAATCTTCGCTCTATCACAAAATATAAAAGTTACAGAAGGACCGCTCCCGTCATCTTCCATTTTACCTAAACTTGGCAGACTCACTAGGGCTGCTACTGTATTGACTCTGTAGGTTTTATTTGTGACAATATTAAATTTAATTGACACTGGTTGGAACTCTGTGCAAATTTTTATAAGAAAATTTTCCTGTTCGTCATGAAATGTCAATGTCTCTCATTTATTCATTTAGGCAACTCGTGACAGTCGAGACTGAAGTCTGCTTGAAACTGCTTGAGAATGCCTATAAACGTAATGTCAGTGTGTGCGTGCGAAACATGGCGGTTTGTTCTGAGTGGTCTCTCTGCTCGGGCGCGCCACAGCCATACGTACTTTGTGGTTTAAGGTACGATGAGGTTGGCATGCCATAGTGGATACTCTATAAAATTTAAGAAAAAAAAAAGTTGTCGACTTTGCCGCTGAAGTCTGTACAATAGTACAGTCAGGCACACCGCTATGAGCAATTTCAATGCCAACCCTGCTTGTAAAGAAGAAAAAAAAATACATATTATTTTTCTCAATAATTTTATTATGATAATAAAAGTGAGATAAATAAATATAATTATGCTTTTATATAATATAGAACCTTGTTCCAGCACCATATGGTTTAAATTTTTCGCACGCACACACGTGCGAAAAATGGCGGTTTGTTCTGACCACAGATAGATATTCTGCTCGGACGCGCCACAGCCTTACGTACTTTGTGGCTTTATCGTGCCGAAGGGCGTAGGTACCATACTGCGCGTGTCCAAACGCGGACTCCGTTCTGATTTGTCTGCTCCATCTACCTTCTGTCCGTCTGCAGACATGGCCGGCCCACTTCCATTTTAGCATGCTGATTCTACTGCGAATTGCTTCATTGCAAATTCTATCTACCAGCGAAAGCCCGAGCATCGCCATCTTCATGGCACGCTTAGCAAGACCAGAGTACAATATTTAATACAAAATAGTGATAGGTTTTTTGTACCCCATTACTTTATAACTTTACGTTTTCTTTTTTAATTGTTGTTACATCAGCTATGATAATATATTATCACTAGCGACCCGACCCGGCTTCGCATGGGCCTATAGCCGTCCTCGATAAATGGACTATCCAACACAAAAAGATTTTTTCAATTCGAACCAGTAGATCAGTAGATATTAGCGCGTTCAACCAAACAAACAAACAAACAAATTCTTCAGCTTTATAATATTAGTATAGATTACACACTCTGTGAAAATTTTAAATGTCTGCTTATTACGGTTCCTAAGATACAGGCCTGTGTTAGACGGACAGACCGACAGCGGAGTCTCAGTTATAGGGATACCGTTTGGCACTCTTCAGGTACCTACGGATCCCTAAAATGACAAAAACTTTCGTTCCTAAGAGCACAGAGCTCGATACAAACAAACAATCAATACTCTGACCTTTACTTTAAGTTAGAAGAGCTCTTTGCTAAAGTAAGCTGGACAAGCAAATTCACTTTCAGCTATATTATTGTAACCTTGTTTATTAGCATGATTGTATCTTTCACTTTTAGGGTACCGTATCCAACGAAACCCTATTACTACAGTATAAGTATTAGTACTGTCGTACAGTAGCGACACGCTCCGCCCCCCACCGAAACACTGTTCCTCAAGTCTAGACGCGCCACATTGGTTCTGTCTTCCAGTTCAAGGGCTGACTCGTGGCGCGTAGAAATTTTTGTCAGATTAAACTATGACGTATGTATGCATGTACCTGTTTTAAATTAAATACCATGAAATACAAGTTGGAAGTAATAAATAAAAAATCTAAGAGAATTGTACAATACTGTGTAAATCATTCCCTCATCAACCCTCATTCCCTCCTAAATGCAATGAGGAAATGACCTTGAGGGAATGACGAATTTTAACTAAAGCTACAAACTTCTTGGTATTTTTCTACTTACCTATTTGGAAAATCGAATTTCAAACTATGAAAGAATCGAGTACTTACTTGAGAGAGAGAAACACTTGTGTTGAGACCGGTATCGCGCGCTCGCTCGCTCTCGCGCGCTCGCGGTGGCAGTGACAGCCCTAGCGATATTAACGCACACACACGCACGTATCTGTACAGTCTGCTATTTTTGTAGTAGTGTAGGCTATTATATCGTTTCATTTGTATGAAGTGTCGCGGGTGTGCTATTACTAAGCCTCCGCTATCCGTGCGTTTGTCCGTCGTTTGTTTTAAAATATCTTGTCCTCACTATAACCACAGTATAAATATTATCACTACCGTACAGTAGCGACACGCACACACACGCACGTACCTGTACAGTCTGTTATTTTAGTAGTAGTGTAGGCAATTATATCGTTTCGTTTCTATGGAGTGTCGCGGGTGTGCGTTACCATACCAAATCTATAGAGAATCGCGTTTTGACAGCTCATAAAAAGTATACCAATTCATTAGTGGTGTCAACTAGGTACCCGATTCACAGAGAGATTTTAACAGAATAATTTCGATCGGAAATCAAACCTACTGAACATTATGAACATATCCCACATAAATCACAAAGACGCCAAAACGAACTGCGTCTGCGTGCTGGTCTTGATTTGTCCAAGTCAGATAGCCTGCGGAATAAGCAATGAATAGCAACACAATTTGGAAACTGTATAGTTGCCAAATAACTAAGAGACGAGATTACCTAGTATCGACCCCAAAGTTATTCGGTTATCGGGGCCAAAATTGTTGCAAATAAGCTCGTTTGGTTTCTTGCAAGACATGCATCGTTTTACATACTCAAACTCAAACTCAAAATAATTTATTTCAAATAAACCATTTACAGGTACTTTTGAACTGTCAGAGTCAGTCAGTCAGAGAGTTGAAGCTAGTTGCTCGTTCCAAACAGCAGGTTTCTATGGAGAAGAACGAGCAAGAAACTCCATGAACACTCTTTTAAAATCAATAATATGTTACAAATTCCGGTTACATCATTCATATTGAATCTAGGGGTACAATGTGAGAACAACGTAACAAGTCGTGTACGTTAAAAGAGGTCTAGATGAAAATACAATCATATTAAGCAATTCAACAAATTTAGAATAACCGAGGCAGCTAAGAGATGACCAGTCCCAACTAACGGCGCCCGTCTGTATAATATGTCATGTAATGCATCGTTATCATTCCTAGCCTTTTCCCAACTATTTTGGAATCGGCTTCCAGTCTATCCGGATACAGCTGAATACCAGTGTTTCACAGGGAGCGATTGTCTGACCTCCACAACTCAGTTACTGGGTAACACGATACACTGGTGAGACTGGTTTTCAGACTATCGGGTTTCCGACGAGCCTTAACGAGAAAGATCTACGAATGACAGCCGGGACCAACGGCTTTACGTGCTTTCCGAGGCACGAGGTTGCCACATCACCAACTTTCAAACTACGGGCTGCTACTGAAAATCCGATAACACTTTGTCCGACCTGGACATGGAACCCTGAACCCCAAAGCACAACCGTCCCGTTTGCAACCACCAGACCAACGGGACACACCCTGTTTACATTATAAATCAGCATAATGCCACATGATCGTTAAAGGGGGTGATTTATGACAAAGCAGTCCTAATTAGTAGCCCTGAATTTCCAAAGCAACTCAGTACTCACTAGATGAAGACGTTATTGTGTATTTGGAGACAATTACCTCACGTTTTGTTTCATTAAACAAGCAACCTCTTGCCAAGAAATAAGAAATTATCATTTCTAAGTACCATCAATATTTACGAGTTCGAACAGATGGGGGAATAGGAGCTTACTGAGACTTTATATACGATTTCCGTGTCCGATAGGATACAATTGCAAGAAATCGAGAAAAGACATTCTAAACATTCGATTAATTTTATATTGGAATTTCGAATCGAAAAAGGGCTGAATTACAGACCTTTTTAGGAGCATTTTAGTGCTCCAGACCTTTTAAGGTAAGTAACATTCAGACTCTGAATCTTGAAAACAACAGTATTAATTGTTATGGTATTTTTCAGACAAAAGGTTTCATCTTTTTTGTTTTAACTTTCCAAGTAGTATTTTGACCTAATCTTATACAGAACAGACCGAAAGAAAAAAAATATTTTGAGACTATCGCCCAGCGAGCGGTCACTGCATGCGACTGACGTGACCCAATCTCACTTGAACCTGACAGCCTTTTTGCCAACATCTAATATGCCCGTTTTGGAACGCAGCATGGTATTCCTGATTCTATCCTGTCTTCTGACACCCAGAACGCTGCGCTCCATTGCTCTTTAGCAAACTCCGAAAAGGAACTTTTGCGACTCGTCGAGGGACCAGGGGGCCAAATCTGTTATTTTAATAATTTCGTCATTCCAACACGATCCTATTGTCATTTTGCTAAAAGTTCGTAATCTGCTTAATTCATAATGGTCGATCATTGGTCGGTCGAATTAAAAGAAAGGAACTATTATTTAATCTGTGTTAAAAGCAATGACTGCACAATGACATTCTAATAGGTCACTGATCAAAGGAACTATCAAAATTTTAGCCGTATTCAGTTGTCATTTTGTGCGAGATTACCTTTCTACACCATTTCTTTCAAAGGCGTGTCAGTGGTTGACCATTGGAAAGGCATAATAACGCCATTATATTAGTAGATTACCAAGCTTGTCAAAATCAACAATTATTAAATTAATGATAGACCATTCTGACACTATTGTAATAGTAGACTTGAGGCCCTGGTCTGAGCACGTAGGTTAAGACGGGCAGAATACGATACGTTTTCGCTTCAGGGAGATCGGTGTATCACTCTTCATTAGCGTTTTCATGGAATAAATATTCTAATTCAAATTCTTTATTTGCTTTAAACATGGTATTTATAGGTCTTACCATTAAAACAGGAGTACAAAGATGTTTAGCTATTAGAACTATAGCATGCAAAATCGAGTCATAACTTATTTTAAAATTTATTGTCAAAGAATGTTTTAAGGGAGTAGAAGTTATGGGTATTCTGCCATTCCAATAATTTGTTTTTAAACTGTCTATTATTTAAGTTCTCTAGGTATCTTTATAATAAAAATGAATGTTGTTCGTTAGTCTCGCTAAAACTCGAGAACGGCTGGACCGATTTGGCTAATTTTAGTCTTGAAATATTTGTGGAAGTCCAGGGAAGGTTTATTCGGTGAGAAAATTTTAAAATCGATTGACAGGACAACGTCTGTTGGGTCAGCTACTTTTATTACAAATTCTTACACACAAGACAACTTTTGCTGTATTTGAACAATCTGGGAGTGTCATAAAAACTAATCTATTTTGATCTCTCCGATTTCTAGAGCTTACGTCAGACACTTTTACAAAATATTCTTTATATTTACATAAAGACATGGGTAGCTGAAATAAACCAAGATTTTTAAAATATTGGCTCGCAGGACTCTTCAGGCCACAGCCCATAAATTGCTCTGCGCAATGTTTTTGCACAAAAAACGCTCTATTTCGTTATATTGCTATATTGCGTCGGTCTATTCTGTATAAACATTCCTTGGTGAATTTAGATGGCCTGAGCTTGCGGTGAACTGGCGGACCCGAGGCGGCTGGTGGGATGGGGGGCACGATGAAACAGAATAACACTTTTGTTCATTACATTAAAACACCAAATGGTTCCTCCTGGTAGGTCATTTATTTCCATTAACGACACCCTTGAGTAACATTGGCAATGCGAAATTCCTAATTTGGAAAAATATTACACCTGAATTAATTAATTGATGTTATTTTTATTTGAGTTTACATGACCTTGTCCTGCTGACACCTGTACATGAGAGGACCTAATGACTGCGTCAAAGTCAATTCATCCTCCTGTCCTTATACCAATAAATAAATTTAAGACCCCCGCACAGGCGCGTTATTATCTGCCAATAATATCGGATGCGTTATTGCGATATTTGTTTTCAGTACATTTCGTACTAGGACGGCTACGAAGTTCAAGTTATTTATTTCATAACAAAAATACATTTGTGTCGAAATATCTGCACAGTAACAGTTACACAAAAAGATACAACGCAAAAACAATTATAACATAAGTATGTCCATCCAAACCAAAAATACTAATTTACAAAAATTAAAATTATCATGATACAGAACAGAAGATACACATTGCTGCTATAATAACGACGCAACAGAAATAGGACGCTTGCGTTCCTCCGTCCTGCGATATTCCAATATCAGATCATAGAATACAGGGTGGGACGCATGCGATCCCACACACAGCTGCGAGATCGTTTGTACGTCAAGGACGAAATTTGGTTTTACCCACGATTACGAGTATTCAAAAAATCTATAACATGGATATTGATTTATTATCAGACGAAGAATTGGAGTCACTAACAGCTTAGCTTATTGGTGTCACTAATAGCTTAGCTTAACTGTACAGTGTGACCATCACAAAAATTACAAATCTGCCCGACATTAGGGACAAACCTGCCAAAAACACGAATACGAAATAGAATTATCGGACGATAAAAACGCAGCTGTGTGTAAGGAATCGGGACACATTATCGCAATAACGCATCCAGTATTATCGTCCGATAATAACGCACCTATATGGGACAGCCTTTATTTGGTGTCAGCGCAATATGTCCTTTTCCTCTATCTCTTCCCATCTTATTACCCGTGATCGCAGTAGTCAACACCTTGCTATTTTCACACTGCAGGACAAAGGCCTCTTCATATACAGAGAAAGCACGAGCATTGATCACCACGTTTGCTTAAGGCGGATGCGCTTGCGACCACGAATCAACGGGGCAGTCACTATTAAGTATGTACAGTCAGCAAAGGAGATAGGTATGCAGGGTCGTCAGATATAGTTTAAGATTACTTAGAAACCGATGAATGTTTTTGAATAAAATAAATTTAATTTAATAGAGAGTAAACATTTCAATGATTTAATTAAATTTCATTCGAAAACATCTATTGGTTTCTAAGTAAACTTCAACCATTTCCGATGACCTGCATACCTATCACTTTTCATTTGGCATTCATCATCATCATGTCAACCTTTAGACGCCCACTACCGCGACTAGGTCTCTCCCAAGGACGGGTTCAGCCGTATTCGCCATGCTTGGCCGATCGCAGTAGGTGTTATGTACTCAGAAGGACGCTGCTACCCATCCTCTGGTTAATATCCCTCTTATTATATCGCCTTTTGCGTTACCCACGGGTAGGAATGGGGTGGTGCTATTCGCGACCGACACCACACGGCGTTTGGCATTAATAAAAGAATATATGAGAGTATTTATTGTTATATCCATAGTATCCATACTAATTCCATATTCCATACTATTCCATATCCATTTCCATACTTAGGGCGGGTTGCTTCAACTAACCGGTAATAGTCAAAAATGGCGCTAACTAACGTCAAATAAAAAAAAATGGGTTGTTTCACGAAATCATACGTCAAAAAGATACTATTACCATATCCGACCAGTCATCGTAATTTTGTGCTGTCAAACAGCTACTTCAAACATGAAAATATTGTGGAATCTCTTTTCGAATAACTTTAACTGACGGATTTTTATGTCATGAAACAACCCGTTACATTTAACGTACGTTAAACATCGCACGTCATAGTAGCTTTTTAACCGTCCGTATCTAACGTTAACTGTTTGAAACAATCCGCCCTTAATTTACAAATGCGAAAGTAACTCTGTCTGTTTCGCTTTCACGATGACACGGCTGAACCGATGATATGAAAACAGCTTGAGCACTGGGGAAGGACATAGGCTACTTTTTACACGCTTTTTATTAGGTTCACCTGTATGTTTGTTTGTAACCGACTTCTTTGGGCGCGATTTTGACCCACTTTAAACGGCCAGATTTCGTTCAAACTTTGTAGATTTATCGAGGACCGATGACAATACACTAATTTGATAAAATTATTCCATTCTTCAAACTAAAAAGTAAAAATTAAATAATAGTTTAAAAAAACTAAAAACACACTTTTTATAGAAAACCAAACTAAAAAATAAAAAATAAATTTTAATAAATTGAAATTAAGAAAAGTGTTAAAAATTTCAATAAATATAAATTAATAATAGTGTGAATAAAAAATAGATATTTTAGTTTAAAAAAAGCGTGGGGTGCTTTTTAAGATATTATCAAAATGATAATCACTCTACTCATATCTGTCAATAAAATATTTATAACTATTGACACCATGCACCCCACGCTTTTTTTAAAATAAAATAATTTTTTTTTATTCACACTTTTATTAATTTATATTTATTGAAATTTTTAACACTTTCCTTAATTTAAATTTATTAAAATTTATTTTCTATTTTTTAATTTGGTTTTCTATAAAAAGCGTGTTTTTAGTTTTTTTAAACTATTATTTATTTATTTTTTATCCGCACTTCGTCTGCATCCACGATAACCGACATTCTACCGGACAAAGTCGCGGGCAAAAGCTAGTTTTACTTATAAATGTTCTCACCATCCCTCCCTGCTCTATATTATATCGGCCACGAGTATCAGTAGAGACCAGCGATCGATCCCTTGAATGCGCCAAAGTTAGAAACAGACACTGACAAATAGGACACGACACAGAAGCTTTTAGCAAACGAGCGTGTATCGAGAATATTGCTCGTGTCTTTGTATTTGAGACTAATGGTCTCCTGTGTAAACTAGGACAGCTGTATACGGAAAAAATGGCGCTTACCTTTGCTCCCAGGTAAAACAGGAAAAAAATCTTTGGAACTAGCTTTTGCCTCGTACGTGGCAATTTTCCTACTAATCTTTATTGATTTACGATTAATGTCAATTGAAACGTGATATTTTTTTTATTTTCTGTTTAAATTTTCCCACTGCAGGGCAAAGGCATCTCCACTCTCCATCCAAGTCTCTCTTTTAAGGGCTATTTGGGACCAGTCTTTGTCCAGATCATCCCGCCATCTCCGCCTTGGCCTGACCTATTGGGACGTGCGTTTGGCCCAATGATTGTCTGACCAATTTTTATTTATAAAATAAAATATAGACTATAGCTAGTACAGACAAAAAAAAAAACAAACAAACTCTTCAGCTTTATAATAAAGACTAGCCAGCCGCCCCCGCTTCGCACGTTTATTTTCGTCATAATTATTTCAACCAATTTACACAAAACATTAACAAATTATACACCTAAAGCATAGATATCCGTGACCTATACCTTTTAGGACTCACTCTGTCTATTGATGAAAACAACAGGAAAAAACGATCAGTAGTTTTTGAGATAAACGCGAAAAGACAGACGCGGTTGGGGACTTTGTTTTATACCTAGCGGCTAGAAATTCAAACTTTTTGATTGATAGAAGCTGAAGACAGACAACCAGCCTTACCAAGGGGTATCACTGGTATTCATTTGAAGCCGGTTTATCAGCACGCGTAGCATGACCACGCTACGTGTACGGAAGAATAGACAAGTCCGACAAGGCGGCTGAGCGATCGACTGCTGCGCAGCGTGTTGCGGGTTCGACTCCCGCCCAGGGCACAGATTAACTAATAGTTCCTTTGGAACAGATAGTTCACTCCATAGAAAAAGATAGATACCTAACGCTATAACTGCCTACAAACATATTACAGCCGTTCGTGCGCGCTAAAATGTACCTTACGCACACGCTCGAGAGTATCTACTACGTTGTCTGACATGGTGTCGGGCGATCACCTGCGTCAAATTACGCAACGCTAGGGCTGTCTATGTTATGAAATGATTACACAAAAGAATAGGTGAATAAAAAACAGTTTTTACATTTTTGTATTTTACAGTTGGCTAGTTATTGTGTGTATATTTTGAAAAATAATAAGTACCTAAGTAAAATATCTAACCAAATCAATAGGTACCTACTTATAATTACGTACTATTATAAAACTTTCTTCTTAACATTACACAAAGAACTCTCTATTATAAAAAAAAGAATCAATAAAGAAAAAATAAATACAAAATAATTACTACATTAAATGATTATTATTATTATTATTATTATTATTTCCTCCTCCTTAGGTAATGTAAAAAAGGATAAACTTTTGTTGGTTATTTTATTTCAATAGCCGTCTACACTGCAATTTGCACGACTACCCATTATTAAAGCTGCGGTCGCAGTATCGTACGGAACTATTAATTAAACAGTATCAGAAAAAAAATCTCTATGGTATACGTACACTTAGCGAGCGCGTGGCAACCCGACTGGATTTTGGACGTTCGAACGAAAGCGAGCCGTAGGTACTTAAGCGCGTGACCTTAAACGAGTGACAATACTGTTAGATATCTTTACTGTGCCCAGGGTAAACGTTTGTGTGATGAGCACTTGTGTTTTCCTTGTGTCTGGGTGTTGTTTATCTATATATGTATGTATTTACAAAAAAAAAAATGTATTTGTGTATGTATATCAGCTGTCTGACACCCATAGTACAGGGTCTCCCTAGTTTGGGGTCAGATGGCCGTGTGTGAAAATGTCCCCACATATTATTATTATTATAGTAGGTACAGTTTGTCTATGCTTCCTGTCAGTATGTCTATTCTTCCGTAGACATAGCGTGGTCATGCTACGCGTGATGGAAGGCTAGTTGGGGAAAGGCAAGGCAGATGATTAAATCCAGCTGAACTGAAGTCCTAAATCATTCAATAAGGAATTTACTGCCCGCCTCCCTGTTTCCCAATAAGTATAATCTGGGTATCTTAAAGGTACGAGTGATCCGGTTCACCCTAGGCAAGCGTGCTCCACATTAGGCCGCATCATCACTTAAGATCAGGTGAGTTGCGGCCAAGCGCAAGCCTATTAGAATATCCATACTAATATTATAAATGCGAAAGTAACTCTGTCTTTTACGCTTTCACGATAAAACGGCTGAACCGATTTTGATGAAATTTGGTATGAAGGTAGCTTGAACCCCGGGGAAGGACATAGACTACTTTTGAATCTGCGACTTTGTCTGCATCCGCGATAACCGACATTCATGCGGACGAAGTCGCGGGGCAAAAGCTAGTAGGTACCTACCTACCTAATAAAAATCTTTTGTGACACTGAAAATAAACTACACTTTGTTGTGGGTAAATATTACAATTCTGTAATTGAACACTATTCAAAATATGACCACAATCACCTAAACTACACCAAGCTGGTACCTTTACAGATGTTAGATTCTTCCTAGGCTCTTCCTAGGCAAAAATGGATAGAGATGGTTTATTTTTAGGTTTATTTATTTATTTATACTTCATGCACAAACGTACAATCGCGGACTTAATGCCTAAGGCATTCTCTACTAATACTAGATTTCATTTTATATTAGGTATGTCTGACCACTTTCTTTACGCGTTTTTTCGCTGTCGGTCGAGGTACTAAATACTTGAAGCTAGGTATCAAATAGTACCAAAAAGGTACTGTATTTTGTTTTTTTTAAACATCAAATATCTCTATTGGTCCAGGTGTTTTGACGCTTACACAAGTCATATTAATTTCTCAACTCACAAAAACCAACAATGACCTATTGAATTTTATAATCAAAGTATAATTATATATATATTATATTTGGCACCTGAATAGCACGGCTGTTCTAAATATTTGCCGATGCAGTAATCCGAAATGTAATAGAGCGTCCGGAAATAGCCTTTATTACACAACATTGCATTCTACGAAATGTGTATTTGTTTCATGACTACTCATTCATAATTTAAATAGTCTGCTGATTTAAGTTAACTGTCTTGTGGTGGAAAGCAAAACTTTTTATCTCACTGCCAAAAGATAAAAAAAAATGCATAAACCATATTACTATTTAAAAAACTATTAAATTGCCTTAGCTTAAAAGGTCACAAAATAAAATAACTAATATAAGTAACATAATTTATTTGCCTCTAGTGTAAACGAGTCCTTAGACTTCAATCAAAACAACATAACTATACCCAGTTCACAATAAGATTAGACATTTACACAAACCTTTTTTACAGTCCGTTCAACCGATTTTGACTTATATTGCGTTGGTAGCATGACAAATAGCAACTGCAGTAAACAGTTGTTATTGTAACCACTTTTTTGCCTCTAATGTTCAATCCTTAAGCCTACGGAATAGAAGTCAAAATCGGTTGAAGGGACTGTAAAAAAGGTTTGTGTTTATGTCTAATCTTATTGTGAACAGGGTATACGTGGATCGCGTCGCGTCAACGCAGACACTTTATACGTAGACAATTTATAAAACTTTTAACAATTACCTTCATACATTCGCAATGTTTATACTATAAGCTGTTGTTATTCCTGGACAACAAAAATGTTTAAAACAAGTAATTTTTAGTGTTTATTTCTGTGCAAGTGATTTGTAATCTTTAGAAATAAATTAATTCAAATCGTAAAGCGCGACTGCCGAAAGTGTTATTGGATTTTGTCATTTGGAATTTCTTGGTGCAAAAGATGGCGGCGTACCACCCCCGTGTCTCGGAAAGCACGTAAAGCCGTTGGGCCTGCGCCTGATCTCTCTTCGGTCGTGTCGGATTGCCGTGCCATCAGACTATAAGAGTGAAGGAAGAGGGAGTGCACCTGTGTTTGCGCACATACTTTTGCACTATTATATCTATTATAGTCCGTGTGGTGTCGGACGTAAAGAATAGCACCATCCCATATCTTCCCGTGGGTGTCGTAAAAGGCGACTAAGGGACTTACCAGAGGATGGGCAGCAGCGTTCTCTGTGCCTTTGTAACAACCATACTGCGATCGCCAATCCGCCTGCCAAGCGTGGCGATTATGGCAAAACCCCCACTTGGGGAGGCCCATGTCCAGCAGTGGACGTCTTTGGGCTGAAATGATGATGATGATGATGATTATATCTCCTGCGTCTAGTTTTCAGTTGAGTTTAGTTTAGGCTAGTCTTCATTAACACCTAGGCATTATCTACCAGTCAACCAAGGGTGGTGAAGAGATAACATGGCAGGTGCTTAGAAATAATGATGGTTATTTCCATAACATTTGGTATGAATATAGCTTCAAACACAGGCCACATCGCTCGAAGAACCGATAACCGATGGGGAAGAAAGATTCTGGAGTGTTGACCACGAGCGAGAGTAAATATCGTTATGGAAAAATACCCTAAAATAAAAATATTTTTTACTATTTTTTTTATTTTACTACAAACGAAAAAAAATGCACTACAATCCACTACTTACGGTTTACTATAAGAAACAGACGAAAAAAAAATTTTTTTTCAAGGTCGGGGATGATTTTTTTTTATTATTTTTTTTTTTTGTTGCAACTATAAACGAAGTTATCTTCACTATTATCAACTACTTACCGAAATCTATCAAACTAACCAAAAAAAAAATTTTTTTTTAAAGTCGGGCGCCAAGTTCACACAGGTACCACGAGCCGGAAGACGCAACGTTGGTAGGCCTCCCACCAGATGGACCGACGACATCATTAAGGTCGCGGGTAACCGATGAATGCAAGCGGCAGGTTGCCGCTCGTTGTGGCGTTCTATGGGGGAGGCCTTTGTTCAACAGTGGACGTCTTTCGGCTGATGATGATGATAGCTTCAACCCCGGGGAAGGACATAGGCTACCTTTTAATAAGCAACTTCGACGTAATCCGCCATAACCGACATCAACGCGGACGAAGTCGCGGGCGAAAGCTAGTTTATAATATGTAGGGATAGCTGTCTGCAATAGTGATGTAGTGATACTGTCAAGTTCGTATTAATACGAACAGTATGTTGGAGATTATTTTAATTTTATTATTTGTCGTCGCTATAGCGTTCTAAGCAAGAAGCTTATAGATAAAAGTGGAGGCAACACTCTAAATACCTAAGTGAAGCCAACTGTGGGCAGACGCTCTCTTTCTGAATGCGTACATAAGATAAAGAAAACACATATCACTGTCTCGTTCTTATGTATGCATTCAGAAAGAGAGCATCAGCCCACAGTTGGTTTCAAGTTTTTGTTCTAAGTGTTGGCTCCATTTATACCTATAACTGGTTCTAAGTACAGTTCGATTCAAACTTAATGGCGGCTGTGAAGTGAGCAGTTGGCTGCGCAGTACCCCGCCCCTCACCCCCGCTGTCACGTGAAATTGTTACAGCGCAGCCACTCGCCTCGTGTTCAGAGCCGCCATTAAGAGGAAACACAAGGGCCGTTTTTCCATACAAACTTAGTCCCCTGTTTCCTCCCTCGATAATGCCAGTAGATCAATAATTTTTTTTAAGATCCATGGCTACTATTGGCATGTCCCTATGTTTTCCTTTTTCTCATAAATTTATTATTAAAAGAGATATGAATATTCAAAAACCTAAAAAATTGGCATGATTTTCCGCTGTGTTCAAACATTCAGAAAACAAATTTGACTTGATTATATAAAAAATAGAAAACATAGGAACACGGCAAAAGCCTTTCTTTATTTTTTAATGAAAAAAGCAGTTAAATCGGTTAAGTTTTGAAGAAGAAATCAGGGGACTACGAATCATTGATTTTGTGTACTTTTAATAGGTATTTTCGGTCAAAGCTGCAGTTGTCTCTATCGCGCTCTGCGGTTCGTGTTCGGGCATCGCGCGACAGCAATAGATTTTACAAATACCTAATTTTCAATTCTCTAGCCCGTGGTATTTCCTCTTAAGTTTGAATCGTACTATAACAACATACTCCGTGACAAATGTCTACCTATTACGGTTTAAAAGATACAGCCCTGAGAAGGACGGACATACAGACAGCATAGTTTTAGTAATAAGGTTCGGTTTGACACTATTTGGCCGTCTCACTTAAACGTAAGTGAATAGGGGTGCCTTTAGGCAAGATACGGGTTGTTACTGTTCATATCTGCGTATCCTTTCCGGTTTTACCAGGATTAATCAATCAGGGAATCAGAGAACTGTATCCTTTCATATCGTGTAATCCCGATAATTTATTCTAAATTGGGAGAAGTATCAATACAGATTCTACGCCTGATCCCATCGACGGGATTACGTTGACATCTTAAATATTACCGACGCGTGATTAATATGGAAATACCAAGATTAATGTCGTTCGTGCGTAATCTGTTTTGGTTTTCAGCAGTTAAGGCGCGTCCCTGTGCAAAACGCAGCGCTAGCCGTTTTTTGTTCAGTTTTTCGGACCTAAATACTCTATAACCAAAAGAAATATCAACAAATTAAAAATAGATTAAATTTCTACATAATCTCGACTCCAAAATGGTAGATCTGATTTTTGTTTACGAAGTATAGTATTTAACTAATCTCCTCACAACGAAACCACAGAAATGAGAAATAATTATTGAAAACATCTCCTCGGCAAGTAACCGTTAATTCGATTTTTTAGTAACACTAATGTATAGGCAATTTATTAATGAACATTTTGATAGAATTTTTTTTTTTCAAAATCCCATTAGGTGATTTTATAAAGATTTAATTCTAAAATCTGAGCGTGTTTCGCTACTGTATCTCTTGCGCGGCGCAGAGGGAACGAACGCTCAAGGTTATTTGCTCAGGGTACCGCCTTAATAATTTGTTGGCCGTGTGATGGCGGTCGAGAATAGCACCACCTCATTTCTACCCGTGGGTGTCGATAAAGGGATATTGACCAGAGGATGGTCAGCAGCGTTCTTCTGAGTACTGTAACACCTGCTGCGATCGCCAACATGCATCGGCTAAGCATGGCGATTACGGCTGAACCCCTTGGGGGAGACCTATGCACAGCAGTGTGCGTAGGTTGACATGGTGATGATGATGATAATTTGTTGATGTTTTAGGGTTCCAAATGGCAAAAAAACGGAACCCTTATGGATTCGTCATGTGTGTTCGTCTGTGTGTCCGTATGTCACAGCCACTTTTTCCGAAACTATAAGAACTATTACTGTTGAAACTTGGTAAGTAGATGTATTCTGTGAAACCGCATTAAGATTTTCACACAAAAATAGAAAAAAAAACAATAAATTTTAGGGGTTCCCCATACTTAGAACTGTTATTGTACAGGTACGTACAGGTATTGGTAGGTAGTGGTACACGTATTTGTACAGTCTGTAATTTTGGTAGTAGTGTAGGTAATTCAATCGTTACGTTTTTATGGAGTGTCGTAGGTGTGCTACTACATTGATATTATGAGTGTACGTCCTCGTACGCAAGTATTTCAAAATGTCTTAGGTCAACATTTTGCTATCGCTAATATGAACTGCGCTTACGCACGCATGCTGAGTCGCGAATCACTAATAGTTATTATTAAACCCAATAATAGTTACAGCGTCACGTTCTGAATCGATTTTGCTTATAATGAAGTTTAGATTTAAATATAAACTTCATTATACGTATAGTAAGAGCATAGTTGGTATGTTTGGACTGTTGTTATAGTATCCGGGTGTTATCACATTAAAAAAAAAACGTTTTCCCACTCTAGGTATTTCTCTTGCACCATAGAGGTATTTACAAACATAAACTCACATTCACAAAGAACCAGACCCAAACCAACTGCCTGAGGCCATATAAATATATGTTCCGAGCGGGAATTGAACCCGAGACACGTGGCGCAGCCGCCACTGCGCTAATTGTGTCGACGTAATTTACAACACTTTCAGGGAAACGCCTAGAAAACTTAGTAATAGAATCTAGTACTTCTCACCGTCACGGCGCATGATCATAACAGCCTATTACCACAAAATATAAAGGTTACAGAAGGCCCGCCCCCGCCATCTTCAAAAATAATTACCTAAACTTGCCAGACTCACTAGGGCTGCTACTGTATTGACTCTGTAGGTTTTATTTGTGACACTACGACATTTTATTGACACTGGTTGGAACCCTTTGCAATTTATTATAACAACATTTTCCTGTTCGTCATGAAATGTCAATGTCTCTCATTTATTCATTTAGACAACACGTGACAGTTGAAACTGGAGTCTGCTTGAAACTGCTAGAGAATGCCTGTAAACGTAATGTCAATGTGTGCGTGCAAAAAATGGTGGTTTGTTCTGAGTGGTCTCTCTGCTCGGGCGCGCCGCAGTCTTACGTACTTTGTGCTTTACCGTTCACTGTTGAATGTAGCCTCCCCAGAGATCGCCAACCAGGGGTTGGTTGGCGATCTCTCTTGGACAGCCCGCATCTATCCGCTGCCAGCCACCTTCTCCAATTCGCCGGTGCATCGTGCCACAGGGCGTCCCACACTAAGCTTGCCCAAGCCAGTCACGCATATGACTACTATACTACAGTATAAGTATTAGACTATACCACAAATTAACTAATAGTTCCTATACTAACTAGTCAGTCAATTTATGTGTAATTTAAGTTAAATTAAGCTAAGCTATGCAACATAGCATTAAGCGCAGGCCACACCGCCAGCTAGCGGGCGGGCGGGCTAGGCGGGCGAACATCGTTCATACCAGTTGACTAGCTCGCGGTGTGATCCGAAGTATGTAAAGAGGTGTGAAACGATGTTCGCCCGCCTAGCCCGCCCGCCCGCTAGCTGCGCTTTAGTGTGGCAGCGACTTTAGTTTTGTTTTTCTATTTTATTATCACCTTTCTTGCACTTTTATAATCCTTTACTCAGTTAAATCGTAGACATTGGTGTGGGTTACATGTTAGTAAAGTATTTCTCTGTATTTTTCTGCACGTAAGTAACTGTTTTTGTCCCATAAATAAAATAAGGAAGACTAGTTCTAAAAGAATCGGTTTTACCCTATACACAAAAAGTCGTTGACCTTACGCATTCGCCTACTAAATAACCTAGTCGCAAGCGCAGTTCTATAGCTGGGGTTGCCAGGCGTTCGGATATAGCAGGACATAGCTAGGTTTTTGTACGAGTGTCCGGCCAAATGACAATGCCAGATCCTGCCCCACCCATGTACAGAAAAGTAAATTAATGAAAATAATTGTTATGAATATAGAACCTTTCTATACTAAATTGTTTTTCTTTAGAACTTGCGGATTACGAAATACCTACCCACAAAATACAAACTCATTTTACCTAAAATACAATTTAACCTATAATCAATGTCATTATTGTTTTTAGACTTAAACGGAACCCGCAAGTTCTACAGTCACTAAGACTAATGTTTAGTTATCAGCAATAAATAAACAATAAGATGCTACATATTGCACATGACTTTTATTTTGTGGGGCAAAGTTCTATAGAGTTTCTGGCATTGTCCTTTACGGTGTGCGGCCTATCCTGCTTTCGTTAGGATATTTAGAGGTCCTTTCATAGCACACTAGCGTTTGCCTTTTAAATCCAAACTTCCATACTTTAATATTATAAATGCGAAAGTAACTCTGTCTGTTACGCTTTCACGATGAAACGGCTGAACCGATTTTGATGAAATTTGGCATGAAGATAGATTTAACCCCGGGGAAGGACATAGGCTACTTTTTTCCGCGACTTCGTCTGCATCCACTAGGTATAACCGACATTCACGCGGACGAAGTCGCGGGCAAAAGCTAGTAATACATAAAAATGAAAAATATTAAAAACAAATGATGTTTATTTTTTTATATTAAACATAGCTTCTGCCCGCGGCTTCGCCCGCGTAAAAAAGAACGATTATCCCAAGGGAACACATTATCGGGATAGAAAGTATCTTATGTGTTAATCCAGGAAATGGTCTACCTGTGTGCAAATTTTCATGCAAATCTGTTCTACGGTATACGCGTGATTGAGTAACAAACATCCAAACATCTTCACAAACTTTCACATTTATAATATTAGTAGGATTAATCGAATTCGTCACAGAATAAGAACCGAATCCGTCCGAATCGTGGGTGCAACAAAAATATGCAATAATTAAAATGAATTAAATATTTACAAGATATTATTTACTGAGCCCGCTTCCCCCGCCCTACTACACTGTACAGGTGTAGTACACACATTCGCATATACACACCTATCTAAGCAAGCCTAATATCAAGATCATTAGTATTTCAAGCAAGCTGTTATCAGGGTCCTTCCTGCATCAACGCCTTATATGTACTTCCTATTATATGCACTATTTATATGGCAATAGGTACATGACCGTGTGGGTGCTATTAATGCTTTGTTTTTAAAGTATTGATAGGACAATGACCAGGCATTTCCATATATTTAGCCTGTCCCATTGCTGGGCAAAAGGTCTCCCTCCATTCCTTCCATCTTTCTCGATTGCATGTAAAACCATCCAAATGGTTTCTGTCATCGTTCTTGATTTTACACGTCTTGCCAATCCTCAACGAAGCCATCCCGTCATCTTTAGGGTCTACCGGGGCACCGTCTCGCCATTTTGGGGCGGCAGTTTCGGATTTCATGAGTCCATAGCTCATTTGGCATGTGGGCTGTGGCAGACATGTCCAGCCCCGTCCCAATTAAGCTGATCGAACATATTGGCCATTTGATTCTAGAAACTGACAAGGCAGCTGATGGACTAACGATTTAGTCCATGTTTAACCCCCATAATTTTTACCCTCGTCCATGTTGAACCCCTAAATGCTGTCCATGTTCAACCCCTGGGCCTGGGAGTCGAACATGGATTTCAATACAATAGTCATCTTTTCTTTGTCCATATTCAACCCCTTGTTGGTAGGTAACTAATAAAGACAATAAACTAATACTGAGAGCAGAAGTGTATTTAATTTCTGTACAATTTAAATCTTTTACTGGTATTAATTAGCTGTTGAATAAAAATAAATTGCTTTTTGGTAAACATTGATGATGATGCGCTACTTTGGGGAATTATCATTTTTAACTGTAAAAGATAAATAAATTCAGATTCATTCATCTTTTGTCTATATAAAAGATCTGTATTGTATCGCAGCCATTTAGACGCCGAAAGCTGAACGAATGCGTACGTATCTCCATAATAAACTGCTGTTTTCTATGGACAAAGTTGCATAGAGCTGAATAAGAGTACTTAGTTGGTCCCTTATATATGTATAATGTAATAATTTGCAAATTAATAACTATTTATAAATGATGTGTGCTTAAGGCGACGATATACGCCGGCGACCTTGAGCGACCAGAGAATCGTATGCGCTGCGTCCAAAACTCTCAAAGTTTAGTCTAAAAAATTAAATAAAAGATAGCATTATTTAATTTAAAAAAAGGCGTATACTAAAAGATATATAATAAAATTGTCTGTAAGATAGTGAAAGTTTCGTTTAAATATACCTGGTAGATTTTGTGTGATTATCAATATTTTGTCCGCGTCAGACACAACTTCATGATTTAATTAAACTATTTAATATGAACTAAATCAAAAATATTCACATATTAAATGATTAAAAGAATGTTCTAGTTGAACATATATTTTCAAATAATTTACACTACACATTTTGACGTGATTGTCAGTTTAAAATCTGAAAAAGTCGATTGTTAGCGCCTTAAGCCTCCCCTCATACATGAAGTTGCTCGTTCGATATCAGGCAAGTAGCAATGTGACATTTTGAATTAATTATACTTTCTAAGTTTATCTTGGACATCACCGAAATCGATAAAGTAAAACATCGTGAGGACACCTGTATAATGCTCGCGCCTTCTCTGTATGAGAAGAGGCATTTGTCCAGCAGTAGGTCTATAATAGCCAGGTATTTTTACTTACTAAGCCGTGTGGTACCGGTCGCGAATAGCACCACCCCATTTCTACCCGTGGGTGCCGTAGAACAGAGGAATATTGACTTGATTGGGGGAGTCCTTTGCCCAGCAATGGGCGTCTAAAGGTTGACATGATGATGATGATGATTACTTACTAGCTTTTGCCCGCGACTTCGTCTGCGTGATGCAGACGAAGTCGCGAATTAAAAAGTAGGCTCCTTCCCCAGGGTTCAAGCTATCTTCATGCTAAATTTCATTAAAATCGGTTCAGCCGTTTCATTGTGAAAGCGTAACAGACAGAGTTACTTTCGCATGTATAATATTAAAAAGTATGGAATAAGTATTTACTTTTTTTTTTTTTTGTTAGCCTGTTCTGTCCCACTCCTGGGCAAAGGCCTCCCTCCATGCCTTCCATCTTTCCCGATTCTTTGCTTCCTCCCACCAAGTATTTACTTAATACTAATAAATGACACTAGGTTCTGATGACCGTGACTTCGTCTGCATGAAAGTCGAAGTATACCATAAAACAAGCCTATGTCACGCGGCAAGAATGTAGCGTTAAACCATTTTTGAAGTCGGATGTGTAGTTTCGGAGATTAACTCCTACATTCAAACTTACTAACTTTATTAGTATAGATTTCGAATTTACCGATACAAGGTCGCTTTAAAACTGCAAAGGACGCAAATAATTACATAGCTCACACAAAGATTTAACATTTATTCAACCCTGAATCTCTGCCATTAGAGCACAAGTACGCGTTGGGTCATTGGAGCTTTACCCTCAATCCCTCTAAATTACAGGTCAGAGCCCAGACCTCCTTGAATACCCCCCAAAGCCCTGAAAGGTTCGTAACTTATAAAACTATGTCTGGCGTCCCAGTACTTCTACGGGTTCATGAACAGAATGACAGCTGTCAATGTCAAAATTAGTATAAAATGGCGCTTATGAACTTGAATTTGGCAGAAAAATTATATATACCTATATATATTTTTTTATTTCGCTCTTTACAATGCCATGTAAATAGCGAATTTAGCGCCTATTCAGCCGTGTGGTGCGCACCACCCCGTTTCTACCCGTGGGTGTCGTAGAAGGCGACAGAGGTATATTGACCTGAGGATGTGCAGCAGCGTCGCCAACATGCATCGGCCGAGCATGGCGATTACGGCTAAACCTCCCCCCCCCCCCCCTTGGGAGAGATCTATGCCCAGCAGTGGGCGTTGACATGATGATTTACTTACGAGAGTTACTGAGATCTTGTGAACAGAACAACGAGTTCATGCGAACGTTATTTAGAACAATGAAAAGATAGATATCAAACAGAACATCTTTCTTAATTCAATCTTATACGCGCCATCCCGTTTCTAACCACGGGAAGAGGCCTATTTTTGACCGGAGATCACACATCACATAATATAATAATGACCATTCTGTATTACTTTTTTTTTAATGGTACAAGCCCGCCACACTTCTCCCAAACCACTGCAACCTGTAAGCCAGAATCAACAGTGGCGACTACCAGAAAAGCGCCGAAGCAATGAAGCCCGGCGAGTCCCAGAGAAATAATTCAACTGTCTTGGATCCCGGAACGAAATTAATCAGAATAGAACAGCGGAGGAGTAAGAAATATATATTTTCCACTTCTCTCCATATCAAGCACTTCAAGCAGGAGACAGAACAGAATTAGGCCAAATTGGCACAAAGGGACGTTTACAACTGGGGGATACCATACTCTGGGACATTCTATACTACTGTCGCATTACTTATCTGTTAGTAAAACATTGCTTAGGTACGTAATTCAGGTCTTTCACATACGCGCCATTCACACATCCTATACCTGCATTCAAAGCAATATGAAAACATGCTTGAATCATTTTTGCTGTAAGCGAGTATAACAAAGTTTCGCATAATCCTATGGTGGAGCGGATAGTGCTTTGAATGGCAGGATAAAACAACAACTTTTAACTAAAACTGTTACGGTTTACTCTAGCGTGGTATGTCATACCGGCCTATCGCAAGGAGTGGGTTAAAAGTTGGATTATATAGGGCTGCGGCGCGGCAAGTTACCGCAACGTAAACGCGTTTCTGAGGTATGCGTTGGGGCGCGTGTTGCAACGCGTTGTACCTAGCGTCGTACTACTAGAGTGAGGTGACCAGTTTTCCTAAAATCGTAAATGGTGGTGAATGTGTGTGACGTCACTTAGCTGAAATGCACGGCGCTAATTTCTGCGTTGCGATGGACGTCGATGCAGATTTTGAATTATAATTCAAATAAATTAACCTTCGTTTCAGATAAGTTACTGTCGGCTCGTGTTACATTATTGAGTAAAGGTTGCACTGATAATGAAAAATTATATTCATTTGCACGTCAATATGCTTTTCTCATCGTTGTCTTGATTATCGACTAAACTTTTTTCAGGTGAATACTGTCTTTTAATGTGTATTTCCTTACCACTCTCCGTCAGGAAATCTGTAACAACCACAAAATAGAATTAATAAATGGATATCAAGAAAATAGTATTAAGATACATGTTATTTTGACATCATGTAATTTTGAGTTTATGATTTTGACTGAGTAATTTTGAGATCATGTAATTTTAAATAGATACGTATTTCACACTATTTATAGCAAATTGTATACCGTACATAGCCACATGTCTTTACAAGCCTCTTCACACATACCACACCACAATGACACAAAGTAGGCGGGCGACATTTTGTATAAAATTGTATCGTTAACTCACACGGACCACATTTTGCCTTAAAAGTCGTAAAACGTGTGGGTGATATCGACCACATCGCAGCCACAACGCAGCCAACAGCGATACAGCGAAGGAGTAGTGTCGCTTGCTCGCAACCATTTTCGCAAAGGCAACGTTTCTGTAGTTACCAAAACAACACTACATGCTGTAGTGACAATTTTTACACGGTACCACTGTTCGCCCACGTTATGTCGCTGCGTTGTGGCAAGTGAATATAGGCCCTATATATCTCTGAGAGTAAGGTCAGGTATCCAGCATGTGGGCCATAATGCAGAGTAGTGGCCATCTCATTATCTTCGAAATATTTTTTGAGGGCATACGAATTTCCTTATCTTCTTTTAAAGTAGCGTTGTTAGATTCTTTTTTTTTGCTATATGTGTACCAGGAATTTCACCTGTATCGTGGGCGCGGGAACAACACTATCTGTAGATCATACAAATATTTGAACCTGGGACACGCAGCGCAAATTGCACAGTGTATGCCTGGATTTAAAAAAAACTACCTATTCGTAAGTAAATAATATTCTAATGGCCAAATACGCTATTAAATTTAAAAAGAAAGCCGTTAGGTCTCGTGTTGTCACGGACAGTGTCAGTCACTTTGACATAAAGTGATAGACTGGGTCTATCACACGAGACTTCTATCTATATTCTGGCCATCAGTTTTTTAATTAATTTTGAACACTGCAGGTACGTTATTTTATTTCGGACACGAGCAAAAACAAATAGGTTTATAAAATTTTAATTAAATAAGTAATACAAGTATAATCTTCCAACCTTGAACTCACAAACCACCCTTTTAAATAAAACCTGCCAGCCAGACTGTTACGTCATGCGTATTGATTGGCATGCCAGGGGCGCTCCCCTCAGGCAGACTGCCATGTCGACGACCCTATGAATGAAGCCTTATCACCCCTGTGCTACCCCTGGCTGACTTTGAAATAGGGTGACTGGATGTGCTAAGCTTTTTATTGGGGTGACTTTTATTGATCGGGACCTATTGTATTAGTTCATCGTCATCTGACTAGCCTTTTCCCAACTACTTAGTCTGGCCATAAATACTGTTACAATTAAAAATAAGAAAGATATTACATTTGAATTTGGAATCTGTCATTGTTAAACGATTGTCCATTGCGTTTCCTAATTTTGGCGCCAATACATTATACAATATTTTGCGATATTAAAATGGAGTGGGGTGAGAAAGAAAACCGAATCGCTGTGATTGCATTGCACAAAGTTGGTATGGAGCCAAATGCAATTTTTAAAACTCTCCATCCGCTTGGTATTAGTCAAATGTTTGTGTACCGGGCTATTAATAGGTACAACGAGACCTCCTCTGTTTGTGACAGAAAAAGATCTGGCCGTCCACGTAGTGTTCGTACGAAAAAGGTGGTCAAAGCAGTAAGGGAAAGAATTCGAAGAAATCCTGTCCGAAAGCAAAAGATTTTATCTCGGGAGATGAAGATAGCACCCAGAACCATGTCGCGTATTTTTAAAAGATGACTTAGGACTTGTAGCGTATAAGAGACGCACTGGTCATGTTTTAACTGATAATTTAAAAAAGAATAGGGTGGTAATATCGAAACAACTACTAAAGCGGTACGCAAAGGGAGGTCACAGAAAAATTTTGTTTACGGATGAGAAAATCTTTACAATTGAGCAACATTTTAACAAACAAAATCACCGTATTTATGCTCAAAGCTCTAAGGAAGCTTCCCAATTAGTCGACAGAGTGCAACGTGGGCATTATCCGACTTCAGTGATGGTTTAGTGGGGTGTTAGCTATGAAGGAGTGACTGAGCCATATTTTCGTGAAAAAGGTATCAAAACATCGGCACAAGTGTATCAAGATACCATTCTTGAGAAGGTAGTTAAGCCCCTTAACAACACCATGTTCAATAACCAAGTATGGTCCTTCCAACAAGACTCGGCGCCGGGTCATAAAGCTCGGTCCACGCAGTCTTGGTTGGAAGTGAACGTTTCGGACTTCATCAGAGCTGAAGACTGGCCATCGTCTAGTCCCGATCTTAATCCGCTGGATTATGATTTATGGTCAGTTTTAGAGAGTACGGCTTGCTCTAAACGCCATGATAATTTGGAGTCCCTAAAACAATCCATACGATTGGCAGTGAAGAATTTTCCCATGGAAAAAGTGCGTGCTTCTATTGATAACTGGCCTCAACGTTTAAAGGACTGTATTGCAGCCAATGGAGACCACTTCGAATAAGCTTTTTATATTCTAAATTGTTTTATATTTATGTATTAAACTAACACACTGTAAAAGTAATAAACATTATTTGCAATAAAAAAAAAAAAAATCTTTGTGACAATATTTATGGCAAGACTAGGTATATTGGTGTCGGCTTCCAGTCTAACCGGATACAGCTTAATACCAGTGTTTTACATAAAGCGACTGCCTATCGGACCCCCACAACCCAGTTACTGGGTAACACGATTCCCCTTGGTAAGACTGGTTGTCATTATCTGGCTTCTGACTGCCAAAGATCTACAAATGACAGCCGGGACCAACGGCTTTACGTGCTTTCCGCGCCACGGAGAGAACTCGGTATGAAAGGGATGGTCACCCATCCACAGACCAACCGCGACTAGCGTAGCTTAACTTTTGGCCGATCAATCTGTACGGCTTTACCTTAGCCACGCGCTCCACCTATTGTACTAGTTATAGGTGGTGTTAATTTTAGTTACGCCTTCACAATATTATTCTTATTATTAGCCTGAATTAACCCTGCAGTACTATAAGGTCAAAGCTGTAGTAAAGGTCTATTCTCCATCCAAATCTCTCTATTAAGGACTATTTGGGACCAGTCTTTGTCGAAAGAGTTTAGATCTTCCCGCCATCTCCGCCTAGGCCGGTTACCATGTAAAGGGACCCATTGGTCATAAGTTTGGCGCAATAATCGTTTGACATACGGCAGATATGTTTTTGAAGAGATGGAGGTCCTTGCCCCTTCTTCTCCATACGAAACTACCTTTTGGAAGCAGCAACTAGATTAAATTTTATTTTTCTCTTGTAGAAAACGTACAAAAGTGTATTTCAATGCTCCAATTGAAAAACATGCTTTGGCTTTGGGATGCCTTTTAACACAGTTGGTTTCTCCTCTTTTCTACTTTTTTTTTGAGTCAACACATGATCGTTACATACAAACTCAGCAAGACGCCTAAGTTCAAATGCCTTTGTACAGTTAAAAAACTGCTTTTCTGTCAGTTACTACTTATGTTACAACTTTGAATAGTTCATTTAAAACTTGTCACAAAGTGTTATTGTGTTATACTATTAGGAATATATCAGTAGCAGCTTGGATTTTGAATTTGAAAGCACAACCATCTTTCAATCAAGATGGTGGCGTTTGTGTCTCGGAAACCACAAAGCCGTTGGTCCTGCACCTGGCCCCTTATTCACAATCATTCGATTCGATTCCGTACCGAATCGAAAGTCAAAAGATATCGAAGATGTCCTTCAAACGCAATTCACAAATCCGAAACCGAATAATTTTGACAGTTCAAATTCGATACGAAGACTAGAACTCGGAAATGAGATTGTCGAATACGGTTCCTTACCGACACGGAAACGTATCGACTATCGAATGATTGTGAATAAGGGGCCTGATCTCTCCCCGGTCGTGTCGGATTACCGCCTCATCGGACTATGACTGGGATGGAGGAAAAGTGCACCTGTGTTTGCACACACACTTGTGCACTATAATATCTCCAGCGTACTTGCCTTGTCTGCAAATTTCGAACTTGCCTGTCCCTTTAGCTGACCTTCCCCAGCTACGCCCTCAACCGAGGTTCGTACCCCACAGGGGATGCACGAAGCGTGAAGTCGTTCACGTTCAAATTCACTTTAACGCACCACAGGAAAGTCCGGTTAAGCAGCTGACAACCTCAGAGAATGACTTGTGAGATGCCGATTTGAAAAAAAAGAGGTTTGTTTCCAATAACTGGAAGCCGTGAACGAAATCCTGTCGGGAGAATATTATTTAAGTATTGTTACAGAATTTGTATCGTGTTACCCAGTAACTGGGTTGTGGAGGTCCGATAGGCAGTAGCTCCAAGTAAGGTACTGGTATTCAGCTGCATCCAGTAATTCGGTTAGATTGGAAGCCGACCAAAACATAGTTAGCGCAAAGGCTAGGCAGATGACTGTTACACAACTGGTCACTAAGTTCAATACGTATCATTTTCAGGTAAGATTTAGCTAAACACATCCAGTATTCCGATATCTATGTCTGCCCACCCTCTCGATGTGAATCATAGCATTAAAATTTAATATTTCTGCGTCGTGAACAATTACTTAGCGTCGAGAATATTGCGATTCAATTATAAATTCGTCATTTTAGGCCCCTCCACTCCATGTTTAATTTGTTAAAACCCTACATTTATTTGGCTGAGTGTTGTACATATATTTTAAACGTAGATTTCAGCCTACTCTCAGTTTTAATTTTCTAATTAAAAATGAACGTAATTTCATAACAAAAACAATTAAAAATTGTGTTTAAGATACAATTCCACGTCGCACGTAATTATTAACTCTATTCATGATAACATTTAGTTCTTTATCAACTAACATAAAAAACAATCGAGCATTAAGCTGATATGCGCTAACCACTTATACCGAAGGAAGGAAATTGGATATTTTATTTGATAATTATCTACAGATATCTGTTTGATAAAAATATTTAGTGCAGTTACACCACATCCCATATTATGTGAGACAGGAGTATACTCTATACACAGGAATAAAAATTAATCGTTGTTCGTTGTCTCGTTAAAACTAGAGAAAGGCTGAGCCGATTTGGCTAGTTGTGGTCTTGAAATATTTGTGGAAGTCCAGGGAAGGTTTATACGGTGAGAAAATTCAAAAATCAATTGACAAGACGTCTGTCGGGTCAGCTAGTTAATTAATACAAAAATCAACCAATTTTGTACACTTTCGAAAATCAGGCAATAGGTACTTAAAATATAGCTGGCAATGTTTTGCAGCCACATTGTCCATTGCATGCCCTACATGCAATAAATACCTACTATATGCATGCACTGAAAAATATATCGTGTGAAGTGACAGTAATATTTGCTGGTCATCCATCGGGCCACTCTAAACACATTGTCGAGTATTTCATTCAGCAATCGTTGACACACATCATCTGCCTAGCCTTGTCTTATGCCCTACATGCAATAAATACCTACTATATGCATGCGCTGAAAAATATATCGTGTGAAGTGACAGTAATATTTGCTGGTCATCCATCGGGCCACTCTAAACACATTGTCGAGTATTTCATTCAGCAATCGTTGACACACATCATCTGCCTAGCCTTGTCTTATGTTGGGGTCAGCTTCCAGTCTAACTGAATGCAGCTGAATACCAGTGTTTTACATGACCTCCACAACCCAGTTTCCGATTGACAACGAGCAACCCCTTGGTAAGACTGGTTGTCAGACTTTCTGGCTTCTGACTACCCATAACGACTGTCATAGATTTACGAATGACCGCCGGGACCAACGGCTTTACGTGCTTTCCGAGGCACAGAAGGTTGTCGGTATGAAATGGTCACCCATCCACCTACCGACCGCGGTAAGCGTAGCTCAACTATGACTGTAGCCACGAGCTCTTCCAAATCATTGGTTGCACACGTTGCCGAGATAATATGGCTCGTTTAGGAACGCCATAGACAATATAGAATTATGTAATTAATATAGACAAACGGCCTTCATGACGATAAACGTTGACCTACAATACAATGTATAGTTTGATAACCCCATAGCTAGATAAATATTTGTAACACAAAAATGTCGAATGACAATGCCATAATTATATGCAACAAAAAAACAAGGTCATTAGCTAAGTAGGTACCTAAATTCTTATTTAAGCAAAAAAACTGAAAAAAAAGCACTTATTTCTTTAAACTGCCTACAATATGTAATATGTATTGTTAAATAACGGTGTATAAAATAAAAGCCTTTTTTACATGGAAATCATTTTCATTACAGTTTCAGTTTTCATGAGTGAACGCTTATTTCAGATCATTTGCTGTGAGGCAGCGTGGCCGAGCGGTCTAAGGCGCTGGTTTTAGGCACCAGTCCGAAAGGGCGTGGGTTCGAATCCCACCGCTGTCAAAAGCCTTTTTTGTTGTTTTAATTGATGTTAAAAATATTAATTATATACTTACTTACTTCAAATAAAAATGTTTGTTTTTTCTGATTATGTAAGAAAGATTTCAATTTCGCATGACGTTTGTAATAACTTCTTGAATTATTATCATGAGGGCCACAATTCTAATAACTTCCAGACACGTTCTCATGCTAATTTCGGTGTCAATCTGTCAAAATTGCCTCTCGGTTTTAACCCTTTGACCGCCACGGAGACGTCATTGATTTGTGACAAGATTTACTGCCACACTCAGAGACGTCACTTAATAATAATAATGAATCATTAACTTTAATTGACCAACATAACTTGGCACATGTCAAAAACAACAGCGTTCCAAGTTAAGTTGGTCAATTAAAGTTAATGATTCATTATTATTAAGTAACGTCTCTGAGTGTGGCAGTAAGACATTGATTGTCTGGCGCTGAGATGAGATTGCTGTTAAATTAAAAAACAATAAGGCGTCAAAAAATCCCTCCACATCGTCGTCAACTGGGAATGTGCCCCAGAGACTGGCGGCATTGCCTTTATTTATTTATTTATTTTCAGCCTGTATTATCCCACTGCTGGGCAAAGGCCTCCCTTTGCCCAGCAGTGTCTATCCATCCCTCTCTGTCCAAAGCTAGTGTGGACCAATCCCTTGTATAAGCGCCAAGCTCATCCCGCCATCTTCGCCTAGATCTACCTCGATGTCGCTGGACGTTTTCCGGGACCCACATTGCATTGCCTTAATTAAAAATTAAAAGTTTCTGTCTATCTACACACTAATATGATAAATACGAAAGTAACTCTCCCTGTCTGTTTATGTCACCGCATCACAGGAAAACCAGAGCACCGATAGTAATTAATCTGGATGAGAACTTAGGCTACTTTTTAATCTGCGACTTCCGATAACCGACATTCACGCGATGTCGCGGGCAAAAGCGATCAATATGGCGCGGGCAAAGTTCAATAGGTATGAAATTGAAATTAAAGACGTCATAGCGTCTACAGTTTGCAACTGCAAACATGATAATATGTTTGCACTAGGGTTGTCACCTTGGTCTTATATGGCCGTATTACCGGCTACGTTTATTTATTTATTTATTTATTTACACTTCATGCACAAAGGTACAAAGGCGGACTTAATGCCTTAGGCATACGGACAAACGGTAGATTGAGCAGACACGCTTTAAAGTGGTGAACGCGTTTGGGCAAGCGTAGTGTGGGATGCCTTGCGGCACGATGACGATGAAAATTTGAAGAAAGTGGCTGGCAGTGGATTGATGTGGGCTGCGCAAGACCAGGTTGGTTGGCGATCTCTGGGGGAGGCCTACGTTCAGCAGTGGACGGCTATAGGCTGATATGATGTAGATGATATGTATATTTACATTGTCATTGAGAACTTATATATATTTACTATCGTTTTATCGTTTACACTTTATTTTAATAGAATCCGTATCTGACCGTGGCATCACTTTGGGTCCTATCAGAATATCAGCGTTGTGACGTATTTTTTCTCGTGTTTTTTTAATGTTACAACACCATGCTGAGATGCCTGCATGCATGCATTTTGGCCTCGTACAGGACCAATTTTCGTTTCTTTTTTTTAACTAGGTTTGTTTTGTGTTTTTGTCCTGGGGGACGAATAAACGCTTTTCTTTTTTTCTACTATCTAGGGTAAAAAAAGCCCTGCAAATAAAGTATTATTCATGGTGCATGCTTTATGGCAAACAAATCGCCTAAATTTTTTGGTTCTTTTAATCATCATCGTCTGCCTAGTCATTTCCCAACTATGCTGGGGTTGGCTTCCAGCCTAACCGGATGCAGCTGATTCCCAGTGTTTTACGTGGAGCGATTTTTTTGTTTCTTGTAACAACGTACAATATCTATTTAACCTTTCAACCGCTTACGTCGGATTAATCCGACAAATATTTTTGTGTAAATTACGCCAAATAAAAAAAACATACGAGCTGTGGTATTTGGTCGTAAATATACGACATATTTACGACCAAATACCACAGCTCGTTAAGTTTTTTTTATTTCATTACGCTGTATTCTATAAAGAAGATATTTATATTAGGTAAACAGTTAATTAAGTAATCCTTCACAATTGAATACACTTAAGTCTCTTAATTAGAAGTGATTCACTGTGCCGGGAACTGATATAAAGTCGGGCGGTTAAAAGGTTAATTTTAAAGTACGGGTGACAACCCTAATTTGCACTGACTAGATACCTCTCCTTCATAAGTTACCGACATAGCGACAGGTACATGTATAGAGTTACGACTCGTATTTCGCTAACAATCAATTACAACATAGACCAGCTTTGCATACAAATAGTCCTTACTAATTAATACTAGTGTTACGTTTGCTAACAAGATTTAAAATGCAAAGTTTTAATAAAGCATAAGTGGGACGGGGCCGGTCACAATCGGATCATGATCAAAAAGAACCAATATGTGGGTCCCGGAAAACGTTCAGCGACATTGTGGCAGACCCAGGCGAAGAATGGCGGGATAAGCTTGACGTTTACTAGAGGGATTGGTCCACACTAGCTCCAGACCAAGGTTTCTTCAAGTGGGGTCCACGGACCCCTTAGGGGTCCTTAGCATGTGTATCAGCAGTCCGCAGTAGGTCAGTTAACTCTAATATATTTGTCGTAGCAAGCGATAATTTAACGATAAAGAGGATTAAATTTAATTATTGTAGTACCTACAGAAGAAATGGTAAACGCCGTGACGTCAGTTATCAGTTACAATGGCGGCACGTGGACAGAGTCGTGTTGGAGAGTGGGGACCATGGCAAGCTCACTTTTTGCTCGAGACACCAAGCAGGACACTCATTTAGTACGAACTTGAAATAAGGCTTGTTTTCTTTTCTAAAATATTTCTGACAGGGGTCCGTGGAATTGTTTGAATTCTGAAAGTGGAGTGACTACAAAAAGTTTAAGAAACCCTGCTTTAGTTAAGGGTTGCAAAAGAGAAATGCAGGCCTTTGCCCTGCAGTGGGACAGTCTAATCTGCCAAGCCTTTTCCTAACAATATTGGGGTCCGTTTCCAGTCTAACAGGATGCGGCTACCAGTGTTTTACATGAAGCGACTGCCTATCGGACCTCCACAACCCAGTTTCTAGGCAACACGATATCCCTTGCTAAGACTGGTGGTTAGACTTTCTGGCTTCTGACTACTCATAACGGCAGCCAAAGATCTACGAGTGACAGCCGGGGCCAAAAGCATTACGTGCTTTCCGAGGCACGGAGGGAACTCGGTATGAAAGGTATGGTCACCCACCGACAAACCGACCGCGGCTAGTGTACCTTAACTTTCGACCGATCGATCTGTGCGACTCTAACTTAGCCACGAGCTATAGTGGGACAATATAGGCTAAAAATAATAAATCACCATAATATTATTCTAATCCTGCAAGTTATTTTCAATCTAAAAAAATAAATTTGCAACGGAGTGTAATAAGGTCGTGGAAAGTAGAAACCCACGCAAAATTAACCACAGAACCATAAAAATAGGAGCAAAATATCATCGCTGAACAACAGTAACGTGATATCTTCAGTCAATAATGGCTAGGGTAGGGTGGATGGCAGATCAAAAGGTCGCAAGTTGCTGTTTCCACTTCAGCAAACCGGTGCCGGGGGCAGGGGTGGGACTACCCCATTTGAAATTCAAGCTTGATGCGGTTAGCGAAAATGTCATTATTGACACCGACATGACATTTTGTTAAAATAAATATTTTTATTTTTTAATCTCGCATCGAGACCGATGAAAGGAATGGAGGAGGCCTTTGCCCGACAGTGGGACAGTACGGGCTAAATATAATAATAATATCCTGCACGATAAACAAAATGTAACAACCTGAATATACCTTCGCATGCCAGCAATGGCTAATAGGGTATTACGCCCATTTTCGAAAAGTGTCTCAATGAAATTCTGTAGTGCTAATAAGCTACCAAAAAAAAATACAATTTTTTTATTAAATCGATAAGTGGCATAAAAATGCATCTAAATTTTAAATTTTCAAATTTCGCGCGTAGCTTGACGAAAACGCCTCTTACTGGACGCCATATTGCTCAGCGTAAATGACGTCAGTTCGTTTTGTCTCAAATGTGCTCATATTAAATATGATAATTGTATATCATTTAAAAATAATTAAAAGCATATTTTGTAATAGGTGTAATAATGAAAAAATTACGTTGGTTACGAAAATAATAAAAGTACAAAGCCTTTATTACGCCAATTTGTCAATTTTTTGTTTACACAGCCGTACGGCGTAATAACATGGCCGCTACTATTTCACGGTATTTTATAACAGATTAAAAATACTGAAAACTTTGAATTGAATTTAAAAATTTGTTTTGTTATTTTATGAACTAAAACTTAAATATTACGACTGCTTTATGCCTAAACTGTCTGAATAACATATTTATAGATTTTTTCTCGTATAGAGTAAAATACCCTATTCGTAGACTCTGTCAATGTTGTTACATTCTGGTACTTATCAACTATCCATCTACTTTATGCGAATAAATGATTAGAATTCAGCCAATTCAGACACTGATATTTTACAGTGTCTGAATTGACAGATGGCCCGCCTGATTACTTAATCGTCCTGCATCGATACCAGTTTTAGGGGGTCATAGCAGCATAACTATATCTTCTAAAGTACCCTTTAATTAGCGGTCATCTCAATATTCATCTCTTCTCTGGCGATATCATCATTCCCACAATCTGTTCATCATTTCCTTTTTTTATATTCTTATAGGCTTGCGTTTGGCCGCAACTCACCTCATCTTAAGTGATGATGCGGCTTAAGGTGGAGTACGCTAGGATGAACCGGTACACTCAGATTATATTATAGGGAACAGAAAGGCGGTCTCTGGTGTCTCTGGTCTTTCCTTTCTCTTATAGCCATCTTAGGATCCATTCTTAGGTAATCTATTCTTCTCTTTTTCACTCTTGTCATGGGGCGTCGCCCACAACTGCGGTCGCAGCCTTCGCGATCCTTTTCCACCGGTCTCTATTGACTTGCCTTGCCTTTTTTGTCTATAAGTATGTACAACATTTCTTTTTGTAACTGTAACTAACTGTACTGGAATGTACCAATAAATGTTTTAATATTATTATTATTTACATATCTTTGAATTGGGTTGTTGACACCATTAACCAATAATTCCAAAATACAACTTATCTTAAAATACACTATATTTTAGCCCCGAAAACTCGATCAATTTTCAATTAACTGTAAATTTCGAATTTAAGTTGCTTTGAAATCAATTAATAGTTAGTCAATTGAGTTGGTAAGAGTAAATGGAGGAATCTCGTTTTGACAGTTCATAAAAAGTATGTCAATTGATTGGTGGTGTCAAGTACCCAATAGGGTATTTTACTCTATACGAGAAAAAATCTATAAATATGTTATTGAGACAGTTTAGGCATAAAGCAGTCGGAAAATGTAAGTTTTAGTTCATAAAATAACAAAACAAATTTTTAAATTCAATTCAAAGTTTTCAGTATTTTTAATCTGTTATAAAACACCGTGAAACAGTAGCGGCCATATTATTACGTCGTACGGCTGTGTAAACAAAAAATTGACAACTGTCAGTCAACCGATTGGCGTAATATAGGCTTCGTACTTATATTATTTTCGTAACCAACGTAATTTTTTCATTATTACACCTATTACAAAATATATTTTTAATTATTTTTAAATGATATACAATTATCATATTTAATATGAGCTCATTTGATACAAAACGAACTAACGTCATTTACGCTGAGCAATATGGCGTCCAGTAAAAGGCGTTTTCGTCAAACTACGCGCGAAAGGACATTGCCCAGAAGTAGTATCGCTATATATTAATAGAGTATAGCCATGAAAATGTGTTCATAAATTATAAAATATTTTTTTAACTTGTCTTAGTTTACTTGATCGAAATCGTATATGGCGTTAACATTTTGTATTTAATTAGGTTTTTAGTTGATTTTATTGCAATACTTTTCAAATGGCGTATTCTAATCAAAGCAGTGTTGTCAATTTCAAGGACCTTCCACTAATCGGTCTAGACAGACATTAAAAAGGGTGACACTTCATTTAAAAAATAATTTCAACTAACACTTTTTTTCTCGTTATTAATATTAATATTTTTAATTAACATAATTAAAATAATGCGTTTTATGGATTAATATCCATAAAATAATATTACTTTACATATTAAAAATGTTTTTATACTTGACAAATCACTAGTGATCGGGGTGTTTTAGATTAACTGTTGGCAACACTATTACGGGTAACGTGAAAGGTGAACTGTCAAAGTGAAAGTGTCTAATGTGTCAGTTGTGTCACTGTCAATCGTGTCGGCATTTGGCGGCAGCGAAGTTTTGTTTAGTGTTTTTTACATGCATTGATAGTTGTTGTTGTTGAGTTTGTGTATTAATAAATAACCTTTCATTGCGTGGAGTTCGTGTCCAGTCGAATCTTAAGATTCCTGCACGATCAAGAACTCTAGAAGACAATTGTACTTTTTCTGTGCTGGTGGTGTGACTGTGTAGAACGTTTTTACGACTACCTACAGACCGTGTCATCTGTGCAGTAAATCATCAACGATTTCGTTTAAAATGTCACGCTGTGTGAACTGTTCTCTTTCTTTGGTACATCCTCTACCCCGTCGTCAAGTCGGGGAGGCAACAGACGTAATGGTTAGAATTTTACGATCCTGGATTACTCCAGCGACGGTTAGTATATCTTATTTATTCAATTATGTTTTATTATATTTTTTTACCACTCTTCTCAGTTCACTTTTTAGACGTATGTGCAATAGTTTCAAACATACAACAACAATACACACAATATAGTATTTATAATAATGTTGTATTGATAATATAGATAATATTAATAATAAGAAACTGTAGCTCAAGTCTTTCAGCACTATTAATATTTTATTGTTTACAGTTAACTTTTACAGGTCATACTAGAAACTGTCTAACTATGTTCAAAATATATATGAACATGTTATGAACCACTATAATCCATTTGCAATAGCATTAGACAGAAGTTGACAAAGGTTATTTTTGATGCACACTTTGTAACAAAAGTACAATAAACATGTTACAGTTATGATAGACTCCGAATTTATTATAATCTATTTTTACAGCAGCCGTTGCACTTAACTTTGACTAATTAATATTTTAACTTATGAAATTATTTAGCTTTCAATTAGTTGTAATAATTCATTACAATTTAAAATTGCAGTGTCAATGCTAAAAACTTAAAAGAAGCAGGGATGAACAACACCGGGAATGTTATTCGTTTCACTATAATTCTTTTAAAATGTTACCAAATCTTTAAAAGACCTAACCTTTATTTTCTTTATATTATTATACATTCATATTTAGTACTGTCTTAGATCTATTTATCAAAGTTATGATGCAATAATTTTAAATAAAATTGTTTTAACTTATCTATGAAATAAAACGTTTTGCAATCCTACTTCTACGAGCCTCTTTTTTTTATTTATGCTATTATAATAGAGCATAGTTATACTTTTCTTAATTTGATTGACTTTTGTGTTTATGATAATAATCTAGGTATATTTTCTATTAAACTAATACTAAGATCATTATCTAACCTGAATAAATTGTATATCTATTATATTTATTTTTAGATGTCATTAGAAGATGTCCTTTGTCAAGAATGTTATGAAATACTAGAAAGAGCATCTATAAACTTGTCAAGTGAATTAACAGCTGTACGAGCTTATGGACATCAACAAGTGTGCTTTGTCTGCGGATCTTCCATATTAAGAGCTAAGACACACACAGTATCAATTGATAGCCCTGAGGGAAATGTCATCCTGTCATGCATACCATCTCAGCAGGTATCTATACGTTTAATAACACTTGGTGCATTAAAATATTGAATGATGTTTTTGTACAATCTGAGAACTGTTCTCAGATTTTACACAAACACCTCATGAAATATGGAGTATGCTATTTTCTAACTTGGTTAAGTCTATTTTTGTCCTTTATTCCAAATATGTTAATTAATTTTAGGTACACAGACTTGAAAAAGTTTGCTTACGTTGTTGGACAAAGGCCTATAGAAGTGTAAGGAGACAAACTCAGCAAGATCAGGATAGGCAACAGCAGATTGTTCATGAAGAAGCTTCTGCACCGCAAGGTAGTATAGATGTTCCTACATCAAGACAAAAGGGGGTAAGTATATTAGAAACTTCTATGTCTTCAAGGACTTTATCAATACCTACACCACCACCACAACCCATTCACCAGTTGCATCAGGAGCATAATGTTGTACACCGCCCCAAAATAATATCACGTATTTATAAAAGAGCTGCTGCATCATCACGACATAGTATTTTTGATGACTGTAGTAATACAGAACGGTTGTTGGTACCATCTGTTACATAGGAAATGTTACTGTTAGAGCATAAATTGTACGTACCAGTTAGTGCTAGAATATGCAGCCATCATCTTAATATTGGTTCTTGGGATGAATTACAGTTTCATTATAATGACTTTACTGGGTGCCAAATGGATGATATGATGTCAATTATGGAAAGAGGTACTCGCAGACAGTACAACTTTTCTAATATTAGTGAAATGAATACACACCTCTGTCATTATTGGTTAGGTATGAATCCTGAACAGTTTTATCAATTATTATCACACATACACAGCTGGCAAAGGAAACTCATTGTCCAAGTGTGGCTTTAAGTATTATGCTGGTTAAACTTAGAACTAGTGAGAGTAATGAGCGATTATCTATATTGTTTCAACTTCCTAGAAGCACTCTAGAAAGGTATATGTCTAAAGCAAGAAATTGTTTGGGTAATACATTTGTACCCTTATATTTAGGACTTGGTCACATGTCGATACAAGATGTGGCGGCTAAAAATAAGATAATTCCAGATGGTTTATTTGGAAATCCAGATATGCCAGTTTCTACCAAGCCAGCAATTATTATGTGTGATGGTACTTATGTCTATGTGCAAAGCAGTAGTAATTATTTATACCAAAAAAATACTTATAGCCCACATAAATATGTTAATTTGAATAGAATAGAAAAGAATAGAATAGCATAGAATGGAATGGAATGGAATGGAATGGAATGGAATGGAATGGAATAGAATAGAATAGAATAGACTTTTATTTTGCAAATATGGGTAATACACAATAGTTGTCTTAACACATTAAAGCTCAGCCATATTTTACCATTCGGCATGCAAACATTTACATAATATACGAAACATTATTATTATGAACATGCACTTTAAAACCAGATCAATTCATATATTATTATTACAATTATTAATCATTCAAATATCAATTAATAAATTATCATCACAATTATCATTCAATCGGTCAATTAATAAATTATTTAATTATTATTCAAACAAAAATCATTACAACTAATAAATTATTTAATTATTATTCAAAACAAAAATCATTACAACTAATAAATTATCATTACAATTATCATTCAATATGTCAATTAATAAATTATAATAAATTATTTTTATTAATATTAATAAATTATTTGGTAAAACCATTTTTGTTTGTCTGCTGCGATGGATTTATTTTGCAATCACTCGGCCCATTCCCAGCAACTAAAAGCGACTCGGACATTATGTCTACTGAATTTCGCTATGAATCAACTACATTAAGAAATTATTTTAGGCCTGGAGATGTTTTTATTTTGAATAGGGGCTTCAGAGACGTAAGTGGCGAATTGCACAGCCACGGTTATAAAGCGTATATGCCTGAATCTCTTTTAGAACGCGAACAGCAGCTAACCACATTGCAAGCAAATCGATCAAGATGTGTTACAATGTGTCGATGGGTAGTTGAAGTTGTAAATGGGCGAATTAAACGCGATTTTAAATTATTTCGCCAAGAATATTTCAATCGTGCATCATTACACTTGATGTTGGATTTTAATATTGCTGATGCTCAACAGTTTTTAGAAATAGCTAAAGCTAGATTAAATACAAGAAACTATTTGGGAGAGTACATACAAAATCAAAATATTAATAGAAAGAGAGCTGTTTTTTTAACTTTAGATGCTGAACATCCATATTTGGATATATTTCCAAGACTATCATTACATGATCTGATGACAGTAGCTCTAGGTTCTTATCAGATTAAACAGGCTCGATCGTATTTTGGGGAGCACGTCCGTAGGAATGGTAAATACGAAATTGAACTAGCAAACGACATTGAGGATGACTTGCCATTGTCTCTGGGAACGGATAAGTATTTAGTAAGGGGAAGAATTAAGTCACGACATGTTAGCAGTAATAGTAGTGGATCCATAGGCGTACAACTACTAGTCTCTAGAAATCGTGTAGCGCCCATTAAACAACCAACAATACCGAGGCTTGAACTTTTTGGAGCTTTGCTGGGTGCAAGGCTGTGTACTAAGGTTAAGGAAGCGCTTACAATGCCCATTCACAAATGTAGATTCTGGTGCGACTCAACCATAGTCCTGGGTTGGCTTTCTACTCCTTCAAATCAATAAAAACCTTTTGTTAGAAACAGAGTCAATGAGATACAGGAAAGCACTTGTGGTCATACCTGGAGCTACGTACCGTCGAAGGACAACCCGGCGGATCTTGTTTCCCGTGGTCTCAGGGCCGACGTTATCATAGACACACCTCTGTGGTGGTCTGGACCCTCATTTTTACAGCATAGTGAAAATGAGTGGCCCAGTATGCCAAACCACGGGAAAGATAGTCTGCCGGAAGTAGTGACTCATTTCATTGACAGTGATAGTAACAATCATTCATTATATAGTAATCATTCAGATGTCATCATTCATTCATCAATCATTCATAATTTATTAGTAAAGTATTCCAGCTTAACAAAAATACAAACTATATTTACACATGTACAACGCTTTATTTACAATGTAAAAAATAAAAATAAATTGCATGGTAATTTTTCAACAACAGAGCTAGAAAATCATTAAATAAAATTATACATTATTCACAGCTTGAAATGTTTCCAGAAGAGTATAATTTGTTGAAGTCTGGACAAAAATTACCACGCAAAAGTAGATTGCTTCCTCTGACACCGTTTATTGACATTCATAACCTCATTCGAGTGGGCGGGAGGCTCGATAACTCCCCCTCTGATTTTAATGTGAAACATCCCATTGTTTTATGCAGTAAGCACATACCTACAAAACTTGCAGCTGACATCACACGGCTGGATCGGTGGAAACGAGTCCAGTTCATGCAGGCAGCATTTCTGGAGCAGATTCCATAATGAGTACACTTCTCTGCTGCAGGCCAAAACCAAGTGGTTTCATTAGTCAAAACAAGGTCGTGCCTTCAACTGCATCTGCCCCCTTCCAGTAGAAGATTGAAGACGTCCCTTCAACCCGGGGAATATGTCGGCGCATGAGTAGCTACAGACGACACCGGGGACGGCGCGGGGTCGAGGTATCGAACCCGGCCGCACACGCACCTCCGCCGTCGTCACCACTCAGCTCATTACCACGGTCGACTACGGGCATTTATTTATAACAATCTAATACGTATAGCGATTGTGAAAACGGCATTAAACCTATGTTTATACAGTCCACTATCTTTTATTATAAAGTCCCGATTGAGCCTAATCACTATTTAAATCACTGCTTTCAACACAATTAGGAAAATCGAAAGCCTATTTCATGGAACAGTCACATGTATTTTCAACATAATGTAAATTGTTTTATGAATGAATAAACGAATGAATGAGTAAAACTATATTCCATTCCTATATTAAAGTATTTTTATTATCTACTTCTACTTCCTATACAAACCTACAGTATAAGCTTCCTATGTATAGAATTAAAAAGAATCACCTATGTAATATTATTGATTTGGGATCAATTATTATTTGGTTTGAACTATTATCTATTATCTTATGTGAAATCAAATCATATTAGACGGTTTTTTTGGTGAAAGGTTTGTTACAAAACTAACCTCAAAACTGAACACAAAATCAAAGAACAACGGAAACCCCCACAGTACACATGGATAATTTTTATTTCCTTTAAAAGTACGACATCACCCCTCTTTTATCTCCAATTTATGTAAACATACAAACATTTTTATTGCGCAACCGTGGTCTATAGTAGAATGGGCAATCTCCTTTGAAAATGTAAAATTTAGATGCATTTTTATGGCACTTATCGATTGAAAAAAAATTTTGTGTTTTTTTTGGTGGCATATTAGCACTACAGAATTTCATTGAGACTCTTTTCAAAAATGGGTGTAATACCCTATTGATGACATAAAGCGCTTTTCAACCGACTTCAAAAAAAGAAGGAGGTTCTCAATTCGACACGTGTGTTCTTTTTCTTTTTATGTTTGACCACGCATACATTTTTTCAGTGTAGTCTGATTTCGATGATTCTTTTAATTGATAGTGTATACATAAAAATTGGTCCCATATCAATTTCAAGAAAATATTCCACCCCTAAAGGTAGAAAAAAACTTCGTAATAAAGTTTTTTTTTAATAACAGACACTGGACTCACGCTTTCTAGTAGAGGAAACCCAGAAGCTCTCTATTTTAAGCGACTGCGAGCCATATTCGGGAGTAAAGTGGATGTTTACACATTATAGATAAACTAACCGCATATTTTTAGCTGTATATTTATAAACGGAAGTGTCGCCGACGATCTGTCTGTTTGTTTTTGCTCCAAAATAAATGTAGGTACCTATAGGCTATAGGTACCTACATTTAGTTTAATTTTATACTAATTAAAGAACTGCTTCATTATTAAGATATATAATGAAGCAGTTCTTTCATTAGTATAAAATTAAACTAGGCAAATCTTTCCAAATCTAAAATCGACTCGAATTCAATGACTTGATTCCTCGCGGTTGTGCTATACGCGTCCTTAGAGCCTTAGAGCTACAGCGCAACCTGCACGCGTAGCATGACCACACTATGTCTACGGAAGAATAGACATACTGACAGCAAGAATAGACAAGTCAGTACGTGTGAAACAAGCCTTAGAGCTACAGCGCAACCTGCACGCGTAGCATGACCACACTATGTCTACGGAAGAATAGACATACTGACAGCAAGAATAGACAAGTCAGTACGTGTGAAACAAGCCTTAGAGCTACAGCGCAACCTGCACGCGTAGCATGACCACACTATGTCTACGGAAGAATAGACATACTGACAGCAAGAATAGACAAGTCAGTACGTGTGAAACAAGCCTTAGAGCTACAGCGCAACCTGCACGCGTAGCATGACCACACTATGTCTACGGAAGAATAGACATACTGACAGCAAGAATAGACAAGTCAGTACGTGTGAAACAAGCCTTAGAGCTACAGCGCAACCTGCACGTGTAGCATGACCACGCTATGTCTACGGAAGAATAGACATACTGACAGCAAGAATAGACAAGTCAGTACGTGTGAAACAAGCCTTAGAGCTACAGCGCAACCTGCACGCGTAGCATGACCACACTATGTCTACGGAAGAATAGACATACTGACAGCAAGAATAGACAAGTCAGTACGTGTGAAACAAGCCTTAGAGCTACAGCGCAACCTGCACGCGTAGCATGACCACACTATGTCTACGGAAGAATAGACATACTGACAGCAAGAATAGACAAGTCAGTACGTGTGAAACAAGCCTTAGAGCTACAGCGCAACCTGCACGCGTAGCATGACCACACTATGTCTACGGAAGAATAGACATACTGACAGCAAGAATAGACAAGTCAGTACGTGTGAAACAAGCCTTAGAGCTACAGCGCAACCTGCACGCGTAGCATGACCACACTATGTCTACGGAAGAATAGACATACTGACAGCAAGAATAGACAAGTCAGTACGTGTGAAACAAGCCTTAGAGCTACAGCGCAGCCTGCACGCGTAGCATGACCACACTATGTCTACGGAAGAATAGACATACTGACAGCAAGAATAGACAAGTCAGTACGTGTGAAACAAGCCTTAGAGCTACAGCGCAACCTGCACGCGTAGCATGACCACACTATGTCTACGGAAGAATAGACATACTGACAGCAAGAATAGACAAGTCAGTACGTGTGAAACAAGCCTTAGAGCTACAGCGCAACCTGCACGCGTAGCATGACCACACTATGTCTACGGAAGAATAGACATACTGACAGCAAGAATAGACAAGTCAGTACGTGTGAAACAAGCCTTAGAGCTACAGCGCAACCTGCACGCGTAGCATGACCACACTATGTCTACGGAAGAATAGACATACTGACAGCAAGAATAGACAAGTCAGTACGTGTGAAACAAGCCTTAGAGCTACAGCGCAACCTGCACGCGTAGCATGACCACACTATGTCTACGGAAGAATAGACATACTGACAGCAAGAATAGACCAAGTCAGTACGTGTGAAACAAGCCTTAGAGCTACAGCGCAACCTGCACGCGTAGCATGACCACACTATGTCTACGGAAGAATAGACATACTGACAGCAAGAATAGACAAGTCAGTACGTGTGAAACAAGCCTTAGAGCTACAGCGCAACCTGCACGCGTAGCATGACCACACTATGTCTACGGAAGAATAGACATACTGACAGCAAGAATAGACAAGTCAGTACGTGTGAAACAAGCCTTAGAGCTACAGCGCAACCTGCACGCGTAGCATGACCACACTATGTCTACGGAAGAATAGACATACTGACAGCAAGAACAGACAAGTCAGTACGTGTGAAACAAGCCTTAGAGCTACAGCGCAACCTGCACGCGTAGCATGACCACACTATGTCTACGGAAGAATAGAGATACTGACAGCAAGAATAGACAAGTCAGTACGTGTGAAACAAGCCTTAGAGCTACAGCGCAACCTGCACGCGTAGCATGACCACACTATGTCTACGGAAGAATAGACATACTGACAGCAAGAATAGACAAGTCAGTACGTGTGAAACAAGCCTTAGAGCTACAGCGCAACCTGGACGCGTAGCATGACCACACTATGTCTACGGAAGAATAGACATACTGACAGCAAGAATAGACAAGTCAGTACGTGTGAAACAAGCCTTAGAGCTACAGCGCAACCTGCACGCGTAGCATGACCACACTATGTCTACGGAAGAATAGACATACTGACAGCAAGAATAGACAAGTCAGTACGTGTGAAACAAGCCTTAGAGCTACAGCGCAACCTGCACGCGTAGCATGACCACACTATGTCTACGGAAGAATAGACATACTGACAGCAAGAATAGACAAGTCAGTACGTGTGAAACAAGCCTTAGAGCTACAGCGCAACCTGCACGCGTAGCATGACCACACTATGTCTACGGAAGAATAGACATACTGACAGCAAGAATAGACAAGTCAGTACGTGTGAAACAAGCCTTAGAGCTACAGCGCAACCTGCACGCGTAGCATGACCACACTATGTCTACGGAAGAATAGACATACTGACAGCAAGAATAGACAAGTCAGTACGTGTGAAACAAGCCTTAGAGCTACAGCGCAACCTGCACGCGTAGCATGACCACACTATGTCTACGGAAGAATAGACATACTGACAGCAAGAATAGACAAGTCAGTACGTGTGAAACAAGCCTTAGAGCTACAGCGCAACCTGCACGCGTAGCATGACCACACTATGTCTACGGAAGAATAGACATACTGACAGCAAGAATAGACAAGTCAGTACGTGTGAAACAAGCCTTAGAGCTACAGCGCAACCTGCACGCGTAGCATGACCACACTATGTCTACGGAAGAATAGACATACTGACAGCAAGAATAGACAAGTCAGTACGTGTGAAACAAGCCTTAGAGCTACAGCGCAACCTGCACGCGTAGCATGACCACACTATGTCTACGGAAGAATAGACATACTGACAGCAAGAATAGACAAGTCAGTACGTGTGAAACAAGCCTTAGAGCTACAGCGCAACCTGCACGCGTAGCATGACCACACTATGTCTACGGAAGAATAGACATACTGACAGCAAGAATAGACAAGTCAGTACGTGTGAAACAAGCCTTAGAGCTACAGCGCAACCTGCACGCGTAGCATGACCACACTATGTCTACGGAAGAATAGACATACTGACAGCAAGAATAGACAAGTCAGTACGTGTGAAACAAGCCTTAGAGCTACAGCGCAACCTGCACGCGTAGCATGACCACACTATGTCTACGGAAGAATAGACATACTGACAGCAAGAATAGACAAGTCAGTACGTGTGAAACAAGCCTTAGAGCTACAGCGCAACCTGCACGCGTAGCATGACCACACTATGTCTACGGAAGAATAGACATACTGACAGCAAGAATAGACAAGTCAGTACGTGTGAAACAAGCCTTAGAGCTACAGCGCAACCTGCACGCGTAGCATGACCACACTATGTCTACGGAAGAATAGACATACTGACAGCAAGAATAGACAAGTCAGTACGTGTGAAACAAGCCTTAGAGATACAGCGCAACCTGCACGCGTAGCATGACCACACTATGTCTACGGAAGAATAGACATACTGACAGCAAGAATAGACAAGTCAGTACGTGTGAAACAAGCCTTAGAGCTACAGCGCAACCTGCACGCGTAGCATGACCACACTATGTCTACGGAAGAATAGACATACTGACAGCAAGAATAGACAAGTCAGTACGTGTGAAACAAGCCTTAGAGCTACAGCGCAACCTGCACGCGTAGCATGACCACACTATGTCTACGGAAGAATAGACATACTGACAGCAAGAATAGACAAGTCAGTACGTGTGAAACAAGCCTTAGAGCTACAGCGCAACCTGCACGCGTAGCATGACCACACTATGTCTACGGAAGAATAGACATACTGACAGCAAGAATAGACAAGTCAGTACGTGTGAAACAAGCCTTAGAGCTACAGCGCAACCTGCACGTGTAGCATGACCACGCTATGTCTACGGAAGAAGAAGACATACTGACAGGAGGAATAGACAAACTGTACTGACTTGTCTATTCTTGCTGTCAGTATGTCTATTCTTCCGTAGACATAGTGTGGTCATGCTACGCGTGCAGGTTGCGCTGTAGCTCTAAGGCTTGTTTCACACGTACTGACTTGTCTATTCTTGCTGTCAGTATGTCTATTCTTCCGTAGACATAGTGTGGTCATGCTACACGTGCAGGTTGCGCTGTAGCTCTAAGGCTTGTTTCACACGTACTGACTTGTCTATTCTTGCTGTCAGTATGTCTATTCTTCCGTAGACATAGTGTGGTCATGCTACGCGAGCAGGTTGCGCTGTAGCTCTAAGTCTTGTTTCACACGTACCACAACCACACCACATCGCAGCGTCAAAATGTGGTCAAGCAGCGGTTACGTGTGAATAGTTACGCTGCGGCTTTTTGTAACTTCGTTGTCGTATAATTGCCGGCGCGTAAGTTGGCCAGAGATTTTGTAGTGGGGGAAGATCGCGCACGCATAATTTCAAACATTTTTATATGCGCGAACTTCCGCCACTACAAAATATCTTGCCAACTTACGTGCCGGTAACTGTACCGAGAAAATGGCCTAATCATTTTTATAAAAAAAACTAGAGGGCCTGGCAGACGTTATCCTGTCCTTAAAATAAAAAAAGTCCTACAACACGACTGCAGCGCCACCTACCGGGACCAATTGTGAATCTAAACCATTCTCGAATCCACTGGAACACACACAAACTAATTCAGCAAAATTAGTCCAGCCGTTTAGGAGGAGTTCACTTTCATACACACGCACAGAAGATTTTTATGTATAAGATGTTCTCGACTACATGTATTGTTGTGGTTGTGGTTCGTATGAATAGACTCTAACACCACGGTTCCTAACCTGGGGGGTAATAACCCCTGCGTGGGTAAAACTGGTATTCTGTGGGGGTAATCATCATCTGCCTAGCCTTTTCCCAACTACATTGGGGTCGGCTTCCAGTCTGACCGGACGCAGCTGAATACCAGTGTTTTACATGGAGCGACTGCCTATCAGACCTCCACAACCTCCACAACCCAGTTACTGGGTAACACGTTACCCCTTGGTAAGACTGGTTGTCGGACTTTCTGGATTCTGACTACCTACCCATAACGACTGCCAAAGATCTACAAATGACAGCCGGGAGCAACGGCTTTACGTGCTTTCCGAGGCACGGAGGAAACTCGGTATGAAAGGGATGATCACCCATCCACAGACCGACCGCAGCTAACGTAGCTTAACCTTTGACTGATCGATCTGTACGGCTTTAACTTAGCCACGAGCTCCTCTCTGTGGGGGTAATATGCTGGTAATATACATATTTATGACAAAGATTAGACCAATAACAGAGGGGGGAGGGGGGGGGGGGTAAATCAGTTTCCCTAGCTTAGTCATAGGGGTGACAAGATCGAAAAGGTTAGGCACCACTGCTCTAACAGAATCTTACAGGTTCTTGCGGTAAAATTAAAAGTTAAAGTTTTTAAAAATCATAATACTTATAAAAAAAACATTGTCCATAATTGTGTTGAATTTTGGGTCCTTGAAAGGAAGTACATACTAAGGTATGTACTTCCTTTCAAGGACCCAAAATAGGTAGGTAAGCCTACCTAGTTTATTTCTACACAATGTAAATGTTTTATTTAGGTAGAGTAACTGCAAGTCTGCATTTTGGCTTTAACAAGAGAATTATAGAATTACTAACTTTTGCCCGCGACTTCGTCCGCGTGATTTATCGGTTATCACCATAAAGCAACACGGAACATCGGCCGCACGCGTCCGGAGCGCGATCGTCGATCGATGCCATCAATCGACATCGATCGACGTTGATCGATTGGTGTGGTAGCTTTGGCTGATCGACGGATACCGTTCCACTAACTAATCGATCGATTGCCGGTCGATGGCATCGGTCGACGTTGATCTATTAACCATCAGTAATAATAATCAAGCAGCTCGATCGACGTCGACTAATTATTTCTACCATCGATCGACGATCGATCGATTGGTCTGGTAGAAACTATCGATCGACGTCGGTTAATGCACTCTACCATCGATCGATGCCGTCGATCGACGATCGATCAATTGGTCTGACCCCTATGGTTATCGCGGATGCAGACGAAGTCAGGGAATAAAAAGAAGCCTATATTCTTTGGTTGGGGTTCAAGCTTAGTCTATACCAAATTGCATCAAAATCGGTTCAGTAGTTTAGACATAAATGCTTAACAAACAAACTCATATTTGCATTTATAATACCAGTATGAATGCAGATATTCTGCGGGCAAAACCTGACATTAAACGCGTCCATGTAATTTCGCGAATGTCATACATATTTTTTCAAACAAATAGGTTATTATACCTTATCAATTTAACTCAAGTACAAGACTTACTTGCCTACTGAACCAGTTAAAACATATTTGTTTTTATTCTTATCTTTTGTGTGAAATGTATTTTAGCAAAAATATAAAGTTTAAAAACTAAAACCCGACCACAACAAAAAGTGATCTAAAAAGTACAAAACAAGAAAATATTTCACACAGAAATCAAGACATAGGTACAAAATGGTCAAGGTAAGCCGTGGTTGCATGCCTGTATCCCATATGAGTGCGATGAACATGAATATAATGGCATGCAACCACGGCTTACCTTGACCATTTTGTACCTATGTCTTGATTTCTGTGTGAAATATTTTCTTGTTTTGTACTTTTTAGATCACTTTTTGTTGTGGTCGGGTTTTAGTTTTTAAACTTTATATTTTTATTTAAACCATTTTGGAGTCACAGCTAAGTATTATATATTTAATAGGTACTAGTGAACCCCTTTCCAATGATACTAAACACGGTATGCGTATCTTACTTTATTTGGTAATCTTTCCTTTTTTTACAATAATTTGTGACAAATTACCACTAAATATTATATAAATTTAAAATATACTAGTGAACCCCTTTCCCATGATACCAAACACGGTATGCTTGTCTTCATTTTTTTTTTAAATATTGGTTTATTTGTCCGCCAGAGGGCGCCACATTGGCTTCGGTGATACGTCATATAGCCTATAACCAGCGGACGATCAAGACGCTTCTAACGATACCTCATTTGTTCAGTACTGATAAGTAGTTTAGGAGCTATGAGCGTACAGATGAACATACATACATACATACATACATACATACATACATACATACATACATACATACATACATACATACATACATAGCCTGTCAAACTCATAACCCTCCTTTGGCTTTGCCGTAGTCGGGTAAAAAATATAAGTGTCACTCTTAATTTTTAAGGTTCCCGTATGTGAAAGTGAAAAACGGAACCTTCATATAATATCTGTCTGTCACAAAGGATTTGAAAATTGGAATAGTGTTACGTTTTGACTACAATCACGCAGATAGAAGATCAGGGATCAGGATGCTCCTGATTAACAACCGTGTCACTAGTTCAGTTTAAAGTCTTAATTATTCCAATAGCTTTAAATTTGAAGAAGAAAAACTACTGTTTCGCCGTCTCCTAACTTACTTCACGACTAAAACGTTTCTTCCGACCATTTCAATAAGTTTATGCGTTACATCCTTAATTAACACATCTTCAAATGCAAACATTCTCAAGGTCTGTGTCCGTTATATACCTATGTAATCGCTCGCAATATTTACGATACCGCGACTGATAAACAACAGTCACGGCGAGACATGTGATAAGAGGTCATTGCCATCAATTCTTTGTAATAGGAAGTGATAACGGATGGAGCGTTTAAACATCTTACAGTGGGGGCTTTGAGGAGCATTCGGCTATGCTATTCTCTAACGTTACCATTCGTGGCTGTGCTCGACGGCGAACTCGACCGCCAGCCGACTGTCAGCCGTGAAATCGACGTCGAGCTCAGCAACTGTTTTCGCTTAGCAAATACCAATAGTTTTTCATTCAAATTATTCAACTTTGAGTAGTTCCACCAAAAACCGTTAATTCACTTGGCGCTAGCGCTGCGTAAGCAAAAGTTAATGAATATGAAAATGTAATTCGCCGCTGCCGCAGCGTCGATCTTTAGGTTAGAGAATAGCACCACAGTTGGAAAAGACTGCGATCGGTTTGTAGAATGCAGGGGAATTCTACAATCTTAATCTGTCTCAATCTGTGTCTCATGTTGGTCAGTAAGTGATCAACGTTTACTATTATTACGTTAGGCATTATAATAATTATATATTCCAATATATATTCTCTGGTAGAGGTATAGATTTTCTGTATGAAACATGTAAAATCGAGAGCATTAATTGAACCTCACTAGTGCAATCCTCGGTCTCGGTCGGAATAGAAACGACGGATGCGTCCAGAGCCTATATTTCCGACGGCAGATACGGGATGTTGGCGCCACGCCGGCACCGATTCTATCTTGATATAAAGGGTTTCATAAAAACACCCCACGAGATAGTTCATGTTTGTTGTAACTTTATATTGGTCAGTAATCGGGATCGGTTTAATGCTGTGTGACAGTCGTTACAGGCAATTGACAACATTTCAAAACTGACACGACCATAAAACCAAAATACCATTTCCTTAATTTCGTATCCTGAGTCCAAATATATATTTTTTATATTTTTTTATTTCTTCATTTCTGAGAAAAATAAATTAGGTAGGTTAGGATAGGATAAACGCTATTCCACCGTAAGCATGACGTCATTTGGCGCTTACGTCTTTTAGAAGATACCTGATTTCAAAGTTAAAATTATGAATGAAAAGTACATCATTTCTAAGAACGCAAAAATAAGGGTGCCCTAAGGGTGATTAGTATTTACTTTTATATTACGTATTAATACATGCAGGTTAAAAATTTGAAATGTTGTAAATTCAGGCTAACCGTATCGTCTCGGTGCTATTGTAGTCCGCCCCATGTCCTCGTCATTAACAAGCATTTTTTTCATACAACCATTATATTGATGGCTATATAAATAAAAAAAATAAAAAGCCTTATATTTCCAGTTAAAGAGTAACATAAATAATGTTGTTACTACTTTTGCACTTACTTACTACTTACTTAGTAAACAAAAAAAAATAGAAAAAAACAGAGATATTAATATCCATGTAACCTAAATTTAATTAATATAAACCTAATTATTATTACTATAAAAACGTATTTGAAGTAGGTAGGCACTAGTATTTTATTCCACTGGAACCCCCTCAGGTAAAGGCCTCCTCCAAAGCCTTCCATTTCTCTCGGTCTTGGGTTATTTCTTGCCATTGTGGAGCAATTCTTTTTATATCGTCTTCCCACCTAGTGAATGGTCTTCCTCTATATCAGGGGTGGGCAAACAGTCGATCGCGGTCGACCGGTCGATCACCAGCAGTTTTACGGTCGATCGCGCGCATAATAACAAAAAGGTACCTACCTAAAAGTTTACAAAGCCCTGCCATTTGAAATGTGTGCGCCAAAGAAAAGTAAACCTTATCATTTCAACAAGGAATAAGAAGAAAGTACGTCATGAGTACGTCGTATTCACGTTTAGTTAATACAGTAAATGTGCAAAATTAAATGGCGGAGATCCTGGTTTCCTGAAATGCAGACCTAGAGCCTAGTTTAGGAACCAGTCTCCAACAATATTAAATAACAAATACATAAATAAATACATGTTGCCTTATGTCACAATAATATATTAAGTACCTACGTAGCTACAATAAATGCCTATATATATTTTTTCTGCTTGCGAGTCGATCGCTTGTCGCCCAATTTTATTGTTGTATATCGTCGATAGTGTAAGTCTGCCCACCCCTGCTCTATATCGTTTACTCGATGATGATGGCTTTAAGCGACGGTAATTACAAATTCATAACAATGATGTGCGGCCCGCCACAGCTCCAAGACAACTGGAGTGGTTGACGACTGACCGCAAGTCAATGCCTTGATATCATGCGGTTTCATACAAAAAATGAAATGCGGTCAGCCGCAGCGGCGTTGCAGGTCTTACAAGTAGGCAGAAGCTAGAAAGTCTGACAACTAAGGGCGTATTCAGATGACACGCGCCGATCACGCACAGCACCCGTGCACGCGTTGTGCCCGCCTTAAACCCGCACACGCGCTGCATCCGCCTCGCACACGCCTCGCGCCCACTTAAACCACTAGTGACTGGACTACTTCGTTCACTAGGCATAGTGGCTTCCAGGGGGCGCAAGGCGTACGCGGGGAGGGTGCAGAGCGCGGGCAGGGCGAGTGCAGGGTTGGCCCGAGGCGGGCGCGGGGCGTGCGCATGGCGTGCGCGTGTAGACCTCGTTAAATGCAATTTGAGATCTATTGATGCATTATAAGGCTCAAATTCTTATTTAACAAATTTCAATGCGAGTTGGACGCGGGTGGCGTGCGCTGAGCGTGCGCGTGTCGTGTGAACGCGCCCTTGGGTAACGTGTTACCCAGTAACTGGGTTGCGGAGATCGGATAGACAGTCGCTCCATGTAAAACACTGGTATTCTGCTGCATCCGGTTAGACTGGAAGGCTAGGCAGATGATATGTGCCAGCAATACTATAGTTGAATGAAACACTCGGCAATATTACGACTCTAGCAAATATTGCTGACACTTTTTATATGATCACACCACGCAATATATTTTTCAGCGTTCCTAAATGCTAAGCAATGTATAACTACAAAACATTGCCAGCCATGTTTAAAGTATTGCCGCGACATTCTCGAAAGTGTTCAGAATTGGTCGATTTATTGGTATTAATTTCCTTGGCATGCAGTTGACATATTTGCATCACGTGACGTCTGGTAAGCAAACGTCATCATCATGTCAACCTTTAGACGCCCACTACTGAACATAGGTCTCCCCCAAGGGAGGTTCTGCCCTAATCGCCATGCTTGGTCGATGCATGTTGGCGATCGCAGTAGGTGTTATGGGTACTAAGAAGGACGCTGCTGCCCATCTTCTGGTTAATATCTCTCAGCCGCCTTCTACGACACCCAAGGGTAGAAATGGGGGCAAACGTCAACTCCATACTCCATTTGATTTGACCGTTGGCGTTAACGCTAATAGAAAGGGATTTTGTCTACATAACAGGCTCTTGTCAGATAGGCAGTCGCTCCATGTAAAACACTGGTATTCAACTGCATTCGGTTAGTCTGGAAACCGACGCCGTAGTTGGGGCTAGGAAGATGATGATGGACTAGACAGATTTTGTCTACATAACAGGCCCTTGTCAGATAGGCAGTCGCTCCATGTAAAACACTGGTATTCAACTGCATTTGGTTAGTCTGGAAACCGACGCCGTAGTTGGGAAAAGGCTAGGCAGATGATGGAGGACTAGACAGGTTTTGTCTACATAACAGGCCCTTGTCAGATAGGCAGTCGCTCCATGTAAAACACTGGTATTCAACTGCATTTGGTTAGTCTGGAAACCGACGCCGTAGTTGGGAAAAGGCTAGGCAGATGATGGTGGACTAGACAGGTTTTGTCTACATAACGGGCCCTTGTCAGATAGGCAGTCGCTCCATGTAAAACACTGGTATTCAACTGCATTCGGTTGGTCTGGAAACCGACGCCGTAGTTGGGAAAAGGCTAGGCAGATGATGGTGGACTAGACAGGTTTTGTCTACATAACGGGCCCTTGTCAGATAGGCAGTCGCTCCATGTAAAACACTGGTATTCAACTGCATTCGGTTGGTCTGGAAACCGACGCCGTAGTTGGGGCTAGGCTAGGCAGATGATGGAGGACTAGACAGGTTTTGTCTACATAACAGGCCCTTGTCAGATAGGCAGTCGCTCCATGTAAAACACTGGTATTCAACTGCATTTGGTTAGTCTGGAAACCGACGCCGTAGTTGGGAAAAGGCTAGGCAGATGATGGAGGACTAGACAGGTTTTGTCTACATAACAGGCCCTTGTCAGATAGGCAGTCGCTCCATGTAAAACACTGGTATTCAACTGCATTTGGTTAGTCTGGAAACCGACGCCGTAGTTGGGAAAAGGCTAGGCAGATGATGGTGGACTAGACAGGTTTTGTCTACATAACGGGCCCTTGTCAGATAGGCAGTCGCTCCATGTAAAACACTGGTATTCAACTGCATTCGGTTGGTCTGGAAACCGACGCCGTAGTTGGGGCTAGGCTAGGCAGATGATGATGGACTAGACAGATTTTGTCTACATAACAGGCCCTTGTCAGATAGGCAGTCGCTCCATGTAAAACACTGGTATTCAACTGCATTCGGTTGGTCTGGAAACCGACGCCGTAGTTGGGGCTAGGCTAGGCAGATGATGATGGACTAGACAGATTTTGTCTACATAACAGGCCCTTGTCAGATAGGCAGTCGCTCCATGTAAAACACTGGTATTCAACTGCATTCGGTTGGTCTGGAAACCGACGCCGTAGTTGGGGCTAGGCTAGGCAGATGATGATGGACTAGACAGATTTTGTCTACATAACAGGCCCTTGTCAGATAGGCAGTCGCTCCATGTAAAACACTGGTATTCAACTGCATTCGGTTAGTCTGGAAACCGACGCCGTAGTTGGGGCTAGGCAGATGATGATGGACTAGACAGATTTTCAGTTACGCGTGATTACGCGCAACTACACATTACACGTCATATCGTCCCTTGGGTCTATTAAAACACAGCAAAGCAGCAATCAGGTAAATGGACGCCTCCGTTACGCACGTTAGAGAATAGTTAATGACGAAAGCTGGGTACTAATCGGTGTCAAAGCACCACTTGACCTTTCAAAGTTTGGGTCTAATGTTCTCTTGGGACAATCCCGCGTAGGTTTATCCCCCAATGTGGATATGTGGGTGTTATGTAACACCGGATTGAATATAATTCTCCGACTTAGCAGTGCCTTTCTAGTATCTCATTTTTAAATTACGAAAACTAAAAAGACAGAGACGTGAGAAGATGGATGCGCATGTAGGTACCACTCCTTAATCATATACGTAGGTGGTAAGACTATTTTGAACTTTTCAACGTCTTAAAGTAATTCTTAGCTTAATTCAGGTATTTGTAAGAGAACCACGATCGGCAATCCGACACGACCGTAGAGATATCAGGCGCAGGACCAACGGCTTTACGTGCCTTCCGAGTCAAGGGGGGTACACAACTACTGAGAAATGTCTAATGGAAAAACACAAAACTTTGCCCGACCTGGGAATCGAACCCAGGACCTAACGCTCTGCAGTTGCGCTTGCGACCACGAAATGACGAGACCATCGGGTCAGAGTTACTACCAAGCACATGGCGGACATCATGTTCAAATAGCCGTATAATTACACTCATACATTACAAACATTATAATTACCAGTTATCATCATTGCTGCTCATTAATAAACAGCTAGTTTGGTTTTAATTGTTTACACAATGATTGTAAAGTATTCATTTATATGATGATGATTATGTAAATGAATACTTTACTATCATTAGCCTAACCTTTTTCCAATAGGGTTTTACACCCATTTTTGAAAAGTGTCTCAATGAAATTCTGTAGTGCCAAAATGCCACAAAAAAAAACACATAATTTTTATTCAATCAATAAGTGCCATAAAAATGCATCCAAAGTTTAAATTTTCAAATTTCGAGCGTTGTTTGACGAAAACGCCTTTTACTGGACGTCATAGTGCTCAGCGTAAATGACGTCAGTTCGTTTTGTATCAAATGAGCTCATATTAAATATGATAATTGTATATCATTTAAAAATAATTAAAAGCTTATTTTGTAATAGGTGTAACAATGAAAAAATTACGTTGGTTACGAAAATAATAAAAGTACAAAGCCTATATTACTTACGCCAATCGGTTGACTGACAGTTGTCAATTTTTTGTTTACACAGCCGTACGGCGTAATAACATAGCCGCTACTATTTCACGGTGTTTTATAACAGATTAAAAATACTGACGACTTTAAATTGAATTTAAAAAATTGTTTTGTTATTTTATGAACTAAAACTTACATTTTCCGACTGCTTTATGCCTAAACTGTCTCTATAACATATTTATAGATTTTTTCTCGTATAGAGTAAAATACCCTATTATGTTGAGATTGGCTTCCAGTATTACCAGATGCGGCTGAATACCAGTACTTTACATGGAGCGATTGCCTACTATTTAACCTCCACAACCCAGTTACTGATTAGCAAGATATCCCTTTAATTTATGTGATTATGGAAATTAATCTCCTTTTCAAAGTCAAATCATTTATTTCAATTAGACCATTAAAGGCACTTTAAAACATCATTTTGTAAAATTTGAATCTAGTTGCTCATTACAAATGGTAGTTTCGTATGGAGAAGAATGGGCAAGAAACTCCATACATACTATTTAAAAAAAAATATGTTTACAATTTGCATTTACAAGAATTATAATATGTTACGTGTACAATGTACAGACGCCAGCACATCAAGCTACTACAATCTGTCACATTTCTTTAATCGATTTTCAACTTTATAGTTAAAGGAAAAGGTTTAAGATTGATTGGGAAAATGTGATAGTTTCGGATAGGTTGACCTGCTGGCGTCTGTACTTTGGTTAAAAATCATATATTATGGTCTGTACAAAGTATTAAAGTTAAGAAATGACAGCTAAATTATGTACAGACATATAGTGTTCACATATTTACAATTAATAATACAGTAGACAACCACTCCCCTTCTATTCCAACAAACAATGAATAGTGTGTGAGCCAGAGTAATCTATTAAGTACACTAAAGAATAATTGTATTTTTGCAGCCTGGCTGATCTTGTGGGTGCAAACATGACTACTGGTTGTGCGGTTATCGGTTCTTTTGGACGAGATTTGTTGTTGTTGGGAGAAGGTATTAGAGCGCGTTGGGAAGGATGCCTGTCCAGGGATGTCACCATACCTGTTCCTTATTATAAGCATATGAGATATTTAAACTTTGTTTCTTTGTCTATTGGCTAAAAAAACGGTTCAGACCATAATACATAGGACTTAAACACAACTGCTTAAAATACAGTAGAGGCTGGACCAATTTTACAATGACATCTTGATAATGCTGAGATTATCTCATAGTACTTTCACTGATTAGTTAGATGTAATCTTAGTTTAAATAATAAACTATGTATTATGTAACAATTATGACAGTGAAGATGAATGGTGAGAAAACAATAGCTCCAGTGATGAATATTCATATTTGTTATTGTATGAAGAGTTTCAAATAGAAATAACACTGTTGACTCATGAGAAAATTATATGTAATGGCTATGAATATTGTAAAAAGAGAAAAAGGAAAGATGCACTGTTTATTGTCATAGTCATTGGCATAGATTTTAACATTGTAAGCAAGTATCTCAACTTGTATAGAAAACACACCGAGCATACCACACTTACAACGCGTCGACGTTCGTGAAATTTGTAATACAATGTTAAAATCTGCAGGCCCACACTATGCGACGAGCGCGGTGCCGTGTTGTGAGCACCTAACTGGATGCAGCTGAATAGCAGTGTTTTACACTATTGCGTATTTGGCCTCCACAACTCTGTTACTGAGTAACACTACCCTTTGGTAAGACTTTCTGGCATCAGACTACCCACAACAACAGCCAGGACCAACGGCTTTACATACTTTCTAAGGCATGAAGGGGTCTCCGTATGGAATGGATTGTCACTCAATTAAGGTCCCAGTGAGGCAAGGGTAGGTTTACCATCACTGTTCGATTCCCTATGGCTTTAACTTAAAGGCTTATTACAGTAAACAATTTGTAGAAAATCTATTTAGGATATCGGCAGGTGTAATCCCAGTTAGAACAGATTGGATCCGATTTAGTGTAAATTGGTGGTTTACTAAATTAAATTCTAAATTGATCAAGTTTAGAATTCAATTTAGTGTAGTGTGATCAATAGCTAACAACTTTGGTTCCTAAATAGATTTTCTACAAATTGTATAGTGTAAATAAGCCTTTTAGTCACAAGCACAGGACAAAACTTAGCAGGCAACTGCAAGTAGTAATAGTGACAAGCAGGCTACCAATAAACATAATGTTGCTCTATTGGAGATCACAGTACAACACTGATTTTATTGGTTGCACCTAAAATGTTATGTACAGACGCCAGCACACCAAGCAACTACAATCTGTCAAATTTCTTTAATAGATTTTCAACTTTATTGCTAAAGAATTACTTAGGTTCAAAGTTGATTGCGAAAATTTGACAGTTTCGGGTATCTTGATGTGCTGGCGTCTATACCAAATTACCCTGTCTGGTTACTTACTAGATTTTAATCAAATCAATTTACCTACTATGTAATTTCTGGTGGAATCAGTCAAAGTGACTAGATAATAAATAATATGTAGGTATGATATGCTGAACATATAATTTTAATTTACTATATCAGTTGCATGGTTAGGAGTACAATAGCAAATTCAATGAAAACATTCCTATGTTTACATTAATGAATGCATAATAGCAGTTGCGAGGCTCTGGGTGGCAGACCTTTGAAAGGCCCTTGGTCTTTTTGCCTTGTATGTGAATCAAAAATAAATAATTCTAATGATATAGACTACCAGATGGGGAGAGCCTTTGTTCAACAGTGGATGTCTTCCGGCTGATGATGATGAGACACCAGAAATGCAAAAGTTATAAATAAATATTTTTTGAAATCTTTATTGTTCTGAGTTTTAAATACTTTATACCATAAAGAGTCAACCCACAATATCATAATAATGTCAAACTAATTCAATACATTTTGGCATGGTTTGGCAGAATTAAAACCAATTAAAGTTAAATAAAAGGTACTTTGTCATGACATTTATATCATTTATATATAATTTATATCATGCAGTATTCTTACTTTGTCTTTTACAAAAGGACATTTTAATGACACAAATGTTCATACTTAAAAGGCTAATTGGAAACATTACTTATTTAATAAGAAAGATAATTGGTTGTAAATTATGAAGAAGGACATGAAGCATATTATGTTTTCCATAAACAATTTTCTTATGAAACCAAGATAAGATCTTTGTGTAAGTAATTCACACTAATATGACAAATGCGAAAATATTTCTGTTTGCTTGTTTGTTACCTCATCACAGCAAAACTACTGAATCAATTGTAATGAAATTTGACATACAGGTACCTTGAGTTCTGGATAAGGGCATAGGGTACTTTTTAATCCGCGACTTTGTCTACATCCGCGATAATCGACATTCACGTGGGCGAAGTCGCGAGCGAAAGGTAGTATTGAAAGTATTAAAAAAAAAACTAGTCAAAGAATTTCTGAGAATGATATCATATTTTATAACACCGAAATCTACCCTCTGACCGCTAAGCGGCGATAATCGCCAGATTAAAATAGACTTATATACTCCACTTCACAGTCCAAAGACAAAACATAGCTTCAGTTAAAAATAAAACGATGTAAATGCATTTGCGGCCACCGAGTCGTGTTAATTGACGGTAATTGAACAAGAATGGCAACAAAACTGACTCCCACATGATATAAACAAAAAAAGTTTCATTTGTACGAGTGCGGTTCCAGTGAGTCACGTTCTTGGCACATTGCAGACAGATGTAAGCTTCTATAAGATTTTAATAAACCGTTGAACGTAAACATTGAAAACACCAACTTACTTGTATCTCCCGCAAGCAAGGCAGACGAGACACCAACAAAATCCTTCACTATGATAAAGACTTTCACACTGAAATCTTAACGAGCAATAAATAAATAAAGTAATCACACATTACACCCACGATTACAACCTTTCACGTCCATTTTGTGCGATAATTTTAATTAATTATTTACATTTGTAATCACATGTTAGAAAACACTCGATTTAAATACAAGTTTATTTTGTTTTTGAGATAAAATCAAACGGGCACTACGCATCACTCGCGACGTCATTCGCGAGGAAAAATATTTTTATAAACCGCAAACTAAACAATAATATCGAGAACTTAATAAAATGCAGCGAGCAAAGGGACAAAGTCACAGATTGCTGAGCAAAGTGGCGAATACCAACGCGAAAGGCGAAAAGCTTAGTAGAAAAAAAAGTTATGAAATGAGACGTGGGTTGCTAGATTATTTATGATATTTCTACTTTAGTAATGTCTGCAACAGTAGGTTTTGAATAACAAATCACGATGTTTTTAACTAATTAACTAGTTGTAGTACTGCTTATTAAAAATTTTCTTATTAAATAAATAATGTTAGATGAACACGGGTTTGCCTTCATTTTTTTTTAATAACACTGACTGCAGTGAGCCAGTGATTGACATGTTTTCTCCATTTTTCAGGTTCGTTATACTCAGGGTGACTCAGGTCAACATTTTTAGTAATTATTCTATTATTATGCCATTATTTCTACTAACTGTTGCAATTATTTATCTGCATATTGATTTAATGCGGAAAATTAACGGGTTTATAGAATCTCACCACCAAAGCTGGGCTCCACCTCCACCCCTCTCTTTCCTGGATAAATGAAGTATAATAAAAATAAATCTGTAAAAACTTTTTTATGTTCCAATTAATAAAGTATAAATAAAAAAACTACTTACTCCTCTCTTTTTCTTTTCTTACTAATTTAGTAGAAATTCGTTTGATTGAGCTATACTAAGAATAGCGCTGCTGTAGCAAAACAAAAAAAAAAACAAAACCTTTTGCGTTCCGTTAGACGCAGTAGCCATGAAATTATTTTTTTACTGTTCAAAATAATTGTTTGCATTGCATTTGTACATTTTTAGTTTGAATGCTGCTACAAAGAGTAGGACTTACATAAGTTTAATATATTTTTTGTTTAGAAAAATCATTTGGGATTTTGAAGATTCTTTTTTGGTGAGACCAACTTGCAAAACCTGTAAATAAACTAAAAAAAATAATAAAACTTTTGAAAGGATACTCCTTTCTGCAATGAAAAATAGGGTCAATTAGATTATCATCTCTGAGCTACAAATATATATATATACTAGCTGACCCGACAGATAGGGTTGCCAACCATACTGTTAAAAACAGTATTATACTCTTTTTCACTAAATTATACTTTTTACTGTCGGACAAAAAAAAACAGTATAAAAAATACTGTTTTTTAGTGCATGCAGTGCAGGCCTCCCTCGTTTCAGAACGAAAACGCATTTTGAAAAAATTGTAGGTCATTTAAATTTAAATGACCTACTATTGTATTGGCATGGATGATTTAATTCAGAATTAGAATAGTTCAAAGTAATTTATGAAAGAGTATCAGAAGAAGACAAAAAATGTATCCAAATTAGTACTGGCGAAAAGTTGAAACATTAATTGATAATAATTGATAAACACTTCAGAACAATTTAAAATATTACAAAATTGTTACTACTTTCTGTTCCCGCCACAGAAATATTTTTTTTCTGTCAAGAATGCAAAGTAGCGGGCCGACAGAAATAATCTTCCATAAATTTAACAAAAAATGAGCTCCTCATGAAGCCTTCAGAAATGACACTAAGTTCAGCGCGAAACACCGAGAAATATGTTTTTAAAACATAAAAAAAATATAGTACTTTATTTTATAAATATATACTTATACACTTACTATATACATACTTTTATTTTATTGAAGTACTGTTGATTTTCTTTATCCAACCTGAATATACTGTTTTTCTTGCAAAAAAAGTTGGCAACCCTACCGACAGACGTTGTCCTGTCCTTATCTACCTACTTACCTGCCTATTTACCTACACCTACCCTACACCTACCCTATCTTTCAAGTTGGATCAAACTGCACACGGTGTACAAATTTCATTCAAATCGCTTCAGTAGTTTAGGAGTCCATCGCGGACAAACATCGTGACAGGAGGTTTATATATATTAGAAGATAGATAAAAGAAAGTCGTGTTTGTTACAACACTTATAACTCGAGAACGGCTGAACCGATTTGGATGAAAATTGGTGGGGAGGTAGCTTAGAACCAGGAGACGGACATAGGATACTTTTTCTTTTTTTTTTTTTAGTTGGTGTAGGGTAGGTAAATAGGTAGGTAAGTAGGTAGATAGCGACAGGACAACGTCTGTCGGGTCAGCTAGTTATCTATAAAGCACTACAGGCATAATCTTGACTACATATACATCTGTACTCACTAATTTAATTAATTCCAGCCTGCATTGTCTCACTGCAGGGCAAAGGCCATTGTTCTTTCCAACCCTCTCTGTCTAGAGCTAGCACTTACAGGGATTTCGGTATTTTTAGGGTATACCATACCTCAAAAAGAAAACACGGAACCCTTATAGGATCACTTTGTTGTCCGTCTGTCTGTCAAGCACAGTGCTGTCAAGCAAGATCTCGGCAACGCGTAGAGGTATCGAGTAGAAATTAAAACCATATACTTAGGTCCATGGTCCCTTAAAGCTGTGAAAAAATCAAACTTCTAAATTAACGTGGAAAAAAGACACGGCCGTTTATGTCGCAAAAAACGTACATTTCGACACTCTCGAGGGAATCAAGATTTATAGGGTACTTTCTGTTGACCTAGAACTATGAAATGTGGCAAGTAATATCGTCTTATGCTATAAATACAGGGAAAAGTTTGAAAACTCTTCTTCTTTTTCCTGCCCTTATCCCATGTTACTTGGAGTCGGCGCAACATGTTTTCTTCTTCCATTCCGTCCTGTTCAACGTCATGCTTTCATTGACTCCCTTTTCATTCATATCATGAAAGTTTGAAAACTATTCATTTGTAATTAAATCATAAAAAAAAAAAATTCTTTATTTACCCGCGTGAATGTCGGTTATCGTGGATGCAGTCGAAGTCGCGGAATAAAAAGTAGCCTATGTCCTTCCCCAGGGTTCAAGCTATTTTCATACCAAATTTCATCAAAATCAGTTCAGCAGTTTCATTGTGAAAGCGTAACAGACAGAGTTACTTTTGCATTTATAATATTAAGTATGGAAGTATGGATTATGAATATGGATAATGGATAAAGTAAGTAGAAAGCTGAGACCAATAAAAAACTGATCTGAGGTAGTAAGTATGGATATGTACCTACAAATTTGTATGGAACCCTCGGTGAGTGAGTCTGACTTGCACTTGTCCGGTTTTTTTATAATGCCCCCAGTATTTCCTCTCAGAGAGCACCATTTGGTGAAGTAGAACTGATGATGTAGACCAGAAATGGCCACCAGAACAACTCAATAACAGGCCTATTTCACAAGTTGCGATAGAGTGCCAGAAAAACTTCTCAAGAAATTACATCCTTGCATTGGAAAACGCAATAATATGTCAAGTGTTGCGCCTAGGCTATTGTTAATTATATAAATTACAAGCCAACTTACTAAAAAGCACGATTTAGAAACATTTTACAAAAACGACAACCACCTTAAAAACCGCACTGAAGACTTTAGTTTCCAAAAATATTAAATGATTTTATGAAGAATAGCTACTTGACATTGTTATTATAATGTATACTTTATTGTATTGCGAATATAATATTTTCTTAAATGCAGCTGTAGTTTGTACAAAGTTAGAGGTAACCAGTTGGAGGGAAAATTAAAATATCCATTTAACACTGGAAAGCAGTAAAACTACAGTTAACTAAAAAACCACATCAACTCACATTATGACTTTATTGCGAAACTTATGCTTAAATTAGTATGTACACACATTTCATGGTCCAAAAACACACAACATTCAGCGAAAGAGGTTATAATATTTATCTTGTCGAAACTGTTGCTTCTTTTCGCGCTGCATCTTGCAATAACTGTGTATCGACCTCGTCTGCCGGCAGCTGCACGTAGCGGACCACAGAACCTCGGATAAAGCAGTTTTTAACCGATAACATGTGAGGATATTTCTCAGGATCAATGACGCTTATGTCTGACAATTTTATATTCAAATACTGGTCAACAGAATGCAGGGTGCCGCATATACTAAGGTCATTCTTCAGTTCCACTACCACATCCTTCCCCACAAGCGATTTAAAGAAAGAATAGAATAACATTGTTGTTTATTTTGCTAATTTCTCAACGGATACGGCTTCTTGCCCAGCTTCCTAGCTTCTAGCTTCTTGTCTCGAAATTTTGAAAAGTCAATGTCAAAAGTGGTGATGGTCGTGAATGTCAGTGTCAAAATGAAACAGATTACAAAATAAAATTAGCAGGTTCGGAAAAATTAATTATCCATCAAGAAGCTTATAGATAAAAGTGGAGGCAACACTCTAAATACCTAAGTGAAGCCAACTGTGGGCAGACGCTCTCTTTCTGAATGCATACATAAGATAAAGAAAACACATATCACTGTCTCGTTCTTATGTATGCATTCAGAAAGAGAGCATCAGCCCACAGTTGGTTTCAAGCTTTTGTTCGAAGTGTTGGCTCCATTTATACCTATATCTTCATGTTATCCATAGAATCTTGGGCTTATTACACTATACAATTTGAGCAATTTGAGCAATTTTAGGAACCAAAGCTGTTAGCTAGTGATCACACTACAATAAATTAAATTCAACATTAGCCCTATTTAGAGTTCAATTTAGTAAACCACCAATTTACACTAAATCGGATTCAATCTGTTCTAAGGCCGCCTCGAGACCTACAATAACATTGTATTGCATTGACATACAATATATTTTGCGCTTTGAATGAAAAATGCGCTTTGAAGCCAAACGATCAATTATGTTGCACAATAATAAAAACTGCGTAATGTTTTTGTTTTCAGTCGGAGAATAATAGTTCTCAAAGATTTTTTTTTTTTTCACGTAATCTTTGGTTGCCTGCGGAAACATCTTTATGTATTTTGAGAGATTCTTTTTTTCCCCCATTTTTGGGTGTGCGCTTGTACTCCTCGTCAAGACGAAACACACTAAAAAATATTGCGCAATACTGACCCTACACGATGCAATGAAAAAATATGGAGCAATAATAATTCACCTTTGAGTAAGACGCTTTATTCACCATCCATCTTGCTGTACGTCCGCTCAAGTTTATTTACAATCCAGCTGCAAAACGTTCGCGGTGGTGGGGGCGCTCGCTGGACGCAAAATGGGTCCAGCTAGTCCAGCAAACAATTAATAATAATTATTGACGTACAGCAAGCTTATTCACGGTCCATTTGCATCGTGCATCGTGCATGACATTGGTGGGACGTACAGCAAAATGGATGGTGGATAAGGCGTTTACCGCGCGCATTATTTTGTGTCTCTAACTTTCGTCCAATCATTGCGGTCAAAATAACATTGCCGTTTAGGGACTGCCTGACTGCGGTTATACCTACCTACCGATTTCCTAAATATTTAACTTTCTTTATTTCATGTTTTTACAATAAACAAAAATGTAGCATCATGCATTCCTTGGCCACAATGCTGAGCTACGCTCTGTATATATATTGTACTCTTTGGAGCTACGTATCTCGTATGTTTCTGTATAATGTACTCTGTGCAAACGCAAATCGCAATCGCCTTCGCCTTCGCCGTACGCCCGTTCGCCGATTCCGTCGAACGAATTTCCTTCCGACCGAATCCGTCGCCCGCGCCGCCCCCAAGCCCAAAGAGTACAATATATATACAGAGACCATTAGAGTATATTCAATGTGTCGTTACGTGTTTTTTAGGTAACGTAACACACCTCGTTTTGCGTTTTGACAACGTTTTCCAAACCATCTATTTCAAAACGATCTATTTCATAACACAACACAACCACACATAGACTCATAACGATGTGTCGATTTTGAACAACTGTTTAATTTATAAAACGGCTGGTTTAATGTAACTGGTTCGTTATGATGCACATTCAGTAACAATACCAGAGTGCATTTAAGGTCATCAAAAAAAAAACAATGAAATTAAATAGGTAATAACAGTAATCAGCAAAAAACGACTTTATCATAACAGAATAACTATCACATAATCTCAAAATAATGATTATATTAAAATATTTTTAATTATTATTATTTTATTGGGAATTATACTCATAATTAATAAAATCGCACGTAACGGGTGGGTACGAAAAAGATGTCTATATTTTAAAATTATTATTCAATTCTACATTTTATGCTCGCATCTCGTGTGTTATGTTGTTACACTTGGCGTTTGCAAACGAACCACAACGCTGCAACTAGGAAAAAAAAATGTTGTGAGAAATAGATCGTTGTGAGAAATAGACGGTTGTTAAGTTCACCCCTAACGTTGTCGTTGTCGCTCAACCACAGATCGTTGTCCATACGTTGTCTACGTTTGGACAACGATCTGTGGTACACCACGCCCACTCCTTATTCGTCTATGATCTATGAGACTTCCCCTAATGTTGCCAACTTAGTGCTTTCAGCACTAGATCTAGTGCATTTCTTGATGTTTTGGCGCTCAAAATTCCAAAGCAGTGCCTAGTGCCATAACTAGCACATCTGTGTTTCCGTGGAGAGTGGAACAAGGACGTCCGATCTGAGTTTTGATCTCTAAGTAAATTCCCGAATTGTTTCTTTAGCTGATCTTTTATTCTATATTTCTATTATTCACAAACAAACACCCGTCTTTGAGTAATAATAGTGTCCGTTCATTGTGTGTGTTGTTAATAATTCCTGAAAATTTTTGAGCAATATTTGGATCCATCGCCGCATATTGGATACAATTTCGAAAAGGCGCTAGAACATATTCCTGGTGGAGAGAAACAAGTATTGGCAAAACGTTGCATTAAATTTACGGTTAAACTAATATAAGAGTTACAAGGCAGATTACCACCTAATAACAAAATTTTGAAAAATATTAATGTTTTAAGCGCATCGGAAGCACTTGACGCCAACAAAGACTTAAGATTGCTTGTCAATTTAGTTGAAGAATTTGGTGTGAATAAATAACAACTTCATATTCTCAATAAAAACTTCTTTTTTAAAATATTTTATTTAGTAGGAGTAGTGCATTTTAGGGTTTGTTTAGCGCACTTCTTACAATAGCAGTTGGCAACACTGCCTTACTATACTCAGTCTAAAGTAAAAAATTAAAATAAATTAATACTTTAATCAGTCTACTCTTTGTTGTATGAGACCATGAAGATATATGGGTGTAAATGGAGCCAACACTTGGAACAAAAACTTGAAACCAACTGTGGGCTGATGCTCTCTTTCTGAATGCATACATAAGAACGAGACAGTGATATGTGTTTTCTTTATCTTATGTACGCATTCAGAAAGAGAGCGTCTGCCCACAGTAGGCTTCACTTAGGTATTTAGAGTGTTGCCTCCACTTTTATCTATTTAAAGCTTCTTGTATATGAGACCAAGCCCCAATGGGCAATGGCGTCAGTTTCAGATGTGTTTCGTTGTCAGTAGTAAATAATAAAAGATTTATTTTAATTTTTCATCTTATGTTTGGCAAAAGCAGTGTTTACTTTTATCTTAATCTAGCATCATCAGTAATATTTATTAGGAAACGACTAATTTTGTTTACTTACAGACATTATTGTAATAACCTCTAAATAAATAACCGACAAAAAAACATCGATAAAATGACGACCACTGAAGAAAATGCTGAAATTGTAAGTTGAAAGAACTACGTATTCCAATTTTATATACTTTAACTGATTCCTTATTTGTGTTTATTTGACAAGTTTAAATCTATCTATATGTCAAAACAAAACAAACATGAAAGTCTGCTGGTAGGGCTAAGCTCCAGAGCCTTGAACATCGCCGCACCGTTGCTAGCCTTTCGGTCTTTTATCGGGTACATTTCGGAGAGTGTGCTTTAGAAATGCACAATTTAATTCCCCCATCCCCATTCCATCATCGGACGAGCAGAGATACGGCCAAGCGTCACCGCTATATGGTTGAAGGTCTCGAACCAAGCGCTTTGACTCCACATTTATTGTGCGAACTGCCAGACTGTGGAATTCCCTGCCCGCCTCTCTGTTCCCTGATGTGAACCGGTTCATCCTAGGCAAGTGTGTTCCAACTTAGGCCGCATTATCACTTAAGATCAGGTGAATTGCGGTCAAATGCAAGCCTATTTGATAGTATAAAAAAAAAAAAAAATCTCAAACACCGATAAATATGTACTACGCACCTCAGACATAACTGATGAAGAGCATACCACGGTTAAAATCTAGGGGTTGGATCTAGAACACGGAAACACGAGTTGGGGGATAAAAAGTGATGAAGTTGGCAGGGGTTGGGTCCTGATTATAACACTACTACTTTTATTAACGGTAACCGCATAGTTTTCGAGAAATTAATAAAATAAGTTACTAACCTCAAATCACATCATACCACGTAAAAAGCGAAAACGGAATGTTAAAAAATGGTCTTTCTTTTGACAACCAAATCTGTCAAAATAATTTTTTTTGTGGTGTACAATATCGTGCAAAATTGATAAAATGGAACGAAAAAGGAAATGACATTTGTGTGTGTGTCAAACTTTTTGGACAGAAGAAAAAACTAGGTCGACATCAGGGACACCCCGAGGTTCGGTTAGTTAGGTTCCTTTAAACACTGCAGACAGAAATCGGCCCGAAAGGCGGCCGTCTTTGGCCAATTTTCGTACCCGTTGCCGACAGTCGACGCCTTTTAGGCAACTTCACCTAGTGTTTGAGGTTAGGTTACAAAAATTTTTTTCCTTTCATGGGAGTGATACCAAGGGGTCGGGAGGTCCGTCCCCTACCCCCTCCCACCATCCTCCACTCCCAATTCATGTTTCCACATACTAGATTTTAACCGAAAATCACATATTTACAGGACTGGGGAAATGAGCGACTAAGCCGAGCCCAACGTGCAGTAGAAGCAAACACTTATGATGTGGACTCCTGGTCTCTCCTCATTCGTGAGGCTCAAACGAGACCCATCAGCGAAGTGAGGCCGATGTACGAGAAACTGATCAATGCATTCCCAACAACGGGCCGGTACTGGAAGATTTTTATTGAGCAGGAGGTACGTTTATGTCTTACTGATGGACAGCTTTTGGGAATGTATGCAACAAATACCCATAGATGTGGACATTAGGCCGATAAACTATACAAAACAGTGTTTGGAACTTCTTGTACTTATTACTGGTTAATGCAAAATGTCGTCGGGCCAAAAATGTTAAAGGTCAAACCTCAACTACTTACGAACCTATGCGGTATCATTGACACTCAAGAGGTTACTTCTTATCCCATGTTACTTGGGGTCGGCGCAACATGTTTTCTTCTTCCATTCCGTCCTGTCCAATGTCATGCTTTCATTGACTCCCTTTTCATTCATATCATTCTTCACACAATCCATCCATATTTTCTTTGGCCTTCCTCTCCCTCTCCATCCATCCAAACTAATATTCATAGCTCTTTTGGTCACATGAGTTTCGTCTCTTCTCTTCACATGCCCATACCAAGACAAACGATTCCCTTTCAACTTTTCTGTCACTGGCGCCACTTTCAAACTGAAAGAGGTTAATGAAGTTATTGTATAATACTTTGTTGGCCATATAAATTTAAATAGTATATTTAAAGGTCACTAATGGCCTGAATGAAAGTCCTAATTGCAGGCCATGGAGTTCACATTCATTCATTTATGAAATCACTTTTTACAGATGAAGGCGAGGAACTTTGAGAGAGTGGAAAAGGTTAGTATTGTATCATCTTAAGTTGGTCTTAAATTAAAATTAGGTGGTAACTGTGATAAACATAAAATGCCTCAGACATTTGTGTGCTTGAAGTATTAAATAAATTTAATTTGAAGGGACAATCAAAAGAATTTAGAATATTATCTGTGATCTCAAAAATAATTATTTAGTAAGTAAGCTAGCATATAATTGAAATAAAACGGAAGAATTCAATTTAATCTTTTTTTTCGGCTAGGGCTAATGTGTTCAGACATGTTGGAGGCGAGTTTTTGATGCACATGTACTTATTTTTTTTTTAAATCATTGTCCTACACTAGGAATTCCTCATGTATCCTAGGTGTGTTTATAAACATATAAACTCCCATACACAAAAAACAACTTGTGGGCTATACAAATATTTATGCCATACGGGAATCAATACTGTGTTGACGAAAAATATTGTACAGTCAGCAACAAAAGTAGATTAACACTATTACATTTTCATATCCTCTAAAAAGACAGAAAAACAAATACGATGTAAGTAATACTTTACAGTATTTCAGGCCATAGTCAAGAGTTATATCTGGATTTTCTATCCTCTCCGTATTTCCTTCTGCACAAGAATTATGATTTAAAAATCTGAAGTGTTAATAGATTTTCGTTGCTGACTGTACAATCGTTGTCTCGCTACTGACGCTACATGTTTGTAAACGCTACTACTGTACAGAAGGAATTCCAAGTATGGTACAAATAACTATAAAAAAAAGAGAAACCGCATTGCCAGTGTGATGGTACATTTATTTTTTCAGAATCACGGCTAGATTCAAGTTATACCAATGACTTAATAATATCCAGCATAGAGTGGATAGAATTAAACATTTGCAAAGAAAGCTCGCTTTTGAAATGTAATAAACCCTATTTCGTTAAATCCTTACTAAAGTAATATTATTATGCATATTTTCTATATGACTGTATCGCTTTGTAACGCAATCGTGCGATGCGGCGTATACAGCATGTTCTTGGTTAAAGTCCACAAACGAAAATTGGTCATCAATAAAAAAACACAAATCATCGATAAAAAAAATGGAAAAATGCTATAATAAAGTAATTTTTACTCTAATCATTTTTTTTTTGCTGATTCACCAATTTTCGTCTGTGCATTTTATATAGCACTCTTATTGCTCACTGTAACAGCACCCCGACATAGCACATAACTTGTGGCAACCATCAACTTTTCATCATTATCATCTTTCTGCTTGTCCCATGTTACTTGGGGTCGGCGCAACACGTTTTTCTTCTTCCATTCCGTCTTGTCAACCGTCATGCTATTATTGACTCCCTTTTCTTTCATATCAACACACAATCCATTCATCTTTTCTTTGGACTTCCTTTCCCCACTCCATCCATCTACATTTTTATTCATAACTCTATTAGTTTCATGTGTTTCATCCTTCCTCTTCGCATGTCCATACCAAGACAAACGATTCCTTTTCATCTTTTTTGGTTTCTGGCGCCTCTTTCAAACTTCCACACCATATCTGTTCTGGTCACTTTTATTGTATGGTTATATTGTAAGTAGCTTCTGCCCGCGGCTTCGCCCGCGTAAAAAAGAACGATTATCCCAAGGGAACACATTATCGGGATAAAAAGTACCCTATGTGTTAATCCAGGAAATGGTCTACCTGTGTGCTAATTTTCATGCAAATCTGTTCAATGGTTTACGCGTGATTGAGTAACAAACATCCAAACATCTTCACAAACTTCCACATTTATAATATTAGTAGGATAAGCACATGCGCAAATCACCTGATCTTAAGTGATGATGCGGCCTAAGGTGGAACACGCTTGCCTAGGATGAACCCGTTCACTCGTGCCTTGAAGATACCGAGATTATACTTATCAGGGAACAGAGAGGAGGGCAGGGAATTCCACAGTCTGGCAGTTCGCACAATAAATGTGCAATCAAAGCGCGTTCACTGTCTTTTTCTTTTTTTCCTCTGTTTTTTTTTCCTTCTTTCGCTTTCTATAGCGTCACTCTACCAAATTCAACTCTACACTCAATAGATGCTACCTTTATACTCGAAAGTTGTACAACAATCGTAATTTCACTTCAACTTTCACTCACCTCATCTTGTCAAACATTTGCTTTAATGCTGTCACTACACATGGCGTATTTGTGCAAATATTCGCCTTTTATGGATAATACAAAATTTACCCTATCTTTATTGAAATAAAGTCGATTTTGTTTTATCCAAATAAAGCGAATATTTACACACAAATACGCCATGTGAAGTGCCAGCATGATGCACACAACCCAAACTTGAATGGCAAGTTGTTTGCTGTGCCGGAGAGCCGCTCTTATAGTGAGCAATAACCTTAAGATATTCACCTAAAACCCTGTATTAATCTGAAACAAATGTTGCACAACATTGCTGAAACATGTTTTTGTATTGCTGTTTCCAATTTTATACTATTGTACTATTCAATGATTTAAATGGTTAGAATTGACCAACCGTGTCAAATAAAGGTCACTTTCTGTGTAATTTGTTTTGTCATAAAAACGTCAATTTTGAATAAGAATCGTGATCTCGCTCTTCTTAGTATTGTCAATTTTTCCCATTACATTAGTTCTATAATTACCAATTTAAAGCTTTGGTATTATTCAAGAAGGCATAGTAAAAATGGAGATAACTCAGTCATGGACACCTTTAAACTGTCCTTTTCCCAAGAGGTCATGCTATCTCTTTCTAATAAAGGTTATCAGAAAAAGACAGCACTCCTATATTTGGTATCATCCAGTTTTGCCAGCAACAAGTTCCTACCAATACAAAAACATGTTGCATCAATGATGTGTAACTTTTGGTTACCTTGAATACAAGGTTTTATTTACAACACACAATGCCACTATCTTTCGCGTCTTTGTTTAAATAGGGGTGCAAATCTTTGGCTTTCTTACAACTTTTAAACATTAATGTCCATCTGCACCACAGGCAACTAGTATTTAAAACCTCATTCTGTCTCTGTCTTCACACAATTGACGGAAATGGAACGAGGTTTTAAAGCGCAAGAAGCTTATGATAAAATGGAGAGATGATTGTTGCGTGCCTTTCTTTCAAGTCTAGGAACCTGTCTCTGTCTGGTAAAGGTAACCAGAAAGAGATGGCATTTATTTTACAAGACTCTTCGTTTGTTTAGCGCTAAATGTTTTTAGTGACTTGTGACCTGGTGCATGAGGACATTAGTGCAACTTTACCAATAAGAGACTATCCTACCTATAGGTGCATATCGAGACGAAAAACTCGTACAAATAAAAAAACACAACTCAATTAAATTGAATATTTTTGTAAGAATAAAACATATTCAATCCCATTGAAATCTTCTTGAATAAATAATCAGTTGGTTTGTCCTTGAATTTTTGTCGCTGCCTGTATCTACAATCCGAAGAAAACAATCCCAGAATAACTTAATAAGAAAGATTTTTGTATAAAAGTGGCCTAACCTTATGACTAAATACTCAAAGGCTACTTAGTTTTAAAATGCCGTTTTGTCTCGTACTGTCACACTCACTTTGACATAAAGTGATAGAGACAGCACGAGACTTGCATCTTAACATTGAGTAGCGTTTGAGAATTTGGCCATTATTTACTTAAATGTTTGAAAGAAATGTGTAAATACTTGAGTATTTTTTTCCATGAATATTTTCATATCCAATTTAATAATAACAAAACTGTATATTTAAATCTTGCGCGTAAAGTCAAATTTACGGTAAAGGTAAGTATGTTTTGAAGCCTTCTTACTCATTTAAAAATCAACTTGTATGAATCCAGTGCTGAATTTAGGGTCCACTCAAATTGGAGATAATGCTTGTCAGAATGCTAGGCACTTGGGTAGAATACACTACCAAACAATTTCCTTACTTTGTATGACCTATCTAAACGCGGTTTTACAATAGATTTTGTATGACAATAGGAACCTGTGACGTCACGTAGCTGCCCATTCAATTGATTAACTATTTATTGATTTCAAAGCAAATGAAAATCCAGTGTTACATTTAATTACAATTTAAATAGGTTGTTTGGGCTAAATAAAGTGATTTTTTAAAGAAGGTGTATCTCGGTACCGTTACCGGCACGTAAGTTGGCCAGAGATTTTGTAGAGGGGGAAGTTGGCGCATGTAAAAATGTATGAAATTGTGCGTGCGCGATCTTCCCCCACTACAAAATCTCTAGCCAACTTACGTGCCGGTAATTATATCACTAGTTAATTAGGTTGCAATATTGTTTTTTTCGTGTTTCTTTAAATGAAACCTAGCTAGATCGATATAGATAAATATATCGCCCCTGAAACTCCCATATACCAAATTTCATGCAAATCGTTGGAGTCGTTTCTGAGATGCATATTATGTATATATATACAAGTATGCTCGTTTAAACGTATTAGATATTGTTATTACTCAGTTAATAGTTATCAATTAATAATATTGTACAAAAAGTAATGTGCTCAGAAACTTACTTATGTTACAATAAAAAGTGTCTTCTATGGTTCAAATTAAACAACATAACTTATTTACAATAATATCGACCATATACCTTCTGCATAAAGTCCTTTATTAAACGCTTTAAGCTAAATGAAATAAGTGCACATTCTAAGATTGTGCACTCATTTTTTGGGAACTTTTTAAAATCGCTGAGTGTGTATCTCGCACTTGGTTTGTGATCTGGCTAGCCTTTTTCCAATATGATGGGGTCGGCTTCTAGTCTAACAGGATGCAGCTGGATACCAGTGTTTGACATGGAGCAACTGCCTGTTTGACCTCCACAACCCAGATACTGGGTAACACCATTCCAGATTTTCGGGCTTCAAAGTCAAATCATTTATTTCAATTGGACCATTAAAGGCACTTTTGAACGTCATATTGTAAAATTTGAATCTAGTTGCCCATTCCACATAGTAGTTTGGTATAGAGAAGAATGGGACCGAAACTCCATACATACTCTTTTTAAAAAAATGTTTACAATTTGCATTTACAAGAATTATAATATGTTGCGAGAATACGATGTACCTTGTATAAAAATCATATATTATGGTATGTACAAAGTATTACAAGTTACAGTACGGTTCAAACTTAATGGCGGCTCTGAACACGAGGCGAGTGACTGCGCAGTAACAATTTCACGTGACAGCGGGGGCGAGGGGCTGGGTACTGCGCAGCCAACCGCTCACTTCACAGCCGCCATTAAGTTTGAATCGAACTGTAAGAAACTTCTGACTAATCATATCGACTGACAAACTTCTATGAATGACAGTTGGGGCCAACAGCTTTACGAGGGGGGGGGGGGGGGGGGGGTGTCGCACCACCAACTTTTAAACTCCGGGACTGATACTGAGAAATTCCTAATGGAAACTAGGGATGTTGTGGATACAACATTTCGGATCTGATCTGATATTGATACGATAGTGTTGGATAGTTTCAGTTGCGGATAGTAGATTTTTAAGAAATTGTAAGAATAAAATACATATTCTCGGCACGACCGAGCATAAACTAGTCATAATGTCATTAAGACTCCGCCCTTTTCCGAAATTATTCAAAGTCAAATAATTTTATTTCAATTACTTAGACCATTTTATGGCACTTTTGAACGTCAAATGAGAAAAAAATGATTCTAGTTGCCCATTCCAAAAGGTATTCGAAACTTTAATATCAAATCCGGTTAGTTTCAGATAGATTTTTATTTCGAAATAGCCGATGCTCGCGACTTCATCCGCGAGATTGTCGGTTATCAGCGGGTTTTTAATTATTTTGCGCGGATCCCTATTTTTTTTTCTCCATATAACATTAGCAATCTGCCAGTGAAAGTGCCATCAAAATCGGTCCAGCCGTTTCAAAAATTAGTCGGAACAAACAGAAAGACAGACATAAATTTAAAAAATGTTTATTTTTAGCATACTTTCATAATATGCATTTAGTAAAAAGCTGTTTTTGACATGACACGCAGTTACTTCTATTTTGTTTATTTGTGTGTTACGAAGCTCCATAACATCCCTGGGAAAAACCAAACTAAGCCAAAAAGCCTTAATTTCGCAAAATCGTATTATGCAACACTCTAGTCAAAGATTCTGACTCGCAATATCTTTTAACGCTAATTTGACGACGCTTATATTCAGCAGTGGTTTAAAGGCGGATCCACATTATGATCATTTCCCCGATCCGATCGCTGTATCCGTATCACCGTATCATTCGTCGTACTATATCAAGCTCCGTATCTAGTAATGGGTGCAATATTCGTATCTTCTTTGATGATCGGACATAAACCGACTCGAAATGGAACGGGCCATATCGCGCTGTGTATCACAGCGCTGTACTTTTACTATTCGCTGAAAAAAAAAACCTGAAATGTGAAAAATCCCCAGTTCTCCGTGTTGTATTACATTTTTGTATGAACAGATAGTTGATTGCGTATCGTGATCGCGTATCATCAACCGTCCAGGGGGCCAAGTCTGCTATTTTTATAATTTCGTCATTCCAACACGATCCCATTGTCATTTTCCTAAAAGTTCGTAATGGCATAATGGTCGATCATTGGTCGGTCGAATTTAAAGCAATGACTGCACAATGACGTTCTAATGGTAGGTCAGTGATCAAGGGAACTGTCAAAATTTTAGGAGATTAGTCAGTCATTCAGTTGTCATTTTGTACGAGATTATTATTCTATATTATTTCTTTCAATGGCGTGTCAGTGGTTGACCATTGGAAAGTCATACTGACGCCATTATATTAGTAGATTACCAAACTTGTCAAAATCAACATTATGAAATCAATGATAGACCATTCTGACACTATTGTAATAGCAGACTTGAGGCCCAGATAGGTGATCATGCTACGCGTCGGCGATACGAATACGGTAATCGGATCGGGCAAATGATCATAATGTGGATCCGCCTTAAGGCTTTGAAGGATGATAATATGGCATTTTGGCCGGCCAGTTGTTCCAGCGATGCCTGATGAAGATCTTGAACATTGAGCTGTGGAGGCTGTACCTCAATTATGTGAAGGAGACCAAGTGTATGCTGCCAACTTACAAGTACGTATTAAATTATAATACCCCATTGCCTAGCAACAACTTGAAGAGTAAATTTGATAGATGACACCACTAAGGCCCACACCACCAAATCGGTGAGGAGAGGAGATGTCTCGAACAACCAATTGGCTTGCGTTATTTTCACATCTCACCGCTTAGTTTCAACGCAATACAGTGTCCTATTGGTTATTTACGAGACATCTCTTCTCCTATTCGCTTCGGTGGAGTCCGGGCCTAATCAATTGACGCGATTTCCCCATAGAAAGTGTATGGGGATATCTATACTTATGACGTCAGCGTGTTGCGGGTTCGAATCCCGCGCAGGGTAAACATTTTGTGTGATAAGCACTTGTGTTTGCCTTGTGTCTGGTTGCTGTTTGTCCATATACGTATGTATTTAAATGTATTTGTGTATGTATATCAGCTGTCTGACACCCATAGTGCAGGGTCTAGTTTGGGGTCAGATGGCCGTGTGTGAAATGTCCCTCATATTGACTAACTACTTATTAATTTCATATCAATTAAAACTGATAGTACACACGGTTACACATCATGACCTCTCATTGTATGGAAATTCTATACAATGCTAGATCAGGGAAATGTATAGTTTGATAATTATGTAGCCGTGTGTACAGTCAATTGAAAATTAATCCCTGTACGCCACGGTCACGAATACATGACAGGCATGACAGACGAATTACTACTCTATGGTATTACGTTTAGAAACTTACTTCTATAGAGTAGTCATTCGTAGCTTGACGCTGAGTGCACGTTTTTTTGACGTGGCTGTCAATAGGTTCAAAAATAGAAATGGCTTCAAAGATAATTTCTTATTATTCAATACTAGTTGACCCGACAGACGTTGTCCTGTCCCTATCTATCTACCCTACCTACCCAACCTACCTACCCTACCTACCTAACTACCTATGCTACCAACCTAACTACCTATGCTACCAACCCACCTACCTACCCACCTACCTACCCACCTACCTACCAACCAACCTACCCACCCACCTACCTACCTAAAATTTTTTTTAAACAAACCTAACGATAATAACGAAAACAAAAAAAAAGAATTATCCAATTTGGTCCAGTTCGGAAGTTATGCGCTTACATACATTTCGGCAATTCATTTTTATATACAGGATGGGGACGACGATACGACAAAAAATTAAAATACTGATAATACTAGTTCATAAGAATATTTTGAAACTATCAAATAAATCCTAAAAACGAAATTAAAATAAAAAGTTCAGATATACTAAAGAGCATAGAAATGTAACCAAAATAAAACACCATATGAAATATTGGTTTTCTAACTTGCGAGAAGAGCGGCAACTTGTGGCATCATAATTTAATATTATTAATGCTCAATAAAAACAATTACACCAAATTACCAAACCTACCATGATCATTTTTTGTGCTATTGCCATCCCCACCTTGTATATGACGCGTAACGTAGTTTGAAACACGCTGTTACAAGCGCGGCTCGAGCCTTCAAGCGTTCTTATCTGAGTATTTTCACTAGCACAAAATAAGTCTTACTATTGCAATCTTAATGTTGTCAGTATGTAGCAGTTTGTAAAAGTATTTAAAACGCTTACCACACGCACAAGCTTCACCACAGTTTTGCCTGCGCAGGCCGGTTTGTACACGGAACACGGAGTGTATTTTACCAACTTGCGCAGGCAAAATTGTGGTGAAGCTTGTGCGTGTGGTAAGCGCTTAAAACACACTTCATTCCAATTCTTATTTCATACTTTTACGGGCTTATGATCGTCAGAAGCATTTTTCTACTTAATTTTAACAATTTATTAAACGCGTGAGAGGTGTTTATGTCAGATACATTGACTGGACCACCTTGATAAAACGACTAAAAGCCACATATTTATATTATATTTTTGTAGAAAATTGCTCGAGCTTATTGCTCTTAGCACTGACCGTTACACGCAACTTGAACGCTAACACAATTTAATTTTTAGAGAAAAAATGGCGCAAGCTTACGATTTTGCCCTCGACAAAATTGGTCTGGACATCCATGCGTACCCGATTTGGAACGATTATATAACGTTCTTGAAAAGCGTAGAAGCTGTGGGATCTTATGCTGAAAACCAGAAGATTTCAGCAGTACGAAAGGTAAAAAGTAACAACTGATATATTCATCCTCCACGCCAAATAATAATTAAAAAAAAAACAACTTATTCAAACCGTAGGAGAAAGGCCTTTTCTCATAATAGAGTAGGCAGAGCAAAAATCACTACTCTTGCTCAAGGATGATTGGCGATTTTATAAAAATACATCTAATGATAAGAAATTTAGATAAACCATTATTTATAATTAATATAACGTAATATAATTTAGCAATAGTTGGCGATCTGCTTGTTGTTACAAAACGGTGGTTGACCAATAATGTTTTTTTTTTGTTCTGGATACGTCAATTGTATTTTGCATGTAGTGCGTTAGATCGCATGTAGGGAGTTCCATCTGGCCTGCGGGTGGTCGACCCGATCAGATGCAGGCCAGTGTAGGCGGCGCGCCTTGTTTCGTGCGCGCCACACTAGAGGATATTCGGCGGCAATTAGACCGCCGAGCCGAGGTCGACGGGACCCACCTACGTTATTGGCGGGTCATAGCATGGTGAGGGCGCGGTGTATGCGCGAGCGAATCCCGTACCCGTACCCGTAGCCCATAGGTCAGTCGAGGAACACCGTGGTGGTTTTAGCCGGTACGAGTTCGGCACACCCCCCGTCTTCCCAGGACGGGGGATAGTCCATGAGGATTTCCCCACGATAAAAAAAAAGGAAGTTACATCTAATGCTGGCTCTTCACATGGCGTATTTGTGTAAATATTTGCCTTATTTGGATAATACAAAATCGACTTTTTTTCTATAATTATAGGGTACAGTCAACAGCAAAAGTAGATGATCAAAATCAGAAATTCAATACTAATGAACGGAGTTCGCGTCAGAACTGTGTGGCGTCGAAGTGATTCAAATGTATGTGTGTGACAATCACATACTTTTAATAAATAAACTAGTAATAAATTATATAAATTAGTGTTAGTAAATAATATTAAATTTCTGATTTTGATCATCTACTTTTGCTGTTGACTGTACATTTTGTATTATTCAAATAAGGCGAATATTTGCACAAACACGCCATGTGAAGTGCCGGCCTAACGCTTCCTAGTCGTTCATATAAATGAGAAACCATAAAGAGAAAACCAATTTTTTTTCAGGTATATCAAAGGGCAGTTATCACTCCGATAATAGGCATAGAAACTTTATGGAAGGATTACATAGCGTTTGAACAAAGTATCAACACCATAATAGGTAAATCATTATCTTAACGGGTTATTTTTAAATCTTACAACAAAGTGGTTGTTTACGTTTAGTAAAAGAAGTCATATATCAAAAGATTGGTACTTTTAACAATGTACAAATGTACTTTGAAGCTTTTGTTACATACACACATTTAACGACAGGGTTTTCGCAGTGGTTGAGTGATTGACTGTTGCGCAGCGTGTTGCGGGTTCGATTCCCGCACAGTGTAAATATTTGTGTGATGAGCACTTGTGTTTGCCTTGTGTCTGGTTGATGTTTAGCTGTACACGTATGTATTTAAATGTAATTGTGTATGTATATCAGCTGTCTGACACTCACAGTACAGGGTCTCCCTAGTTTGGGGTCAGTTGGCCATGTGTGAAATGTCCCCACATATTATTATTATTATTACCATGCTTGCTCAATAATGGCGATTTCAGACTTATATTGAAAGGTTACCTTACGATGTTTTTACTGCACATTTTTTTTTAACCTGTACTGTCCCACTGCTGGGCAAGGGTTTTCCGCACAGTCATTCAAGTGTGGACAACACTTGAATCTCAGACCACATTAAAATAAAAATGTTACTTTTTCTCACAACAGCCGAGCGCATGGCCATGGAGCGATCTAGGGATTACATGAACGCTCGTCGCGTCGCTAAGGAGTTGGAGACGGTCACACGAGGACTGAACAGGAATATGCCTGCCACTCCACCAACTGCTGATAGGGAGGAGATGAAACAGGTGAGGTTCTGAAGACTTCCAGCGGCAGCGGTGCTATTCTGTGAAAATCTCCCTCTGTGGTCTGAGCTGAAGCTTACTACACAAATGTATTAAAAAAAAACATATCTCCATTACGATGATATTTCGGACAGGGGTCAATGAGGTATAGTTACTGGAATGTAAGTTGGCCAAAGATTTTGTAGTGAGCGAAGTTCGCGCACGCATAGTCATATATTTTTACATGCGCGAACTTCCCCCCTTTACAAAATCTTTGGCCAACTTACGTGCTGGTAATTATAATAACAAGCCAATGACCTCTCCCACCCTTCTAAAATTTATGTCGGTCCTTCTACCAAACACCCTATATAGGGTGACTGGTAATTAGTGTACGATACTTAAACACGTGATTGTGTTCATGATAACAAACAACTTTCCCGAAGAAAAAAAGTTTTTTTTTGTACTGTTGCACTTTTATCACAATAACACAACAGCCGTATAAAATTCACGCGCGCGCACGCCTGTGACCTAAAGTGAACCAGTACAAAAACATTTTTTCTTCGGGAAAGTTGTTTGTTATCATGAACACAATCACGTGTTTAAGTATCGTACACTAATTACCAGTCACCCTATATATTTGTGTTTAAATTAATATTAAAAAGAGGTAAAGTTTAGAAGTACGGTACTATTCCAATAGGGCGACTTAGCAACAACGTGAAGAGTAAATTTGACAGATGACACCTACCAATTAATATTGTAATGTTTTATGTTCCTAAATTAACCTTTTTTTTTTATTGACATACTTTTATGAGCTGTCAAAACGCGATTCTCCTATAGATTTTGTATGGCAATTTATACTTATGACGTCACTTCTAGTTAGTCATTTGCCAACTTAACTGACTAACTACTTATTGATTTCAAAGCAACTTAAAATCTAATTTTACAGTAAATTGAAAACTAATGGGGTTTTTAGGACTAACATCAAGAGAGAAATTCTATCTTGGAATAGTTGTTTAATGATCTCATCTATTTAACACGTTGACTGCCAGCCCGGTCACCGGTGACCGGACCCCGTCTTGTATCCACGCGCCGTGTTGGTCACCGGTGACCTCAACACAGACCTGTTTTTGGGCAGAATTATTACGCCGGTGGCCACGTTTATCGTACATTTAGTGTATGCAAGTGACCGGAGCGGCGCTGTAGACTGTTACTACAGCGTGGTTTCGGCGTGTTTATAAAATTGTTAGAAATGTGGGACAAAAATGAAGAAAGTAAGAAAAAAAACATAACCGTCATAAAAATCAAGGATTTATTTTTTTCAATGTTTGAAATATAAGTAAAAAACAAGTAACTAGGCATTTTAAAATACAAATTAAACAAAGCGATGGAACTTATTGAAACAAGTTAAACAAAAATATGGTTCATTTGGACATTCTTTACAAAACGTTGCTACTTTGCAAGGCAGTCAACGTGTTAATTATAATTTATTTTTCACTGATAGACAGCTTCGCTTATACTAAGTTCCATAGTCTGTATTTTTACCTTTTGACCACCACAGTCATGTATACAGGATGGGGACGACGATACGACAAAAAATTAAAATACTGGTAATACTAGTTCATAAGAATATTTTGAAACTATCAAACAAATCCTAAAAACGAAATTCAAAAAAGAAGTTCAGACATACTAAAGAGCATATAAATGTAACCAAAATAAAACACCATAATTATGAAATATTGGTTTTCTAACTTGTGAGAAGAGCGGCCACTTGTGGCGTCATAATTTAATATTATTAATAACTAATATTTTTTCAGGTGGAACTCTGGAAAAAATACATAACCTGGGAGCGTTCGAACCCTCTTCGTTCCGAGGACACAGCTCTGGTGGCCAGACGCGTCATGTTCGCCATAGAACAGTGTCTACTGTGCCTGGCCCACCACCCAGACGTGTGGCACCAAGCTGCGCAGTTCTTGGACCACTCTGCCAAGCTGCTACAGGAAAAGGGGGTGAGTAGTTAACGGGATAAGTACAGTCACGAGTATAAATATGTATACAGATTGAAATATTCAAAAGCAATTTTCTCGTGAAAAAACTATTTCAACTTATAAATAAAACCTATGTTATAGTAGTTTGGGATTAAAAATACCCTATTTGTAACCCAATAACATTTCAATCAACAGTTTAGGAGAAAATCAGTTTAGAATGAGACCAACTGTGTACATGTTTTTGCTTGTGATATACAGTCAGCAAAAGAATTGAGTATGCAGGTCATCAGAAATGGTTGAAGTTTACTTACAAACGGATGGATGTTTTCGAATGAAATTTCATTAAATCATTGAAACGTTTATTCTCTATTATTTTATTCAATAAACATCAATCGGTTTCTAAGTAATCTTTAACTATATTTGACGACCCTGCATACCTATTTCTTTTGCTGACTGTATACGGTCACCCATCCCAGCCTCTGGTATTACAGATGTTCATAGGCGGCGAGCAAGAACTAGTTACATAAGGTGTAGGGTGTGGCGCTTTTCTGGTGGTTGCCACTGGTTATTCTGGCTCACAAAAGTTGCAGTGGTTAGGGAACATAGAGTAGCGGCCTTGTAAAAAAAAATGTCGAGCTCTTGCTAGGAAACGACTATTATTTTTTGTTGTGAAAAATCACTGTTTATAGTAGCCCTCAAAGTAACGCACGCAGAACATTGTGCATTTTTTAGGGTTCTGTACCTCAAAAGAAAAAAACGGAACCCTTATAGGATCACTTTGTTGTCCGACTGTCTGTCAAGACCCTTTATCTCGGGAACGCGTGGAGGTATCAAGTTGAAATTAAAACCATATACTCAAGTCTACGGTCCCTTGATACTGTAAAAATCAACCCTCTAATGTTAACGTGAAAAATAGATACGGCCGTTTATGTCGCAAAAAACGCATTTATAATATTAAGTAGATTAGTATAGAAGTATGGATATGTACCGTACCCAAGAAGAGGCCTTCCCATCTGGCCCCCACTTTCCGACATGTATCTGTTCCAATCACTGACCAACTTGAGCTTCTTGGCGTTACTTTGACGTCGAATCTTAACTTTGTGTCATTTATTGAATCCAAGGCCAAACTAGCTGCCAAAAAGCTGGAAGTCCTCGCAAAGGTGCGAAAGTACTTCACGTCAGAACAGCTGCTCAACTTATACCAAGCACAAGTTCGATCGTGCATGGAGTACTGTTCGCACCTTTGGGATGGATCAGCAAAATACCAACTGGAGGCGTTGGAAGTCATTAATAGACGTGCTAAGAGGCTCATTAACAACGACTCCCTGGTTAGGGCTAAGCTCCAGAAGCCTTAAACATCGCCGCACCGTTGCTAGCCTTTCGGTCTTATATCGGGTACATTTCGGAGAGTGTGCTTTGGAATTGCACAATTTAATTCCTCCATCCCCATTCCATCATCGGACGAGCAGAGATACGGCGAAGCGTCACCGCTATATGGTTGAAGTTCCACGGTCTCGAACCAAGCGCTTTGACTCCACATTTATTGTGCGAACTGCCAGACTGGAATTCCCTGCCCACCTCTTTGTTCCCCGATAAGTATAATCTGGGTATCCTCAAGGCACGAGTGAACCGGTTCATCCTAGGTAAGCGTGTTCCAACTTAGGCCGCATTATCACTTAAGATCAGGTGAATTGTGGTCAAACGCAAGCCTATTTGATAATAAAAAAAAAAACTTCAAATATGTACGGAACCCTCGGTGTGCGATTCCGACTCGCACTTGTTTTTTATAAAACGTTGCCCCACACTTGGAATTACTCCTGTATCGTGGATTTGCGTTTACAAACATAAACTCATACAGAAACGACCAGACGCGGAACAATTACCTGTATTCAATACAAATATTTGTTCTGTGCGGGAATCGAACTCGTGCCACGCAGCGCAGCAGCCGATCACTCAGCCACTGCGCCAACCGTGTCGTCAAAACAGTACAAAGATATAAAACAGTATTTTCATAAAAAAATCTGTTGGAATTTCGGCCTTTAAATTCTTCATAACCAGAGGGTTCCTAGGTGCAGTCCAGAAAAATGACCTCAATGATGGAAAGAACTTCTTTTGGCTTCGTTACTATCTTTTCACACACGTTATAATAAAGGCGCTCCCTCACTTGGAGCATTCGCGTGTAATGTAACGTTACAGAGTCGAGCATTGCATCAGTGAGGGAGAAAAACTGAGCATTACAGTGCACAAACTGTAATTATACAATGTACATTGTACGTACATATACGCGAATGCTCGTCAGTCAGGGAGGTAGTATTGTAATGTAATGCTCAAAGTCGAATCTATATGTTACATTGCACGCGAATGCTCCCGGTGAGGGAGCGCCTTATCAATAACATTTCACCACTCAGGACTCGAACGCCGCCCGTCTGTTCTCTGACGAAGCTGCGGCGGTGTATGAGCGTGCTACAAGCGGACCTCTGAAGCAATCCACGCTGTTACACTTCGCGCATGCCGACTATGAAGAGAGCAGATTACATTATAATAAGGTAAGTTTGAACATGACTTGGTCCATGAATAAGTAAACGGTTCTCTTTAACCGTTTACTTGTTCATAGACAAAACCAAATTCATTAATTCCATAATCTTCATAACATGTGCAAGGTTTCTATGAAGCTGTTTTTTTCTTTACATTTTCAATGTATGATTGCATTATGAACGGCCAAAATTCAGATGAATATCTGGCAAAAAAGCAAATTTTCAGACGTGTTTCCTGAACATGTATCTTAAAAAAAAAATCGTTACATGGAGCCTGTACTCCATTTACAATAAGATTAGACTTTAAAACAAACCTTTTTTACAGTCCCTTCAACCGATTTTGACTTCTATTCCGTAGACATTAGACGCAAAAAAGTGGTTACAATAACAACTGTTTACTGCATCTGCCATTTGTCATGCCACCAACGCAATATAAATCAAAATCGGTTGAACGGACTGTAAAAAAAGTTTGTGTATATGTCTAATCTTATTGTAAATGGAGTATAAGGTACCCGTATGTTAAAAATATTTGGAGGAAAAATTGTTTTAACGTCGTAATCACGTACGGGTGGTCTTATTGAAATTATTTATTGAACTTTGACTTTGAAGGGACATTGACACATCATTTTACCATGAATCCGGTGCTTGATTACCTCCCAGCGATAAAACTTTTCACTCACATTCAAGTTTTTTGAAATGTATGCTACAAAAGACCGCGACTATAGTTTTGCGTATTATTTTGTACTAGGTGCACCAAGTATACACCAGATATTTAGACATGGAGGACATTGACCCGACTCTGGCGTACGTACAGTATATGAAGTTCGCGCGCCGAGCTGAGGGCATCAAGTCAGCTCGGACCGTGTTCAAGAGAGCCAGGGAGGACCCGAGGTAACTGCTTACATTTCAGGATCTATTAATTAACCTCTTGAGCGCCACGTGTACGGCACGTCGGGTATAACCATGAAGATAAATAGGTATAAATGGAGCCAACACTTAGAACAAAAGCTTGAAACCCACTGTGGGCTGATGCTCTCTTTCTGAATGCATACATAAGAACGAGACAGTGATATGTGTTTTCTTTATCTTATGTATGCATTCAGAAAGAGAGCATCTGCCCACAGTTGGCTTCACTTAGGTATTTAGAATGTTGCCTCCACTTTTATCTATAAGCTTCTTGGGTATAACTGACAAATGAAAACGTGCACAACACGCCACCACCATCATCATCATCATTTCAGCCGAAAGACGTCCACTGCTGGACATAAGCCTCCCCCTATACATAGGACATAGGATCTAGGAAACGTTGGTTAGTAGTATGTATTATTTGCGATAGATGTCGCCACACTATAAATAAACATGCATACTTACTAATGGATATATCTTAATGCCTACATGCATTGGCCAAGCAAAGCGATTACGGCTGAATCCCCCTTGAGGGGGACCCATGCCCAGCAGTGAACATTTTTAATTTTTTAATAAACTTATTTTTTATACTGATATATTTTAAAATTTCATAAATTATGTATATTATCGAGTTAAAGGCAACGTCCTCTAATATTTAACTTACTGTATAACCTTCCGTCCCGCTTAGATCCCGCTACCACGTTTTCGTAGCCGCAGCACTGATGGAGTACTACTGCTCGAAAGACAAGAACATCGCCTTCAGGATCTTCGAGCTGGGACTGAAGAAGTTCTCACATATTCCGGAGTACGTGCTGTGCTATATCGACTATCTGTCGCATCTTAACGGTGAGTAATATATATCAAGTAGAGCTGTGTCAATCGTTCATTTTCAGTGATTCGATCATTCAAGTATTGGTTCATGCCACGACCCGGGTCATTTCAATCGTTCGATCACTGGTTCAATACTGAATCAGTAAACCACACAGATCAAACCATTGATTGAACGAAATTACTTTGGTACAATCAATCGTTTGCTTTGTGTTGGTCTGTATTCGCGCTCACTTGTTATTGGTCAGTTTTCTACAAATCTGCAACAAGATAAGTTGAAAAGGGTCTGTCGATTGGGAGCGATTGGTTGAATCGTATCATTGAATAAATGAAAATGAATTATTACAATCTTAGATCGACGATTGGTGAACCGGATCATTGAAAACGAACGATTGCAATCATCAATACTTCTACGCGACCCGGCTAACATAGTCGTCTTAACTATGTCATTTTAGCTTAGCAAATAATATCCTCGAGCAACTACGCATAGCAGATGGACTATCCACGAAATGTTACCAAAGAATTCTCGGTTATTTTGGTCACATTGCACGTCGGAAACGCAAAGTAGATGGGAAAATACCCCGGGGACGGTCACCTAACCGTTGGTCAGACCAAGTAGCCGCCCTCACTGGGCTCTGTTATTACAACCGCGCTGAGAGAAACAGAGAACCGATTTGAGTGGAAAAGCGTCATATTTAAAGCCACAAAGGCCTTTCTGGGACACGGTCTTTAGTGATGAAGACGAAGACTGACTTAGGGCTGGTTTGAATACAAGCTTACCGGCTGCCATTCGTAGATCCTTGACAGTCGTTACAAGTCCAGAAGCCAGAAAATCTGACCACCAGTCTTACTTAGGGGTATCGTGTTACCCAATAACTGGGGGTCTACTCTCTTTCTTCGAAACGAAACTTCGCAAACGAACGAAATATAAACGAAATTTCGTTACTGACCCTACTCTATTTTATTTTCGGACACGCATATGAAGTTCGGATCCATAGACAATTTTCGTGAATGAATGGAAGATGAAATAGAAATAAGATGTTATATCTCGTTCTTTATTTTTGAATTAAAAAAAAAAGTAAAAAAACATACAGCACAAGAAATATTTAATAAAATATTTCTTGTTTTAATCATGCAGAAAATATAAACATACAGATACAATAGGGTATTTTACTCTATACGAGAAAAAAATTATAAATATGTTATTGAGACAGTTTAAGCATAAAGCAGTCGGGAAATGTAAGTTTTAGTTCATAAAATAACAAAACAAAATTTTAAATTCAATTCAAAGTTTTCAGTATTTTTAATCTGTTATATAACACTGTGAAATAGTAGCGGCCATGTTATTACGCCGTACGGCTGTGTAAACAAAAAATTGACAACTGTCAGTCAACCGATTGGCGTATTATAGGCTTTGTACTTTTATTATTTTCGTTACCAACGTATTTTTTTCATTATTACACCTATTACAAAATATGCTTTTAATTATTTTTAAATGATATACAATTATCATATTTAATATGAGCTCATTCGATACAAAACGAACTGACGTCATTTACGCTGAGCAATATGGCGTTCAGTAAGAGGCGTTTTCGTCAAATTACGCGCGAAAATTGAAAATTTAAAATTTAGATGCATTTTTATGGCACTTATCGATTGAATAAAAATTTTGTGTTTTTTTTTTGGTGGCATATTAGCACTACAGAATTTCATTGAAACACTTTTCAAAAACGGGTGTAATACCCTATTTTTTTTAATACTTTTCTTAAGTTTTTTTTTTTTTTTCTTATTATGTATGTTCGGGCATAGCTCTGTTATATATAGACGGATTCGCAAAATTCTTTTTTTGTTCGAAAGGGGCTTATTCAGAAATGGTCCCATATAAATTTTACAAAAATTGATTCAGCCCTTTTTGAGAAAATCAACAAATCCCCAAAAAAATTACTTAGGTTAGCTTAGTTTTAGTTTCTTCAATCTTTGGAGGATTTACAATCTCTTCTAAGTGTGTCGCCGTTTCTTAATGGATTTGGATGTTAAGGCAACACTAAAAAGCGAAAAATAAAAAGGTTTTCACAAAAAAGAAAACCGCGTTCAAAAACTAAAAAGTGATAAATAACTTTAGCACAGAACATACATTACTTTACTTTCGGAAGTAGGTGGCAAACAAAACAACAAACTCAAAGCCACCGCCACCGACTTCCGAAAGTAAAGTAATGTATGTTCTGTGCTAAAGTTATTTATCACTTTTTAGTTTTTGAAGGCGGTTTTCTTTTTTGTGAAAAAACTTTTTTACTAACACTGAACGTATCGGCTCTTCTTAATAATAACCATTTACATTTTCAGTTTAAAATGGCTATATTATATTTCTTACAAACTCTAAGTCGGGAATTCAACTAAGTAATAATAAATTGATTATGCAGGCGGCGCCGGTTTCTTTTACGCTCTAAGCGTTCTGCACGAAGAGCAGCTTGGATCAAAAGCACTCTTGTTTTTTCAAGCAATTTTCTTACCAAATGTACGCTAACGAAAATTAAAAGGTAACACTTTTGGTGTCGGCAATTTGAGGTTAAAATTCCGAACAATCATCTGTCAAAATGAAATTTCGGTCGGAATACTTATGAATTAGAGTAGGTAATATATTATTAATTATTAATTAATTATTATTATTATTATTTAATCATACTCTCTGTACAACTGATATGACGCTGCTGCCAATCCTCAGGTCAAAAACCCTCAGTTGTAAGCATACTGTCTGTACAGACAGTATGCTTACAAATAAATAATTTCATTTTAATGGAATGTTTCACTGGAATGTTTGCCGAGAACAGGGTCGACGGCTTCTATGCTGTAATTCGTAGGCTTAGTGCGACATTTCACGAATAATTTTGTTTTGAAATAATATTGTGACTACATACCTGATGGATACCTGACATAATTTAATTGAACCTATATAATCGAATCAAATTTTATTTAATAATTCAAGCATCGTTGCAATAATAATTCAATAAATAAACATATTAATCTATACTTATATTATAAAGCTGAAGAGTTTGTTTGTTTGTTTGGTTGAGCGCGCTAATCTCAGGATCTAATGGCTCGATTTGAAAAAATATTTTTGTGTTGGATAGTCCATTTACCGAGGAAGGCTACAGGCCCATGCTAATCCGGGTCGGGTCGCTATATATAATAAATTGTATGAGTTATAATCTGTGGGTGTATGTAAACTCTGTTGACTTGCTTGAAATAAAGATTTATTATTATTATTATTTTTTATCCCACCGCTACCCTCAGAGGATAACAACACCCGGGTGCTGTTCGAACGCGTGCTATCCTCGGGCAGTCTCAAGCCGGAGAGTCAAGTGGACATCTGGAACAGATTCCTGGAGTTCGAGTCCAACATCGGAGACCTCGTCAGTATTGTCAAGGTGGAGAAGAGGAGGCAGGCTGTTCTGGAAAAGGTATGTTTTCACTATTTTATTTGTTTTGACGTGAATAAGTGTTTAAATTTGGTTCCATAGTGTCAGGCAATTCAGGAGGGGTTTGTAACTAAGGGACCATCTCCACGAGCGTAAAAATCGCGGCGATATTATAGTCATGCCACGTATATCTATACACTCTCTTAGAACGTGTCTACACACGGCAATGTTATCGATGCGATGCGACGAGTGGCATTAAGACCCGACGATAGGAATCGCTTCAATTCTCTCGCTCGTTGAGACGGCCCCTAAATAAAAGCCGTACAAACCGATCTGTCATAGTTACGCTACGCTTGTCGCGGTCGGTCGGTGGATGGGTGACCATCCATTTCATACCGGAACCTTCTGTACCTCGTAAACACGTAAAGCTGTTGGTCCTGGCTGACTTTTGTCGGTCGTTATGGGTAGTCAAGACCAAGGGGTACCGTGTTACCCAGTAACTGGGTTGTGGAGGTCAGAAAGGCAGTGGCGTCATGTAAAACACTGGTATTCAGCTGCATCCTGTTGGATTGGAAGCCGACCACGACATAATTGGGAAACGGTTATGCAGGGAGGGAGGGTAGTCTCATAGTAATGTAAATTATCGAACAAAATTATATAAAGAACTAGCTGATGCCCGCGGCTTCACCCGCTTAACAAATAATTTACTGTAATTTTTCTCTTGTATCACTCTTTCACTTAAAAAAACCCGCATCAAAATCCGTTGCGTAGTTTTAGAGATCTAAGCATACATAGGGACAGACAGACTTTGTTTTATAATATGTAGTGATACACGCGTATTCCCTATTCTACGCTATAGTCTAATAGAAGTCTACACTGGTGGTCTATGGCTGGTAGTCTGGGGTCTATGGGTCTGGTTGGTAGTAGGTTATATGTATACTTAACTTAAGGTATTTTTCTATGGGTCTTTGTTACCTGAAAATAAATGGTCTATTATTATTATTATTATAATTGCCACCCTTTTGTTACACAGATCAAAGAGTTTGAGGGCAAAGAGACGGCTCAACTTGTTGACAGATACAAGTTCCTCGATCTTTATCCGTGCAGCATCGCCGAGCTCAAGTCTATAGGATACACAGAGGTAAGTAAATCGTTCGTACGACTCGATGAGCGCATGGAGAAAAATAAACGTAAATTCGATTTATTTATTTATTTTATTTCGACGATACGGTTGGCACAGTGGTTGAGCAATTGACTGCTGCGCAGCGCGTTGCGGGTTCAAATCCCGCCCAGGATAATCATTTGTGTGATGAGCACTTGTGTTTGCCTTGTGTCTGGTTGTTGTTTATCTATATAAGTATGTATTTTGAAATATATATGTATATGTATGTCTACTTCCTAGCGACCTATATTTTTTTTTAATTTACACTTAAGTTAATCTGTGGACAGTGCTGTGGGCTGCATTATTACTTATGTATCACTGGTTCTCCATAATTATGTTAATATCATATAATGCAGCTGTTTACTGTTCCTCTTTTAATATAATGAAATAAAATGTATGTGATGGAAAATGAACTGAACACAAAACCTCTATAGTTCTACGCGCACTACTTCATGTCAATCATTTCTTTGTCTATGCATCTCTCTTGTTCTGGACTCTGATGTGTGCTATCAATATTTTGTTTCATAGTAAAAATAAAAGTTTATTTCAAGAGCCTTGCTTTACTTTCATCAGGTTATAGGCCCAGCAGGCAGCACGCTTCCACTGCGCTAGAATATCAGCTGTCTGACACCCATAGTATAGAGTCTCCCTAATTTGGGGTCAGATGGCGTTGTGTGAAATGTCCCCACATATTAATATTATTATTTTTTTATGGAAAGAAGCATTTAAGAGCAGCCGACCTTTCATAATTCCCATACAAACGCTCGTACGTGATTATGGCGTTATAACAATTGTTCCTCCAGATATTTCAAATACACGTAACTTGTGATTTATATCAAGGTTTCCATGAAATCAAAAATAAACTTTTGAGAAATTAATTCAGTAAAGACGTTTGAAAATCAGTTTTTTTGCACAAACTTTATCTGAACTTTGGCCGTTCATGTACTCATACATTGAAAAAGTAAAGAAAATACGTCATATAAACCTTGCACATGTAATGGAGATTCTAAATTACATTTTTAGCAAAAACTTGTAAGGCTATTTCAATAACACGTATTTCTTGGAACAAGTTTTGTGAAATCTCCGCGCGCCAATTTTCGTGTGATGTTATCGTGTTGTCCACTCACTCGTTTGTTTTCGAACATTGTGTTGGATTAAACAAAAAAAAACCGATAGGCCGGCCGGGAAGGCCGGGCGCCCTTCCCCATCGAACGAACTTCAACGCGAGCGTGATTGTTTTTTTTTTTGTTTCAACCAACGCAAAGCTCGAAAACAAACGAGTGAGTGAGAACGCGATAACAAAACAGGAAAATTGGCGCGCGAAAATTTCACAAAACTTGTTCTAGGACATACGTGTTTTTGAAAAAGCCTTACAAGTTTTTGGTAATAATGTTTGTAATTTAGAATCAGCATTACATGTGCAAGGTTTGTATGAAGCTGTTTTTTTACTTTTTCAATGTATATGTATTTGAATGCATTATGAACGGCCAAAGTTCAGATAAAATTGTGCTAAAAAGCTTATTTTCGGACGTGTTTACTGAATTAGTTTCTCAAAAAAGTTTATTTTTGGCTTCATACAAACCCAGATTTTAGCCACAAGATACCTGGGTGTTAAAAATATTTAGGAAATAATTTGTTATAACGCCGTAATCGCGTACGAGCGTTTGTATGGGAAATACGACGGGATGGGCGCTCTTAAGAAGTTATCCCGGAAACAAAAACGGATTTTTAGATAGTTTTTTTTTATAGTTATTTTTAACCGTGAGATGTTTAACGTTCGTTAAATGTAACGGGTTGTTTCATGATGACTTAAAAATCCGTTGGCCAAGTTATTCAAAAAGAGAGTCCATAATATTTAGATGTTTTACGGTAACTGTTTGAAAACACAAAATTACGTTGACTGGTGGATGAAGCCTCGGTTATGGTAATAATAACTTTTAAACGTACGTTAAGGTCACCATTTTGTGAAATAACCCATTTTTGGTACAGACAGGTTTGACGACAGTTAGCGCCATTTTTGACTATTACCCGTCAGTAAAGTATAGTTGAAACAATCCGCCCTTAGACGTGTTTTTTTTCTGTGTACAGGTGGCATCCATGTCTAACAAATCCTGGGCGCTGGGCGGACCTCTGGCGGGAATATCACCTGAACTAGCAGCCGTTATACTTGGACAGAAGTATGTATGACAAACCTTTTTTACTAAGTAAACAGCCATCTTCAAAATTATCATGGCGAGATCCATACATTCATTTGTATGAAAAAAGGAGGGTTGAAAATATTTTTCAAAGTGGAGAATACATTACCAGGCGTAGATTGATGTAGGTACTTACCATATTTTTAATAATAATTAAAATATTTTAAAATTAAAATAAATAAATTAAGTTAGTTTGGAAGAAGTTTAGTAATGACTTTGAACATATCAGTGTAAAAAACTAAATTAGCGACTTTGACCTTCAATATCTCTAGAAGTATGTCCTAGATGAAAAAAAGTGATCCCAGCAATTGGTACAATATGTGGTTTAAATATCGGTCACTAAGGGTGTTACCAGACCGATAAATGTACGACGGTATCGATCGATGGTAGAATTGATGAGTCGATGTCGATCGATAGTTTCTACCAGACCAATCGATCTCTCGTCGATTGACGGCATCGATCGATGGTAGAATGGATTAGTCGACGTCGATCGAGCTGCTTGATTAGCCGCACCGCGCGCCGTCCTGCCCCATTATCACCTGCTGCCCGCCTGCGCCCCGCGCGCTATCTACCTGGCCTGCGCGTCCTCTTGTAAATACATTTCGAAAGAAACTGATGGATTATAGCCGGGATTAATTGATCAACGTCGACCGATGCCATCGACCGGCAATCGATCGATTGGTTATTCGAACGGTATCCGTCGATCAGCCAAAGCTACCACATCAATCAATCAACGATCGATTGGTGTGGTAACACCTTAACGCTAATATTGTGATAATATAATCTAAAATCGTTTTTACAGAGATAACGACCCAAACAAGGACATAGCTCGTCCGGACACGAGTCAGATGATACCGTACAAGCCCAAGGTCAACCCGCTGCCCGGAGAACATCCCATTCCAGGTACAGTATCCCCCCACTCACTCCCGCTAAGGACGCGTTTCCACCAGAATTGTGCGAGCGAGGGATGTGTGTGATAGTGACCAATGACATCACTTGATTGTCATAGCACAGTATAAGTATTAGTACTACCGTACAGTAGCGACACACTCCGCCTCCCTCTGAAACAGTTCCTCACCTCTCCCCGCGTCGAACGACTAGCTCTGGAAATTGCATTTTTGTTCGCGCGGCGCGTAGACACGCACACTCACGCACGTATCTGTATAGTCCATTATTTTAGTATTAGTGTAGGCAATTATATCGTTTCGTTTCTATGGAGTGTCGCGGGTGTGGTCATAGCTTGTACTAAACTAGCGCTGTAATTGTCTAGTTTCACAACATTCCTCGCTACACATCTTCGCATGTCTGGTGAAAACGCTGCCTAATTCGTGAGTTGGGTACTTAACACCATGAAGATATAGGTATAAATGGAGCCAACACTTAGAACAAAAGCTTGAAACCAACTGTGGGCTGATGCTCTCTTTCTGAATGCATACAAAAGAACGAGACAGGGATATGTGTTTTCTTTATTTTATGTATGCATTCAGAAAGAGAGCGTCTGCCCACAGTTGGCTTCACTTAGGTATTCAGAGTGTTGCCTCCACTTTTATTTATAAGCTTCTTGCTTAACACCAATATCAATTAATATACTTTTTATGAGCTGTCAAAACACGATGCTCCCATAGATTTTGTATGACGATAGTAAATGTGACATGTTTTTTGCTAACTCAATCGACTAGCTATTCATTGACTTCAAAGCAAGTAAAAATCTATTTTTACTGTCACAATTTTATTAGTTATGGGAATAAATATAATGACCACCAAAAATAGTAAATGATCACTAAATCTTAGTCACCAAATGACCACCAAAAATAGTAAATGATCACCAAATCTTAGTCACCAAATGACCACCAAAAATAGTAAATGATCACCAAATCTTAGTCACCAAATGACCACCAAAAATAGTAAATGATCACCAAATCTTAGTCACCAAATGACCACCAAAAATAGTGAATGATCACCAAATCTTAGTCATTAAATGACCACCAAAAATAGTAAATGATCACCAAATCTTAGTCACCAAATGACCACCAAAAATAGTAAATGATCACCAAATCTTAGTCATTAAATGACCACCAAAAATAGTAAATGATCACCAAATCTTAGTCACCAAATGACCACCAAAAATAGTAAATGATCACCAAATCTTAGTCACCAAATGACCACCAAAAATAGTAAATGATCACCAAATCTTAGTCATTAAATGACCACCAAAAATAGTAAATGATCACCAAATCTTAGTCACCAAATGACCACCAAAAATAGTAAATGATCACCAAATCTTAGTCATTATTTTTGGTGGTCATTTACTATATCTGGAGGTTCGTTAAACATTAAAATGGTGTTAAATGTTGGTGATCATTTACTATTTTTGGAGGTCATTTACTATATCTGGAGGTTCGTTAAACATAAGCCAGCGTCTCGCCTCGTGTTAATGCCATCATAAAGTTTGCCTTGGGTTGTTTATACCGTCATCACTCAATCAATCAAGATGTCTCTTTGGTCTTGTGATTGCAGGACTGCTGAGTGTGGGATGTTGGGTTCGATTACCAGGTCGGGCAGTGTTATTTAGTTTTTCATTAAGAATTTCTAAAGTAACAGCCCGGAGTTTGGAAGAAGTTCCTCGGAAAGCTTCGCGATCAACGGCTTCACATTGCCGTTGATCCTGTACTTGATCTCTCCCCTGCCGTATCGGATTGCCGTCACATCGTACACACACACACACACACACACACACACACACACACACACACACACACACACACATACACACACGCATACGTACACCACATGCACACATAGATTGATTTTATTGTTCATTGTTCGTTCTGTATTTTGTCTGACAGTCTAAAATTAACCTATTTTGGGAAATGAGGGCTGATTGTCCTTAACACAGGTTACTACGTAACCTAGCTAGGACATAAGATCGTATTATTACTTACTTATCTTACCTGTAATTTATTCCTATGTGTCTTCCTACCTTGTAACAGACTACCACTTTTTTGTGAAATAAATAAATAATTATTATATCATCCTATGTGTCATCGGACTGTGAGAGCGAGGGAAGAGCGAGTACATCTTTTGTGATCTCTCCAAGGCATTTGATTGCGTCAATCACGACACATGACTTCTAAAACTTGAGTATTATGGACTAGGTCAACTTGCCCTTAGTTTAGCAAAATCTTATTTGAATAACAGACAGCACCGAATTCAAATAAATAAGGTGAATTCATATGATTTAAAAGTAGAAATGGGAGTTCCACAAGGCTCAATTTTAGGTCCTTTCCTCTTTTTAGTTTACATTAATGATCTTCTTGTCAGCTATTAGCAACCGTGGCGTTCAAAAGGTTTATAATATTTGTGTATGTTCCCAGGCGGCACGTTCCCGATGCCCCCGGCCGCGGCCCACCTGTGCACACTGATGCCCCCGCCCACCTGCTACCGAGGACCCTTCGTAGCTATCGACAGGATGATGCAACTGTTCAATAGGATCTCCCTGCCTGACAAACGTGAGTACATATACTACTGTTTCTGTAACAATTCCCCCGGTTAAGAGCGCCCATCCCCATCGAAGGAACTTCAACGCGACCGTGATTGAAAATTTTTTTGTTTCAACCGACGACGCAAAGCTCAAAAACAAACGAGTGGGTGAGAACGCGATAACATCACAGGAAAATTGGCGCGCGAAAATTTCACAAAACTTGTTCCAGGACATACGTGTTTATGAAAAAGCCTTACAAGTTTTTGCTAAAAGTGTTTGTAATTTAGAATCTACATTACATGTGCAAGGTTCCTATGAAGCTGTTTTTTACTTTTTCAATGTATGAGTGCATTATGACCGGCCAAAGTTCAGATAAAATTGTGCAAAAAAAGCTGATTTTCGAACGTGTTTACTGAATTTGTTTCTCAATAAAGTTTATTTTTGGCTTCATACAAACCTAGATTTAAACCACAAGATACCTATGTGTTAAAAATATTTGGAAAATAATGTGTTATAACGCCGTAATCGCGTACGAGCGTTTGTAAGGGAAATATGACGGGTTGGGCGCTCTTAACTCTGGGAGAAGTGAGGTGTCATCCGACACTGCTAGAGTCATCACAATTTTACTGACTTTTAAGAGCGTGTATTCGATTCGTGACGAAATCTTCATGCTTTCACGTTTTGCCCAGAGCAATATCGTAATGATGTGAGCAGATTATTTAAAGACAATTACAGTTTTAGAAAGATTAAGTCTTGCTTTAGGGAACTGCAGAGTAAAAGTATAAGTTTTAATTATGGTTTTTTAAAGCGAAGACAATCCTTTCATAGCGTTTTACGAAAGTAGACGTCAGAGTTAACTTTCAGGACGAATTCAACCATTACTATGCTAAAACATTATGTTTTATGCGTTTTTCCAACAGGATAATATACAGTCTCAAAGTACATAACAGAGCCAAAATTACGAAAATAATACTATTAGATGTTAAAAAACAGTATTAAGTACAAAATCGGTTCACTTTAACAATTTTTTTTCACCAGTATTTGAATAAAAATATAACTGATATATTTATTTTATGAAAATCACTTAACTCATTTATTTTAGACAATTATTTTAAAAGCACTGTAGAGCCTCGCGCGCTTTCGTTTGCCGATCAATTTCAATGGTTTGTGCTTATTTCGTGCGTATTTTTTTTTCTGATGCACACAAACAGACCATTGTATTGTACTAGTGTGTGTCAATGCTGCTACGCCGTTCTAGCATTCGTTTAGATTTAGAGCTGCGCTAAATCGAATACGCGCCTTTAAGGGCGCCCATCCCGTCACATTTCCCATACAAACGCTCGTACGCGATTACGGCGTTCTAAAAAATTATTTCCTAAATATTTTTAACACCCAGGTATCTTGTGGTTAAAATCTAGGTTCGTATGAAGCCAAAAATAAACTTTATTGAGAAAATAATTCAGTAAACACGTCCGAATTTTATCCGTCACAATTTTATCTGAACTTTGGCCGTTCATAATGCACTCATACATTGTAAAAGTTAAAAAACAGCTTCATACAAACCTTGCACATGTAATGGTAATTCTATATTACAAACATTATTACCAAAAACCTGTAAGGCTTTTTCAAAAACACGTATGTCCTGGAACAAGTTTTGTGAAATTTCCGCGCGCCAATTTTCCTGTGATGTTATCGCGTTCTCACTCACTTTCTATCACGCTCGCGTTGAAGTTCGTTCGATGGGGAAGGGCGCTCTTAAGAACATTTGCATTCTTTTCAGTATCAATCTGTCAAAATACCTCTTATTTATCTTAATTTTCTGATTTTGAATAATGAGATTGCAACTAGATTTTCAGCGTACAGTCAGCAAAAGAGACAGGTATGCAGGGTCGTCAGATATAGTTAAAGTTTACTTATAAACCGATGGATGTTTTTGAATAAAATAAAATTAATAGAGAATAAACATTTCAATGTTAAATTTCAATCGAAAACACCCATCGGTTTTCGAGTAAACTACAACCATTTCCGATGACCTGTATACCTATCTCTTTTGCTGACTGTACATATTTAATAGGGTATTACCAAAAAAAAACACAAAATTTTTATTCAATCGACAAGTGCCATAAAAATGCATCTAAATTAAAAATTTTCAAATTTCGCGCGTATTTCGACGAAAACTCCTCTTACTGGACGCCATATTGCTCAGCGTAAATGACGTCAGTTCGTTTTGTATCAAATAAGCTCATATTAAATATGATAATTGTATATCATTTCAAAATTATTAAAATCATATTTTGTAATAGGTGTAATAATGAAAAAATTACGTTGGTTAAGAAAATAATAAAATTACAAAGCCTATATTACGCCAATCGGTTGACTGACAGTTGATAATTTTTTGTTTACACAGCCGTTCGGCGTAATAACATGGCCGCTACTATTTCACGGTGTTTTTTTACCGGTTTTAAAATACTGAAAACTTAAAAATTTGTTTTGTTATTTTATGAACTAAAACTTACATTTCCCGACTGCTTTATGCCTAAACTGTCTCAATAACATAGTTATAGATTTTTTCTCGTGTAGAGTAAAATACCCTATTACGTGAATTGACCTTCTGTTCTCTTCCCAGCGCCTGCTCCCACACAAGAGAACGGCTGCGACACCAAACTGTTCGACCTGGCGCGTTCTGTGCACTGGATCGTTGACGACGAGGGAATCACCACTGTTGCTAGCAAGGTATGATATTTCACAAGTAATTTGGATCACATGGGCCAATGTTATTGGAGATTAGGCAAGTACTACACTACCAAGTACTAGCGAAGTAGTAGTATATAGTCTGTTGTATATTGTGGAATGCAATATAGTGTACTATCTTTTGCCCGCGACCTCTCCCGCGTGAATGTCGGTTATCGTGGATGCAGACGAAGTCGCGGATTAAAAAGTAGCCTATGTCCTTCCCCTGGGTTCAAGCTATATTTGCAAGCTGTTTCATCGTGAAACCGTAACAGACAGAGTTAGGCCGCATCATCACTTAAGATCTGGTGAGTTGCGGCCAAACGCAGGCCTATAACAATATACAGGGTGTCCGGTAATTAATGGATAACCTTGAAATGGCTTATTGTAGAACTTATGGCCATTCAGAAAAAAATAGGAAAAAAAAATACGAAAAAAGAAATCATTTCATTTTCATTTTTTTTTTCTAGAAATGTTTTTTTTAATATATAAGCCATTTCAAGTTTATCCATTAATTACCGGACACACTGTATAAAAAAATTTCGCATTTATAATATTAGTATGAGAGAGAATGGGCAGCAGCGTTCTCTCTGCCTTTGTAACAACCATACTGCGATTGCCAATCCGCCTGCCAAGCCTGGAGGCCTATGTCCAGCAGTGGACGTCTTTAGGCTGAAATGATGATGATGATGATGATGGATTGCATTACACAATATACAACAGAATGGTAGAATATTATGAACCCACTAGACAATTGTAACACATTATAGTAAACTGTTCTTTCTTTCTTTACATGCTTAGATGGTAAGTACAATTTGGAAAGATAAAGAGGAATAAGGAGATATTATACACCTTATAATAAACTGTTCTTTCTTTTTTTACATGCTTAGATGGTAAGTACAGTTTGGAAAGATAAAGAGGCAACAAAAATGGGGCTCTATCCTTACCCTTTACTGATCATATAAACGTAATCAAAAGTAAAAAAAACGAAATCCCAAAATTGTCTACGAAAATGTATCATAATTGGTCATAATTCATTCAATTCATTCAAAAACTATTTATAAAGCAACTGCTTTTTAAATAGTTTATATAGAGCGGTGGTGACGTGTCCAACAGTGTTACATAAAAAAGTTAAACATTCAAAGCTCAGCTGTTTATAAACAAAAAGAGTTATTTTATACAGTACCTAGTTTACAACAAAACTATGCCCGCAAAAAACCTTATTTGTTATTCCGAATCAGATTCCATACCTTGCAAACTTTTAAAAACTCATCCGAGTCTAATTCTTTATTCATTTTGCATTTGTTTATTTATTCGGTTAATATTATTGTTATCACAAGCAATACGAGGAAAGAAAGATGCGTGCGCCTTCATCCGTTTAGTACTGCACTATATCAGAATGACCTTGACACCCATACGCCTATGACTATGACGACACAGAACAATTTCTATAGAAGTTTGTGGCGCTCGGGGCACTGACAACTAACAGTTTTGTAGAGATGGGAATATAATTATCGACAAGGATTGGTAAACAAAAATAACAACTATTTCATTCCGGACCCATCCGAAGGTCGAAATTGGTCAATTTTCTTTTTGTTATAAAGTCGTTAACTAAATTCATGTTTTACTGACCTCAAATTGTTTTCGATATTAGTATTTATTAAAAAATCCTAAAGGCGAAATGAAACTGAGATAAATTTCGAATTTTTCTTTTTGCTGATTTTAAGAAAAATGAGACATTCTTTTGTGTTTAAAAATACAAAAAAACGGGGCTTTAGACAGTGCTTTATAAAATAATAACAAGAAACAAAGTCTTTAAATAAAGTAAATTTATTTTTTAAGACTGCAAACTTTTAATGAAGTCGTGGCGCTGGTGGCACGGAAATCCGAAACTTCTATACATGTCCGTGGCGGTGAAAAGGTTAAAAATTAGTAGTGTATAGTGCATAAGTCGCACGCTCTATAATAAACTGACCGATTACGGTTTAGATCCAAAATGAGTTATGACAAGATGGTTATACAACAATGGCTAGACAGCATGAGACTTAACGGCATCTTAAAATTGAGTAGCGTTTCCGTATTTCGTCATGACAAAGAGATACCTTTAACGTCATCCATCCTTTTCTCGGTTTTTAGGGTTCCGTACCTCAAAAGGAAAAAACGGAACCCTTATAGGATCACTTTGTTGTCCGTCTGTCTGTCAAGACCCTTTATCTCGGGAATGCGTGAAGGTATCGAGTTGAAATTAAAACTATATGCTCAAGTCTAAGGTCCCATTGATGCTGTAAAAAACAACCCTTTACGTTAACGTGAAAAAAAGATACGGCCGTTTATGTCGCAATAAACGCATTTATAATATAAAGTAGATTAAAGTATGGATATGTACATACAAATATGTACGGAACCCTCAGTGGGCGAGTCCGACTCGCACTTGTCCGGTTATTTTTAAAAGTCTAGTTCCTAGAAGGAGTTATAACATTATAAACCATAAAACAGTAATTAGGCCAATGGCTGGGCCTAAGGCACCTTCAAATTAGTCGCGCGACAGCAGCGCTGCTTTGTAATTCCATATAAATAAAGTCGCGCGGTCGCAACGCGACTGATAGCACTGCTGTTTTTTTTCGGAATGGCATCTCGCAGGTCAATCTACGAGGTTGTCGGCTGCTTAACCGGACTTTCCTGTGGTGTGTGGGCCAGGGCAAAATAACTTACAAACTATGCGACTACACGCTAAGGGCATCCCCTGTGGGGTACGAACCTCGGCTTAGGGCGTCGCTGGGGGAGGACAGCAAAGGGACAGGCTGGATCAGATTTCCATTATTTAGGGACGAATTTAAAACTACAGGCTCAGCGAAGCGGGCTGACACGAGCAAGGGTCGGGGAGGGGATAGCGCTGCAGTCGCACGACTTTATTTATATGGCTTTACAAAGCAGCGCTGCTGTTGCGCGAGTAATTTGAAGGCGCCCTAAGTGTTGCCCTGATTGACGAATTTTTTTTTGCGATTTTCCAAATAAACTGGTTCTTTGAGTTAGGTCTGAGTTTTTAGCACGCGAAGTGTGTACGCAAAGACAGGTTCAGTCCTTCCCTCACTCCCATAGTCTGGTGGGACGGCGGACGGACCATCGCATGTTGGACAGCCAGCCATAGATTTTTGTAAAGTTAGCTGCAGATTGAACTAATATGTATTTTAAAAATCGACCAAGTGCTCGAACTAGCATATGAAGAGGTCCGTACCTACTATCGTACAATATAGGTACCGAGCAAAAGAACACCGAAAAGTCCTGTTTATTTTTGTTTTTATCAGGCCCATTATAATACACACTGTGCAAAGGAGTTGTTTCAAAATGTATGGAGCCTGGGCCCAGTCCTTGTACACCATACTTAATAATAGCGAACACATTTTAAATAGTTCTTACCTGTCCAATTACTTTAAAATACATAACTTTGCGAGCAGGTAAAACACAAGAAATTGCAACACACAACAAAAAAACAGTCATGGCTGTAAGCTGTTATTTTGATTGATTAATGACGTTTGACATTTATAATTCTGATTTGTGAATAACCAGGTAAACAGATGGGTAAGAAACATTGTTAAATTCAATAAATGAAAGGAAGGTTGTTATAAAGTACTCCAGAAACTAGAAACAAAACGAGAAGTGACTGAAGTGACACTGACAGCTGTCCGTTCTCTTTGACTGATGATGATCAATGGTCGTCGATATATGGTTTATAGAGTAGCTAAATCTGAGTGACGCCATGTTGAAAATCCATAAAAAATATTGTTAAATATCAATTTACTACCACAACAGTATACATTTAAATGAATTATTTCTATATTTCCCAGATTCTACGGATTTTTTTTTGTTTAAGTTGTGTACATAGACTGGGCCCATTATGAAACATGTCCATTCAAGTTCATACCTATAACGGTTCAAAAGATTCAACCCTCTGGCGCTGACAGACAGATCGACGGGCAGCAGAGCTTTAGTAATAAGGTTCTGTTGGGCACAGGTACGGAACCCTGAAAAGGAGGTCGTTACATTCGACGCTTCTTTCTATACCGAAACAAAATTTCAATTTTTGTACTACAAAAGCTACCTGCATCTAACTTCACATACACAAAGATCCGAAAAGCCTAGGTAACGTCATTATCATCATCAGCCGGAAGACGTCCACTGTTAAACAAAGGCCTCCCCTAAAACGAGGTTGCCATAATCCCCACGTTTGGCAGGCGTCTTGGGGATTGCAGTAAAGTTGTTAAGTACACGGAAGCCGCTGCTGACCAACTTCCGAAAAAAAAAGGTTTATTTTGGAACATACAAAACAGTTCGCAATAGTTACATATAAGGGAAAACGATGACAGCTGCAAAAGTTAATAACTGTGTCGCAGCTATCAACGCCCGTCTTAGCATTAAGGGCGCCCATCCCGTCATATTTCCCATACAAACGCTCGTACGCGATTACGGCGTTCTAACAAATTATTTCCTAAATATTTTAACACCCAGGTATCTTGTGGTTAAAATCTAGGTTCGTATGAAGCCAAAAATAAACTTTATTGAGAAAATAATTCAGTAAACACGTCCGAAAATCAGCTTTTTTGCACAATTTTATCTGAACTTTGGCCGTTCATAATGCACACCTACATTGAAAAAGTTAAAAAACAGCTTCATACAAACCTTGCACATGTAATGGTGATTCTAAATTACAAACATTATTACCAAAAACCTGTAAGGCTTTTTCTTAAACACGTATGTCCTGGAACAAGTTTTGTGAAATTTCCGCGCGCCAATTTTCCTGTGATGTTATCGCGTTCTCACTCTCTCGTTTGTTTTCGAGCTTTGCGTTGGTTGAAACAAAAAAAAAAATCTATCACGCTCGCGTTGAAGTTCGTTCGATGGGGAAGGGCGCTCTTAAGAAAACGTCCCAGACATAATATGAGAATAATACAATAATTTTATAATAAAAATGTTGTGTGTGTAGTGTGCGTGTATGAGTTGTGTGTGTATGTGTGGTGTGTGTATTAACACTAGATAAGATTCCACAATTTTCTCAGTATCATTGTACGAGTGTTTTTAACCATACAGTCAACTTCTTTCTTAGGTAATTTCGTTTTACGTGGTAAATATAAACGAGTCTGTTTATATTGTTGTTTTTGTGTTTTAAAAGTAACATAATATTTCGTACAGGCTCGTCGAAGGAAAGCCGGGGAAGATTCAGATGACGACGAGCTGGGGGTCGCACCGCCAGCCAACGACATCTACCGGCAGAGGCAGCAGAAACGAGTCAAATAACACTTTGTACTGCATTACGTAATTCTAAGGAAATATATTTTGTATGAATTCTAATTAAAGTGGAAGATTTTTTTTATAAAATTATGCAATGCGAACTGTTTGGTGTTTTATTTTTGTTCTCGACTTCGTACTCGTGAGTTTCTTCGAGCTTATCAGATCAATAGTTCCGGTGATTAGCACATATAAACAAACGGGAATGAATATAATGACCACCAAATGTTAGGACCCTTAAGTCCCCACTGGGGCGGATCCGACATGGTTAGGTTAGAACTGTAATCCCCTACGGACGAGGCGAGCGAGCGGAACGAGCGTGCCGCGGTAGCGGCCGCCGAGTGCCAGAACCGAATCGCTTTTTGCAGTAAAACTCATACATTTCTACACTACAATATTTTGGTTAAATGTTGGTGATCATTTACTACTTTTGGATGTCATTTACTATCTGGAGATTCGTTAAACATAAGCCTAAACAAACTTCAGTGTTGTGTTTATATTAGTACAGCTAATTTCAACTAGGTATCTACGCAGACGGGTTAGCATAGATATGCTTAGACGAAATTGTGAAAAAGAATGGGTAATTGCGTGAAAGACTATTAAATGTCGCGTAGAATTATCTGTACGGGTTTTACTTAGCCACGAGTTCTTCCTTGATCAAAAATTTACGTAAGGATCAAATGATTGAAATGTGAATCAAAATTGTATAACATATTTTTAATTAATCAACATATATTATTGCATAACAATCAAAAAAATCTACACTGACAATATAAATTAACAATGTTTCACTTAAATTAAAAACCGGACTTTACCGAAAACCGTATTTTCTTACGATTTCCACCATTCTGATTTCGCGGGTTTTTTCAGTTTTTTTTTTCTTTAAAGAGTCGAATTTTTCGTTTTTTGGCCTAGGACCGTATTTACCGGTCAACCTCTCCGAACACAACGTCCAAGGTTCCTATGATAGCTACAATGTCTGCCAACATGGAGTTCCTGCCGATCTTCTCTAAAGCTGCTAGGTGAGCGAAGCCGGGCGCCTTAATCTTGCATCTGTGGGAAAGAAATTGTTATTTATAGTAATTAGCCAACAGTTGGGGGAGGTCTATGTCCAGTAGTGGACTCACGCTGTAACACCCTGGTAACATACCTATAAGGCTTTGACCCTCCATCAGCGACGAGGTAGATACCGAACTCGCCCTTGGGCGCCTCCACAGCCGTGTAGGTGGAGCCGGGAGGCACCTGGTAGCCTTGTGAGAACAGCTTGAAGTGGTGGATCAGGGCTTCCATCGAGGTCTGCAACAAGTGGGGAGGATTCAGTGGTCTAGTGGACAAGATCGTCTGGGAGTCCGAGATAGGAAATGGGTTTATTTGCGCCAAGATGAGACGCATAAAGCAAGGTACAAAATAATGCGGATCTATGTGTCACATTTGCGGAAACAAAACGTCTTTTACTCAACTTTCGTATATCAAACTAGCTGACCCGACAGACGTCCTGTCCCTATCTACCTACTTACCTACCCTACACCTACAAAAGAAAAAGTATCCTATGTCCGTCTACTGGTTCTAAGCTTCCACCCCACCAACTTTCATTCAAATCGGTTCAGCCGTTCTTGAGTTTAAGTGTAACACTAACACGACTTTCTTTTATACAGGGAAATTTAAAAAATACCCAAAACCTCTGGATTATCTGGATTTCGTATCATCAAAAAATCTGGATTTCGTATCATCACCCTGAATAACATTTGTTCTACGACTTTGACGTCAACTAAATAACGTAGCCAAAAACAATTTGTTTTTGTTTATTTAAAGTCTGTAAAATTTACGTATACTACGCGCGCGCGCACCTATATGATAGCGAATAAGATGTAGGTAGTAGGTAGACTAATGTATAGGCACAAGCGTGAGGTCCTAGGGTCAACGACCTTGAACATCTGGGCGGAATTCGTACCTATACTGGAGCAAACGTCGCTTGATCTAGCCGCGCAGTCCACCGGCCGAGTCAGAAAAAATAATATGCAAAATTTTAAGTGTGGTTATATTTTTTGTATGGAAAATAAATGTTTCGAATTTTGAAAAGTCGTAGAACAAATGTTGTTCAGGGTGATGATACGCAGTCAGGATTAAGTCACAGTAAAGATATCTAACAGTATTCTATCTTCATACAAACGGTCGAAACGCGAGTCGTACCTACACGCCTCGAGGTTAGTAGGGAAATTAGTATACCGACAGTTTCGAATGCGCCGCGCTGTGGCGAATATATTGTGTTGTTTGTTGTTGCTTGAATTCGTCAATAACGCACCCAGAGATAACATTTTTTAATTCACCTGGAAACTCCGAAATACTATGTTCCTGAAACTTAATAGACTATACAAAAAAAATAATTAGTACCAGACTATATATAGGTATCTAACTCAGACCAAAAAAATTAAAAATAAATTATGGGTCTGAGGTACCTACTAGACTATTAAAAAAAATGATATACCTAGTTACTATAGTACGTAAGTAATTTGTTTCTTTTTTTAAAAGGTAAGTATTTCGCTTTTTCTACCGAGTAAAGTACCTGGATTATATAATAATAGATAAACAAATAAGTGGATAGGGTGAAAAAGCGACCTACCTACGCTCGCGTTGAAACGAACTGGTAAGTACCTAGATACTTCTTATTCTAGGCTATCTACCTACCTATGTACTAGCTACTCACATATATATTGAATTAAACGAAATATCATTATATAATGATTATGAGAGTAAAGGATAGGTACAAATTCCAGCACATCAGGCCATTAAAAATTTACAAATTTCCCCAATTGAATATGAACTTTACGCTTTTGTAATAAAATTGGAAATCTATCAAAGAAATTTGACAGATTGTTGTAGCTTGTGCTGGACTCTGTATCTACCTATTTAGTAAGATTAACATTATTATTTACTTTTTAAGTAAGATTTTGTAGTAGGTAGAAGTTTTGTCAGCTGTGTTTTGCATTTTGGTTAAGTAAGAAGTAGGTGTTGAAGTTTGTAAGGATTGCAGAATAAAAGGATTTTTTTTTGAGACGCCTTGAATGGGTTCGGCTGAGGCGCAAATATTTTTCAGTCTCAAATTTATAAGGGTGGTTTTTTAATTAAACCTTCTAATCAAAACATAACATGCATTTTTATTGAACACTTCTTATTTCATTTACGTATTTCATTTCTTTTTAATTAATTGAAAAATATTATATACCTACCTATATTTACAATCACAAAAATAATAAAAGGAAAATAAAACACTACAAATTTATAATCACAAAACTAGAAAGAAAATAAAACTCTCACTAGGAAGAAATTAAAACACTGTACGCGGGGCAACCCTATCGCATGTTAAGGTACTACGCGCTTGTCAGAATAAAGGGTATAATTGGCAACATTACAAAGCAATTAAATAGCTTTTCATTAAATACACATACTTATATACTCAAAGAATATTATTATTTAAGAACAGAATAGTGAAATGAAAATACTTTGTTTAGGAAACATATATTTTATTGTAATATTTCAGACTCAAAATCATTTATTTCAATTCAACCATTTACAGGTACTTTTGAATTGTCAGAGTCAGAAAGCTGAATCTAGTTGCTCGTTCCAAAGGGTAGATTTCTATGGAGAAGAACGAGCAAGAAACTCCATGAACACTCTTTTAAAATCAGTAATATTTTACAAATTTAGGTTACATCATTCATGTCATAACAACTAGCTACATATAATTTAATATTAAAATTATACATATACATAGCCTTTCATAGTTATCATCATAGTTATACTTATCTTATTATTTTCTTCGAGAGCTCCGTACCGATCAACGTTTCGATCAAAAGTCTCCTTATGAAGTCGGAACACTCGCTTTTATAAGCGGCGATAAACAAGTATGATTCATGGGAGAAGAACGATGACAAGCAAATGTGATTCATACTTATTTGCTATCCAAAGTTTAAACACACTTTATTCTATTTAAAATGATGTTATTTACTATATTTAATCAGAAATTAATTATTACTTTATATTACAACACGAATTACGTTGTTATATATTAATTACATCGGTATAAATCTAACACGGCCATACTGACAAGTACTTCGCTCTCGAAGTACAAACACAATATTCTTATTACATAAAGGTACATTTTGTTTACATAATATCAGTAATCGTTTTCATAATCATCATGGTATAATCAATAATCAGACCTTACTGGGTAGACCAAACACCCGCAGTCAGTGAAGCTTAATCACCCGCGACCAGTGAATGTCATAATAAACCACAGTTAAGGTTTTAATCCATCCATAATAATACAATCATGTCTTAAACTAATATTAATACAATATATACTAATATAATTACAATATCAGTAATCGTCTCATAATCGTCATTGTATAATCAATAATCAGACCTTACTGGGTAGACCAAACACCCCGCAGTCAGTGAAGCTTAATCACCCGCAGCCAGTGAATGTCATAATATACCACAGTTAAGGTTTTAATCCATCCATAATAATACAATCATGTCTTAAACGAATATTAATACAATATATACTAATATAATTACAATATCAGTAATCGTCTCATAATCATCATGGTATAATCAATAATCAGACCTTACTGGGTAGACCAAACACCCCGCAGTCAGTGAAGCTTAATCACCCGCAGCCAGTGAATGTCATAATATACCACAGTTAAGGTTTTAATCCATCCATAATACAATCATATCTTAAAATAATATTATAATAAATGTACTACAGCGTTTTGTTCAGTCCACTATCCAGGCCATAGGCGATTTTTTTTTTTTTTTTGCAACTATTATATTTCTCTGATTTCCAATACCCCTTAATGAGAACCTGTTATTATCTAATATGTTCATAATTTCGTAGGGTCCGTAAAATTTTGCTGTTAGTTTGTTATGTCGCCTATGGTCTTGATTTACATAAACAGTATCACCTACGCTATAATTTATGTTATCTCTACGCGTTTGGTCAAAGCGGTCTTTGAATGTATCGGCAACAATTTTAAGACGTTGATGTGCTAACTGATGATCGGTCGTTACGTCAATAATTATATTATTATCTAGTATTACTTCATCTAATCGAGCTTGTATACACGGGATGTTCGAGTTTCTGCCTATAAGCAGCCTAATAGGTGAAAAGCCAGTTGATTGCTGTACAGTAGTGTTTAAGGACAATTGGATTTTCCACAAAACGCTCGGCCAGTCTGACACATTACCACACCTAGTAGCTAACATATTGATTACGGTTAAGACGTATCTTTTGGCATGTGATGCTCTAAATAACGAACAAACTAAATTCAGTGCCAACAGGAAAAATCTTTTTCCATGCTAGCCCTTCAGAATCTACAGTGATTTGAATGTCAGGATGATTAACCACATTCCTACCAATAAGAAGATCATATGGAAAGTCTTGGTCACGGGCCACATGTAAATCTAGTTGTATACAAACATCTACAAATTTAACTGTCACTGTGATAGTTGCAAAAATATTAATTTGCCGTGTGTGAATTGTTCCCACATACCATCATTACCATGATTTTACCGTTACCTATTCTACTAATTCTACTAACGTATATTGAGTATGGTAAGAATATATAATTTAGTCGTTTGGCAATAGATTCCCGTATAATGCTACAACTTACTCCTGTGTCGACAATAGGTCAATAGACATGTTGCGGATTGTAACGTGAGTGGGCTTAAAGTTTGAAACATTACATAAAGTATTGACTCGAACATCTAGTCATTGATCTTTGAAAGTTTAATTGCTGTTTGGTCGAATTTACACGTTCAAAATACAAGTTGTTACATCGTGTATCTTTATTAAAACTGTAATTTATTTTTCTTTTTTTTTTTTTTTTCATCACATGGAAGTATAACATTTCTTTTTCTGAGTTTTCTCATCCAATTTTGGGATTGGCATAAAACGTTTCTCAGGTAATTGATCTAATGGTCGCTTTTTAGTCTCTACGTAAGCAGAAAACTAAACTAAAATTCTGATGTTGACGAGTCTGAACAATAAATTACAGCTTTATACAATCAAACCGAGATTTTTTTTTTTTTTTTTTTCGTGTGGGTACATTCAAGTTAATTCAGCACAGAAATTTTCCTGTTATCGACATAGCAAAGCCCTTGGGGGCCTTACCTGCCTTTTGCGACTTTAATTAAGTCGCTCCAACCAAACTCTTCTCCAAGCTTGTCATTGTCTGCACACCACGCCACTACGCCGCTGTCAGTGGTGGCGGGATCGAATATCGGGAGAGCCACGTCATCCTGCCGATTCTTACTGGACAACGCTTCTTTGATAGTAGTAAGCAGCTTTAGGTGAATCTCTGGTTCCATTTCAGTATACAGTAATAACCCTGAAAATATAGTAAGATTAGTTTAGCACATGGCGTCCCACTTCTGATGTCAGAATAAAGGGTATAATTGGCAACATTACAAAGCAATTAAATAGCTCTTCATTAAATACACATACTTATATACTCAAAGAATATTATTATTTAAGAACAGAATAGTGAAATGAAAATACTTTGTTTAGGAAACATATATTTTATTGTAATATTTCAGACTCAAAATCATTTATTTCAATTCAACCATTTACAGGTACTTTTGAATTGTCAGAGTCAGAAAGCTGAATCTAGTTGCTCGTTCCAAAGGGTAGATTTCTATGGAGAAGAACGAGCAAGAAACTCCATGAACACTCTTTTAAAATCAGTAATATTTTACAAATTTAGGTTACATCATTCATGTCATAACAACTAGCTACATATAATTTAATATTAAAATTATACATATACATAGCCTTTCATAGTTATCATCATAGTTATACTTATCTTATTATTTTCTTCGAGAGCTCCGTACCGATCAACGTTTCGATCAAAAGTCTCCTTATGAAGTCGGAACACTCGCTTTTATAAGCGGCGATAAACAAGTATGATTCATGGGAGAAGAACGATGACAAGCAAATGTGATTCATACTTATTTGCTATCCAAAGTTTAAACACACTTTATTCTATTTAAAATGATGTTATTTACTATATTTAATCAGAAATTAATTATTACTTTATATTACAACACGAATTACGTTGTTATATATTAATTACATCGGTATAAATCTAACACGCTCGTAGGTAACTATTTCAAGGACAGGGCCGAGTCACAATACTGTTAGATATCTTTACTGTGATTAAGTGGTTTTGGGTATTTTTTCAATTACCCTGTATATATAGATTACGATCACATTTGAAAAACTCTATCTTCCTACCCTTATCCCATGTCACTTGGGGTAGGCGCAACACGTTTTCTCTTCCATTCCGTGATTGTAAACCGCCATGCTTTCACCGACTCCTATTCATTAATATCAATCTTCACATCATCCATCTTTTCTTTGGCTTTGCTCTCCCTCTTCACCGATCCACATTTATATTCATAACTCTTTTAATCACATGCGTTTCATCTCTACTCTTCACATGCCCATACCAAGACAAACGATTCCCTTTCAACTTTGTAAAACACATAGTAAAGGTAACCAGCATTATCTATCCAAAATCATTAGATTCAGTTCGGTAAACGTCTATCGGAACGTCACGTGCTCAATAAAATATCGGTGTGAACATTTTATATGAACTTGTTCCCACACGTCTGTGTCCGGGCCGGCGATGGAGCTTCAGTGCCCGGGCCGATGCCGTGACATGCACGGGTTTTCCTAGCACGTTGGCGATATTTAAAAAATAGAGGCGGAGCGTTTGGTACGGGGATCCCTTCTTTTCGCATAATGTTCTTTTTCTTAATTTACTTTGGCATAACTGTTTTGGCATAAATAGTTTTGTCATAATAATACTTTGCCATATTCTTTTTTTGGCATACAGTTTATGTTGGCATAATAATCTTTAAGACTAATTTGTTTTGGCATAAATTTATTACGCATAATGTTACTGTGCAAATCTATTGTGCCACGTTAAAGTATTGTCTTAAAAATTCAATATGTTGTGCTACAAAAGTTGATGGCACAAACGAATCGCTGCAAAACCGACTCTACGTAGTCTTCTCTGCCCTACGCCTAGAGTGTAATCTAAGCCCGCGTAGGGGTGGAGGGGCGAGGCGGACCGCCAGAGCCCCGCAGGGCCGGTGCCGTGACAGAAACAATGCCTACTGCATGCTGCATGCATGTGTGCATGCTGCATGCAAGATGTAAGTTTGTTTGATTCATATAGTAAAAATATATTTAAAATAATTTTATGCTTTAAAATTTATTACTATGATTGGAGAAATTATGCTAAAAAAAATTATGCGTAAGCTGTTATGCTCAAATAATATTATGCGAACAATTAATGATGCGATACAAAAGTATGCCAAGCTATATTAGGTCTGAAAATTTTATACAAATGGATAGGGAACCTTTGGTACGATTTAGCGTTTTGTATAAAACAAAATGGTGACTGGACTGAGGGGCACGGATGGAAGGTCGCGGTCCGGTCAAATCCCCGACGTGTGTGAACAAAACGTCCCTGACGAGACTCTGATGTATGGTCTTAGCACGGCTCTGTCACGTACCGGGCACGCCGCTGATATGTGTGGATAAAGCAGGCTGTGACGCGTATTGATTTCGACATGTATTGCCACAACTGGGTCCAATTCTGACCCACAAGTTACTCCATACCTTCATCTCCTTTCGAGAGGGCGGTGAGAGCTTGGCGTCATCCGCCTTGATCTCTCCCGGAGGCATCTTATTGAGGCACTGGTTGATGATGCGAAGTGACTGACGCATCTCCTCGACGCGACACAGGTACCTGGGACCACACAATCGTTTGGAAATAAAAACAAACAATAAAGTTTCAATTACACAAGGACCATACGAGAACTGTGGTGCTGGCCGCGAACCACCTCAATTCTACCCGTGGTGTCCTAGAAGGGACAAAGGGATATTGACCAGAGGATGGGCAGTAGCGTCCTTCTGTGTACTATATTATAACACCGACTGCGATCGCCAACATGCATCGGCCATGGCGATTACGGCTGAACGACCCCCTCCTTGAGGGAGACCCATGCTCAACAGTTGGTGTCTAAAAATTTACATGATCATAATGGTGATACGAGACCTGCTAAGCGATTTTCTCGACTGTGATTTGACGAATCTCGTCAATTTACTTTTTATCACCTGCCTAGATAGCCTTTTCTCAACTATGCTGAGGTCGGCCTAAATAGGGTATTACACCCATTTTAAAAAAATCCTCCTTAAAAAAATTTTTATTCAATCAATAAGTGCCATAAAAATGTATCTAAATTTTAAATTTTCAAATTTCGCGCGTAGTTTGACGAAAACGCCTCTTAGTGGACGCCATATTGCTCAGCGTAAATGACGTCAGTTCGTTTTGTATCAAATGAGCTCATATTAAATATGATAATTGTATATCATTTAAAAATAATTAAAAGTATATTTTGTAATAGGTGTAATAATGAAAAAATTACATTAGTTACGAAAATAATAAAAGTACAAAGCCTATATTACGCCAATCGGTTGACTGACAGTTGTCAATTTTTTGTTTACACAGCCGTACGGCGTAATAACATGGCCGCTACTATTTCACGGTGTTTTATAACAGATTAAAAATACTGATTACTTTGAATTGAATTTAAAAAATGTTTTTGTTGTTTTATGAACAAAAACTTACATTTTCTGACTGCTTTATGCCTAAACTGTCTCAATAACATAGTTATAGATTTTTTCTCGTATAGAGTAAAATACCCTATTCTAACCGGGTGCAGCTGAATACCAGTGTTGTACTTGAAGCGACTGCCTATCTGACGTCCACAACCCAGTTACTGAGTATTTGGGTAACACAATACCCCTTGGTAAAACTGAATGTCAGACTTTCTAGCTTCTGATTTATAACGATGCGGCGCTTGAGGGGCAGCCCCAACAGCTTCTTGCAAGTCATTGCGGAGAGAATGGACACTGACGGGGACCGTTCATGGAGTACTGGACAAAACAACATGTCAGGCGTTCCTAATTTAGTGTGTATGTGTGCGTGTATTATAATTATTATTATTGTATGTTTTATGATTGTTATTTATTAATTAATGAATTCTACAACAATGACTACAATGACATAAGCCAAATATAAATTATCCATAATTGGGGGATAATTTATATTTGGCTTATGTCATTGTATCTGAAATAAATAATTCGAATTTGATTTTGAAAGATCTTTTGAAAGAACAGCCGGGACCAACTGTTTTACATGGTTTCCGAGACACAGAAGGGTATTTTCAATAGTGTAACTTTTTTTTTAAATCTTTTCTCTATGACATTGTTGACAAAAGATTAATAATAAAGGTTCATTTACACAAAGATCATACGAGACCTGCTAAGTGATTTTCTCGGCTGTGATTTGACGAGTCTCGTCAATTTACTTTTAAGCGCTGTCTTTTGACACCGCTTAAAGAGTGGTTGTTCCAAAACGTATCCAATACGTCTTTAAATGTTTTTTTACACCATAGTTAGTAAATAGTACACCACGAACTACATACAGTATCGTTTCTCATTCTCTCTTCAAAAGGTTATCTGTGAAAAGATCAAAGTTGATTCAGGGTTGTAAATCATTTTGGTCACTTCACCTGTCGTAGCAGTCTCCGTTGGTCCCGATGGGCACGTCGAACTCTACATCCTCGTAGGCGTCGTAGGGCTGCGACTTGTGCAGGTCCCACTTGATGCCCGAGCCACGCAGCATCACGCCACTGGGAATTAACCACAAGATGAGAATTTCTTTTTTATTATTGCAAGTATTAATTTTAAAATCTTTATTATTTTATTTTACAAGCGGTTGACATTAGAGAGATTATGGTTACATGTGGATGGATTGTGTGAAGAATGATATGAATGAAAAGGGAGTCAGTGTAAGCATGACGTTGGACAGAACGGAATAGGAGAATAGCACGTGTTGCGTCGACCCCAAGTAACATGGGATAAGAGCAGGAAGACGTTATTTTTTTGTACCACACAATTTAAATTGATACTGTATAAATTAAATTAAATTGAATTGTATGAGGTTCGACTGTTAGGCTAAACGCGCACTACGAAATTAAATCGTAGCGATTCTTTAAATGCGAAATGAAATCGATAGAAATAAAGGGAAAATCGCAAACGAATTGTCGTGCGCGAGCTCTAGAATATTCGTATTGTTCACAGATTGGCGATTATTATTCGCAACGCTTAAAATTCGTAGTGCGCGCTTAACCTTAGTAGTAATTTTTTCGATTTCATCATCTGTCTGGCCTCTTCCCAACTATGTTGGGGTCGGTTTCCAGTCTAGCAGCTGAGTACCAGTGTTTAACATGGAGCGACTGCCTATCAGACCTCCACAACCCAGTGACTGGGTAACACGATACCCATGGGTAAGACTTTCTAGCTTCTGACTACCCATAACGACTGCCAAAAATCTACGACAGCCGGGACCAATAGCTTTACATGCTTTCCGAGGCAAAAAAGGAGGATTAAAGTCAATGGTTTCAAATGTTAACTATTAACATGTAAAATATTAACTTAATTAACATGGTTTATTTGAAATAATTCGAAACAATTGCACAGCTTCGTCGGTCTAGTGGTCGCTGATGAGCATGAAGTCCTTGGTTCGATAACCAGGTCGGGCGGAATGCTATTGAGTTTCGGTTGTCTCACCTGAAGCCGTAGTTGAGCGCGTCCTGCGCGGTGACGACGCCGATGTCCTTGGTCCTCTGCACCCAGATCCTGTTGGTGGTCAGCACGTCCTCCACCTCGTCCAGGCGCTCGGCGAACTTCGCTGAGAACTCGTAGATGTCATCCATCAACCCTAGAGGCATGTCCTGAGACAAATAGTGGGAAATAAAGAAAAATTTACAAATGGGGGCAGTTGCTAAGCATCACGGATTACAATTTACATTACATAATGGGTCCTAAAAATGTGAGCTGATATATTTGATTCCAATAATAGGTGTGGCGAAAGCGCTTGAACGGACGGAAATTACTTCTAGTTTCTACAAGATCCACATAATAAATAGCTCCAGATGTAACTTATGAACTATCTTACATAATATTGATTCCAATAATAGGTGTGGCGAAAGCGCTTGGACGGACGGAAATTACTTCTAGTTTCTACAAGATCCACATAATAAATAGCTCCAGATGTAACTTATGAACTATTTTACATAATATTGATTCCAATAATAGGTGTGGCGAAAGCGCTTGAACGGACGGAAATTACTTCTAGTTTCTACAAGATCCACATAATAAATAGCTCCAGATGTAACTTATGAACTATCTTACATAATATTGATTCCAATAATAGGTGTGGCGAAAGCGCTTGGACGGACGGAAATTACTTCTAGTTTCTACAAGATCCACATAATAAATAGCTCCAGATGTAACTTATGAACTATTTTACATAATATTGATTCCAATAATAGGTGTGGCGAAAGCGCTTGAACGAACGGAAATTACTTCTAGTTTCTACAAGATCCACATAATAAATAGCTCCAGATGTAACTTATGAACTATCTTACATAATATTGTTTCCAATAATAGGTGTGGCGAAAGCGCTTGAACGGACGGAAATTCGTTCTAGTTTCTACAAGATCCGCATAATAAATAGCTCCGGATGTAGCCTGTACACTATCCAACATAATATTGCGTTCTTTCTGCCAAAGAATACACTCCCATAAGATATGATGTGCTGATCGTTCGTATTCACAGTCAGATGTAGGTAGAACATTGATACAAAAGCGAGGCAAAAAGCTTGAAAGAAAATAAATTACTCAAAGGAACTGTGAGAAACTAAGTAAGTAATGATTGAAACAAAAATGATATACTTAGTAGAACTTACCAGAGAAACTCCACCAGGTCTAATATAGGCGGCGTGCAAGCGAGCCCCGCTAACTCTTTCGTAGAACTCCATCATCTTCTCTCGCTCCTCGAACAACCAGAACAGCGGGGTCATAGCACCCACGTCCAGAGCATGCGAGCCCACAGCCATAATGTGGTTTAGAATACGAGTTATTTCCGCAAACAAAGCTGTGAAGGCGAGTGGGGGGGGGATGTGTTAGATGTTTTAGGCGAATAAGGGTGTGGACAATAGGGTACTTATTTGCCAAGTCATTAATTAGCTATGTATTAATTTTAAAGCAACTAATAATTTAATTTATCAGTTCATTGGAAATATATAAATTGGATGACCAGGGCTAAAATTAAGTTATTTTTAAGTGAAATTGTGACTTGGAATAATTGGTTAGGACCAAAGCACACACGCTACTTTAGCAACGGTGATCTGCGATTTTGCGACGTATCGATGCTGCGTCGCGTTTTGGCGACTCTGCGTTCCATCGCAGTATTAACAGATTATATCGATTCTGCATCGCGATTTGGCTACTTTCTGCGTTTGGACGCGGTATCGAAATCGCGCCTTTTAGCAACTGCTCATCCGATGCTGGATCGGGTCGGCTGTAATGTTGCAAATCGATAGTAGACTATCGATAAAGCAAGCAGCAGTGCAGCTTCATTAGAATCCATCGCAAGAGTGTAGCTTCGTCAAAATCTAGTGCAACACTGAGTAAGCGATTGACTTCTAGTCGTGTTCCATCATCATCATCATCATTTCAGCCGAAAGACGTCCACTGCTGGACATAGGCCTCCCCCAAGTGTCGCCACATTGACCGGTCCCGTGCGACTCGCATCCAGCGGATCCCCGCAACCTTTACCAGGTCATCGGTCCACCTAGTGGGAGGCCTTCCAAAGCAACGTGTTCCGGTTCGCAGTTGCAGTCGTGTTCCGCAGATGCCAAATCGATGTGACCGGCATCCGAATGTGTGCGAAGTGTAGCGTTCAGCCGCTGTGTCGAGCTTCCGAAAAGCGACTCAATCGCCGCGTTTGGCGTTTTCACGTGTGCGCAGTGGAATGTTTGGTCGCTGCATTTAGCTTCTAAAAGCGGCTAAACCGTCGATCGTCGATGATAAAAGTAGCTTGCCTACTATAGCCTTAATATGTTGTCTACTGCCCATTTAGTGCACAATAGAATCAAAGTCACTGTCGATCAAAATAATCTTGAATAGGCGATACAACGACAACTTACTTCTAATATACTTCGCTCTGACCGGGATATCGATGTTGAGCAGTTTCTCGACGGCGAGACTGTAGCATTGCTCGTTGCACATCATGGACACGTAATCTAAGCGGTCGAAGTAAGGCAGTGCCTGGGTGAAAGTCTTGTATTCTATGAGTTTCTCTGTTCCTCGGTGGAGGAGACCGATGTGAGGGTCGGCAGCTCGCACTGTCTGGAATAAAGCATGGTGCGTTTTAATGACACGAATTACTTCGCGCCTCTACGAATTACTTCGCGGTCGTTGCCTAGTGACCGCGCAGCGGATCTGCTGTTTTACTAAAACAAGCTTTCTAGCAACTACGTAAAGTTGATTTATCAAAGAATCCCCTTCACGCCACCAATGCAACCCCGATTCATTTCAACAGTTGCTCTTGGAAATTCACACGTGTTCGTTATGCGCAATTTGACTAAAAAGCAGAATATTGTGATTGCATAATTAATTGTACCTACAGTGCAAAAAAAAACGAGATATAGATTTTGGATTCATCCTACATCGAGAACATTCGAGCGAGATCGACCGCCTGCAGACCGCGCGCTTAGTTACTTCAAAGAATGTCAATGTTGTGTCCTAGTTAATAAAACATAAATTGCTATGACTGAACACATAGCACGCGGCCGCCGCGGTGTGGCCGCGTGTTTGCGTCGTATAACTGCGGCCTATGAGTTTAGAGGTACGAGGAACAGTGCGGAAAGTACTTCATCCTCCATTAACAAGGGAGGATCCTCCGACTAGGCCGGTATAGTGCGTGGTCGACTACTGAAAGGCGGTTCTTTCTTTTCAGAAATGCATCTCGCTGGTCAACTTAGGAGGTTGTCGGCTGCTTAACTGGACTTTTCTAGTGAATTTAAGGCCAAAATCTTATAAAATAAGCGACTACACGCTAAGGGCTACTGCCCGATGGTTGTTCTAGGGTTTCTGTATAAGTGGAAGTATCACGTTTTGACTGCTTCGCTGGTCTAGTGGTTGCAAGCTCTAGTGTTGAGCATGACATCCTGAGTTAGAACTCTAGGGTGGGGTAAAGTGCTATTGGGTTTTTTCATCATAGATCTTTCAATAGCAACCCAAGGGAGTCTAGATTTGTGTGGCAACTTAATTTATGCCCGATTTTTGGACAGATAATTCGTAATATATGGCTGTTTGACAGCTTTCTGAAAATCTTTAGATAGAAATAAAAAAATACGGAATAGCTATATTTTTAATCAAAATAAAAATACACGTTGCAGTGTCTAAGGGCATGAAACCTACCTCTCCGTCAAGCTCAAGCACCAGACGTAGTACGCCGTGAGCCGCAGGATGCTGGGGACCAAAGTTGAGCACCATGTTGCGGACTTGCTTCTCGCCGGGGGAGACCACACCTGGAGAATGGGGGTCACTTTAAGGGCGGGTTGTTTCAAACAGTCGGTTAACGTTACATACATACGGACGGTTAAAAAGTTACTATGACGTGACATGTTTAACGTACGTTAAATGTAACGCGTTGTTTCATGACATAAAAATCCGTCAGATAAAGTTATTCAAAAAGAGATTCCATAATATTTTGATGTTTGAAGTAGCTGTTTGACAACACAAAATTACGTGTCGGTTACGGTAAGTAATAGTAACTTTTTGACGTACGATTTTGTGAAACAACCCATTTTTTTGATTTGACGATAGTTAGCGCCATGTTTGACTATTACCGGTCAGTAATATATAGTTGAAGCAACCCGCCCTAAGTCAGTTTAAGCACCTGCATATGTACAGTCAGCAAAAGAGATAGGTATGCGGGTCCCCAAAAACCAATGGATGTTTTCGAATGAAATTTATTTAAATCATTGAAATGTTTATTCTCCATTCATTTAATTTTATTTTATTTAAAATCTTCCATCGGCTTTTAAGTAAACTTTAACCATATCTGACGACCCCGCATACCTATCTCCTTTGCTGACTGTACTCGATGAGCACTTGTAACTCACAAGTGCTTAAATTTGAAAGTTCTTTACTGCGATGATTGCGTAGCCACCACCACCACCATGTCAGCCTTTAGACGCCCACTCCAGGGCATAGGGCTCCCCCAAGGGGAGGTTCAGTCGTTATCGCCATGATTGGCCAATGCATGTTGGCGATCGCAGTAGGTGTTAAGTTACTCAGAAGGACGCTGCTGCCCATCCTGGTCAACATCCCTCTGTCGCCTTCTACGGCACCTGCGAGTAGAAATGGGGTGGTGCTATTCGCGGCCGGCTTCACACGGCAGATTGTGTAGGTAATCCTATTATAAATAAAATATTTTTTTTTACCCTTAAAATCCCTCCGGGGCCGATCCGACATAGTTCAACTTTCGCGACAATGTACGTTTTAATGGTGAATGCTGAACTTTCGCAATAACGAACGTGGCTAGGGTAAAATTTTCGCGGTATCCTACATCGCGGTAATTCGCAACTCTGGGATTTACACTCGATTGTCACCAATAGACAAGGCTACCTAATTCATGAGCAAGTTTTCTGTAGATTGGTTGAAATATTATACGAAGTGCTTCGTTCGAAGAGATCAGTAACCTGTAATAATAAACCTATTACTTATTTACACATGTAGTATCACCCAGGATTCACCACATAGCACTGTATTTTGAGAGATAAGAGGGATTATTTTTTCTTGCGATGTTGTCCATACTTATGATGTTTTGTTTTGCGAAGCTAGTATTTTATTCAAAACTAACATTTACCCGCGACTTTGTCCGCGTGAATGTCAGTTATCGCGGATGCAGACTAAATCACGGAAAAAGTAGCCCATGTCCTTCCCCAGGGTTCAAGATATCTTCATAGTAAATTTCATCAAAATCGGTTCAGCCGTTTCATTGTGAAAGCTTAACAGACAGAGTTACTATCGTATTTACAATATTATAGTATGGTATGGATAAATTAGTATGGATAGTATAGTAGGTACCTATATATATATGGTGGACATCCCGCCCACACGCACAAAACGTTTTGGAAACACATTCATTGTGCGTACTGCTAAGGAGCGGAATTCCCTACCTGAGTCTGTGTTTCCTAATAGCTACAACCTGGGAGTCTTTAAGTAATAATAATAATAATATGTGGGGACATTTTCACACACGGCCACCTGACCCCAAACTAGGGAGACCCTGTACTATGGGTGTCAGACAGCTGATATACATACACAAATACATTTTTTTTTGTAAATACATACATATATAGATAAACAACACCCAGACACAAGGCAAACATAAGTGCTCATCACACAAATGTTTACCCTGGGCGGGAATCGAACCCGCAACACGCTGCGCAGCAGTCGATCGCTCAGCCACTGCGCCAACCATGTCGTCGATTAAAACTATAGTGATTCTGAGAATGTCTCAAGTCAATAATCAACTTACTGTGGTATGGTGGATGTTTCAGGAGAGAGGTGACCTCATCCAGGTACATGACGGCTCCAGAGAATTGTTTGACAAACTCCTCATCGGGCATCCATCTGTGTGCGTTACGCTGGGTACTGTCAATTAAACAAACATTTACAGCAATTACCCGTTTCTTTGGAAAAATAATCTGTGTTTGTTTTGCCAAGAGTCAAAAGAGGAAAACAATATTTAACAAAATAAATATATTTAACCCCTGTTTTTTGAACGAAAAATTAATATGGCAAATTATCAACCGCATGCAAGTTGCTGTGATCGGTTGTTGAAAATTCCATCAACCAATGGCAAACATTTGTCGTTCACAAAACCGGTGGCTATTTACTTTTCCATATTACTTGACACTTACTTCATCTAGGACTCCACAGCAGTCCATTGCATCAAGGTAAAGCCGGGACAGTTATTATCATATTAACAGAAAGTACATTATAAAAGCCCCAATCAGCCAACTGATTTATGTTTTGCCACATTGTACCTGAAACCATACAACACTGCAGAGACTGCTACAACACTTGCACAGATAGATTATATGTATGTACAATCAAGCAAGTTAATTGGTATACAGGTCGCTAAATTGCAATTATTTTTAAGGTGAAAGAGTCAGGAGGGTAGCCCGCAAAATTTCAATATGTTTTGCTTTTTTAGCCCAATAACTATCTGGTTGTATGGTATTAAAAAATAAAAATGTGTGAGTAACAAGATAGTTTAATTATAATAATTAAAATCATCAACATAACGCAAGTTAGCAGTTTACGGATTATGTATAAATTCTGTTCAGCTTTAAATTACATTGGATAGTAAAAATAAATTTAAATTTCAATCCAATGTTAAAAATGTTTAATAATTAAATAAATAATAATTTATGTTAACTTGGAAAGTCAAGTTGATGCTTTCAATTTTTAATTATTAATTCAATTTTTATTTTTTAATTTAATTATTATTATTTTTTTTTATAATTCTGTAAATGCATATTTTTTATTCCCATGTCTGATTTTGTTATTAACATAAAACCTGATACAGAGCTGCAAATTGCAATAAATTTAATTTAAAAAAAAAATCGCGGGCTACTCTTGCACATGACATCCACCTTAAACCATTTTGTAAATGTGCTGAGTTGTAAATTATTTTATGGCAATTTCTTAAGTATGTTGTATGCTTAGGAACAGCACAAAATATATTTTATTATAAATCTGTACGTCTATTCTGTTACAATCTCCCTCAGTGAACACCTAGGTGAAGTGATTTCACGTAGGTGTTCACCGAGGGCACAGAATACTTAATAGTACTATGTCCGAGGGAGTCCATTGTAACAGAATTAATAGACTGTATGTCTATATCATCCCGAACTAGGGACGATATAGACATACCGACTAGGGACTGACAGGGCAGATGGACGGATGACAGCTCACTTCATCTAGGTGTTCACCGAGAGAGATAGTAACAGAATAGCACTGCAGGTTGGTGTCCGCAACTATGCAATTCAGCATGCAAGTGTACATAATATGAATGTTTTTGCCTGTTTACCAAGTAACTTGTTTAACTATACCAAGGCCAAGTTGATACATTCCTACACCAACATAAAGCATTCCTACAAATATACACAGGTAAAACGATTACATACAAAAACATAAAGCATAGAGAGAGTATAGAGAATGTAAGCCCTATAGAGAGAGGTTGGCCATTGTGTGTGTTTTTCTTGTATAAATACTATAAAAAATCACAAAAGTAGAATTAATAATTTACAGGTGGACATCACATTAATTCTATTGCAATGTATACTTTTTATAACTTTTGTTGTTGCCACCATTTTTTCAAATTTTGTCCCAATATTTGAAATTTCTACCATCAATCAAACTCAAAACTATTTATTTCAATTAAATCATTTACAGGTACTTTTGAATTGTCAGAGTCAGTCAGAAAGTTGAAGCTAGTTGCTCGTTCTAAACAGTAGGTTTATATGGAGAAGAACGAGCAAGAAACTCCATGAACACTCAATGAACAATCAATCAATATTTTACAAATTTAGGTTACATCATTCATGTTGAATCTAGGGGTACAAAATGAGAACAATGTAACAAGCCTTGCATGTTTAAAGAGGTCTAGAGGAAAATACAGTTATAATAACAATTCAAACTAAAATTTAAAATAACTGAGGCGCTAAGAGATGACCAGTCCCAACTGACAGTGTCCGTTCACGAACATGACGCATGGATCGGCACCATTTAGCTCAACCACTTTGAAAGGAGCGTTAGTATATAATAGTCCTAGTATAACGGGCTGGTGTACGTAACTCCATGACTCAGTGCTTATTTTGCATACAGTGTTTAGTAGCTAATGTAATTGCTTGGTCAACCTAGGTACTCAAATAATTTTTTCTCTCAAAAACTCGTTCGCTATAATAAAGTTTTTAGATACACTAAACACTATTACAATAATAACACTGGAATCTAAGCAATAATTAGGATTTAAACGCAACGGATACTCACTTCACAGAATAAAGTGCTGGCAAACTCTTCGCTGTTTGTAAATTTAGGGATTTTCGTAAAAAAGCGTTGATCAAATAGGTCATTTTTGTTGATTTAATAAATTGTTATCTCATTACGATTACTTTTGCCGAAAAATTGACGGACTGTCAATTCAATATTTTCGTGAAATTATTTTTGGCTTTTTTTCGCATTCGCATTCATTTCGCTGTGGCACATGAAGGTCATCGCACACATTTTGACATAGGTCATCGGTTAACATCAGCATTATTAATTTCGTCCATAGAGTGTGTAAAGTTGTCAGTTTGCCTCATAAATTCAAGGCACGCACGCACGCTGGTAGCCTATAATGCCGGCACTTCACATGGCGTATTTGTGCAAATATTCACCTTACTTGGATAATACAAAGTGTACCCTACGTTTATTGAAATAAAGTCTATTTTGTATTATCCAAGTAAGGCGAATATTTGCACAAATACGCCATGTAAAGTGGTTGCATAAGGTGTAGCAGCAAGTGCCCAAGCAGGTACTCACACCCAAAAGTCAAGCCCAGATCTGTAATGGTCAGGTTACCTACTTAGCCTTCTTTGACATCTTGCCTTGCTTTTAAGACAGAGCGCAAGACGATAGTTTGCGCAAACCTGTGGTGTGGCACTCACTGACAACAAGCTCTATTTTATCAAGATGGCAGAGAATACAGTGCGCAGTCGGGGGGGTTTAGCTTAGAGTAAAAATTAAAAAACGAAACATGAACGAAAGCCAAACTTACGATTCAAAGATCGATCTGTCAACCATAGAGAAGTTACTGAAGTTAAGCAGCGCGACTGTGTACGATGAGCTTTAAATCTTAATTTAATAGATACGTTCTGTTCTTCGCTTCTAACTCCTTGCTGTCAAACAGTTGACAATGACATGTCTCCTCTCATCGTCTCATTTTCGAACGGAACACAGTCCCGTCAAAAATGGCCTCTTTGATCAATGTTTTGCTGCGAAAATCCCCAAATTTGGGCCAAACAGCAGCCCTCGCTAAGAATTTACCAGCACTTTATAATGTGAAGTGAGTGTCTATTGCATTCAAATATTAAATAATTACTCAAATTGAGGTGTTATTGTGATATAAAAATTATGTAACATTGAGGTTAAACAAAATCCTTTTATTTTGTTTTTTACACGTATCTTTTCCAATGTAATCATTTAATAATTTGCGTGATTAAATAAACTTGCCGAAAGTAGCATTAAAACCACTAAAAGTTTATTTGTGTTAGTTGAGAATGTGTTCAAAGTAAGCAACAATATTTTGTCTTACTTAATCATATTTCAGAGTAGTCGTTTATTAAGCAAAATAACATAAAGTCTAGATAAATTGAAAATAATTAAAACGATTAAGAAGAAATTAATTCAGAATTATGTACCATAATGTAATTATAGTTGTTTGACAGGGAAACAAATAATTATGAGTATCTGGGTACCTCGGTATCTGTTTTATAGACACTTGGTTAATTTACGAAGTATTCCTACTTGGACTTCTAAGGCAATGTAAAACTCAGGTTCTTCAGGTTAAAGAACCTCACATCATATGATAAAACCTGAAAGACAGTGCAATCTAAGATAATAATAAAAACTATTACAGGTACATCATACTCACATATAATTTTGTGAAGCCTGTATTTATCCTGTATTTGGTTTGTTACTTACATAATATGGAGTAACTATCTACCTTGCCATATAAATGACATTCAAAAGTGACTTTTACTGGTCTTGTATGGGACAACTATAAATGATAAGTTGTGATAGAGTTTGTTATGCTTTAACTTTATTGATTTAATCCTATAGCTAATTGATACAGTAATCACTTATGATAGAATGATGATTTAAGATATCAAACTGCTATTGAAATTGAAATAAATAATTGTACAATTATCGGCACGGATCTTGAGCGCTGACCTTCACCTGTGTGAGTCACCCCTCAAAAGTGAGTTATTGGGTCCCTTTGGTGGTATGAAGTGAGGCACGGTAGCGGGGTATATATATTGTCGTACAGTGATTGGCCCGTTGCGCGATGCGATGCGCAAAGCGATCCCCACTTTACCACCGAGCACTCAAGATCCATGCCAGTACCTGTACTCTGACCTATTATTAGAAACAAATTGTAAGTGATACAGCCCCTTGCTTTATGTTCTTTTGTCATATAAAAAATGATAAACAATTTTTTCCATGGAACCTGCAGGTTCTGTGGAAAAATCACCAAGGTTTGTTATTTATAAAAAAAAATGTGAAAGAGTACGTGGAAAGGCTTGAGGAGGCCGTAGCCTAGCAGTGGCACAGCGAAGATGAGATATTTAAAAAAAAATATGGGAGAGCGCCAGCAATGTTAATGCCCTGCTGGCTCACTTCCCACCTGTATGCAATATATGCACTGAGACATGTAGTTGCGGACACCAGCCCGTTATACCATACCATAGAGAAACAAAAATTATACCCAATTAAATTGTCTTATTAATTATGTCCAATGAAATTGTGGTACACCCAGATGAAGATGACGGGATGAGCTTCACAATAGGGTATTTTACCAAAAAAATCGAATTAGTCCGTCTGTTAGATTATCGAAAAATATTGGATACATATTTTTTGTTTTATCAAATCAATAAAAACTGACGAAGATAAAACGCATCAAAGATCATGAGTAGGGGTTTGTGACGTCACTTCGCCAGTAAAAAGTGTACTGACAGTGATGTCACACGAGTTTTCGACACACTGTATCATCTTCATTTTTTGTTTAGAAAAAAGCTGCTGTTCAATACTTTTTGGAAATCTATCCGACAAACTAATTAGATTTTTTTGGTAAAATACACTATGGAAAGGATTGGTCCACACAAGCTTTAGACAGAGAGGGTTGGAAAGTAGAAAGGAGGCCTTTGCCTTGCAGTGGACAATACAGGCTGAAAATAATAATAATTATAATTTTAGTTGCTCTTAATAGTGTTTTACACCCATTTTTGAAAAGTGTCTCAATTAAATTCTATAGTGCTAAATTCTACAGTGCCACCAAAAAAAATTCATTCAATGCCATAAAAATGCATCTATATTTTAAATTTTCAAATTTCGTGCGTAGTTTGACGAAAATGCCTCGTAGTAGACGCCATATTGCTCTGCGGAAATGACGTCAGTTCGCTGTGTCACAAACGCGCTGCTATTATATATGATAATTGAATAAAATTTAAAAAATATTATAATAAATTTTTGTAACAGGTGTAATAATTAAAAAATTATGTCCGTTACGAAAATTATAAAAGTACAAAGCCTATATATACGCCAATCGGTAGACTGAATGTTATTTGTTTACACAATCTTTTTTAAATCCTTGTGTATTGTACTTATGTATGTTTTTTTTTCTGTGTACAAATAAACATTTATTATTATTATTTATTATTATTATTACAGTGGTACGACGTAATAACATTGCGGCTACTATTTCATGCTGTTATAAAACAGATTATTATTATTATTTCAGCCTGGATTTTCCCACTGCAGGGCAAAGGCCTCTCCACTCTCCTTCCAACTCTCTCTATTAAGGGCTATTTGGGGCAGTCTTTATCGAAGGAAGGCCAGTTTTTTTTTGTAAAACAGATTAAAAAAACTGAAATATTGAACTGAATTTTAAAATTTATTTTGTTATTTTATGAACTAAAGCTAACATTTTCCGACTGCTTTTTGCCTAAACTATATCAATGTTATATTTATAGATTTTTTCTCATATAGAGTAAAATACCCTATTACTAATTTTATTTTTATGTATATTCACAGCAGCCAGCGGAATGCACACAGATGGATGCCCGATGAGGAGTTTGTCAAACAATTCTCTGGAGCCGTCATGTACCCGGATGAGGTCACCTCTCTTCTGAAACATCCACCATACCACAGTAAGATGTTTTCAAACATACTTTAAAAAGCTTTCCTAGTTGTCAGTGGTCACAAGTTTGATTGTGGAACATGAAGTCCTGGGTTTGGTTTCCAAGTAGTGTGTAGTGTTAGTGTTTGACTGTTTGGTTGGTCTTACGGTTGCATGTGCAACTGCTGAGCGTAGTGTCCTGGGTTCGATTCCTGGGTTGGGCAAAGTGTTATTGGGTCTTTCCATTTATCTTCATTGCCATGATCCGTCACGATTTATGCGATCGGGAATATTATTATTAGTTTAAGACATTATTATGCATTGAGTTTTACAATTAATTTTTTAACTTCACGGGTTCTTAAACTTTTGGTACTCACTTACCACTTTCACAATTGTAACAATCCCACGGACCCCTGTTAAAGAATAGTTTAGGAAAATATAACAAGCCTTATTTCGAGTTTATCGAGTTAACTGACAAACTGCGGACCCCCGACACATGCTACGGAACCCTAAGGGGTCCGTGGACCCCACTTTAGAAACCCTGCTTTACTTATAAAGAAGAAGGTCTTACCCTTCTTTAAAGGCCCTCTAACATGGGTGGCCCAATCAATTGACATACTTTTTATAAGCTGTCAAAATACAATTCCCGATAGATTTTGTTTGGCAATAGCAACCTGGGACATAACTTCCTGTGTCGACTCAATTGACCTTCTATTTACTGATTAAATCATACAGGTAGTTTAATATTTATTTAAAAAAATATATATTATGTACAATCAAAAAAAGAGGACCTCGTGGCTAAGTTAAAGCCGTACAGATCGATCGGTCGAAGGTTAAGCTACGCTAGCTCCGGTCGGTCTGTGGATGCGTGACAATCCCTTTCATACCAAGTTCCCTCCGTGCCTCGGAAAGCACGTAAAGGTCCCGACGGTCATTTGTAGATCTTTGGCAGTTGTTATCGTTATGGGTATATATGGGGTAGTCAGAAGTCAGAAAGTCTGAAAACAAGTCCTACCAAGAGTTATCGGGTTACTCAGTAATTGGGTTGTGGAGGTCCGATAGGCAGTTGCTCCATATAAGCCACTGGTATTCAGCTGCATCCGGTTAGACTGGAAGCCTACCCCAATTTAGTTGGGAAAAGGCTAGGCAGATGATGATGACAATAAAAAAAAGAGGTGGAGCTAATAGGGCATCAAAAATCTCGTCCACATCGCTGTCAACGTTTGACAAGTGCCCAACAGGCTGGCAGCATTGCCGCGATGTCATTAACCTATTAACCGCCACTTAAAAAAACTAAAACATGCCCTCGGCGTTAAGCTACGAATGACTACTCTATAGAATTACGTATCTGTCATCAATACGTGACTGTGGCCGTAATAGTTAACGTTAAAACGTTAATTGAAAATGAATAGTGTTGGCGGTTGGGTTAGTGGGTGTAATAGACCACGAAGCGGTCCAAGCACGACCGACCACCGACCACCAAGCACGACAGATTTTTTACGATTAAGAAAAAATCAGTAAGTTGCTCAGGTGCAAGCCCAGCTTTTCGGCTTGTATGAAGGTCCCACTACTGTTCGTGATATTATACCTACTTAAATTGTCACCCATTCTCCAGGTGTGATCTCCCCCGGCGAGAAGCAAGTCCGCAACATGGTGCTCAACTTTGGTCCCCAGCATCCTGCGGCTCACGGCGTACTACGTCTGGTGCTTGAGCTTGACGGAGAGGTAGGTTTCATGCCCTTGGAAACTGAGACTTGTGTTATATAGAATAGAATAGATTTTTATTCTCTTACCATAAATTAACCCTTTGACCGCCACATCAAAAAAGTTACAAAACTTTTAGTTTTTGAAGGTGGTTTTCTTTATTTTGAGAAAACTGTTTTATTTTCCGCTTTTTCATCCGGTTTGACATCCAAATCCATTTATAAGAAACGGCGAAACACTTAAAACAGAGATTGTGACTCCTCCAAAGATTGAAGAAACTAAAACATCTATGTATATTTATTGGGATTTTGTTGATTTTCTCAAAAAGAGCTGCCATAATCGCCACGCTTGGCAGGCGGATTGGCGATCGCAGTATGGTTGTTACAAAGGCGCAGAGAACGCTGCTGCCCATTCTCTGGTAAGTCCCTTAGTCGCCTCTTACGACACCCACGGGAAGATATGGGATGGTGCTATTCTTGAAGTCAGTTCTTGAAGTCGGTTATAAAAGGAAAAAACATGCACTCGGCGCTAACTACTACGCTACTAATAACGTATAGAGTCTGTCATATTGCCGTGGCGTGTTGGGCATATTTTGGTTTGTCATCTATAAATGACTGTGGCAGTTAAATTAATCTAAAGATACAATTTTGTGCCCGCCTGTAGAAAATTGCCTGTAGCTTTAAATTCGTCCTTAAATTATCCAAATCCGCTCCAGCTTGTCCCTTTGCTGTCGTCCCCCCAGTGACGCCCTAAGCCGTGACCCGTACTCCACAGGGATTGCCTTAGCGTGTAGTCCCTTGGTTTATAAGATTTTGGCCCTAAATTCACTAGAAAAGTCTAGTTAAGCAGCCGACAACCTCCTAAGATGACCAGCGAGATGCATTTCAGAAAAGAAAGAACCGCCTTTCAGTAGTCGACCATGCACTACACCGGCCTAGTCGGAGGATCCTCCCTTGTTAATTGAGGATGAGGTACTTTCCGCACTATTCCTCGTACCTCTAAACTCTTAGGCCGCAGTTAGACGACGCCAACACGCGACAACCACGCGGCGGCCGCGTGCTATGTGTTCAGTCATAGCAATTTATGTTTTGTTAACTAGGACACTACATTGACATTCTTTGAAGTAACTAAGCGCGCGGTTGGCAGGCGGTCGATCTCGCTCGAATGTTCTCGATGTAGGATGAATCCAATATCTTCTATATCTCGTTTTTTTTTTGCACTGTAGGTATAATTAATTATGCAATCAAAATTTCGCATAACGAACACGTGTGAATTTCCAAGAGCAACTGTTGAAATGAATCGGGATTGCATTGGTGGCGTGAAGGGGATTCTTTGATAAATCAACTTTACGTAGTTGCTAGAAAGCTTGTTTTACTAAAACAGCAGATCCGCTGCGCGGTCACTAGGCGACGACCGCGCGTTGGAGGCGCGAAATAATTCGTGTCAGTAAAACGCACCCTTATGCTTTATTCCAGACAGTGCGTGCTGCCGACCCTCACATCGGTCTCCTCCACCGAGGAACAGAGAAACTCATAGAATATAAGACTTTCACCCAGGCACTGCCTTACTTCGACCGCTTAGATTACGTGTCCATGATGTGCAACGAGCAATGCTACAGTCTCGCCGTCGAGAAACTGCTCAACATCGATATCCCGGTCAGAGCGAAGTATATTAGAAGTAAGTTATTACTACTATCCCATAAATACTAGAACACTGTATTTGAATAGTTGGAAAACAATGTAACACCTATTTGTAAACAAAAGTTTACACAGTGAGATAAAGATCTTGTACTTGAATCTGAAGAGAATGTGGTACTTGTGCAATACAAGTCCATATGGGCCATAAACATCATATTCGTGAATGGGCGCTGTCAGTAGAGATTGGTCAACTCTTAACTGCCATGGTTTTTATCTTGATTATTTTTTATATTTTGTATTGCTAGATTACCTTCATTGTTTTCACATATAGAAGCAACAAGAATAATGTAAGCAGTATTTTGTAAAAACTTTATTTTAAAAGAGTGTCCGTGGAGTTTCTTGCTCGTTCTTCTCCATAGAGACCTACCCTACGTTTTGGAACGAGCAACTACCTTCAACTTTCTGACTAACTGACTGACACCTTGACAATTCAAAAGTGCCTGTAAATGGTTTAATTTAAATTAATGCTTTGACAACATAATATTCTGCGAAAATTTCGCGTTCGGCCTGTAGCCAATGTGACCATATTTCTCTTAAGTTCTCTATATTTTAAGGTAGTGAATCATTATTTTTTACATTTACATTTCAAAAAGTAGAATCCCTTTTCGCTACATACATCATGATAAGAAGTCGATCAGTAAGAAAATTTAAAAAATTTGTCCATCCCTAAACGTAGGGCTGTATGGAGAAGAACGAGCAAGAAACTCCACGGACACTCTTTTCAATCAAGTTTTACATAATCCTGGTTACATTATTCTTGTTGTTTCTACATGTGATAACAATGAGGTAAAGATCAATATAAAACAATTAAAAAATCTTTAAGTACATAGTATAAAACAAAGTCGCTGCCGCTGTCTTTACGCTCAGAGGGCTAATTCACGTAATTTTATGACGCGCCGATGAAATTGTAGTGCAGTTGCAGTTAAGTTTAAGTTTGAGTGATAAACGGTATTCTGACAACCGTTGAACTACGCGTAAGCTTTGCGTGTACTGCACGTCCACGTGTACGACAACCAAACTATACCAAACTTACTTATGGTGTAGCCACATGAGAGAAAAAATATTACTCACTAAATAATTGATTAGAAATGGTTACATAATATTAAAATTATTATTTTGAGCTTTCCCCAGCACAGATTTTAGTGCTTTTTAACTGTAATTTTGAGACGTGAAACGAATAGAATACCGATCATGTTGCGTTCCGAAGCACGCACCAAAGACGCGCAACAGTAGAATGCCGTTATTGCGCTCGCGTGACGCGAACTTGACGCGAACTTGACGCGAGCGTGTCTGACAGCAGTAGAGAATACGAAAAGCGTTGTTTTGATCGAAGCTTAACTGCATCAGCACTTTTTTAGTTACGTGAATTAGCCTACAAATCTTCTAAACTACGCAACGGATTTTAATGAAGTTTTCAGCAATAGATAGAGTGATTCAAGAGGAAGGTTTGTACGTATAGTTTGACCTACATTGCATCCGTACGAAGCCGTGGCGGGTTGCTAGTGAAAGATATGTGCCAGTTAAGAGATGACCAATATAAGCTGACAGCGCCCGTTCACGAACGGCACGTTAGGCTAAGAACTCACGATGCGGTTTTCACCCGCGTCCGCAGCGGTTGCGGGCCCGAAGTTTCTGTAAAATGCAGATATACAAGGTGTAACGTTAAACACGCAAAACCTCAGACACCCCAAATGATTTTTAATTCAATTAACCTAATTCTGAGAAAAAAAAATCATGAAAAAAAATTTAAAGGTTTTATGTGCTGTTTTAGTTTTACTAAGACTCGTATTTGCATTGAAATAAAAACTATTATTATCACGCGTATGAGAAAATTTAAATTGGACGACAACCATTTGTGTTTGTTTACCTATTTTGGCAGGTTTGCGCACGTGATGGCTTGACCTTATAATAATTAGACAGGGCAACATGTTTAATGAAGATTTTTAAAAAAATGTGACCTATATTAAAAAGTGGTTCACTTGATTCTGCTCGTTATTCTAATCAAACTATTTTCAGGTTTTGCGTAGTTGACGTTACACCTTGTATATTAAAAAAATTAAAGCACATTTCACGAAGCGGTCTTCGGTCACGGTGTGTGCGGTTGTTTCCGGCTCCGGCTGCACTGGCGGGAAACTAGTAGAATCGTACCCGCAGCCCCTGCGGGTTGCACCAGCAAGCTCTGCGGTCGGTTTGCGGGCGACCGCAGTGGCCACCGGAGGGTACAGAAATCCGACGCCATTTTGCATTGTGACTTGTTATTACTCGTGGCGTCGTGACGTGTTTGTGCACGTTTGTCAACGAACATTACAAAATGGATATTGAAGTCGATCTATTAATTACTTTGGTGCAAGAAAGGGCAGTGCCCATCTTGAAACCGCCCGTCTTGCGATAAGCCAAGCTGCGTAACCGCGCAGAACTCCGGTCTCGTGATTTTGGGCTATTCCTCCACTGCGGCGGGCGCGGGCGAAAACCGCATCGTGGGTTCTTAGCCTTAATCAGCACCATTTACCTCAACCATTTTGAATGGAACCGAATGATATCAATAACATATTCCCACAGCTCTGTTCGCGGAGATCACCCGCATCTTAAACCACATCATGGCAATCGGCACCCACGCTTTGGACGTGGGGGCTCTAACACCATTCTTCTGGCTGTTCGAGGAACGAGAGAAGATGATGGAGTTCTACGAGAGAGTCAGCGGAGCTCGCATGCACGCCGCCTATATTAGACCTGGTGGAGTTTCTCTGGTAAGTCCTGTGACACTTAGAATTACTTCAGCTTTAAATCTGCCTGTCTACCTACCTATTTGAGTACTTAACCTTAGTAGTAGTATTATGACGGGCTGGTGTCTATGAACAATAGAAAATAAATTTAGAGAAACTGAGGCGACTAACCCATCTTCTATAAAACTACACTCCTATTTTTCCCAGGACATGCCTCTAGGGTTGATGGATGACATCTACGAGTTCTCAGCGAAGTTCGCCGAGCGCCTGGACGAGGTGGAGGACGTGCTGACCACCAACAGGATCTGGGTGCAGAGGACCAAGGACATCGGCGTCGTCACCGCGCAAGACGCGCTCAACTACGGCTTCAGGTGAGACAGTCAAAACTCAATAACATTCCGCCCGACCTAGCCTTCATACTGACACTATATGGATCTATGGACCGACAGTATTTGACCGATATGTCACCCACAGAACTTTGACCGATATGTCACCCACAGAACTTTGACCGATATGTCACCCACAGAACTTTGACCGATATGTCACCGACAGAACTTTGACCATTATGTCACCGACAGAACTTTGACTGATATGTCGCCGACAGAACTTTGACCGATATGTCACAGACAGAACTTTGACCGATATGTCACCGACAGAACTTTGATCAATATGTCACCGACAGAACTTTGATCAATATGTCACCGACAGAACTTTGACTGATATATCACCGACAGAACTTTGATCAATATGTAACTGACAGAACTTTGATCAATATGTCACCGACAGAACTTTGACTGATATATCACCGACAGAACTTTGATCAATATGTCACCGACAGAACTTTGACCGATATGTCACCGACAGAACTGTGACCGATATGTCATCGACAGAACTATAACCGATATGTCACCGACAGAACTTAGCATAAAACTTTGCCAAAACACCCGTCAACATCAATTTATCTTATCTGCTCGACGTCCGTATGTCACTACAGGGATTCAGCAGAATATCAGCGTCAGGTATACTTGCCTGACACATGCTGAGCTTGACTCCCATTTGGTGCAACCTTGAGACGCACACCGCACTTTGTTTAATCCTTATCTGATTTGTTTTGTTTTTTTTTGGGTAGTATTTAAACGCAAATCAAAAAATATCCTTTTTCTATGCAATAAGATTCCGAATTCCCATCAAAATTACTGATTGCACAGCAAAATATTCAACTCAAAATATCACTAAACACACTACAATTTATTTTCGCAGCGTACAGCGATTTTTCCTAAAGCAAAAGCTTTTTCATCAATGCACAGCTAATAATCTTAATGCACATTATACATGTTAACTCTTTTTCTTTTAAATATAGCTTCTATTTTTATATTATTTACAGCAGTTTTTCTAAATAAAACAGCATTTTATTAGTCACAGTCGTCTTATTATTTATTAATTACCACATAATGAGATCAGCAAAAAATAAAATAAAATTAGATACAAAATTGTAATTTATTGAATTATTAAAGCGGGTCTTGCAAAGCAAGACGACGAAACCAACGTGACAGAAACATGCACAAGCATTGTTTCTGTCACGGCTCCGGCGCTGCGGGGTCTGGGCGGCCCCACGCGAGCTTATCGTCGCAGATGGTTTTAATGCTCACCACCGCAGCTTCGGCTGCCTCAGCCTCAGCCGCGGCGGTGAGCCTTCAAACCGCCTGCTCCTCAGCTCGCGGGCCGCCCCACCCCTCCGCGCCTACGCGTTTTTAAATTACACTCTAGGCGTAAGGCAGACAAGACTACGTGAAGTCGGTTTTGCAGCGATTCGTTTCTAATTTTTCAGTTAATTTGTTCTGCTTTTAGAAATAATGCAATGTGACAGGATTTTTTTGTTGTAATAATCATTAAATTTGCCGAGCATGGCTTCTTGAAAATTAAGACAAATATGATGAACAGGTTTTATTGTACTTACTGGTTAATATGCGACTGGGATAGTTATTTTGCTATGAAATATGGAAAATTTGCTGTGCAGTCAGTATTTATGCTAAGTATGTAGTATTTTTGTACAAAAAAAAAAAACTTGAGAGGTGTCAAGGGACACCCGGATGGAACGAAGTTCCTTTCGATTAATTAGTGAAGGAATTGTAATAAAATTTTATTTTTTTTAAGTTATAATAATATTTTTTTTTATTATTAACAAATATAATGTAATTAAAAGACAATTAATTTAAACGTGCCCGTTTATGTATCGAGCGAAATGGACTCCATATTGAGCAGTTGCTTCGATACAGGGAAGTGTAAATTTTATACCTAATAGGTAAGTTTTTTAATTAAGCCAAAGTTGATTAAAACTGTGTTTGTGAATAGCTCTAATTTATTTAAATAGGTTACCTATAGCACCTATAGGTACCTACGCCTGCCTGCCTTTCTTTTTCTAGCAAAAGAGTACCTACTCACTTACCTACTTACAACTACAAATAATTCGCCAATGATAAAAGTAAGTACCACTACCTACCTAGGTACCCACCTAAGCTCCCACTGGCTTAATTTAAACCAAAACATTTTAATCAAATAAAAAAAAATATTATTGTCGCTAGTAAAACCTAGAGAAAAGTACTCTGTGACCTAGAGCGATAAGGTGCAGTGGTTACCTACTGACGACCGCGACCGATAGAAAGCTCATGATTACCAAACCCAAACTTTCAATAGGTACCTACTAAACAAAACATAGAAGTAGGTACAGTAACTACCTACCTACCTAACCTACGTATTCTATGGCTTAATTATCGACTTAAAATTTACACTCGTTTTCACAATCCACACAGTCTCACAGTGAAAGGTGGATTTATCTCGTAGGTCGTTATCATCGGAATTATCACGCAATGATAATTCCGATGTCATTGAGGTAGGTACCGCCACTATTTGAGCGAATAAACTTAAGTACTAAACATATCGCCGTAGGTACCTAGTTCAACGAGTTCGCCGCGCCGCCTTTAAATACATAAACATATTCTACGAAAAGCGAATTCGGACTTTATTTTGTAAACGTAAACGGTTAAAAATTGAAATTTTACCAAACTAGGTATGATAAAATTATTCTGAGAAACGTATAGGCTGGTGCCCGACCGGACAATAGGAGCTATGTGCAACCGAATTTCACGGTTAATGTGTAAAAATAAGGTTTTAATTCGCTCCAATATTTTCATAGAAAAGCCGCCATTCAACTAATAATGAACTCTATTTGACAGTTCCAACGATTCAATTTTTCTGTTCGAATTGTCTGCGTTTGTGAAGTAATAAAAATAGCAAAAATAAGGTTTTAATTCGCTCCAATATTTTCATAGAAAAGCCGCCATTCAACTAATAATGAACTCTATTTGACAGTTCCAACGATTCAATTTAGCTTATTATAGCATGTCGTGACAACTTTTCGTAAGAATTTTTTCCGTCTAGCCCCCTTTCACAACGCGCGATAAGGAACTCAGGCGATTATTTATTTGATATGCAATAGGGTATTACACCCATTTTTGAAAAGTGTCTCAATGAAATTCTGTAGTGCTAATATGCCACCAAAAAAAAAGACAAATTTTTTATTCAATCGATAAGTACCATAAAAATGCATCTAAATTTTAATTTTCAAATTTCGCGCTTAATTTTACGAAAACGCCTCTTACTGGACGCCATATTGCTCAGCGTAAATGACGTCAGTTCGTTTTGTATCAAATGAGCTCATATTAAATATGATAATTGTATATCATTTAAAAATAATTAAAAGCATATTTTGTAGTAGGTGTAATAATGAAACAATTACGTTGGTTACGAAAATAATAAAAGTACAAAGCCTATATAATCGGTTGACTGACAGTTGTAAATTTTTTGTTGCGCTGTATGTCCGGAATAAATTTGATTTTTTATTGTTATTTTTTGTAATAAAAACTATCCTATGTCCTTTCTCAAGTTTCAAACTATGTCTGTATCAAATTTCACACAAATCGGTTCAGTAGTTTAGGCGTGAAGAAAAGACAGACAGACAGACAGAGTTACTTTCGCATTTATAATATTAGTTTTGAAACATGTCCGACTCAAGTTAAAGTACTGATTTTGAATTAGTACCAGAGTTATCCCACTAGGCAATTGCGTTTGAGGTCCAATATCATAGAACCAATAACAAATAATAAAAACCGTATCGATCTTATGAGCAAATTAACTTGTAATGAATTTACATATAGATTCCATTTAAATAAATCAACAGCAAGTTATTTACTCAACGAAAAATTTACAAAAAAAAAAAAATTTCTTGAGTTTTAAATTGTCATTGCCTTACCGCTTTGTTTAGCAAAATGTAGTCAAATCTTGTATAATGTTCGAGTTACTCGCAGAGTTTTATAATTTATGTAAACTATAACTAAATCCAGTAATTTAATACTTTAAACATAAAGAAGTTTTTTTTAAATAATAATAAGGTTGTTTATGGTGATGTTGGTTGTAACGAAACGCACGGGAGGGCCACCCCTATGTATTGTTTCTGTCACATAGATAACCGGTATTGATGAATGTGAAACACCGGTTAAATCATAGATAGAAGCATATGGTCTTCCAGCAGTAGTGATCTACATTTCAGTGAAGGTAGGTAATTGGGTTCAGCCGTTAATAAATGTATCTATCTATCCATCTATCTATGGTCAGAAATAAAAAAATAATCTTCTGTTTAATTCCCAGTGGCGTGATGCTGCGTGGCTCGGGCATCAAGTGGGACCTGCGCAAGTCGCAGCCCTACGACGCCTACGAGGATGTAGAGTTCGACGTGCCCATCGGGACCAACGGAGACTGCTACGACAGGTGAAGTACCCACAGTGATTTATTTATTTAAACTTCATTCACAAAGGTGGACTTAATGCCATAGGAATAGTAAATATTAGTACTACCGTACAGTAGCGACACGCCCCGCCTCCCTCCGAAGCACTGTTCCTCACCTCTACCCGCTTTGAACGTGCTCTCGAAACTGCTTTTACTTCTCGCGGTACGTAGACACGCACATACACGCACGTATTTGTGCAGTCTGTTATTTTGGTAGTAGTGTAGGTAATTAAATCGTTTCGTTTGTATGGAGTGACGCAGGTGAGGTATCGTGTTACCCAGTAACTGAGCTGTGGAGGTCAGACAGGTCTATGTAAAACACTGGTATTCAACTGCACCCGGGTTGACTTTAGGCCGGTTTCAGCATAGTTGAGAAAAGGCTAGACAGATCAGTTGTCAAATCACAATCAAACAAATTGCTCAACAGGTCTCGTATGCAGTAGCGTGCCTAGGGGTCAAGCTTAGGACAAGCCCGATTGATTTTTACGATTGTAAAAAAATCTGCAAGTTTCTCAGTTACTGATCAGGGGGCCAAGTCTGCTATTTTTATAATTTCGTCATTCCAGCACGATCCCATTGTCATTTTGTTTAAAGTTCGTAATATGCTTAATTCATAATGGTCGATCATTGACTGCACAATGACGTTTTAATGGTAGGTCACTGATAAAAGGAACTGTCAAAATTTTTGCAGATTACCGCCTAGTCAGTCCATTCAGTTGTCATTTTGTACGAGATTACCATTCTATATCAATTGTTTCAATGGCGTGTCAGTGGTTGACCATTGGAAAGTCCAGAAAGACCAAACTTGTCAAAATTAACAATTATGAAATCAGTGATAGACCATTCTGACAATTCTATTGTAATAGCAGACTTGAGGCCGTGCTCATGTTATGCTTATTAGTGCAAGCCCGGCTTTTCGGCTTGTATAAAAGTCCCGCTACTGCTCGTAAGGTCCTTGTGTAAAAGAACTTTTGTTATTTGTCTTTATTTCCAAACGATTGTGTGGTCGCAGGTACCTGTGTCGCGTCGAGGAGATGCGTCAGTCACTCCGCATCATCGACCAGTGCCTCAACAAGATGCCTCCGGGAGAGGTCAAGACGGACGACGCGAAGCTCTCGCCGCCCTCTCGAGAGGAGATGAAGGTATGGAGGACCTTGTTGCTCAGAACTGGATCCAGTTATAGCAAATTTATGGATAAATAATGCTGATTAGTTTTACAATATCATTCTAATTAGTTGAGTAAAAAGACGTTTCGTGTACGTAAATGTGACATATTATCTGCACTATTTTTGTGCCTTTTTTATGTGTCACATCTTGGCGCAAATAAACCCATTTTCTATATCAGGTTCCCAAACGAACTTGGCCAGTAGACTACTAAATCCTCCCCCACTTGTTGCAGACCTCGATGGAAGCCCTGATCCACCACTTCAAGCTGTTCTCACAAGGGTACCAGGTGCCTCCCGGCTCCACCTACACGGCTGTGGAGGCGCCCAAGGGCGAGTTCGGTATCTACCTCGTCGCTGATGGAGGGTCAAAGCCTTATAGGTACCTATGTTATCTTTAGCCTGCACTAATACTGTTGAAAAAAGATGTCATAAGTACAATACTAGGGTATAACACCCATTTTTGAAAAGTGTCTCAATGAAATGAAAAACACATTTTTTTTATTCAATCGATAAGTCCCATAAAAATATGCATCTAAATTTTAAATTTTCAAATTTCGCGCGTAGTTTGACGAAAACGCATCGTACTGGACGCCATATTGCTCAGCGTAAATGACGTCAGTTCGTTTTGTATCAAATGCGCTCATATTAAATATGATAATTGTATATAATTTAAAAATAATTAAAAGCATATTTTGTAAATAGGTGTAATAATGAAAAAAATACGTTGGTTACGAAAATAATAAAAGTACAAAGCCTATATTACGCCAATCAGTTGACTGACAGTTGTCAATTTTTTGTTTACACAGCCGTACGGCGTAATAACATGGCCGCTACTATTTCATGGTGTTTTATAACAGATACTAAAAACTTTGAATTGAATTTAAAAATTGTTTTTTTTACTTTATGAACTAAAACTTACCTTTTCCGACTGCTTTTTGCCTGACTAACTGTCTCAATAACATATTTATAGATTTTTTCTCGTATAGAGTAAAATACTCTATTGTCATACAATATTTATGGTATAATTGCGTTTTGACAGCTCAAATAAAGTATGTCAATTTATTAGTGGTGTCAAGTACTCAATTGAATTGGCAAATAAAAGACGTCATAAGTAAATATTGTCATACAAAATCCATGGGAGAATCAAGAAGCTTATAGGTAAAAGTGGAGGCAACACTCTAAATACCATAGTGAAACTGCCTGTGGGCAGATGCTCGCTTTCTGAATGCATACATAAGAACGAGACAGTGATATGTGTTTTCTTTATCTTATGTATGCATTCAGAAAGAGAGCGTCTGTCCACAGTTGGTTTCACTTATTTGTTCAGAGTGTTGCCTCCACTTTTACCTATAAGCTTCTTGGGGAGAATCGTGTTTTGACAGCTCAAATAAAGTATGTCAATTTATTAGTGGTGTCAAGTACTCAATTCAGTTAGCAAATAAAAGATGTCATAAGTACAATTTGTCATACAAAATGTATGGAGGAATCGCGTTTTGACAGCTCATAAAAAGTATGTCAATTGATTGGTGGGGTCCTCTAGCCAATTCAATGTAAATGTTTTATTTGAAATAAATGATTTAATTGTTTTCTTTCCCACAGATGCAAGATCAAGGCGCCCGGCTTCGCTCACCTAGCAGCTTTAGAGAAGATCGGCAAAAACTCCATGTTGGCAGACATTGTAGCTATCATAGGAACCTTGGACGTTGTGTTCGGAGAGATTGACCGATAAATACCGAATCTAGACACAAAATACCGGTAATAACGAAAGAAACGGTAAATGAAAAACCGAAAGCGGTAAAGAAATGTAAGACAATTTGCTATTTTCGGTAATTTACGGTTTTTCTGTAAACACCGGTTTTTAGTTAAGTGCAACATTCTTAGTATAAAATGTCGGAAGTGTAGAATCTTGTATACCTAGTTTTTTTTATTTCTAAGCAATAAATTATTGTTATATAATTTTGAAGCTTATTTGTGTAAATAACCGGTTCTTACCAACAATCACGTCGTAAATGTTCACGAAACATTGTACCAATATCAAGGAAAATAAAAAATAATATATAGAATCAAATTATAACCAGGCGTTTTTAATTTCATAAAATTTCCAATTTATCATGTTTAAATCTATGGATATCACTATCTTAAGATTAATTCCACGAATAATTATAAAATACAATTAATAAGATTTTTATTAGCCTGTAATGTCTCTCTGCTGCAGTCATATTTCCCATACAAAAACTCGTATGGAGCTTTTTTGCATAATAGGGTATCACACCTATTTTTGAAAAGTGTCTCAATTAAATTCAGTAGTGCTAATATGCCTCCAAAAAAACAACTGAAAAATTGTATTCAATCGATAAGTGCCATAAAAATGCTTCAAAATTATAAATTTTCAAATTTCGCGCGTAGTTTGACGAAAATGCCTCGTAGTGGATGCCTTAATGCTCTGCGGAAATGACGTCAGTTCGTGGTGTATCAAAAGCGCCGATATTTTATATGATAATTGAATATAATTAAAAAATAATTAAATAATATTTTGTAATAGGTTTAATAATTCAAAAATTACGTTGGTTACGAAAATTATTAAAGTACAAAGCCTACTCCAATTGGTTGACTAACAGTTGACAATTTTTTGTTTACACAGCCGTAAGGCGTAATAACATGGTGGCTTCTATTTTATGGTGTTATAAAACAGATTCAAAACCTGAAAACTTTGAATTGGATTAAAAAAATCATATTGTTATTATAAGAACTAAAATTAACATTTTCCGACTGTTTGCCTAAACTATCACAATAATATATTTATAGTTTTTTTCTCATATGGAGTAAAATACCCTATTTTATCCGAACTTTGGCCGTTCATAATGCACTCATACATTGGAAAAGTAATAAAACAGCTTCATAGAAACTTTGCACATGTAGTGGAGATTCTAAATCATTAAACCCTTCCAAAAACCCACCCTTTTTCCAAAAACTTGTAAGGCTTTTTCAAAAACACGTATTTTGTGAAATCTCCGCGCGTCAATTTTCATGCGATGTTTTTGCGTTCTTACTCACTCGTTTGTTTTCGAGCATTGCGTAGGTTGAAACAAAAATGTTTTTCAATCACGCTCGCGTTAAGTTCGGCCGATGGGTAAGGGCGCTCTTAATAAGATTTTTATTAGCCTGTAAGGTCTCACTGCTGGGCATTAATTTGTGCAAATCTCCAAACAATCTGCACACTCTCCGAAATCTACTCTGTTCATATAATTATCAATCATTGGTAATTATTTGGATGACATGACATTTGTAGATATTTTTATAATGGGAATAAATATAATGGCCACCAAAAATAGTAAATGATCACCTAATCTTAGTCACCAAATGACCACCAAAAATAGTACATGATCACCAAATCTTAGTCACCAAATCTTAGGACCCTTAAGTCCCCCCTAGGGCGGATCCGATGAGAACCCCCAGCCAGAACCAAATCGCTTTTTACAGTCAAACTCATACATTTCTTCAATACTTTGGTTAAAGAGGTCTAGAGGTTCGTTAAACATTATAGTGGGGTTAAATGTTGGTGATCATTTACTATATCTGGAGGTTCGTTAAACATAAGCCTTTTATAATTTTATTAGATAGGTTGTTTTAGTAGTAACTTAAAATATAAATATAATTGATAGCCAGCAGGAGCAAAGTCTTGGAAGCATTGTTGGTGATAATACCAGAACAGGCGTCCTCTTCTCGCGTCGTTACTTCTAAAACTTCGTTTGACTCAGAAAAGATACGTGCAGTGTATTTTTCCATAGAGTACTTTGTAGTGGGTGTTTCTGTGGCATACAAATCTGAAACTAAATAAGATAAGTTAAGAATTGCATGCGATCTTAAAAAGATTGAAATTATGAGGATAGATAGAGACCTATGTTGTTTAGAAGATTCGCTTTTCTTTTTTTGAGATATCAGATTTAAAAGGTACCTATTTGACTCAATACTCCCGTATCAATAAATACATAACTAATATAGTGCGTGCCACGAAAGATGAGACTTGACACAGACTTGATTTGACTTGCGCAGTCAGCGCAGTACTTGATTTGAAGGTAAGAGACCTTTAAATCGAGTACTGCCCAAGTCAAATCAAGTCTGTGTCAAGTCTCATCTTTCGTGGCACGCATTATACATAGTTGCCAACTCAATTGATGAAATATTTATTGATAAAGCAAGAAAAAAAAAACGCATTTTACAGTTACTAATTTTAAAAAATAATCGGGTTTTACGCGCTAAAATATATAAAATACGGGTTTCTCCCATTGATTTTGTATGGATATAGCAAGCTGTAGCAAATAAGTGACATACTTACTACTAATAGGGCTGCACGCAAAGCTATTCTCGGAATGTGCCACTGAACTATTAGGTACGTAAACACTCGTAATCTATGGTACACACTATAAAAGCGTGGTAAAATTCTTTTTATAAGAATTTTACCACGCTTTTATAGTGTGTTGCAGTTGCAGTATGAGTGTTTTGTTGTAATATATGTATTAGGTATTATAAAAAAATGATGATAATTACGGACGGCAATAAAATTAATTAATTAATTATAGCTATTTTCCGTTGCTTACGAAGCTGGTCTTTAGGAAATAAATGAACCCCGACGTTTTTGCATTTAAATGCACAACACTGACGCATAATAATGTTTTCTATTTTGATATTTTCTCAATCTAAAAAGAATAGAATTTTGATGCACAGACAAAAAGTATTATCATGTCAATGTCACTTTGTTTGTTTACGTTATAGTTCGGTGGCGCCTCTAGCGGAAAAGTTTGGCAGGGAATAATTGTTGGTTTTGGTACAAAGAGTTTGTATACCTTGCTGTGTATTCGAACTAGTCAAGACTTTATTTGTTGTATATGACATGCTCCAAGAATTCCGTTTTTTATACTCTGCAATCCTGATATCGGTTGCATTGTATTTTTCCCAGAAATAACGTTGATGCTCACGATCTAATGCACGGAAATCCCGAGTAAAATTTGACGTGTCGCACTTGCTGCCGTAACAACTTGTTTCACCCTTTATGTAAAAAAAAGGGGTTTCCTTGTCTGCAATAAAAAAATAAAATAAATAAAAATGTTTTTTTTGAGTTAAGTGAAGGAGCTCATGACTAAGTAAAAGCTGTACGGATCAACCGGTCATGATGGTTGAGCTTCGCTTGCCGCGGTCGGCCCGTGGATGGGTGACCACCCATTTCATGCCTCGGAAAGCACGAAAAGCCGTTAGTCCCGGCTGTCATTCGTAGACGACACGGTTGGCGCAGTGGCTGAGCGATCGACTGCTGCGCAACGTGTTGCGGGTTCGATTCCCGCCCAGGGTAAACATTTGTGTGATGAGCATTTGTGTGATGAGCATTTGTGTTTGCCTTGTGTCTGGGTGTTGTTTATCTATATATGTATGTATTTACAACAAAAAAAAATGTATTTGTGTATGTATATCAGCTGTCTGACACCCATAGTACAGGGTCTCCCTAGTTTGGGGTCAGATGGCCGTGTGTGAAAATGTCCCCACATATTATTATTATTATTATATTATCTTTGACAGTCGTTATAGGTAGTTAGAAGCCAGAAAGTTTGACAACTAGGGTTACCTATCATAAGTTCGAAAAATATTTGACCGAATTTCATTTCACTTAAAACTTTTGAACTATTATCGTTTCGTTTTTTGTTACTTCATCAAACTCTCGCTTGCCACTGTATCAGTTGACCTATCAATCCGATTTGTATCGTTACCTCGACGTTTCATTTGGTCGAGAAACTTTTTACCGAAGTTACACTTAGCCGAAATAACATTTGTTCGAAGTATTATGTTTCCCACCAATCATTATACCACTGTTTAAATTAACACTGATTGAATGATGATGATGAATAAGAGTTCCATTTAAACAGTTGATTATGAACAAAAGTGCATTCAAACATACAGCATGCAAGCAGGCTTGCAACGTGCAATCAGGCATGCAGCGTACAAGCAGGCATGCAGCGTGCAAGCAGGCATGCAGCATGCAAACAGGCATGCAGCATGCAAGGAAGCATGCAGCGTGCAAATTGACTTTTTATGACACTAATATAATATAATATTAGAAAGTACTAACAAGTAACCGGCTATATATTTAATAATATTCCGTAAAATGTAGTTTCGGTGTGGTAAAAATATGGCAAATAAATCATCAATTTGGCAAATGAAAAAGTTCAAAAGAGGCTTCGGCCAATAGCAAAAAGTTATTTTGTAAATCGGTGAAATATAGTTCGGTAAAATAATGCCTACGACACATGATAATTCGATGATCTAAAAATATGTCAAATAATGCATATTGACACCTTAGAGTAAAAACCTCGTAAGTGTAAAAGAGGTAACTTTTCAGGAGGAAGAAAAACTGCGTACTGTAAAATTTTTGTACGGCGTCTTTTATGTTTTATTATTAATTAATATCGAGATTCAACCCGCTTTTATATCCAGAATGGTTCGATCAATTTTCGAATGAGGAACGACACGATCGTTGCAAGGTATTCACGCCAAACTGACAGATGCGAGTATTTACGAGGTTCTCATTTACTGTCATAGATGGCGCTATGAGTATCGAATGAACAAATGAGTCAGATCAGGATGTGCGTAGCGAGGTTTTCTTCCTAGAAACGCAATAAAATTTGAGCAAAAATGCATTCCCGAGGTTTTCACTCTAAGGCGACGATATAGGAACAAAGACGTCGGTCAATAAGTAGTTTTCGGTAAAATGTAATTCGAATATTTTTTTTTCCGAAAAGTGATCGGTTCCCGTAAAACACTAGTATTCAGCTGCATCCGGTTAGATTGGAAGCCGACCCTAACATTGGTAAAAGGTTAAGCAGATAATAAAATCCATAGAGAGTTAGTACAGATAAATTATTAAATCTAGTGATAATAAAGAAAGACCTTATTGAATAATGTGGATATTGAGGATAAGTATTAACCACAGACATATAATAAGAAGGTACAGTAGATATTAATCCAATGCTGAATAAAAACAGTATCCAGCCTGTCTGCAATAACAGCCAGGATGCTGTTGGTTCAATGAAATTAATGGAATAATATATTATTCCGTCCGAATTTCTGTCACGGCGAATCTCAGTGGATTATGACCGATTCTGAGGTAGCTGCGCGGAGCGGGAGGTAGTGTTGGGTACTCAGCACATGTGCTACCACACTTGTAGCAACGCACTTCGTTAAAAAGAGTCGCTCACTCTTTTTATTTTGATGTGCTACCACAGTAGCACACACGGTACACACATAGGTACGATGTCCTCAAGTCTCCGCTACAGCACATCTGTATACTTGCTCACTTGTAGCCTCGCCTCATTCGTGTTAGCACAGTGTGCTGCCACACTTTGCAAAAAGAGTGCTTCGCACAATCCTCATTTTAAAACAGTGTGCTACCCAACACTTGCGAGAGGGATGATAGTTGTCACAAGCTGACATATCAGTGAGAAGTTGCGTCACGTCACCACCGCGTCCCGCACTACGCAGCTACCTCAAGAACGATTCATACTGCCACACTTAGAGACGTCACTTAATAATAATGAATCATTAACTTTAATTGACCAACAAAACTTGGCACATGTCAACAACAATATTTTGACTGATAGCGTTCCAAGTTATGTTGGTCAATTAAAGTTAAAGATTCATTATTATTATGTGACGTCTCTGAGTGTGGCAGTTAGTCAACTACGAAGATAATAATGATGTAGTGCACAAGTGTGTACGCAAACACGGGGCACAAAGTAGGTAAGAGAAGAGTAAGGGAATAGGAATTGTGCCCCCGTGAACTTTTATATTTTGTGCACGGGGGCACATTCCTATTCCCTTACTCTTCTGACGACCGCAGAGAAATCAGACGTAGCACTAACGGTTTCACGTGCTTTTAGAACTGCGGGCGAGTCGCACCACCAACTTCCAAACTGTTTCCAGGCTGTTACTGAGAAAGGATCATGGGAGTATTTGTACAAAAAATGTTTAGAGAAGTTGAAATTCTAGTTCTTATACTCTTGGGTAACTTACCTAAAGAGTATCTTCTTCAGGCATTTACAATATTTTGAAAACCCCTCAATAAAAATGGATGTTAAAAGTGTATAGTTTAACGAAAAGCTCATTATTAACGGCGGCTGACAGTAACAGTGACACTGACAGCTGTCAGTCGCCGTTTCGTAGTTCTTATGTTTTCGCCGTTCAGTTTTATGGGAAATAATATTACGAATAATGATTATCGATGTGCAGACGCCAAGCACATCAAGCCATACCAAACTGTTAATTTTTCCTAAAAGGGTATTACACCCATTTTTGAAAAGTGTCTCAATGAAATTCTGTAGTGCTAATATATAAAAAAAACTCAATTTTTTTTTCAATCGATAAGTGCCATAAAAATGCATCTAAATTTTAAATTTCGCGCGTGGTTCGACGAAAACGCCTCTTACTGGACGCCATATTGCTCAGCGTAAACGACGTCAGATCGTTTTGTATCAAATGAGCTCATATTAAATATGATAATTGTATATCATTTAAAAATAATTAAAAGCATATTTTGTAATAGGTGTTATAGTGAAAAAAATACGTTGGTTACGAAAATAATAAAAGTACAAAGTCAAAGTCAAAGTCAAAGTCAAATCATTTATTTCAATTAGACCATTATAAGGCACTTTTGAACGTCAAATGAGAAAAAAAAAAATAATTGATTTTAGGTGCCCATTCCAAAAGGTAGTTTTGTATGGAGAAGAATGGGCAAGAAACTCCATACTTAGGTACTCTTTTAAAAACGATGTTAACAATATTTGCATTTACAGAAATTATATAATTATACGTGAATACGATGTACCTTGCATAAAAACACTAGGTATTTGAAGTGTGTACAAAGTATCACAGATTAAGGAATGACAGACTAAGTTATGTGTACATAGATACACAGTGTTCACATATTAATACAAATGTTGAAACAGTAGACGACCACTCGTTATATTTTAACAAACAATGAATCAGTATGTGAGCCTGAGCAGTGTATAAAAAAGAGTCAAATATATATATGTACATATTTATACTAAGTATGAAATTAGGTATTTTAAATTAGCAATCGGTTCGATTTTGTCTAGACTGTCGATCGTCCTATGGAGCTAGACCAGCATGTTTCCAAGCATTCTTATCTTGAATATAGTCCTCTAAATTATAATAAGCTTTTTTACAGAGTGTACTTTTAATATATGATTTAAATTTTGTTTCACTTAGCTGTAATATATCACTAGGAATTTTGTTGTAGCACTTAACACAGTACCCCATAAAAGATGTATGGACTTTGGACAATCTAAAATATGGTTGAGCTATTTTGTCCTTGTTTCTAGTATTAAAGTCATGTCTATCACTTACTTTATTAAACATATGTAAGTTTTTTCTTACATACATAATATTTTCATAAATAAATTGGCAAGGCACTGTCATTATATTAATATTTTTAAATAGTTCCCTAAGAGATTCGCGGCGACGTAGATTATAAATGGCTCTGACAGCTCTTTTTTGTAAAATAAAAACGGATTCAATGTCAGCAGCCCGACCCCACAGTAAAATACCAACACAGTAAAGTACAAAGCCTATATTACGCCAATCGGTTGACTGACAGTTGACAATTTTTTGTTTACACAGCCGTACGGCGTAATAACATGGCCGCTACTATTTCACGGTGTTTTATAACAGATTCAAAATACTGAAAACTTTGAATCGAATTTAAAAATTTGTTTTGATATTTTATGAACAGTAAAGGCATAAAGCAGTCGGAAAATGTAAGTGCTTTATGCCTAAACTGTCTCAATAACATATTTATAGATTTTTCCTCGTATAGAGTAAAATACCCTATTGGTAAATTTAATCTTTTGTAATAAAGTTAAAAAACTAGACAGATTGGACGCATAGCTTGACGTGCTCTGTACTTTTTTAACTCCGCCATTGTAAACAACGATTCACATCACTTGTCTGCCAATTTTATAGATTCGTTAAATCGTTAAATGCCACTTGTCACTTTCTTATTTTACGTTTTTAATCTAATACCTTTAAACGATCAATTCTTGTATGTGACGACACGGTTGGCGCAGTGGCTGAGCGATCGACTGCTGCGCAGCGTGTTGCGGGTTCGATTCCTGCCCAGGGTAAACATTTGTGTGATGAGCACTTGTGTTTGCCTTGTGTCTGGGTGTTGTTTATCTATATATGTATGTATTTACAAAAAAAAATGTATTTGTGTATGTATATCAGCTGTCTGACATAGTACAGGGTCTCCCTAGTTTGGGGTCAGATGGCCGTGTGTGGAAATGTCCCCACATATTATTATTATTATTATATTAAGAATTATAAATTTATACTATAATATTATAAAGCTGAAGAGTTTGTTTGTTTGTTTGGTTGGTTGAACGCGTTATCTCAGGATCTACTGGTTCAAATTGAAAAATTATTTTTGTGTTGAATAGTCCATTTATCGAGGAAGGCCATGCGAAGTATCAAAGTATCCGGGTCGGGTCGCTAGTCAATAATAAAAATGTTTTAATTTTTTGAATGTCATACAGAATACGTAAAAGAAATACTCTGTACATTTTGTTTTTTATTCAGATTTTTTTTGTAATCTTTTACCTGATGATATTATTATAAATTAACGAGTTTAAGGGAACTTCCTCTATTATTTAAGTTACTATATGTATAGACATTAATTGTGTTCTAAACTATTTTTATAAGATTTTTTAATTATTAGTTTTTTGCTTATTTACTATGCAGCTGCCGGGTCACTAGTAATATATATGTCGGAGATGGTTTTTAATCTCAATTAATATTGTGGGTAGTTAACTAAATTTGTTATGATTTGTTTCTCTTATTATCAATTTAAGTGATTTTAGTATCAATTATTGTCTATTAATTCGAAACATGATTTATTGAGTACTCACTGTATGCACACTGATTTGTGGTTACTTTATTTCGATAATTGTTATCGATGGTTTTATTCAAAACAATTGTTGACACGTTACTTTGAATGTAAAACGAATTACTTTATGAAATCACTATTGTTTATTCATAACAATTATTATTGTGTTATTTGATTACAGATCTTATTAGATTCAGCACATTTTAGTGTTTTGTATCAAGTAAACGCGTGACGCACTTCCGTGCGCATGGGCAGACTTGTATGGAGAGGTTGCAAGGTGGGGGGCATCGCCTTATAAAAGAGCGTGCACTCCGTAAGTATGGCAGTCGATCCTCGGATTCGACTCAGTAAAGAGTTCCTGCTCCCGACAATACTGTTGGTTTACCTGGTACAGCGCTGCTGTTTATTCACATAGCTGTATAGGCTTGCTGCTAGCGAGCGATACACTTTGTATTTGGGTGGCTTATGCTACTGTACGAACTATGAACCTTAAGGGTTTGTTCGTTTATCATTGGGTGGCTTGGCCACTGTACGAACTGTGGGACCTTAATGGTCTGTTCGATTAACTGTATTGTTGCTGTACCTTTAACTTACTTTATTCCTGTTACTGATTACCATTTGTATTGTGTTTTCTGTACTAATAGTGTGTAATTGTTTTTACAGGTCTTGTTTATCCCTAATAGGATAATGGGAACGCCTATAGTCCTGACGATGTACTATACCGCTCGGCACTCCTCCTCGATCGCTCACTGACGATCCTACATCAGAAGTGGGATAGCCTCTTAATGATTACGCATAGCTTCCCTAATTATCGTATGTCTTTTCCACTCTTGTTATGACAGCTTCCTCTCTTGGGATTACCTAGCGCAGAGCTAAGGCTGTTTTAATGGCATTCATAAATCACCTACCCACATTAATTTCATTGTTTGATTTACATACTCCAACAGTTACCGCTACCCTTATTAACCTACCTAAGTGTCAAACAAATTGCTGTTTGTACTGACTGGCCCATGTTTTGAAATTTCATTTCCCGTGCTCATCTACTAGCATTTACTACCGAATTACATGAGGTTTAAACTTCAACAAGAACTGAGAACGGTCTTGTCCCATCTATAGAGAAAGTCTCATTTTTATCTGACCTACACGATTCTTCTCAACCCTCTTAGGTTCATACCAGGTACAATAGTATGTCACTTTAATGACTACCGGAGAACAGCCAGGAGGTTCGAGTGAAGATACTGTGAGTCAGTTTTCGAGCAACTAATCATCCGTGATAAGTTGAAGTCCGTGATAAGATAAGTGTGATGTACCCGCCACTGATGTGATGTTCTACAACAATCTGGTGAGACGCTTCCATTTTGTTAAGATTCTGGGTTTGAATGTACTTACTTTCATTACTGATACATGTGTGGCAAACTTACTTGTATGGTCAATATAAAGTGAAGTTTCATGTAATACTGAATGCTTATTCAAATCATAGTATCATATTATGCCATGAGAGATTAAATTTAGATTTTGGGGTTATTATAACCGAAAGTATTGTTACCATTACAAAAGTTGAGATTGTAACGGCTATGCTGTATTCCTGAAACTCCGAATAAAATTGATACTGATATTCCATCTGAATATAAATTAGTGATAATACGACTATGTCAAATAGTTGGCTATTTAGCTAAACAAATAGCGTGATTCTGAGGTTTGAGGAATAGTTTATCTGAAAAGTAACTGTGTACCCCCTGATTGTTGACATGTGTTGTGAGGTAAGGTAATGACATGTGTTGTGAGGTAAGGTAATGACATGTGTTGTGAGGTAAGGTAATGACATGTGTTGTGAGGTAAGGTAATGACATGTGTTGTGAGGTAAGGTAATGACATGTGTTGTGAGGTAAGGTAATGACATGTGTTGTGAGGTAAGGTAATGACATGTGTTGTGAGGTAAGGTAATGACATGTGTTGTGAGGTAAGGTAATGACATGTGTTGTGAGGTAAGGTAATGACATGTGTTGTGAGGTAAGGTAATGACATGTGTTGTGTGGTAAGGTAATGACATGTGTTGTGTGGTAAGGTAATGACATGTGTTGTGTGGTAAGGTAATGACATGTGTTGTGTGGTAAGGTAATGACATGTGTTGTGTGGTAAGGTAAGTACATGTGTGGTAAGGTAAGTACATGTGTGGTAAGGTAATTACATGTGTGGTAAGGTAATTACATGTGTGGTACATGTGTGGTAATAAGGTAATTACATGTGTGGTAATAAGGTAATTACATGTGTGGTAATAAGGTAATTACATGTGTGGTAATAAGGTAATTACATGTGTGATAAGATACTAAACTTGTTTTGTGATATCAGGTCTGTAGTGTTTGATTTAAATTGATCAGAATGACCGAACGTTACTCGTAAGCTGTTTACTTGAGCTCTTTTCTGATTGTTTACAGATGATGCGATAAACTATTCACCCAAGGACGTGTGAAGATGCAAGACGACCGTAACAGCGCGTGGCGTGATTTAGTAATAAAAAAACAGTTAATTTTGAGGGTTATGGTTTATTGTTATTTTTTAAATCATTGGGAATATTCTCACAATGCTGAGACATTTGCTGAAAAGTGGACCGACAAACGTATTCTTGTACGGTTAATAATTGTGATGAACTATGGTTAACTGACTCTTGGACAATACAACAGTGCCTGTAGATGGTTTAATTGAAATGATTGTTTTTACTTTGAGGGGATAATATGTACCGAACAAATTCTAAGTGAAGTAGAAATAGTTGGTTGCTAGGATTTAGAGCTTTCATGTGATACTGGGTCAATCATAGTATACTGTGAGATATTAAATTTCATTTTTTGCAGTTAATATGACTGAAAAAATAGTGCTATCATTACAAGAGTTAATGTTATTGACCAATGCAGTATTCCTTTGATAATACAACTGTTTAATAGTTTAACAATTGTTTCAGCTGTTGACAGTGTGGAATCGGTCCCGTGCAAGAAAACAAGCAGCCCTGGGTGCCGAAGGTTAAAGTTGGAGACTTCGTTGGAAACTTCGTACTTCTTGCAGATCCAACATGATATTGGTTGAAGTCTTTGAGTGCCAGTAAAATTTAGTCTTGATCATGTATGAAAAATGCCTGAATGTCCATTCAATTTTAACGATGTCAATGTTGACACTGATAATAATCATCTGCTGCTGACATACCATAGCTTAATTGACAAGATGTCTATGTTGACTCTTGTTTGGATGTCTATGTTGACTCCTGGGTTTGTTTGTTGAACTTGACGCCTATGTTGGTTGTCTATTCAGCTACAAACTACTTGTCGATTCCCATGGTGTGAATTCGGAGACTATGTCTCTACTTTTGTTTGGATGTCTATGTTGACTCCTGGGTTTGTTTGTTGAACTTGACGCCTATGTTGGTGGTCTATTCGACTTCAAGCTACTTGTCGATTCCCATGGTGTGAATTCGGCTGGGAGACTATGTCTCTACTTTTATTTGGATGTCTATGTTGACTCCTGGGTTTGTTTGTTGAACTTGACGCCTATGTTGGTTGTCTATTCGACTTCAAGCTACTTGTCGATTCCCATGGTGTGAATTCGGCTGGGAGACTATGTCTCTACTTTTATTCGGATGTCTATGTTGACTCCTGGATTTGAATGTTGAACTTGACGCTTATGCGGGTTGTCTATGTTGACGCCTATGCGGGTTGTCTATTCAACTTCAAGTTATTTGTCGAATCCCATGGTGTGATTTCGGCTGATTTGTTGAGCTATGTATTGTCTGTAACAGTATGGTTATTTTGACTGGTTATGATGCAGATTTTGCTAATGATTTTACTTCAGGACTTATTCAGGATTTTTCTTTGCAACATACCTTTTGCTAATTAAAGCTTTTTGTCAGAAAGGCCGATCGATATTTGCCAAGAAATTTATAACTACACGAGGACGTGTAGAATGTCAGTTCTGGCCGTGTCGGAGATGGTTTTTAATCTCAATTAATATTGTGGGTAGTTAACTAAATTTGTTATGATTTGTTTCTCTTATTATCAATTTAAGTGATTTTGGTATCAATTATTGTCTATTAATTCGAAACATGATTTATTGAGTACTCACTGTATGCACACTGATTTGTGGTTACTTTATTTCGATAATTGTTATCGATGGTTTTATTCAAAACAATTGTTGACACGTTACTTTGAATGTAAAACGAATTACTTTATGAAATCACTATTGTTTATTCATAACAATTATTATTGTGTTATTTGATTACAGATCTTATTAGATTCAGCACATTTTAGTGTTTTGTATCAAGTAAACGCGTGACGCACTTCCGTGCGCATGGGCAGACTTGCATGGAGAGGTTGCAAGGTGGGGGGCATCGCCTTATAAAAGAGCGTGCACTCCGTAAGTATGGCAGTCGATCCTCGGATTCGACTCAGTAAAGAGTTCCTGCTCCCGACAATACTGTCGGTTTACCTGGTACAGCGCTGCTGTTTATTCACATAGCTGTATAGGCTTGCTGCTAGCGAGCGATACACTTTGTATTTGGGTGGCTTATGCTACTGTACGAACTATGAACCTTAAGGGTTTGTTCGTTTATCATTGGGTGGCTTGGCCACTGTACGAACTGTGGGACCTTAATGGTCTGTTCGATTAACTGTATTGTTGCTGTACCTTTAACTTACTTTATTCCTGTTACTGATTACCATTTGTATTGTGTTTTCTGTACTAATAGTGTGTAATTGTTTTTACAGGTCTTGTTTATCCCTAATAGGATAATGGTCCCTATAGTCCTGACGATGTACTATACCGCTCGGCACTCCTCCTCGATCGCTCACTGACGATCCTACATATATAATCTGAATCTCAGAAACGGCTCCAACGATTTTCATGAAATTTTGTATGCATGTATTTTAATTATTAGGGGTTTAAGAGTATGGTAAGTATACCAATCAACTCCTGGCAATGTATTCTCCACTTGGAATTGGAAAATATTTTAAACCCTCTTGTTTTTTTTTTACTTACAAATGAATGTATGGATCTCGCCATGATTCTTTCATGAAAACCCAAGAACAGTTTTCCCGACCCGGGAATCGAACCCAGAACTCCATGGTCAACAATCACGCTTGCTACCACAAGCTCAACGGGGCAGTCCTTTCGGTGCACCCTTTAAGTACGTAAACCAAAAAGTAGAAGAAGTTTGAAAGAAACAAGTTAAAGGATTAATTTACCGCTACAGGATCCTTTTGAATAAATGACACAGTTCTCTCCAACACAAGTGTCAATAACTGAAACAAAAAGCGACATGGAGTGTTTAAAAACATCACATATTTCTTACAAAGTCAAAGTCAAAGCATTTATTTCAATTAAAACAATTACAGACACTTTTGAATTGTCAAGGAGTCAGCTAGACAGAATGTTGAAGCTATAGTTGCATACTCCAAAATGTAGGTAGGTACAATTTGTCTCTATGGAGAAGAACGACCAAGAAACTTCACGGTCACTCGATTCAATCAAGTTTTTACAAAATACAGGTTAAATTTGCTCTCAACCGCCATTGCTCATCTAAGTCTAACAACTGTTAATAGAATTTCATTGCTAACAACGCATATCTACTGCACATCAAAGTAAGGTATACTTGACTTTGTAGCCAGGGTACTGCTACACAAAGAAAACTCCGTACTATGGTGTAAGACTGTATATTAAATATAGATTGTATAACACGGTAGAACCTAGGTAGGAACATTAGAACTGGGCCTCAAGTCTTCTATTACAATAGTGTCAGAATGGTCCATCATTGATTTTCATAATGACGCCACTACATTAGTAGATTACCAAACTTGTCAAAATCAACCTGGGGCCTCAAGTCTGCTATTACAATAGTGTCAGAATGGTCTATCATGGATTTCATAATTGTTGATTTTGACAAGTTTGGTAATCTACTAATATAATGGCGTCATTATGTCTTTCCAATGGTCAAGCCCTGACACGCCATTGAAAGAAACGATATAGAATGGTAATCTCGTACAAAATGACAACTGAATGACTGACTTAGGCGGTAATCTGCTAATATTTTGACAGTTCCTTTGATCAGTGACCTACCATTAGAACGTCATTGTGCAGTCATTGATTTTAATTCGACTGACCAATGATCGACCTAATCAAAGGATCGACCATTATAAATTTAGCAGATTACGAACTTTTAGCAAAATGACAATGGCCCCCTTATAGTGGGTAGGTAGCGGCACGCGAGGCGCAGGAGTGCGCGAGAATCAAAGCGCGTGCGCGGGCTAGTAGCGATCGTGGCCAACTGACCACAGAGTACTTTGCAACTGACTGTCTCTAATCTAATGCTTTGGCGGGATGTCGCCCATAGTGGGGTGCCGTCTAGAGTAGTCCCGCAACCGGGCAGGCATTCGACGTATTCTAGAGGTGAGGTGCGGGAAGTTGTTCGTGGGATTGGCACTATAACTTCCATGTTAGTTAATAATATTATTTACTTACATGCAAATCCCGTGGTATTTATTTTGTCCACTGATGTAGTCCCTTCTAATATTTTTTTAAAGCACGTGCCTGTTTTAGATTCGATCTTCACTTTAACATAGAATTTATAATACTGCAATAATTTTTTTTGAACTTTATAAATACGGCTTCCTTTGTATACATCAGTCGTTGTTCTTTTCTCCTGGAAGTCTGAAAATATTAAAAAAAAAAACTACTTACTAGATCACAGGTATGGGTTAGATGAAAAAAAAAATTGAGTTTCAGTTCTAAGTATGGGCACAGGGGAACCCCCGAACTTTATTGTTTTTTTTTTCTATTTTTGTGTGAAAATCTTTATGCGGTTCACAGAATACATCTACTTACCAAGTTTCAACAGTATAGTTCTTATAGTTTCGGATAAAATTGGCTGTGACATACGGACGGACAGACAGACTGACATGACCAATCTATAAGGGTTCCGTTTTTTGCCATTTGGCTACGGAACCCTAATTAAAAATCCATTAGTAGCTCCTAAAGCTTAAATAATCTTTATCCATATTTGCAATGAATTAAGTGATTTGATTCGAGATTATTTGATTTGTAATCTCCTACGATGCAGACGAAATGAGCTCCAAAAAAACTTAATACAACAAAAATCAAGTTGTAGGGTTGATGGAGCAGGGTGTTGTTGGTTTTTGAAGTTGGTTATTATTGTTGGTTGTTGTAGTTGGTCGTTGTTTGGGAAGTGGCCTGCTGCAGCGGGCCGGCACCAGCCGGGGGTTGCGGAAGTATCTCCAGTTCCCGCGACCCCCGACGTAGGTGTGAGATGGAACACCGGGGTGGTTTTTAGTCAGTAAGAGTCTGACAGACCCCTCCGCTCGCCCCAGGGCGGAGGACATCCATGAGGATTTTCCACCCCGTACAAAAAAAAAAAAAAAAGTTGGTCGTTGTTTGTCGTTATGGTTGGTTGTCGTTGTGTTGTGTTGACTGTTGTTTGTAGTACTCAAGGTTACAAAAACTGCAAGCTTACCTGATAGGTATGTCACATAGATAGTGATATTCCAATCCGAAAGGAAAACCATAAACATGTCTAAGTCAGCTCCCAAGTTATAACTTAAGTGGTACAGATATGATTTGTCCAGTTTACCTAAACATAAATTCATAATAAATAACATTCAAGTACGAAAGTTTGTCAACCAGTCTTACTCTTAACAAGGGGGATCGTGTTACCCAGTAGCTGGGTTGTGGAGGACAGATAGGCAGTCGCCCCATGTATAGTCAACAGCAAAAGTAGATGATCAAAATGAACGGAGTTTTCGTCAGAACTGTGTATGTGTGTGACAATCACATACATTTGAATCACTTCGACGCCACACAGTTCTGACGCGAACTCCGTTCATTAGTATAGAATTTTAGACCATCTACTTTTGCTGTTGACTGTACAACACTGATTTTCAGCTGCATACGGTCAGACTGGAAGCCGATTCCAAAATAGTTGGGAAAAGGCTAGGTAGATGAAATAAGTAGGTACATTATGTATATGGAGTGTTAAAAGACATCATTAAACTTAGTATGTTGAGCAAAAATTATTACTGTTTTCAGAAAAAACTAACTGTAGTCATTTGTGTTCATTATATTTGAAGTGTCCGAGATATTGCCTGTTGCATTTAACTTATCTGATATATTGTCCGTTGCATTTAACTTATCCGAGATATTGCCTGTTGCATTTAAATTATTCAAAATATTGCCTGTTGCATTTAACTTATCCGAGTTACCGCCAGTAGCGTTTAACTTATTCGTGAAATTGCGCGTTGTTGAAGTATTCAAGGCAATGCAGCTGTTGTTAACACATTCAGTTGTTCTCCGCATTGTAACCGAGATGTTGTTTTCTGTAAAATACATTTAAAGGTATTAATCTAAAAAATATCGACGAATAACGAAAATTAAAAGCGTAAAGTAAAATAAAACTTATTCTCTAACACAGAACGGCACAGTTTGTTTTATATCTGCTCTTGTCTGGTTTTATTCAGTAATTGTTAATATTTTGGATATGATATTCAGGATATCATCATCATATCAGCCTATTGCGGTCCATTGCTGAACGTAGGCCTCCTAGTCTGGTTGTTGTTTATCTATATACGTATCTATTTATATATTTGTGTATGTGTATCAGCTATCTGACACCCATAGTACAGGGCCTGCCTTGTTTGGGGTCAAATGGCCGTGTATGTTGATGTCCTTATACAGGGTAATTGAAAAAATACCCAAAACCACTTAATCCCCACTTCGTATCATCACCCTGAACAACATTTGTTCTACTACTTTTCAAAATTCGAAACATTTTTTTTCCATACAAAAAATATAAACACACTTGAAATTTTGCGTAATATATTTTTTTGACACGGCCGACGAAAGGCCTGCAATCAGCTGTGCCTGTACCTGCCTACCTACTATCTACATCATATTCGCTATCATATAGGTGCGCGCGCGCGTAGTATACGTACATTTTACAGACTTCAAATAAATTGTTTTTGGCTACGTTATTTAGTTGAGGTCAAAGTCGTAGACTAAATCTTATTCAGGGTGATGATACGAAGTCCAGATTAAGAGGTTTTGGGTATTTTTTCAATTTCCCTGTATATGTATATTATTATTACTTATATGACCGAAAATATGAAATACCTTGGAGTTACTATTGACTAATATCTCTTCTTTAAACCACACATAGAAACCCTAGTGACCTGATCATTTCTTGAGTGTGCGACGACGCGATGTCGAGAGAGAAGTCGGTAGGTATATCACCGGGCCGCTGCGCCGCGCTGATATTATTATTATTACCTAAATCATTTTTTTTTTTTTTTTTTCTTCCTTTTGCATTTTGAAATGTTTTTTCAAAATGCAAAAAGTTTTTTCTAAATCATAAAGAACTTAGGTTCGCATGCTGTAGCTGTGCTAGGTTAGGTTATCTCATAAAGAACTTAGGTTATCTTTGAACAGTGATTTAAATTTTCCATCACACTTTTCCAGGCTTTGGACTGGCAACATAGGTAACCCACATTTTCAGACTTTACCTACAGTAACTATGACGTGCTGATCTAATTATTAGGTAGGTACTACGTAAGTCGGTAATGTTGGCGAGTTTAAAAGGTTTAAATCACTGTGTTTACAAATAGTTGCCGAGTAATCAACATATTTACAATTAATTAAGTAGATAATTTGGTATCTCTACTTCTAGGTCCTCTCGTTGCGGTAGCAAAAATTCAAAATGTCTACCACTTTGTTGAATACACAACACAGCCCGCTTTCTTAAGAGCGTGTATTCGATTCGTGACGGAAACTTCATGTTTTTGCGTTTTGCCCAGAGCAATATCGTAATACAATGTGGGCAGATTATCTAAAGACAATTACAGTTTTAAGAAAGATTACGTCTTGATTTGGACAGCTACAGAGTAAAAGTATAATTTTTAATTATGGTTTTTTAAGGCGAAGGCAATCCTTTCATAGCGTTTTACGAAAATATACGTCAGAGTCAACTTTCAGGACGAATACAACCATTACAGTACGCCAAAATATTATGTTTTATCCGTTTTTTCAACAGGATATACAGTCTTAAAGTCAGACACAGAGCCAAAATTACGAAAATATTACTATTATGTATATCGGCGCAACTACAAAAGTGCATCTGTTATAAGGATCAGAATCGTTGAGTTTAATGATTTAATTAGTTAATTAATTACCAACTGATTACTTTGAGTTAATTACGATGTAAAATTAACGTTAAACAACATGTCACCATTATTCTTATTGTAATTCTAATATTTCAATACTTAACCTAAAACTTGAGTACACGTGCACGACTCATTCGTTCCGACAGTAGCGTCGCCTTCGACAACGATGAAAAGGCTGAATGTCTAGCCGACAGCCTAGAGTCTCAATGCACCCCCAGCTCTCAACCAGTAGACGAAGCTCACCTTTCTGAGGTCGACGCCGAAGTCGAACGTAGAGCCTCTCTCCCACCCGTTGAAGACCCTGATTATCCTCTGCCTCCTGTCACTCCCGACGAAGTGCACGATATTATCAAGAGGCTCAAACCCCGGAAAGCCTCCGGCTTTGACGGTATCATCAATAAGGTGTTCAAACTCCTCCCCGCCCATCTCATAATGCTAATGACCGCCATCTTCAATGGCGCTCTAAGCAACAACATTTTTCCTCAGGCATGGAAAGAGGCCACCGTTATCGGCATTCCGAAACCAGGCAAACCCAAGTCTGATCCCACCAGTTACCGTCCCATTAGTTTACTCAATGTTCTAGGCAAAATCTAAGAGAGGCTTATTTATAAGCGGCTCAAAGACTTTGCCGAAGCAAAGAGTCTCATTCCCGACGAGCAGTTTGGCTTTCGAACCGAACACAGCTGCGTCCAACAAGTCCACCGCATCGTCGAGCACATAAGCGCTGGTTTTCAGCGTGGCTTGATGACGGGTGCGCTCTTCTTTGACATAGCGAAAGCATTCGACAAAGTCTGGCACAACGGCTTACTATACAAGCTTTACCAACTCGGAGTGCCAGATCGTCTCGTGCTCATCTTGCGTGACTTTTTGTCGAATCGCACCTTTCGCTATCACATCGAGGGTGCGCTCTCTTCACCCCACCCGATACGCGCTGGCGTCCCTCAGGGCTCCGTAGTATCCCCCCTCATTTTCACGCTGTTCACCAGCGACATCCCCAAAGATAAAAAGGCCCAGTTGGCTCTATTCGCTGACGACACGGCCATCTATTACTCGGGTCGCAACCCAGACTGCATAGCTCGTACCCTCCAATCTGCGGCAAAAGCCTTAGGCGCTTATTTCCGGAAATGGAGAATCGAGGTAAACCCCATCAAGAGTCAGGCAGTACGCTTTTCCAAACCGCGTTCGTCCCCCTCTCTGCCCAGTCCGATAACCATGTTCGGTAAGCCTATCCCTTGGGAGAAGCAAGCCAAATACCTAGGTGTGATTCTGGACCACCATCTTACTTTCGGAGAGTACATAAAGACGGTGCGTTCGCGCGCCGCTTTCGCTCTCGGTAGGCTCTACTTCATGTTGAATGCACGCAGCAAATTGTCACTCAAGTGCAAATTGCGCATTTACACGGCGTGCATTCGTCCCATCATGACGTACGCCTGTGCTGTATTCGCACACGCGAAACCATACCGTCTCCATAGGATGTAGACCCTCCAAAACCGTTTCTTGCGAAGAATCACAGGAGCCCCTTTTTACCTTCGCAACGAGAACCTCCATCTCGATCTAAAAATACCTACCATCCAGCAGTTCATGAAACGCTCTGCCAAGCGCTCCTTCGACACTGCTGAGAAGCACTCTAACCCGTTAATCGTATCGGCCGCCCGGTACACTCCCTCCCGTATTAGTAAGACTCGACGACCGAGACATACTCTGACCGACCCTGACGATGCTATTACTCTCCTCCAGGAGAGAGCAATAAGGCCACCAGTACAGTTAAGAAACACAGACACAGACCGCCGTCATTCCGTCCTCGCCGCCGAGGCCCGCCGCGACGACCCGGTACGTCCCCTCCCCGACCCTTGCTCGTGCCAGACCGCGCCGCTGAGCCTGTAGTTTAAAATTCGTCCCTAAATAATGGAAATCCGATCCAGCCTCGGCTTAGGGCGTCGCTGGGAGAGCCCAGCGACGCCCTAAGCCGGGGCTCGTACCCCACAGGGGGTGCCCTTAGCGTGTAGTCGCTTAGTTTGTAAGCTTTTTTGCCCTGGCTGGAGGCCCTAAATATAATAATTTTTAAGGCACCACAGGAAAGTCCGGTTAAGCAGCCGACAACCTCCTAGGTTGACCTGCGAGATGCCAATCCGAAAAAAAAAAAAAAAAAAAAAACACGTGCACGAGCCTTATAAATACGGCTGCACGCCGACCCATAAATGAGTGATCATCATGACGACAACATTTGTGACGTCAGCTATGGTGACGTCACCCTTGTAAAGAACGCTACGGAGGTCCCTGCTCCGTCATGTATTAAAAAACCATTTTAAAAAAGTACAAAATCGGTTCACTTTGTCAATTTTTTTTCACCATTATTTGAATAAAAACTGATATATTTATTTTATGAAAATAAAGGTTATGCTTAATATACAAAATATGTTTAGTCCGTTATACGAACTCATTTATTTTAGACAATTATTTTAAGAAGCCCTGTAAAACATCGCGCGCTGTCGTTTGCCGATCAATTTCAATGATTCGTGCTTATTTTTTTTTTTTTTTATATTGTTATAGGCTTGCGTTTGACCGCAACTCACCTGATCTTAAGTGATGATGCGGCCTAAGGTGGAGCACGCTTGCCTAGAATAAACCGGTTCACTCGTGCCTTGAAGATACCCAGATTATATGTATCGGGGAATAGAGAGGCGGGCAGTGAATTCCACAGTCTGGCTGTTCGCACAATAAATGTGGAGTCAAAGCGCTTGGTTCGAGACCGTGGAACTTCAACCGTATAGCGGTGACGCTTCGCCGTATCCCTGCTCGTCCGGTGATGGGGATGAGGGAATTAAGTTGTGCAATTCCAAAGCACACTCTCCGAAGTGTACCCGATAAAAGATATCGGTTTTTTGCTTTGGAGCTTAGCCTTAACCAGGAAGTCGTTGTCTATGAGCCTCTTGGCACGTCGTCGTCGTAGTCGTATTTCTTTTTCTGATTCACACAAACCGACCATTGTGTTGTACTAGTGTTTCAATGCTGCTACGCCATTCTAGCAATGATTTAGATTTTGAGTTGTGCTAAATCGAATACGCGCCCTTAAGTATTTCAGTGAATCGAGCACTTGAGTGTCACTTTTCACATGTTGAAACGCTGATTCAAATTTATTACGCAGTTCCGTCACATTAGTTGGACCATTTCTATCGTCATACACTACCAGCATTGTCCTGTTGGATACAGATACTTCAAACTCTTTTCGAAGCCGTCGCACTGCTAAGTAAACGTTGTCATTACAACGCGCTAACATTCTGACCATTTCACAATATTGAATGTTTGTGTACAAAAATGCCATAGTCCCAATTTTCGAGCGCACGCGCCGCCGGGGAAAGGGGATATTAAAACAAATTGCACCTGTGACGCATGTGCCGGCGCCGCTCAGACTGGAGTAAATAGTTCATGGTCACTGTCACGAATTTCGCACGCCCCGCCTCCATTTCTCTTTCTTTTCAACCGACTTCAAAAAAGGAGGAGGTTATCAAATTCGTCTGTATTTTTTTTTTATTTTTTATGTTTGTTACCTGATTTCTTTGGACTGGGTGAACCGATTTTGATGATTCTTTTTTTGTTTGAAAGCTAGTGCTTCCCGTGTGGTCCCATTTTAATTTGGCCCGGTTCTGACAATGGCATCCATGAGAAAACCGTATAAGTCTTAAATTTACATTAAGTATGTGCGCGATTTGTTACGCGATTACTCCGGCAAACGTAAACCGATTTTGAAAATTCTTCTTTTTACGGATAGGATATGCTTTAGGGGTGGTCCCATATAAATATCGAAATTGATTCAGCACTTTTTGAAAAATCAACAAATACCCAAAAATTGTACATAGTTGATTTTTTAGCTTCATCAATCTTTGTAGTAGTTAACTTTCATACTCTTCTTAATAGATTTGGATGAGAAGGAGGTACTAAAAAACGGAAAATAAAAAGCTTTTTACAAAAAAGACAACCGCCTTCAAAAACTAAAAAGTGAAAAATAACTTTAGCACAGAACACACATTGACTTTAGTTTCGGAAGTCGGTGGCAATACAAAACAACAAACAGAACAAAGCCACTGAATGTCGAAACTAAAGTCAATGTGTGTTCTGTAATGTGGCGGGAACGGAGCGATTAAATGAAATGTGTGTAGTCACGTTTATATCTGTTTATTGACTAAAGCTTATATCTAACACCACTACATCTACGGGGTAATTGAAAAAATAAAAAATAAAACATTTTTTTTTTTTTTTACATTTGTATAAAATTTTAAAGTAAAAGTTTGACATTTTTGTCATACGTAAACACTTAAATTACACAATTGTACCTCTACATTGATTTTCTTACATAGTTACGACATTGACACTTAGTTATCTGTTGTTTTATAATGTTATCATATTGCCTACTTGCCTATCGTATGGATATTGTTACAATGTTGTTAATTAAACTAGGATACATATGGCTTTGTTCGATTTTTGTGGACTGTCTCCATTTTATTGTTCTTAAGTACTATTACATTAGGTTCATTTTCACTTATCACTAGATATGGACCGTCAAACAATTTATCCAACTTTTTACCAGTCTCATTTCTTATCAATATCAAGTCACCCTTTTGATATGTAACTGGGTTACTTCTACGATCGTAATAACATTTTCTTTTAATTTTAGACATAACTAAATTTTCTCTTGCTTCTTTATTTGCTATTTGTAATCTATACTTAAGTTCTAGTGCATAGTTATCTGGATTGTATAGAGGTTCTACTATATTACTAGTTAAATTACTCGGTAAATGGCATGGTTTTCCAAAGACTAGTTCGTAAGGTGTGTATCTGGTCTCGGTATGTACGGTGGTATTGTAGGAGAAACACCAAAATGGAAGCCAGTGGCTCCAAGTTTCCGAATGTCCATCGCATTGGGTCCGCAAGAAAGCAGCTAAATGTTTATGCGTATTTTCTAACGCACCCAATGACTGATGGTGATAAGCAGTAGAGTTTACCTTATCAATTTGTAGTAACTTGCACACCTCTGTCATTGTTTCCGACATGAACTCTGTGCCTCGATCCGTTGTGATAGCCTTTGGCAAACCGTACCTAAGTATAAAATTATTAATAAAAGATCGTGCGACACTTACCGTATCTTTTCGCTGAATTGGATACGCCTCCACGTACTTGCTCAGCTCACATTGTAAACTTAAAATATAAACATTACCTTCTAAATCCTTATCTAGGGGCCCCACTAAATCTAAGTATACCTTTTCAAAGGCGCTAGTCGCCGTAGTCGTTATAATCATAGGTTCTACAGTATTTTTAGAATACTTATTTTGCTGACACTTTTGGCATTTGCTGACGTACTTGCGTACATCGCTTTCTAGACCTGGCCAAAAATATTTGCTTTTAATATTATTTATCATACGTCGTACTCCTGCGTGTCCACTCGTAGGAAGTACATGATAGTCGTGTAATATGTATGTCCTTTCGTCGTTGTCTATGACTCGTTTTACTCCTCTTAAAATATTTATGTGTGGTCCGGACCACTTCTCTTTGTTTTTTATCTCATTTGTTAATTCTTTAATAAATTTACTATTATACTGATCCTTTGTAATGCATATTTCCCTTATATTTATATCGCTACAAAAACTACTCAATATATTCGCAAATTCGGCTCGCGTAAAATGCGACATATAATTGGTGTCGATATATAATGTTTTCTGTGCTTCTACATAAACAAAACATTCTTTTTCATATATTTTGAATGTTTTTGATATGTTTTCTTTTTTTATAAACTTTAACTCGACACAGTCACTCGGCTTTCTTAATATCTCTGCGACCCTTGGTTGGCCGAACTTTGGTTCTGCAGGTATATAAGAAGACCTTGTGCTGTTGGTATCTTCTTGATCAATTCTAGCTTTTTGCGCTCTGGTCATTACCAATGTTACTTTTCCATTTAATGTTTTTAACTCGTCCGAACTTATGGTCACCCTACTCAAAGCGTCTGCCACTACGTTATCGTTCCCTTTTATATAAACAACGTTATAATCGTATTCCTCTAATTGTAGTCTAAATTTTAATAGCCTCGTTGAGGGATCCTTCATGCCGAATAGGTAAATAAGTGGTTTATGGTCAGTCATTACAGTAAATTTTCTCCCGTACAAATATGGTCTAAAATATTTTATACTCCAAACGATTGCTAAAAGTTCTTTTTGAATTGTGGGGTAATTTAATTCTGCCTTATTTAACGGTCGACTAGCATATGCTATCGGCCTCATGTGTTTATTACATAAAACAGATCCTATTGCTATACCTGATGCGTCTGTCTGAAGGACAAATGTGTTATCTTTAGAGAAATCCGGATATTGTAAAATAGATGGTGAAGCTAATTGCCTTTTGAGATTTTCGAAACTGTTTTGACATTCATCACTCCAAAGAAACGGTTGATTTTTCCGACATAATTTATTTAATGGTATTGTAATTTCTGAAAATGAAGGTATAAATTTCCTGTAATAATTGCAAAATGCTACGAATCGTCTAACCTCATCCGGGTGTTTTGGTACTGGATAATTTTGCAATACTGCAACCTTATCAGGGTCAGGTAATACACCACTAGCTGATACTACATGTCCTAAATATAATAGTTGTGTTTTCATAAAATCACACTTATGTGGATTGAGTTTAAGGTTCATTTTTCTAAGTCGCTCAAATACATCTAGCAGATTTTTATTGTGAATTTCGCTATTTCTCCCGAAAACGATAAGGTCATCGCAATATACGAAACACTGCTCATAAGTAAGTCCTGACATTGCTACCGACATTACTCTGGAAAAAACACTAGGACTGATCTTCAGCCCCATAGGCAAACGTTTCATTTGATACTGTCCCGTACTTGTACTGAAGCTAGTAACGTTTCTACACTCTGGTTTTGTGCTGACTTGGAAAAATCCTTGATGCAGGTCTAAGTGAGTAAAATAAATACTTCCGGAAAGCGAATCTAATATATCGGTTATGTTAGGTAGGGGAAATTTATCATCCTGGATCGATTCATTAACCTTCCTGTAATCAATAACTAGACGCCATTTTTTGTCACCTTCCGTTTTTTTAGGTACCAAGAGTACTGGACTATTCCACTCGCTATTCGCGGGTTCTATAATGTCATCATCGAGCATTTTTTGAACTTGTTTATTAATTTCTGACTTTAGCGACTGCGGTAGCCGATAAGGTTTTACGTACACGGGTTTGGTATTTGGTTTCACGGTTATCGACTGTTCAGCAACATTCGTCGTTCCTAACTTGTCGCCCTCCAAGATGAAAATATCGGTATACTTCGCGCAAATAATTTCAATTTGTTTTCTGTCATCGGAATTTAAATGAGTTAATTTTAGTAGGGGTAGTAACTTTTTTACACGTTCAACACCCTGACCGGTTTTGTTAAATGAACATATATTATAATTGTCTAAATAGTCTATTTCGTCATTAGTAATCAAATTATTTGTAGATGTTTTTATTAATTCTTCACCGGTGTTTAATATTTTTACTGGCACTTTACCCCTTATTGGTTTTACAATACTTGCTGCCATAAATATATTTTCGCTTATTTGCTTCGCGTGTATGACGAACTCTTTGTATACATTTTTATTTATGTTAATATAATGTATTGATTCGCTTCTTGGCGGTGCAGTTAAATAATTATCATCTGCCTGTGTCTTGTTGATATAACTGTTATGTATTTTTAATGTACAGGTTCTATTATTGGATTGTAATGTTAGTTGATTTGTGGGCACATTTATGTTTGCGCTATAAGTTCTCAGAAAGTCTAACCCTATAATACCGTCCACTGCACATGGCATATTGTCGAATAAGCGTAACTTGTGACGGAATACGAAACCTGCCTCTGTCCGTAAAGGAATGTATGCGAAACATTTTGATTCTACTTTCCCACCGATTCCTTGTATAACTGTACTTTCTTTATACCTATATGTGTTATTTTTAACTATTTGATTATTTATTATCGATATTGAAGCGCCTGTATCTAATAGAAATGTACACTTCCTGTTCCCTACGTATAAATTGATAAAATCTAATCCTTTACAGGTTAACGCATAATTAGGCTCGAAAAAACTGTTCTAAATTTTCGTTATGATGCTCACCTTTTGACTCCTGACAATTCTGACTGTCATCTTTTGATGTATAATACATATGTGGTCGTGTGCCTCTGGTACCCCTGTTAGAGTTATTTCTTGAATTACCTCTGTTAGACCATATATACACGCGTTGAAAACTCCTGCCGCGGCCATTGTAACCATAGCCACGATTGCCACGCGTTTCAGCTGCATACCTTGGCTGCACCTGATTTCCTCTAAAATGTTGCTGGTGCCAGCTACGATTGTAATATCCTCGACCACGGTTAACTCTACGGTTATTGTAATATTGGTTCCTATTCGTACCTCGTGAATATGAGTAAACAGCATCCTGCCCAATGTCAGGGCGCGCGTCTTCCTCGTCCTCTGCTGCGCGTACGGCATCCTTGAGCTCCTTGTAGTCTCGGGCTGATATTACTGTGCTCAGCCGGCGGTTCCTCAGGCCATCTGCGAATCTTTTAATTACCATTTTCTCGTTTATGGGACTGAGTATTGCACTTGCTTTTGTATTTCCATCAGCTTGTGCTATAGTAAGTCCTATAAAGAGTTCTTCTAATTTGGATCCATATTCCGCAATTGTCAAATTATGTTGTGATAAATTATTTATTTGTGACAACAAAGAATTGGCTGATTTTTTTGTCAATAAATACGTTTTAATATCTTCTACTAAATTTTGTACACTTGCATACTCAGTTTTTAATTTTAGTTTTGCTGATTTTGTTAGACGTGTTTTTAAAACAAAAGATATCAGCAGTTTTTTGTTGTCACTCGTTGTTAAACAACTGTCATACATCTCAATGCTATCAATCATTTTTTCTGTTGTTTCTTCCTTACCATCCATTACCGGAATTAGGACACTCGCGGTTTTTAAACTAAAATTTTCCATTATATTTCCTTCTTGGGAAACCATCTTATATTCAAGAATTTTAGAGTGAAACTTCTCTATTCCTTCGCAAATTAAATCGAAAGAATAACCAGATAACGCTGCAGTACTAACGTCTTCCTTATCAAGAGACCTTAAAAGTAACTTATACTCGTTATATAATACTAGCGCCTGTTCAAATTTTTGCTTTCCTAACTTTTCTTCACGCCTCCTAGGGCCTAATTTTCCTAAACTTTCGCTTAACTTTTTTATGTGTTCATATATATTGCTTAATTTGTCCATTAAAGATCTTACCTTATATTTTATTTTTTCTTATATTTTACCTATTTATTATATCTTACCATATTAATTTTAAATCTATACCTTCCGAATGTAACGAAACACACCCACGTACGCACGCACTACACTATTCACTTCACATCACACGATTTCTTGTCCGTTATTTCCATTTTCTTCTTCCTGCTGCCTCCTATTTCCTCGGCCGGACAACCTTGCCTGGATGCGCCGCACCATTTCACGCCTCACCTCTCTTTGTACAATTCTTTGGCAGTATTTTGCACATATCTTAATTAGGACAATGATCATTAAAACGCCAGCAATTCCAAGGATGAACGACAGAAGAATTGTGTGCTCATGTCTGTCTGATGATGCTCCATTCGAGCCACCTGATGCGGTTTGTGCGATTATAACCTCGTCCTTCGAGTAGCTCTTGCCCATCTTTAAATCATTTTTCTAATTTTTGGTCGTTGTTATAATTTTTGGTTTTCTCTAAACTTTTCCTCGTACTGTAATTCTTAATAATACGTGGTTTTTTTTTAAAACGCGCCGCGTTGGAAAACTCGCGTTAGTACGTACCGCGCCGATCCTGGCAGGGTCGCCATGTAATGTGGCGGGAACGGAGCGATTAAATGAAATGTGTGTAGTCACGTTTATATCTGTTTATTGACTAAAGCTTATATCTAACACCACTACAGTTCTGTGCTAAAATTATTTTTCACTTTTTAGTTTTTGAAGGCGGTTGTCTTTTTTGTAAAAAGCTTTTTATTCTAACTCATAGGGTTAGTTTCGTTTAAGTTAAAAAAAAGATAGACAGCCTTGATTTGTTTACTTCAAATTGTCTTATTCATGGTACTGGATGCAAGACTCTTATTTGCATTGAAATAAGAACTATTATTATCCCGCGTATGATAAAATTTTAATTGGACGACAACCATTTGTGTTTGTTTACCTATTTTATCAGGTTTGCGCACGTGATGGCTTGACCTATTAACAAATAGACAGGGCAACATGTTTAATGAAATATTTTTTTAAAAGTGTGACCTATATTAAAAAGTAGTTTAATTGATTCTGCTCGTTATTCTGATCAAACTATTTTCAGATTTTGCGTATTAACGTGATAAGGTGAGAAATGAATATATTAGAGGAAGTTTGAAAGTGGCGCCAGTGACAGAAAAGTTGAAAGGGAATCGTTTGTCTTGGTATGGGCATGTGAAGAGAAGAGACGAAACTCATGTGACCAAAAGAGCTATGAATATTAGTTTGGATGGATGGAGAGGGAGAGGAAGGCTAAAGAAAAGATGGATGGATTGTGTGAAGAATGATATGAATGAAAAGGGAGTCAGTGAAAGCATGACGTTGGACAGGACGGAATGGAAGAAGAAAACATGTTGCGCCGACCCCAAGTAACATGGGATAAGGGCAGGAAAAAGAAGAAGAACGTTACACGTTGTACGTAGGTATTCTTTATTGTGGTTACTTCTCCTTTTATTTGTGTTAAGCATGTTGTTTAACTTTACTTAGTTTTGAATACTTGCACTTTTACTCTGTAAAAGCTAATTCTACCCGTAGAAGGGGCCTGGTGACCTGAAGGTAACACAGGTTTTTCCCAAACACCAGGCACCAGTCTCTCACAAAGGTGGACATTTTTGTGCACATTAACTTTAAGTCTACTTTGTGAAAAAAAGAATAAATTATAATTATTTTTTTAAAACACTTACTTTTACATTCATTTTTAAAGTCCACTTCAATAATACAGCGTTCTTTTAAACACATTTCGGTATCTGAAAATAGAAGGAGAGGGTTTCTCTTAGCTGTGATTCGAGAAGATCTGTTGAACCGTTTGAAGATTATCAGCTATTTTCTTGTTGATTATGTGAGCATCTTCCACTGGTCTGATCGAGAATTATTTCAAACTAGCACTTTCTTCGTGACTTCGTGATTTTTCTTACAGAGTAGCTTCCAATTGGCGAAATTTTTTTTAGAATCGAACCTGTAGTTGCGGAGATTCGCGCGTTCTAACAAACAAACAAACAAACAAACTGCTGGGGGCCAAGTCTGTTCTGTTCTTCCAACTTTGGAGGACTTTCAATCTCTGTTTTAACTGTGTTGCCGTTTTTATGAAGTTTTTTGTGTATATTTGGCAGGTCTGAGAATAAGTCGTAGACTATTTTTATACCCCAAGGTGATAATAAATAATTTATATGGCAAAACAACGTTTGCCGGGTAGATTTATCTAGTACTAGCGACCCGACCCAACTTCGCATGGGCCTATAGCCTTCCTCGGTAAATGGACTATCCAACACAAAAATAATTTTTCAATTCGAACCAGTAGATCCTGAGATTATCACGTTCAACCAAACAAACAAACAAACTCTTCCGTATGTCTATTCTGTTATGTTACAATCTCCCTCAGTAAACACCTAGGTGAAGTGAGCTGTCATCCGTCCGTCTGCTTTGTCAACCCCTAGCATCGGGTAGTAATGACAGCTCACATCATCCAGGTGTTCACCGAGGGAGATTGTAACAGAATAGATATTATACAGCTTTATAATATTAAGTATTTATTTATTTATTTTTATTTATTTATTTTATCACAAGCACAACTACCTTTACAGGTTACAACCCCGATGTGTGGTACTTAAGTAATTAAATTAAAAACTAACATTCAAATTAAAAATAAAATCCTTATTATGTATAGCACAGTACATATAATGTAGTCTTTGTGAATTCATTCAGAGAACAAAAAAACAAATCAATTCTGTCAGCAGTGTCATTGAGTACATGCAAGGCGCGCGTCAGTGGCGCTTTGCTGAGCAAGTTGGTTCGTGCGCGCGGCACTGCTAGTAGCCGTGGTCGCCGGCGTCGCAATACGTATTATCTGGCACATCAAAATATATCTCCTTTAAAACACCAGGATTACACGTCTCACCACGCAACAGTTTAAAAATATATGTGATAATTGCTAAGTCCCTTCTTGTCTCCAGTTTTTTGTACCCGACCATGCCGATTACGAACAAGGTTGGGTACATCAACGGATAAAAGGGATAGATCCCGTAAAGCTTCATGTACAAATACCTGGTATACTTGTCTTGTATGCGCTCCAACATGAGAGTATACTTAGTCTCATGTGGAGCCCATACGACAGCATTACACTCAAGCTGAGATCTGACCAGAGCATTATACAAAGCTGCAACCGCTTTAACATTTGTAAAACCCACCGCTTGCCGAAGTACAAAGCCTAGGCTCCTGTAAGATTTTTTACAAACATTTTTAATATGGTCACGAAACGTTAATTCCGTGTTCAAGGATACTCCCAGGTCACGTACCGTGGCGACGCGGTATAGATTCACTTACTTGCATCGGACGTGATATTTGTGTTGTTCATTAAATCTTCTTCTTCTTTACTTCCTTCCAAAATTGTATAATTAGAACACAAGCCAGCATTTGTTTTTATTGCAACACCAACATATATTATTCTAATGGAAGACAATAGTTCTTGATGAACGTCAACCAACGTGCCGCTGTAACCTTCAATTGTTTTCCATACTGAAATAAATAAAAAACATATTGACATACGAAAAACCTAGAAGCACAGTTCCATGTCATGTCGTCGGATGGCTTAAATTAAATACCATAACATTTTTAAACACTTTAAATTAAATGAGATGAGTGCACATTCTTAGCTCTCATTTTTTGAAGACGTTTTTAAATGGCTGAGTGTATTTTTTTTGTATCATCATCATCATCATCATGGCAACCTTTAGACGCCCACTGCTGGGCATAGGTCTCCCCCAAGGGGTGCCAGCCGTAATCGCCATGCTTCGCAGATACATGTTGGCGATCTCCGAGGGTGTTATGGTACTCAGATGGACGCTGCTGCCCATCCTCTGGTCAATATTCCTCTGTCGCCTTCTACGACACCCACGAGTAGAAATGGGGTGGTGCTATTCGCGGCCGGCACTACAGAGCACGTTTTTTGTATAGAAACAAAAAAAATACAAAAATGAATTGTGTTTATTTTTGGACTGTGATTCCAGAGTCGCTAAATGTCATTCTAACACGGCAGAAAGTATGAGGATAGATATAAATACATAAAGTCGTGTTGGCCCAGTGTTTAAGGCTTGCATACATGCCAATAACCTTGAGCATTTGGCCCGTACTGAATTTGTGGACGAGTGCGGGGGTGATGTAGATGCAGTCTTTAATCGGACGCATTTTTAATTTATTGTAATAAAAATAATACATATTTGTGAAAAGTAACAAAACCAAATCATTTTCCTTTGTATTGCAAAGCAGTAGATATTTTTTTTGTACTCTTTTGATAAGAAATTAATTAGTAAAATGGTTTCATCTCAATGATTTGGAGGTGACTTGACATTTTGTTTTCTTATTATGTGATACAGATAGAAAAATTGTGGCTAAACCAAATAACGTATCATATCATGTAGATTACTAACAATTTTTTCAGATGTAATTTCTCTGTAAATGCCGACAAAAATGCTTCATCTGCATGCTTCTTTCAATATTTTTTAGAGAGAGCAGCCTTACGGCGCTTCCCTGACCAAGTAACCTTGACCATACATTTCCTCTTTGCCGCAGAATCGAAATTCGCACAATTTTTGGGTGCTTTTGTTATAAAAAAGAGAAACGATCTTTTGAAATAAAATGAAACGTGAATTAGAAAGATTTTTAAGTTACCTATCTATTAGTGTAATCCTCAAATTCAAGTCAACTTTAGTAAAAGATACACGTTCTCAATTATTTCAGCCATTTTTTACAGGGAGATTTAGGTGTATAAAGGGTACATAAAAAAATAAGAACGTGGAATGTGATGATAGGATATTGAACATTAATAATATGCTTTTAGATGTATAGTTTGTTTCTCATAAGTTAATAGCCCCTGAATAAAGAAGAAGGCGCCCGCTTCTCATTGATGAGGGTTCACATTCGCAACCGGGCGAGTAAGTCTATTTTGGACATCATATCGGTGAAAGAAGAAATCGTGAGGAAATTTGGACTTATAACTATCTTTTGACCGCGACTTCGTCCGCGTAAGTATCAGTTATCGCGATGCAGACGAAGTCGCGGATTAAAAGTAGCCTATGTCCTTCCCCAGGGTTCCAGCTATCTTCATGCCAAAGAATCATTGCGAGATTCATACATTCATTTGTATGAAAAATAATAAATAAATAAAATAATTTAGAGGGCTTAAAAATTTTCCAATGTGATGAATACATTGCCAGGAGTAAATTGATATACTTAATTTTTTTTTAAACCCCGCATAATTAAAATATTACGAAATGAAAATAACACTTTTTCGTTTAATCTCGATGCCCATTTTGTGTTTATAAAAAAAAAGTGACAAGTGACGTTAACGGATCTATAAAATTGGCAGACAAGTGATGTGGCAAGTGTTTGGAAAAAAAAATCATTATTTGTGATATTATTTCCCATAAAACGATGCAATTTCAATGTAAGAACTGCGAAACGGCGGCTGTCAGTGTCAGTGTTACTGTCAGTCGCCGTTTCGTTCTGAAATAGTGAGCTTTTCGTTGTATTTTTGCGGGGTTAAAAAAAAAAAAGTAAATGCCTGAAGATACTCTTTAGGTACCCAAGAGTATAAAGAATTTCAACTTCTCTAAAGATCTTACATTTTTTTGTACATACAAATCCTGCCATGATTCTTTCATTAAAATCGGCTCAGCCGTTTCATCGTGAAACCGTAACAGACAAGAGTTATTAAAGCATTTATAATAATAAAAAAATAAGTAAAATAATTAATAAGTATGGTCTAAACAGCTTACCTCGGTCATTTGGGTATCTTTCGTAAACTATGTGAGTTAATCCATTGCTATCCAGTGGTATGTTCTTCAACACTATGGCCATATTTAAGTAATCGTTCTGTTTGTAACTTATAAGGAACGGATACGTGTTTTCAACTATATCTAAAATAAAAAAAAGATTATTATCATTTCTTTACCCTTTTACCAACTATTTCTTATAATATTCCCATTAAATTTATTTTTATATTATTTATTCGTTTTCCCATTTATTTGCGGTGACGCGCGGCAGAACTGACTTGCTGAACGAAGCCCACCTCACGCGGACCGTGCAAACACTTAGGCTAAGAAACTCACGATGCGGTTTTCGCCCGCGCCCGCACCCTCAGCGGGAGCCGCAAACAACCGCGCATACCGCGGGCGTAAACCGCACCGTGAAATGTGCTTTGATTTTTTACATATACCTATACATTGATTGAATATACATGAACTTGAATTCATTAGCAAATTTTTGAGAAGTGACTCAGACCACGAACCTGATCAGCTTTCATTATGGAGCCAACTAAAACAGCGCGAAAAAAAAACAACTGTTCCATACTTTTTGGCCGAGTACCTATTGCACTTCTGTATTGAACTGCTGTTTTTTTATTCGCGCTGTTTGAGTTGGCTCCGTAATGAAAGTTGTACAGGTTCGTGGTCTGAGTCGCTCCTTAAAATGTTGCTAACGAAATTAATTTCATCCTGTATATCTGCATTCTACAGAAGCTGCGGGCCCGCAACCGCAGCCGGACGCGGGCGAAAACCGCATCGTGAGTTCTTAGCTTTAATCTGGTTGCTGAGAGAGTGGACTTGTTCTCGTGAGAGTTCAAAAAGGTAACATTACATGTGTTGTGTTATAATTTGATTTAGTCATTAATTTTTGTTTTTATATATAGTCTGGTTTTGTCATTCATTGTTGTTTTTAAATCAACTGTACTATAAAGCTCAGCACTATCGTATTGGGAAGTTGCCTGTAAAGATAGTGTAGGTACATGTTATAAATCTATCTATAGTTTGTATGAAACTTTTTATATTCCTTGGATATATTTAGTTGCACTACCTACCTACCCTAGTAGGTAGGTAGGTATAGGTAGGGTAGGGTAGGTAGGTACGTAGATAGGGACAGGACTACGTCTGTAGGGTCAGCTAGTAATAAATATATTGGGGTCGACTTTCGGTCTAACTAGATGCAGCTGAATACCAGTGTTTTACATGGGGCGACCACCTATCTGGCCTCTACAACCCAGTTACTAGGTAACACGATATCCTAAGGCAAGGCTGGTTGTCTTGACTTTCTGACTTCTGACTACCCATAACGTCTGCCAAAGAACGAATGACAGCCGGGACCAACGGTTTTACGTGCTTTCCGAGGCACGGAGGGAAATCGGTATAAAATGGATGGTCACCCATCCACAGACCGACCGCGGCAAGCGGCAAGCGTTGCTTAACCTTTAACCGATCGATCTGTACGGCTTTAACTTAGCCACGAGCTCCTCACCATATATGTAATTATGTACGTGTAGTTTATATGTATATATAGCGACCCGACCAGGCTTGGTATGGGCCTATAGCCTTTCTCGATAAATGGACTGTCCAACACAATAAGAATTTTTCAATTCGAACCAGTAGATCCTGAGATTAGTGCGTTCAACCAAACAAACAAACGCTTCAGCTTTATAATATTAGTATAGATATAGTATATACTTATAGGATAGATATATTTTTTTAAAACGTTGCCCCACACCAGGCATTACTCCTGTGTCATGTGGGTGCGTTTACAAACACGTAAACTCACATACACAAACAGCCAGACCCGGAACAACTATCTGTGGGCCATACAAGGTATTTGTTCCGTGCGGGAATCGAACCCGCGACACGAAGTACAGCAGTCGATCGCTCAACCACTGTGCCAAACGAGTAGCCGAACTTTTTAATGATTCCTTCTCTTCACCACCCCTGGTTGACTGGTAGAGAATGATACCGCTGTTAAACCCGCGAAACATTTGTTAATAGGTGAACACTATGTATCTAATAATGTACATAACTTTGCTGTCATTCCTTAAGGGGCTATTAAACGACTTTTACAGATTTTAAACTGACAATCATGTCAAAATTTGCAGTGTAAATGATTTGAAAAAAAAAATATATGTTAAACTAGAACATTCTCTTAATCATATAGAAAGTGAATATTTTTGATTAAGTTCATATTAAATAGTTTAATTAACTCGTGAAGTTGTGTCTGACGCGGACAAAACATTGACAATCACACAAAATCTACCAGGTATAATTATCCGAAACTTACACTATCTTACAGACAATTTTATTATCTATCTTTTAGTATACGCCTTTTTTTTAATTTTGAAAGAATACTACTTTTATTTAATTTTTTCGACTAAAGTTTGAAAGTTTTGGACGCAGACTGCGTCCGTTCTGCATCAGTTTTGCGTCCAAAACTCTCAAAGTTTAGTCGAAAAAATTAAATAAAAGTAGTATTCTTTCAAAATTAAAAAAAAAGGCGTATACTAAAAGATAGATAATAAAGTTGTCTGTACATGCAAATATTGTAAACATCTGTTTTAAAAAGAGTAAGTATGGTGTTTCTTGCCCATTCATCTCCATACAACATTTTGGAATGGGCAACTAGAATCAATTTTTTCTCATTTGACGTTCAAAAGTGCCATAATGATGGTTTGTGTTGGTGTGTTAATACGTTCAACAAAAATGTAAAAACTTATCTTAAACGAAAACAAAAAAAAACGTCCGCCTGTACCTTTGTGCATGAAGTATAAATAAATAAATAAAGTTACTTACTTAAGTTACCCTGAGTTTGTACATAAATACACACGTTCATTATCATAATAGCTATAAAATATCCAATCGTAGGACTACATAACTTCATTTTAAGTTAATAAGGTAATTTTTTTCCACCTTTTTCTTTTAAATTATTCAAAAGTTTGTTTCTTTAGAGTACTTTCTGACACGTCATGTTACCTTAAAATAACTGCGATAATGAATATTGGCGTAAAACAACTAATACTGGACAACAACAATAGAAATAAGTTTTGTTTTGTGGATTTTCCATTGTGATAAAACACCTAATTAGATATAGAATTTCCTGTTTTTGTCACTAGGAATATGAGTATAATCACAAAATATTAAGATTACAGAAGGACCGCTCCCGCCATCTTCAAAAATAATTACCTTAACTTGCCAGACTCACTAGAGCTGCTACTGTATGACTCTGTAGGTTTTATTTGTGACAATATGAAATTTTATTGACACTGGTTGGAACTCTTTGCATTTTTTTTTATAATAAAATTTTCCTGTTCGTCTTGAAATGTCAATGTTTCTCATTTATCATTTAGACCACACGTGACAGTCGAAACTGAAGACTGCTTGAAACTGCTTGAGAATGCCTATAGAAGTAATGTCAATGTGTGCGTGCCAAAAATGGCGGTTTGTTCTGAGTGGTCTCTCTGCTCGGGCGCGCCGCAGCCTTACGTACTTTGTGGTATTATGTTACGGCTGATACTCGAAGTGTAGCTACATCTAGTTTTAACCGGTTAGAACTAGGTGTACCCGGCAGCAGTTGGTTAAACTTAGGTGTAGCATCGGTAGTCCTCCCACCAGATGTACCAACGATATTGTCTAGGTCGCGGGTAACCGGTGCATGCAAGCGGCAGGTTGCCGCTCGTGCAGTGGATGTCTTTCGGCTGATGATAAGGTGTAATCTGCGAGCTCGGGACTTGGGGCACCCCGACTTGGTTATTTTTTACCAAAAACAAGCAGAACATATTTCTGTATGCAGGGTTTAAAGGAATCTAACCGGTTTGGTTAGATCCTCGGGGTGCCCATACATAATCATAGTTTTATTTACTTAACATGATATGTACCCCAGTAGATACATACTAACAGCACACAATGCTACTATGGTACTTCCGTAAGGTTAAATAAATCATCGGTTTTTAATAGAATTGGAATACAATCAAAGGTAATTAGGAAAAGTCAAGCAATAGGGTATTTTACTCTATACGAGAAAAAATCTATAAATATGTTATTGAGACAGTTTAGGCATAAATCTGTCGGAAAATGTAAGTTTTAGTTCATAAAATAAAAAAACAAATATTTAAATTAAATTCAAAGTTTTCAGTATTTTTAATCTGTTATAAAACACCGTGAAATAGTAGCGGCCATGTTATTACGCCGTACGGCTGTGTAAACAAAAAATTGTCAACTGTCAGTCAACCGATTGGCGTAATATAGGCTTTGTACTTTTATTATTTTCGTAACCAACGTATTTTTTTCATTATTACACCTATTACAAAAAATACTTTTAATTATTTTTAAATGATATACAATTATCATATTTATTATGAGCTCATTTGATACTCACCGAACTGACGTCATTTACGCTGAGCAATAGGGCGTCTAGCAAGAGGCATTTCGTCAAACTACGCGCGAAATTTGAAAATTTAAAATTTAGATGCATTTTTATGGCACTTATCGATTGAATAAAAATTTTGTGTTTTTTTTGGTGGCATATTAGTACTACAGAATTTCAATGAGACACTTTTCAAAGATGGGTGTAATACCCTATTGTACGCATAAATAGTTAATGCCTTATGTCAGTCTGGATGTTGCAATACTGTTTTTTTATAAGAAATAAAATACACAATGTAACGTACTATTGCTTTTATTTCAACGTAATCCAACAGCTTTGTACCTAACTATGAACTATAACATGTACCACGAGTACTGTCCTCCTTAATCTAACCTGTCGGTAACAGTGTTGCAAAAGTGACTGCTGAAAGTTAAGTATTTAACCCGGCGCCAATGACGTGAAAAAAAATACACTTACTATGACACCGGGTCATCATGACCCGGCCTTTATCCAATATTTTTTCATGAAATTCAGGTAATTTCTTGAACTTTAATACATGTTTATCAAATAAGGGTTCTTTGCATGTGATGTAAAATAAAAATAATACTAATATATTCTATAAATCAAAATTCTATTAGCTTTCCCAATAACACATGCAAAATCAACTTCGCAAAAGTAACAGGAATATTTTTTTGCTTTTTGCTTTTGAGAGAGTTTTCTAATTAATAATGGTACAAAATAATCTTATGTACTAAAATAGAGATCACATAAACTTCTTATCATAAAAGCTTTTATACAAAAAAGACAACCGCGTTCAAAAACCAAAAAGTGAAAAATAACTTTAAAACAGAACACACATCACTTTAGTTTCGGAAGTCGGTGGCTTGGCTGTTCTATTTGTTGTTTTGTATTGCCACCGACTTCCGAAACTAAAGTGATGTGTGTTCTGTTTTAAAGTTATTTTTCACTTTTTGGTTTTTGCAGGCGGTTGTCTTTTTTGTAAAAAGCTTTTTATTTTTCACTTTTTAGTATTTCCTTATCATACCATTCCATTAACCTCTCGTATGCCGGAACGTAGATCTACGCGAGACATAATAGGTTTTTAATTGTGTCTGTAATTACGGCATACGAAAGGTTAAGAAATGGCAACACAGTCAAAACAGAGATTGAAAGTACAAGGTGAGAACATTACAACATCATCCATGTATAATTTTTTGCTTTCTGTCGATTTTTTCAAAAAGTGCTGAATCAATTTCGATAATATTTATATGGGACCACCCTTGAGGCATACCCTAGCCATTAAAAAAAGAATTTTTAAAATCGCTTTACATTTGCGGGAGAAATCGCGTAACAAATATACAAAAAAAAAAACATACAGATGAATTGAGAACCTCCTTCTTTTTGAAGTCGGTTGAAAAATAATAAAGAAACAATCTTCTTGTTCCGCATTCAGAGACATGAAACTACTACAATTATTGCAACACAAAATCAAATGATCTGGACATGCATGACAAGTAGCAGATGTTTTCTTATCCTTTTTAGAAGGACCTGATCTCTCCTGCGAGTTCTTGGAACCTTATTGGAAGGTTGTCGGTAGGTTCTCCCACGATAGGTATCTGCAGTTCTGCGGCTTCGCTCTTTCAATTATAAGAAACCCTCTGACTTCTTACGCAGCAGCGCACGTAAAGTTACAAGACTAGTACCGTGATGCTGCTCCAGGCTCACAGTACCTCAGGCTTTGCCCTACCGCCGGCCTCGCCGCCGTCGAGGCCGTCCGGCCGGTGCTCAACCCGAGGTGGCGGCATGTAGTGCTCTACGTGCGCCCCTTAGACGTCACGGGGGGAGTCATCTCATTCCCCCCCCCCCCTGATCTGAGGAGAACTGCAGAAGCGGGAACCAGTCGGGGGTTGCGGAAGTATCTCCAGTTCCCGTGACCCCGGACGTAGGTGTGAGATGGAACACCGGGTTGGTTTTTAGTCAGTAAGAGTCTGACAACTTCTTCGGCCGGTCCAAGGCGGCGGATTTCCATGAGGATTTTAAACTCCGGAAAAATAATGCTCCAACTTAAATTGGTCAGCTCGTGTGAAATTAAAGTACTTAGGGATTAAATTTTACACGAGTATACCAATTTATTTGAATAATAACAAGCTACATTATGCTTATACTCATATACTTACTAACAAAAGTTTCCTGTCCTTAATGTGGTTTTCCCGTATCGATAACCCGTATCTGTACGACACTGTACAGGGCTATTTTAAAACCACTAATAACCTCGCAGGACTATTAAGGACAGGAAACTTTTGTTAACGTTGTTATTTATGATTAGTATTATAATACTAATACCGTATGGTGTCGGACGTAAAGAATAGCACCACCATCCCATATCTTCCCGTGGGTGTCGGAAGAGGCGACTAAGGGATTCAGCAGAGAATGGGCAGCAGCGTTCTGTGTGCCTTTGTAACAACCATACTGCGATCGCCAACCTGCCTGCTACATCGCCAAGCTTGGCGATTATGGCAAGACCCCCCATTTCTTATGGGAGGCCTATGTCCAGCAGTGGATGTCTTTCGGCTGAAATGATGATGATGATGATGAATTAACAACAGTTGTTCTACAAAACTGAAAGAAATCAGCTAAACCATACATTTTGTAAAGTTCATCATCTCGCCTTTTCTTTTCCCATGTTCGCGGCTAGGTTAAAGCCGTACAGATCGATCGTTCAAAGGTTAAGCTACGCCTGCCGCGGTCGGTCTGTGGATGGGTAACCATCCCTTTCATACCGAGTTCCCTCCGTGCCTCGGAAAGCACGTAAAGCTGTTGGTCCTGGCTGTCATTTGTAGATCTTTGGCAGTCGTTATGAGTAGTCAGAAGTCAGAAAGTCTGACAACCAGTCTTATCAAGGGGTGTCGTGTTACCCAGTAACTGGGCTGTGGAGGTCCGACAGGCAGTCACTCTGGTTAGACTGGAAGTCGACCCTCATCATCATCTGCCTAGCCTTTTCCCAACTATTTTGGGATCGGCCTCCAGTCTAACCGGATGCAGCTGAATACCAGTGTTTTACATGGAGCGACTGCCTTTCTAAGCTCCACAACCCAGTCACTGGGTAACACGATACTTCTAGGTAAGACTGGTTGTCAGACTTTTCGGCGTCTTTCACATTATGGCTGTCAAACGTAAGGCAACACCTAAAAGAATACAATAAACGCGGAGATAGATATGACTACTATACTTGTGGTAAAAACAAATTTGCTGGATACCCACACACCCTATCGAAATCTGGTAGGTTAACTCATGTTATTGGACCATCGGTATACAATCGACTACCCGATGATATTTTAAGCGCAATGTCTGACAATACTTTCAAAGCAAAACTTAAAGGCTGGCTAATTGACCAGGTATTATATGATCTAAAGGAATGGTTGTAGGTAATTTGACATAACTATAGTATTTATTTGTTTCGATAATTTTGTGTATTCTCAATTATTTTCTTTTGCTCTTTGTTCAAAACATGACATGTAATTTTTAATAATTATTGATAAATAAACATAAACAAGATTGATGTGCTTTCCAAGGTACAAAGGGGTATGAAATGAATGATCACTGATCCACGGAAGGACCATGATCTTCACTTACATTGTTTTCACATAATATAGAAGCAACAAGAATAATGTAACCAGTAGGTCGATTCTGTAAAATTCAAACAACAACTTGCATCTCACATCGCTATTCACTCTCACTTCTCATAAGGTTCAAAATGACCTTGATATATTTGACACTTTGAATCGAGTTCGAGTCGAAGTGACGGGGAAATTACGTTACAGAATGCCATTTCTTACGTCATCTCATACTTTATCTGTCAAAATCTCCTTGTCAATTTAGTTCAACTCGCTGACACGCTCGCAAGGGTGGCGCTAGTGTAAATTTGAATTATCAACCGAGTTTTTAGAATGCTAATTAAGAAACTCACAGCGGATTCACATTCGAAGTTTAGAATGAGGTCTTACAGGATCATGCCCCAGTTTTGAAAATGATTTACGTTTAAAAGATTTTCCGTGGAGTGTCCTGCATGTTCTTCTCCATACATACCTACGTTTTGGAAGTTTCAACTTTCTAACTTAACTCCTTGACAGCTCAAAAGTGTCTGTAAATGGTTTAATTGAAAAAGATGCTTCGACTGCTTATTATTGCTATAAAAATGCCGTTTTAACCAGTATTGATCAAGTTTAAATTATTACGTAATAATTCTCATTAAAATTAACAGGAAACTGATAAATTACAATAGCAACCACAGGATTCTAGTTACTAATATACAACAGGAAATTCTAAATACAGAAACATCATTAAAAACGTATATGGTACTTCTTATTTTTTAATTCGTTCAAGCATACACGCTTACTATCAGTCATAGAAAGACGTGTTGTACAGTTCCAATAAACATATTAGGTAAAATAAATAATAGTATCATTGATTTCTGAGTAAATACATCAAGATCTTAATTTTAATAAAAAGTTTTACTTTAAACAAAAAAAATTAATGACATAATCAATTAAATTAAATTGTTATTAAAAACATTTCAACACGATGATTGAAAGTGTAAATAGTTTAAAAATTAATTCAATGAATTGTGTCGTTGAATATTTTTTTGCCATTTTGGTAATCAACGCTTCGGATTAAGTATTCGAGTGACGATAACTGTAACTACTTACAATGAGTATAACTGGTGAGTATTAACTTCTTTAAAATAATACATTTCTGAAGGCGTTGCGTTTTTCTTTGTTATTCAGGTACTATTAACTCATTAATTAAGAGAAACAAACTACATCTAAAAGAATATTATTAATGTTCAATATCCTATCATCACATTCCACGTTCTTATTTTTTTTTATGTACCTTATATACACTTAAATTTCACTGTAAAAAAATGACTAAAATAATTGAAAATATGTATCTTTTGCTAAAGTTGACGTGCTATTAATTTGAAGATTACACTAATAGATAGGTAACTTAAAAATCTTTATAATTCACGTTTTATTGTATTTCAAAAGATCGTTTCTCTTTATCAACGGACTTCAAAAAAGGAGGAGGTTATCAATTCGTCTGTATCTTTTTTTTTTTTTTTTTGTTTCTTACCTGAGAACTTTGGGTTGGGTGAACCGATTTTGATGATTCTTATATCTTAAATATTAGGTAAATATTTATTTATAGATAAAAAGTGATAAATAACTTTAGCACAAAACACACATTGACTTCAGTTTCGGAAGTCGGTGGCAATACAAAACAACAAACAGAACAAAGCCACCGAATTTCGAAACTAAAGTCAATGTGTGTTCTGTGCTAAAGTTATTTTTCACTTTTTAGTTTTTGAAGGCGGTTGTCTTTTTTGTAAAAAGCTTTTTTTGTGAAAAAACTTTTTATTTTTCGCTTTTTAGTGTTGCCTTAACATCCAAATCCATTATCGAATTTCGATTCTGCGGCAAAGAGGAAATGTATGGTCAAGATTATTTGGTCAGGGAAGCGCTTTAATGTCGCTTCTCATGCAAGGTTGCACAATCGTGAACAAGCACCAATATGATTTTTTCTATATCATAATTATGTACAGACGTCATCACATCAAGCCATACCAAACCATAATCGCCATGCTTGGCCGATGCATGTTGGCGATCGCAGTAGGTGTTATGGTACTCAGAAGGACGCTGCTGCCCATTCTCTGTCTACTCTAGCTAGCTAGCATTTGAATATGAACCTTAATCTTTTATAATAAATATTAAAATCTATCAAAGAAAGAATCATGGCAGGATTTGTACAAAAAAATAAAGATGTTTAGAGAAGTTAAAATTCTAATTCTTATATTCTTGGGTACCTAAAAAGTATCTTCAGGCATTTACAATATTTTTAAAACCCCGCAAAAAAAAGTGAATGGTTGTTTAACGAAAGACTTATTATTTCAGAACGAAACGGCGACTGACAGTAACAGTGACACTGACAGACGCCGTTTCTCAGTTCTTACACTGAAATTGCATGGTTTTATTGGAAATAATATTACAAATAATGATTATTTTTTTCCACACACTTGTCAGATCACTTGTTTTCCAATTTGACAGATTCGTTAACGTCGCTTGTAACTTTCTTTTTTAGGGTTCCGTAGCCAAATGGCAAAAAACGGAACCTCCAAAAAGACATGACCAATCCATAATTGGTCATGTCTGTCTGTCTGTCCGTCCGTATGTCACAGCCACTTTTTTCCGAAAATATAAGAACTATACTGTTAAAACTTGATAAATAGATGTATTCCGTGAACCGCATTAAGATTTTCACACAAAATTAAAAAAAAAGCTTTAAATTTTGGGGGTTCCCCATACTTAGAACTGAAACTCAACATTTTGTTTTCATCAAACCCATTCTTGTGGGGTATCCATAGATACCCCTGTAACTTCTAAAATAAAACTAAAAAAATATATGATGTACATTACCATGTAAACTTCCACCGAAAATTGGTTTGAACAAGATCTAGTAAGTAGTTTTTTTTTAATACGTCATAAATGTTACTTGCTGCTACGGAACTCTTCATGGGCGAGTCCGACTCGCACTTGGCCGCTTTTTTATAAACACAAAATGGGAATCGAGATGAAACGAAAATTTTCATTTCGTAATATTTTAATTATGCGGAGGTTTAAAAATGTGCTATGTATATCAACCTACTCCTGGTTATGTATTCTTCACTTTGGAAAATATTTTAAACTCTCTAAATTACTTTTTTATTCATACAAATAATTGTATGAATCTCGCCATGATTCTTTTCCCAATTGAATCATCATCATAATGACAACCTTTAGACGCCCACTGCTGGACATCAGTAGCGTGCCTTCCATAAAAGCCGAAAAGCCGGGCTTGCTATCAATAATATGAGACGATAAAAAAAAAGCACAAAAAGGAAATACCTCTGAATAGGTATTGAAAATTGGTCGGGGTTTTATTCTTAAATCGGTCGGGCTTGCCCTAACTTTAACCCCTAGGCACGCCACTGCTGGACATAGGTCTCCCCCAAGGAGGGGTTCAGCCATAATCGCCATGCTTGGTGGTATGGTACTCAGAAGAACGCTGCAAAAAAAAACGCACGAAATAAGTACGAATCATTGAAATTGATCGTCAAACGAAAGCGCGCGAGGTTTTTCAGTGCTTTTTTAAAATAATTGTCTTAAATAAATGAGTTCGTACGAGGAACTGAAAAAAATTGTGTATATTGAGTTTATCGTTTATTTTCATAAAATAAATATATCAGTTACGTTTTTATTAAAATACTGGTGAAACAAAATTGTTGAAGTGAACCGATTTTGTACTTTTTTAATACTATTTTTTAATATATAATAGTAATATTCTCATAATTTTGGCTCTGTTATGTACTTTGAGACTGTATATCCTGTTGAAAAACGCATAAAACATAATATTTTGGCGTACTGTAATGGTTGTATTCGTCCTGAGAGTTAACTCTGACGTCTATTTTCGTAAAACGCTATGAAAGGATTGTCTTCACTTTAAAAAACCATAATTAAAAATTATACTTTTACTCTTTAGTTCCCTAAAGCAAGACTTAATCTTTCTAAAACTGTAATTGTCTTTAAATAATCTGCTCACATCATTACGATATTGCTCTGGGCAAAACGCGAAAACATGAAGTATTCGTCACTAATCGAATAGTTCAATATAAATTAAAATAATACACATTAAAACAATCAAAAACAAAATTCAATTATTACACAATATAATCATACATACATGTCAAAAAATACGAGGAGAGGCGCTAACATGAAGCTGCATCCACCTTAGTATCAGGGACAGGTCCCACCCCTCGGACAACACCCTCAGGAGACCGTTCGAGCTGCTTCGTAGGCGAAAAAGAACGAAAAAAAAGGCTGAACCGATTTTGTGTAAAAATAGCCTGGACATAGGCTACTTTTTTATCCGCGACTTCGTCTGCATTGGCGATAACCGACATTCACGCGGACGAAATCGCGGGCAAAAACTAGTCTAGAAGATAAATTCACGTAATTTCATAGCCCGTCGGTCTGATTCGTGACCGGTACAGTTCCACTTAAGCTTCTTTGCTTTTTGAGTAACCTCAGCGATCTGTCTTGGAGCGCAGCACCGTATTCTTAAGGCGACGATATACGCCGGCGACCTTGAGCGACCAGAGGATCGTATGCGCTGCGTCCAAAGCTCTCAAAGTTCAGTCGAAAAAATCAAAATAAAAGACAACTCTCTTTAACTTAAAAAAAGGCGTATACTAAAAGATAGATAATAAAATTGTCTGTAAGATAGTAAAAGTTTCGTTTAAATATTCTTGGTAGATTTTGTGTGATTATCAATGTTTTGGCCGCGTCAGACATAACTTTACGATTTAATTAAACTATTTAATATGAACTTAATCAAAAATATTCGCATACTAAATGATTAAGAGAATGTTCTAGCTTAACATATATTTTTTCACATCATTTACACTACACATTTTGACGTGATCGTCAGTTTAAAATCTGCAAAAGTCGCTTGTTAGCGCCTTAACGCAGTCTGTTTACCTGACTCACAGGAGACCTGGTTATGCTAATGTAAAGCTTAAATAAATGCTTTCTTTTAGATAACGATACCAATGTTCGAGATGGTCAGTACTTACAGTACGATGGTCTATGAAATGGATTTAAAGAACGAATGCAAAGGTATGATTTTTTAAAGACTTATTTTCTTAAGTATCTTTCAAGCCTTTTCAGCAGAAATTCCAAGATTCCCAGATAGGGCATTGAACCCAGGTTTTCAAAACCTTGAAAAAGGTTTTTCCTTTTTCAAGGTTTAACAACCTGTTTTTTTGTTTTCAACCGGCTTCAAAAAGAAGGAGGTTCTCAATTCGTCTGTACGTTGTTTTTTTTTGTATATTATTGTTAAGCGATTTCTCCGGAAAATGTAAAGCAATTTTGAAAATTCTTTTTTTGTTGGATGCCTCGGGGGTGGTCCCATATGAATTTTACCGAAATTGATTCAGCACTTTTTGAAAAAATCGACAGAAAGCAAAAAAATATACATGGATGAGGTTTTAATTTTCTCCAACCTTGTACTTTCAATCTCTGTTTTGACTGTGTTGCCGTTTCTTAATGGATGTGGATGATAAGGAGGTACTAAAAAGCGAAAAATAAAAAGCTTTTTTACAAAAAAGACAACCGCCTTCAAAATCTCATCATCATCATCATTTCAGCCTAAAGACGTCCACTGCTGGACATAGGCCTCCCCAAGGGGGGGCTTTGCCATAATCGCCACGTTTGGCAGGCGGATTGGCGATCGCAGTATGGTTGTTACAAAAGCACAGAGAACGCTGCTGCCCATTCTCTGGTAAATCCCTTAATTGCCTCTTACAACACCCACGGGAAGATATGGGATGGTGCTATTCTTTACGTCCGTCACCACACGGGCAACCGACACCACACGGACAAAATCCTTTAAAATCTAAAAAGTGATAAATAACTTTAGCACAGAACACACATGACTTTAGTTTCGGAAGTCGGTGGCTTTGTTCTGTTTGATGTTTTGTATTGCCACCGACTTCCGAAACAAAAGTGATGTGTGTTCTGTGCTAAATTTATTTATCACTTTTAGATAAGAGGCGATTAAGGGACTTACCAGAGAATGGGCAGCAGCGTTCTCTGTGCCTTTGTAACAACCATACTGCGATCGCCAATCCGCCTGCCAAGCGTGGCGATTATGGCAAAGCCCCCCCATTGGGGAGGCCTATGTCCAGCAGTGGACGTCTTTAGGCCTGAAATGATGATGATGATGAGATTTTGAAGGCGGTTGTCTTTTTTTTGTTGCGCAGTGGAAATCCGTCCTCCATCGTAGGGGTGACGGAGGGGCATGCCGGACTCTTACCGGTTTAGACCACCGCGATGTTCCACCTCTGCCTATGGCCGAGGGTGCGGGATTCGCATAAGCATTCACCGCTCCCCCGACAGGCCTTGACCCACTGTTTCTCAGCAGGTCCCACCTCCCCGTGCGGCCATTTCCATAACGGCCGCACCCACTCTCGGGTGACGCGCGTGGAACATTGTCCCGCCAACTCGGGCCTATCTGGTCGGACGATTGACGCCCCTAGTCCGCCGTCTGTAGCTTACTTAGCAAACATGTTGATATTGATTAGCTTAACACATTTTTATCCCGTTTTTGTGATCCCGTGAAATCTTAAACCAATTTTGACGGCAGCAAAGTCGCATGCGGGAGCTAGTCTTTTATATGTAGACGTTTTGGTTTCAGATGCTGATGACAGTATCCAGGTTTGTCAACACTTGCAGTTCTCCAAAGGCTTCGTTGTCATTAGACAAACATAATAAAAACATTACATTTCTACTGGATGTAATTCTTTCAACATATTTATTATTATGTATGTAAAGAAAAAATAAATTGTTTTGTGATTAAAATTGCGTCTTAATTTTTGATTATTTACCAATTGAATAAATACCCAAAACCTCTTAATCTGGTCTTCGTATCATCACCCTGAATAACATTTGTTCTACGACTTTGACCTCAAGTAAATAACGTAGCCAAAAACCATTTGTTTTCGTTTATTTGAAGTCTGTAAAATTTACGTATACTACGCGCGCGCGCACCCATATGATAGCGAATATGATGTAGGTAGTAGGTAGGCAACAGCTGATTGAAGGCCTATCGTCGGCCGTGTCAGAAAAAATATATTATGCAAAATTTAAAGTGTGTTTATATTTATTGTATGGAAAAAAAATATTTCGAATTTTGAAAAGTCGTAGAACAAATTACCTCAGTTCGTATCATCACACAGAACAACATTTGTTCTACGACTTTTCAAAATTCGAAATATTTTGATAACGTTGGTCCTATCTATACAGGGTAATTGAAAACATACCCAAAACCACTTAGCGAAAACCACAACCAATATCATTGCATAGACAGCCAGCACATCTAGCCATACCAAACGGTCAAATTCCCAATTGAATATGAACCTTATTCTTTAGCAATAAAGTTGAAAATCTATCAAAGAAATTTTACAGATTCTTGTAGCTTGATATGTTGGTCTCTGTACAGTTTAAAATAATTAAAAGCACACCATCATCATATCAGCCTATTGCCTATTGAAAGTAAAACAGTGTTTGTAGTAAAATGATCAGAAGTATATTATTTGTAAAACGTTGGTCCTATCTATACAGGGTAATTGAAAAAATACCCAAAAGTGAGTATATTATTTATAAAACGTTGGTCCTATCTATACAGGGTAATTGAAAAAATACCCAAAAGTGAGTATATTATTTATAAAACGTTGGTCCTATCTATACAGGGTAATTGAAAAAATACCCAAAACAATACCAAATACCCTTACCCAAATACCCAAAAAAATATCAAATACCCTTACCCAAATACCCTTTTGGGTATTTTTTCAATTACCCTATATAGATAGGACCAACGTTTAATAAATAATATACTTCTGATCATTTTACTACAAACACTGTTTTACTTTCAATAGGCAATAGGCTGATATAATGATGGTGTGCTTTTAATTATTTTAAAGTGTACAGAGGCCAACTAATCAAGCTACAACAATCTGTCAAATTTCTTTTATTGATTTTCAACTATATTTCCAAAGTATAACGTTCATATTCAATTGGGAATTTGACCGTTTGGTATGGTTTATGTGCTGGCTGTCTATGCAATGATATTGGTTGTGGTTTTCGCTAACATTTTAAGACCAGAACATCAACAGACCGAATAGGATAAACTTACTAAAATAATGTTACCTTAGGGTGTTACCAGACCAATCGATCGATCGTCGATCGACGGTATCGATCGATGGTAGAATGAATTAGTCGACGTCGATCGATAGTTTCTACCAGACCAATTGATCGACTTCGATCGAGCTGCTTGATTATTATTACTGATGAATTCATCAGTAATAATAATCAAGCAGCTCGCCAGCTATAGCTGGGGTTAATCGATCAAAGTCGACTGATGCCATCGACCGGCAATCGATCGATTAGTTAGTGGAACGGTATCCGTCGATCAGCCAAAGCTACCACACCAATCGATCAACGTCGATCGATGTCGATTGATGGGATCGATCGACAATCGATCGATTGGTGTAGTAACACCTTTATAGATATTACTGTTCCCTATATACACAACATACTCCTCCGCTGTTCTTTCCTGATTAATTTCCTCTCGGTATCCATGAAAGTGAGCTAGCTTCATTGCCTCGCTTTTCTGGTGGTCGCCACTGTTGATTCTGGTTTACAGGAGTTGCAGAGGTTTAGTTTGGCGGGCTTGTCCCAAATAAAAGAAAGAGAAAATAACTTGTTGCTTTTTTTATTTACCATAAAATGATTCGTACATTTTACACGGTAACATTAAGATTTAAGATTTATTTATTGAACAGAAAAATAGTTGTACAGTCAAACACTTACAAACAACACCATGCGTATAAAATAATAGCGTAGGTATTACAGTTTTGTAAACATTAGTGTTTTAAATGCAGTCTTTGTATGAACTCTGGTATCCAAAGAAAGATTTAACTTGTGTTATGAATACCAGCATTCTCACAATAAATCAACATATCTGGGTAACATTGGTTGCATCAGAAGACGATATCAAGAGTGGCGCAGTATACAAGAGAGGAAGCCTTTAGTGGAATGTGTGTAAGTAGAACATTGAAGAATAAAACAGGTATGATTGTACAAACGGTGAACAATGGTTTCTAAACTAAGAAACGGCTGCTTGTACTCGTATCTCAAGAGCCATAGTCCTCCTCTGTTACAAATAATTAATATAGTTTTAGAAATCAGAAGTGAAAAATGATTAAAAAAAGAACGGCCTACAATAGCCTAACACTTTCATTTAATTTCAAACAACTACTTTTAATCATCACAACACCATTATTAAGTATAAAAAATAAAATTAAAAATTTAAAAAAACCCCCAAAGCAAAACATAAAAGCGATGATGTAAAAAGTCAAAAATAATACCTTTTGTTGAGCCATCAAATGTTTGTTCGTTGAAATGGCGCTATAATGTCGCGGCGGGGTACCGCTTAAGTAAGTCAGTCCCTTAATTTCATTCACTGTCTATTAATTTACCAGTATTTCCGACCAATTTGCTTCGATATTATCAATTTTTTGTTGCTAATCTAGTTGTAAATCTTGTTGCAAATCTAGTTACCATCAGTTCGCTATTTTAGCTATTTAGTTATTGCTTTAAACTTAGCGGTACCCCGCCGCGACATTATAGCGCCATTTCAACTAACAAACATTTGATGGCTCAACAAAAGGTATTATTTTTGACTTTTTACATCATCGCTTTTATGTTATGCGTTGGGGATTTTTTTAAATTTTTAATTTTATTTTTATTTTAAATTTTTTAAACGTAATTTGTTTTGGTTTTGTACCTATAAGAGTTTACAAAAATAATTTACAAGTTTCAAAATACGATATATCTGCTACTAGGTACTAGTGTGCTGTATAATCTGGCTGCAGCATAAGACCAAGAATTCTATAATCTTGCATAGTTTTATAGCAAACATGGGTGTTTCAATAGGTGGTCAGTGTGGTCACCTATGATAATATGTTTGAAAGCAAAGTAAACATCCGGTATGCGTCTAAGATCCCTACCGCAGCTAACAAAAGAGCGGATAACTTTAAAATGGCTCAACCGATTTCGATGAAACATGTCTAAGAACCATCGCTAGAGAACCTGCTTTCAAATAAAAAAAACCGCATTCAAATCGGTTCACCCGTTAAAGAGCTACAGTGCCACAGACAGACACACAGACACACAGACTCACAGACACACAGACACGTCAAACTTATAACACCCCTCTTTTTCGTCGGGGGTTAAAAAGATTTTTCATAAAAAGGAAAACCTTCAAGAACTAAAAAGTGATAAATAACTTTAGCACAGAACACACATTACTTTAGTTTCAGAAGTCGGTGGCAGTGGCTTTGTTGTGTTTGCTGTTTTGTATTGCCACCGACTTCCGAAACTTTCAGCCTTAATATTCAAACCCATTAAAAAACGACGACACACTTAAAACATATATTGTAAGTCCTCCAAAGATTGAAGAAATAAAAACGTCATCGTTATTTTTTTTTGGGATCTTGTTGATTTTCTCAAAAAGAACAGAATTAATTTTGGTAAAATTTATATGGGACCATTTTGTAATAAGCCCCTTTCGAACAATAAAGAATTTTGCAAATCCGTCTATGTATGACAGAGTTATGGCCAAACATACATAAAAAAAAATATATAAACATCCGAATTGATAACCTCCTCCTTTTTGAAGTCGTTTGAAAATACAATATGAAGGAGCACTATTATAGCACAAAGAAAAGTCCATCGCATCTGAGCACGTGAATTGTGTGGCAAGTGATGCCGCCTTTTACACAGCACCGCTCGACCCAGACTCGGGAGTGGGGGAACTTGCTAAGAATAGCTTATACGAAGACTGAATTTAATGGCTGCCACCGACATCAAAATAGTAAGTTGGTTTGTCATCAAGACTTTAAAAACAAGAAGGAGTAAATTTTTGACCAAAGTAAGACTAGAATTCGTTTGTATGGAGCGCTAAGTAGCACTATCCTTTTAAAATTCGACTTCTTGAACTTTTCCATACCAGCGAACCGTTCTACGAGTACTTAAACATGCTTTTCAGAAGGGAGTGTGATCAAGAGATTGCGGAACTAGAACACCATCACTACAAAGCAATGAATTCCCAATAACATACAAACAACAACACAATCGAGGGATGTTTTAGTCATTTGTTTATTGAAAAGGTACTAGAAAGAACTTTTTAAACATGTGAGTGAGCTACGCCGTAGTTTAGATTGAGCGTTGCCGTAGGGTCGAGTTAGCTACGCCATCGCAAGAAACCACCACCGAGGGAGCTATGCGTACGGTCCAAGCCGTGGCATAAAGTGAGCTACGACAAAGCATAGTAGGAATTATACCACAGCGTAGAGTGAGCTACGTCGTAGTTTACCTACGCCATCTCATGAAAGGAGCGACGCCGCAGCATTAAACCTACACCGTAGTGCCGAGTGAGCTACGCGTACGGTCTATGCCGTAGCATAAAGTGAGCTACGACAAAGCATAGTGGGAACTATACCGTGGCGTAGAGTGAGCTACGTCGTAGTTTAGTCTGAGCGTTGCCGTAGAAAAAGAAAGAAAAAAAGATACTAGAATGATTTTTTTAAACAAGCTCATGTGACGAAAAACCTATGTTTTCAGCGTAACAATGCATGCTACGTAGCATTATGTGAGCAATACCCCAGCGTAGAGTTAGCTACGCAAAGTTTAGATTGAGCATTGCCGTAGCGTAGACTGAGCTACGCCATCGCATAAAGAGAGCGGCGTAGCACAGCATGTGCTACGTCGTAGCATTAGCTGACCTACACCGTAGCGATGGGTGAACAACGCGTACAGTCTATGCTGTAACAAAAAATGAGCTGCCACATGGCATAGCTATGTCAAAATTAGTGCGAGCTACACCGTAGCACAGAGGAAGCTACATCATAGCATTGTGCGACCAATTTCTTAGCGTAAAGTGCTAGTCTACGCCGTAGTGAAAAAAAAGAAAAAGAATATTAGAATGATATTTTAAACAAGCTCATGTGATGAAAAACCTAGGTTTTTAGAGTAACAATTCAGTCTACGTAGCATTGTGTGATCAATACCGCGTAGTACAATGTAGCGACGAGTGAACAACGCGTACAGTCTATGCCGTAGCATAAAGTGAGCTACGATATGGCAAAGTGTGAGATTTGTAAAAAGTAGTGCGAGCTACGCCGTAGCACAGAGGAAGCTACGTCGTAGCATAGGACGATCAATTTCGTAGCGTGCAGGTCTTCGCTGTAGTGAAAAAAAAACAAAAACTGATACTAGAATGATTTTTTAAACAAGCTCATGTGATGAAAAATCTATGTTTTCAGAGTAACAATGCAGGCTACGTAGCATTGTGCGAGCAATAATAATAATAATAATAATAATTTATTTATTAAATAAAACGTTTACAAAATATTGTACAATAGTCAGCAGAAGAAATATTTCCCATACAAATATATAGACTAAAAATAAAACTAAAACTAAAATATTTATGTTACTGATGCAAGATATTATGGATCGGAATTACAATGTTAGGTTAGGTTAGGTTAGGCAATACCGCAGCGTAGAGTGAGCTACGCCGTTTAGAGTGATAGTTTAAATTGAGCGTTGCCGTACGCCGTCACATGAAGAGAGTGGCGTAGAAGAGTATGCTACGCCGTAGCATTGGCTGACTTACATCGTAGCAACGAATGACCTACGTTTACGGTCTATGCCTTAGGGCGCGTTCAGACGAGCACGATTTCTTTCGACGGGACACTGCGCGAGCGTCGCGTACTGTTAGGATGGGGCTCCGTGGGTCCTTTTTAAAATAAACACTTTGAACACTGCTAAATACTTTTAATCAAAGAAATAAAAGTTAGTTACATTCAAGGAACTACAGTATAAATAATATTGTACTCTAAGTATTCGGATTTGCGACTGACTGCCTAATGACATGATGTATTTGCCTTTTTATTGAATCGGCATTAACGTGACAGTGTTGGGGGTTTTGCTTAGGTTGCATTTTGTTGGTGGATTTAATTATTCATAACAGTACGCATCGCTCTCTCTTCAGAAACATTTGAATTAAATGCTTCTCCTTTGCGCGATGCGCGCGCTTTGTCGCGTCGAAAAGATATCGCGCTCGACTGAACGCGCCCTTAGCATAAAGTGAGCTACAAGGCGTGACACTACGTGACGTACTAGTGTGAGCTAAGGCAGTGCTAGCTACGTCGTAGCACAGACTCAGCTACGTCGTAGCATGTGCGTGCTACGTTGTAGTACGGGCGGCAATTTCGTAGCGTATTGTGATCTACGCCGTAGCGTAATGTCTTTTTTATTTTTAGATTTCAAGGAGGTTTTAACACTCCAATAATTTGGGCATAAGGCGATTCTTCATCACGTCTTGGTGGTTGACTGCCTCCGTGCACTAAGCTGAGGTCCGCATACACAAGTTCGGCTGTGGTAGCCTAGAAAAAAAAAAAATTGTAAGTATTTACCTCCTCCTTTTCGAATATTCCCGATTGGTAACACCCCATTCTCAACTCTGTTACTGATCGGGAAAAAACGAAGTGAACTTAAATTAGGCAGAAATAGAGTTCAAAATTGCGTGCGGCAATAACGTAATACTTACATATGTATTTAATTCTATTGCTTCTACTGGAGGTGGATTTCGATGACTACATTTTCTGGCACTTATGTAAATCACTAATATTAGCACACACATCGCTATCACGGATGGTATCCCATATGTCAAAACAGCATTTAGAGATGGCGACGACTGTACTTCGGTATTTTCTGCAAATAGAATAAACCGTTTTGTAATTAGAAATCAGAATCGATTAATTCGATCGATTAATTTTTCTCTGGAACCAGAGAAAAATTAAAAAGTGCACAAGTGATTGCGCAATTCTAGTACCTAACTTTTAGAAACATCCACATGCTAATCCTAGATAGAAAAAACAATAATAGTGCAATATTTAAGTATACTAACATATGATGAGACAGAAAACTTAATAAAAATTTTGAAATAGTAAACTCTTATACTCACTCTCTCACACTCTTTCACACACCTTCACACACTACTCACCGAGAGGTTCACACTCCACACACTCATTTGATTATTTTATTTTAAACTAATTTTCTGTGTAATGATTGCTAATGATATACGTTCTTATTAATACGTCTATTCAAGCTAGTATTGTAATGGTCATCATAAGGAAGAGCGCTGATGTCTGAGATACAGATATTTTTTTATCTAGTTCGGACACAGATGCCTTCATTATAAAACTATGAAAACTGTAAATTGTTCTGTATATCTGTTTTTATGTAACACATGTTTTTGCGACAAATAAATTATTTTATTATTATTATTATTATTATAATCAATCAATCAACCAATCAATATAACCTGGATATTGTAAAAACTTGATTAAAAAGAGTGCCCGAGCAGTTTCTCTGAGGTTCTTCTGCAACCTACCCTACGTTTTGGATCGAGCAACTTACTTTTACTTTCTGACTAACTGACTCTTTGACATTATTTAAAAGTTCCTGTAAATGGTTTCATTGAAATAAATGTTTTGACTTTGACTTCAGTCTTAATTTGTCAAAAATGCCTCCATTTTTAACTGACTTAAAAAAGGAGGTTCTCAGTTCGACCAGTATGTTTGTATGTTTGTCTGCGATTATCTCCCGTTTGGCTTAACCGATTATGATGCAGTTTTTTGAAAAATGTTTGTTATATTCTAGAGAAGGTTTTAGTATAAAACAAACAGAAGTTTATTCAGCACTTTTTGAAAAAATCAACAAAAACCAGAAAAATATACATAGAGTCTTCTGTGTATATTTTTTTGTTCTTTTTTGGCTTTCGTTTCTTCCGTCTTTGGAGGACTTTCAATCTCTGTTTTATTTGTGTTGCCGTTTCTTAATGGATTTCGGTGATAAGGTGACACTAAAAAGCTTTTTCAAAAAAAAAGAAAACCAAAACTAATGTGTATTCTGTGCTAAAGTTATTTATCACTTTTTAGTTTTTGCAGGCGGTTTTCATTTTTTTTGAAACAGCTTTTTAGTTTTCGGTTTCTAGTGTTGTCTTAACATCCAAATCCATTAAGAAACGGCGACACACTTAAAAGAGGTTGTAAGTCCTCCAAAGATTGAAGAAACTAAAACGTCGTCTAAGTAATTTTTTAGGAATTTGTTGATTTTGTCAAAAAGGGCTGGATCAATTTTGATAAAATTTATATTTATATGGGACCATTTCGGAATAAACCCCTTTCGAACAAAAAAAGAATTTTGCAAATCCGTCCATATATGACAGAGTTATACCCGAACATACATAAAAAAAAAAATATATATACAAAAACATTCGAATTGATAACCTCCTCCTTCCTTTTTGAAGTCGGTTAAAAAAGTGGAAAATAAAAACTTTTTACAAAAAAGAGAACCGCCTTCAAAAACTAAAAACTGATAAATAACTTTAGCACAGAACACACATGACTTTAGTTTCGGAAGTTGGTGGCAATACAAACAACAAACTAAACAAAGCCACCGACCTCCGAAACTAAAGTGATGTGTGTTCAGCAGTCACGCTTGCGACCACAAGATCAAGGGCAGTTGGTGAATATGTATGATATTTTATTGTAGCAAGGGCAATATCGTGATGGACCAGTGGTTAATGCGCCCGCCTCTCATGTACGAGGTTGAAGGTTCGGAACTAGGAACGGGCAATAACACCAAGGTCACATTGGTGTGTGCCTATTCCGTTTTACTATTTTATATAATAATATAATAATAATATGTGGGGACATTTTCACACACAGCCATCTGACCCCAAACTAGGAAGACCCTGTACTATGGGTGTCAGACAGCTGATATACATACACAAATACATTTTTTTTTGTAAATACATACATATATAGATAAACAACACCCAGACACAAGGCAAATATAAATGCTCATCACACAAATGTTTACTCTGGGCGGGAATCGAACCCGCAACACGCTGCGCAGCAGTCGATCGCTCAGCCACTGCGCCAACCGTGTCGTCCGTATATGTACGTATATGTAACTAGCTGACCCGACAGACGTTGTCCTGTCCTTATCTACCTACTTACCTGCCTATTTACCTACCCTACACCTACCCTACACCTACCGTACACCTACCGTACACCTACCCTACACCTACCTTACACCTACCCTACACCTACCCTACACCTACCCTACGCCTACCCTACGTCTACCCTACACCTACCCTACACCTACCCTACACCTACCCTACACCTACCGTACACCTACCGTACACCTACCCTACACCTACCTTACACCTACCCTACACCTACCCTACACCTACCCTACGCCTACCCTACGTCTACCCTACACCTACCCTACACCTACCCTACACCTACCCTACACCTACCCTACACCTACCCTACACCTACGCCTACCCTACGCCTACCCTACACCTACCCTACACCTACCCTACACCTACCCTACACCTACCCTACACCTACCCTACACCTACCCTACACCTACCCTACAAAAGTTATTATTTTTTTTTTTCTCTCCGTAAGAACCATCTTCGTACTTCAAGGAATATTATAAAAAAATAATTATCCAATTTGGTCAAGCGGTTCGCAAGTTATGCGCTTACCAACACATTTAGCGATTCATTTTTATATATAAGAAGATATTTAAATTTATCTTCGGCCTCAGTGAAGGAAAATATCGTGAGAAAACTAGGACTTATGTTAATATAAGTCTGAAATCGCCAATCCGCTTTGAGCAAGCGTGATGATTAATGCTCGAGACTTCTCAGTATGACAAGCGGCCTTTATCCCACAGTAGGATAATAATAAGCTGGTATTTGGTATATGGTGGTGGTTATTCCGTATGGTGTCGGACGTAAAGAATAATATCTTTGGGACGGATCTGCCAAATACCAGCTTGATGCCCTAGAGTCAATTGAGGAACGAGCCAAGAGGATCATTGGCAATGATAGGCTCGTCGAGTCAAAGCTCCAAAGTCTTGAGCATCGACGCCGAGTTGCTGGCCTGTCGGTTTTCTATCGGTTGCATTTTGGGGAGTGTGCGACGGAATTGCATAATTTAATTCCGCCGAGCCCGTTCCATCATCGGATCACAACACGTTCGGCGATGCGCCACCGGTACATGGTGGACATCCCACCCACACGCACAAAACGTTTTGGGAACTCTGCCTGAGTCTGTGTTTCCTGATGGCTACAACCCGGGAGTCTTTAAGTCAAGAGTGAATAGGTTACTTCTAGGCAAGCGTGCTCCATCTTAGACCGCATCATCGCTTCCCATCAGGTGAGATAGTGGTCAAACGTATGCCTATCAAATGATAAAAAAAAAATAATAGCACCATCCCATGTCTTCCCGTGGGTGTCGGAAGAGGCGACTAAGGGACTCACCAGAGAATGGGCAGCAACGTTATCTGTGCCTTTGTAACAACCATACTGCGATCGCCAACCCGCCTGCAAAGCGTGGCGATTATGGCAAGACCCCTCCTTTGGGGGAGGCCTATGTCCAGCAGTGAACGTCTTCCGGCTGAAATGATGATTAGGTATATAGGGCAAAGATAGCGTGCGGTGCTGATGCTGCTGCTGCGGCTGCAGAAAACCTCAAACGGCAAAGGTATAGTATCCTCGGTAATAACTTTATTTTCGAGCTGTTTGGGGTTTTCTACCCCAAACGGCCCTCGGTTCGTGGGGTCCGAATGCGTATATACTTTTTAAGGATTTTTAAAAGGTTGGTTGACACTTCCCGTGATCCAAGAGCAGGGTTTTACCTCGGCCAGAGGTAAAGCATTGCCATCCAACGTGGCAATACCGCTAGTGTCTTGGGCACATCCCCAGATGACGGCGATGTAGAGGATTTTTTTGATGCCTTATTGTATTCTTTTTTTAATGGAATTGTTACGGGTTGTCCAAAATCAAATTCAAATTATTTATTTGTAAACATAGGTATAGTATTGGGAATAAGATCTATTTGTAGTGTCAGGATTGCTATATTGTTTTTAGACACACAAAACACACACAAAACACAAAACACACACACACATTGTTCACAAAATACTTTTTTATTGACAGTAACTTTAAAAATAAAGATATAAAATTAATAAAAAATGGCGAAGGCTGACTTACCTTCACACATGTGATCTAGCAGTTCCACTTCAATTACACACCACTGGTCTCTTAAACAAATATCGTTATCTGTCAAAATTAAAACATGAAATGAATTGCGCACGTGTTTAAAAATAGCATAATATCACTAGTTTCAGACCGTGATTATAAATCAATAGTCAAATCTCTACATAATATAAAACAAAGTCGCTCCCGCAGTTGCGACGCTTAGATCTTTTAAACTACGTAACGAATTTTAATGCCTGTTTTTATCAATAGATAGAGTGAATTAAGAGGAAAGTTTATACGTATGGTTTGATCTATATTGCAGCTGTGCGAAGCCGAGGCTGGGTGGAAATTTCACCTTAGATTTTGTATAGCGGTAGTAAAATGTGACGTCACTTATTTGCCACTTCATCCGCACAATTAACATCATCTCATAAGCTGCAGTCTTACCGAATGCAGTTGAATACCAGTACTTTACATGGAGCGACTGCCTACCAGACTTCCATAACCCAGTTACTAAGTAATACGATACCCCTTAGTAAGACAGTTTGTCAGACTTTCTGGCTTCTGACTACCCATAACGACTGCCAAAGATTTACGAATGACAGCCGAGACCAAAAGCATTACGTGCTTTCCGAGGCACGGAGGGAACTCGGTTTGTAATGGATGGCCACCCATCCACAGACTGACCGCAGAAAGCGTAGTTTAACCTTTGACCGATCGATGTGTCCGGTTTTAACTTATCCCCGAGCTCTTCCTAACTCCAACTCGATTGACTATTTTAACTATTTATACATTTTGGAAGCAACAAAAAATCGGATTTAACAGTTGAAACTTCATCAGGTTCTCAGGGTTAATATAAAGTGTTTAGTGAAGTTGTGTCTAGGAATTATAAGTTAATGGAGTAAAGTGCTTAATTTTATTGGTTAATGGTATGTACTTACCAATTCCTGAGGATGGGCAGCAGCGTCCATCTGAGTACTATGTATAATACATAACACACCTACTGCGATCGCCAACATGCATCGGCCAAGCATGGCGATTACGGCTGGACCCCCCCCCTTGGGGGAGAGCTAAACCCAGCTGTGGTCTGCTGCGTCTAACGGTTGACATGACGATGATGACTTACCAATTCAATAGAATATATTTCTACTTACATGGCGTATCATTTATCTCGATCGGTAATCCTGTTATATCTTTTCCTTTGACTATTTTTTTTATGGTACAAAAGCCAGTTGTTCTAGAAAATTCTAGTTCCATGGAAATTTTTGAGCATTTTAAAATACGATGTAATTGAAAATACTTTCTTCCTTTAAAATAATACATTTCTAATTTCTCCCTCTGCATGTTGTTACCTGAAGCATGTATAGCCTGTTTGTTAAATGCTAATCATTCGGTGCTAAGTTAAAAATAAAATTTTTACACATTTTTATTGAGTTTCGTATATATAGGGAGCTAAACGGGATGTCTATCCGTCTGTCACAGTGTTGTATCTTTTGAACTGTAGTAGATAGATTTTTTTTTCCAGAGTTTGTGTTACCAGTTATGTGTTATATGTGTTAACAGGCAGGAGAGGGAAATAGACGGTAGAATCGAAAACGCCTGGAAAAGCTACTGGTCCATGAAGACGCTAATGAAGGGTGATCTGCCGATCTCCCTGAAGCGAAAACTTATCGATATGTGTATCTTGCCCGTCCCAACCTACGGTGCACAAACCAGTAGGTCGATTCTGTAAAATTCAAACAACAACTCGCATCTCACATCGCTATTCACTCTCACTTCGCATAAGGTTCAAAATCACTTTGATATATTTGACACTTTGAATCGGGTTCAAGTGCGAAGTGAGTGTCGAAGTGACGGGGAAATTACCTTACGGAATGCCGCTTCTTACGTCATCTCATACTTTATCTGTCAAAATCTCCCTGTCAATTTAGTTCAATTCGCTGACACGCTCGCAAGGGTGGCGCTAGTGTAAATTCGAATTATCAACCGAGTTTTTAGAATGCCAATCAAAAAACTCACAGCGGATTCAGATTCGAAGTTTCTAATGAGATCTTACAGAATCACACCTCTGATCGCTCACTGAGTCACAAAAGTTCCGCCTCGGAGTTTGCCAAAGAGTAATGGAGCGCAGCATTCTGGGTGTAAAACGACAGGATATAATCAGGAACACCATGCTGCGTTGTAAAACGGGTATATCAGACGTAGGCAAAAAGGCTGCCAGGCTTAAGTGGGATTGAGAGGTAGCCTGCGGGCGGTGGACTAGGGGCGTCCGTCGTCCGACCAGATAGGCCCGAGTTGGCGGCGCAGTGTTCCACGCGCGCCACTCGAGAGTGGGTGCGGCCGCTATGGAAATGGTCGCACGGGGAGGTGGGACCTGCTGAAAAACAGCAGGTCATGGCCTGTCGGGGGAGCGGTGAATGCTAATGCGAATCCCGCACCCCCGGCCATGGGCAGAGGTGGAACACCGCGGTGGTTTTGGCCGGTAGGAGTCCGGCATGCCCCTCCGTCACCCCCACGATGGAGGAAGTCCATGAGGATTACCACAGCGCAAAAAAAAAAAAAAAAGGCTTACGTGGGATTGGGCGGGTCACGTCAGCCGCATGCAGAGTGACCGTTGGGCGAGAGTATCCACGCAATGGGTGCCAGAAGATGGACGGCGTCGCCGTGGACGGCCCAGGAAGAGATGGCGAGACCTAGACGCGTACCACGAAGACTGGTTCGAGGTGGCGCTGGATAAAAGCTCCTGGAAAGACTTGAGGGAGACCTTTGCCCAGCAGAGGGACATCATAAGCCAATGAAAAAAAAAAGATATGTTAATATGGCCGCTATAGCAACAAATAATAAAAATCGTCATATAAGAAACATATTTTTTTTTTAGTGAGAAGTATTGTTGACGACGCGTTTGGCGCAGTGGTTGAGTGATTGGCTGCTGCGCCGCGTGTCGCGGGTTCGATTCCCGCATCAAACAAATATTAGACAAATTAATGACTGACTTAGTTTACGAACTTCTTAATACTTCAGATTGCTTATAACACTTATAAATAATATGTAAAAATATATATAAATGAAATCTGGCATGAATAAATGTTCAAATTTGTTGACAATGTCAATATAACACAATTCTATTACGAGACCATTGATCGACTATTATGGATTTAGCAGATTATGAACTTTTAGCAAAATGACAATGGGATCGTGTTGGAATGACGAAATTATAAAAATAGCAGACTTGGCCCCCTGACTGTTTGTTTGTAAACGTACCCACAACACAGGAGAAATTCCTAGTGTGGGGCAGTTAAAAAAAATGTACTTTGTGACAATTTCCAATATCTACCTATTAAGGCGGATTCACATATGTATCATTTTTCCGATCCGATCGCTGTATTCGTATCACCGTATCATTCGTCGTACTGTATCACGCTCCGTATCTATACTCCGTTTATAATAAAATTAGACATTTACACAAACCTTTTTTACAGTCCCTTCAACCGATTTTGACTTCTATTCCGTAGGCTTAAGGATGAAATTAGAGGCAAAAAAGTGGTTACAATAACAACTGCTTTTTGCAGCTGCCATTTGTCATGCCACCAACGCAATATAAGTCAAAATCGGTTGAACGGACTGTAATAAAGGTTTGCGTATATGTCTAATCTTATTGTGAACGGAGTATAGTTATGGCACCTTCATTTTACTCCGTGTCATACCTGTCGTATCCTTAATTTTTTTTTAAATATTTGTGTACATTTCACCCACGGTCATCTGACCCCAAACTAGGGAGACCCTGTACTATGAGTGTCAGACAAGTGATATACATACACAAATACATTTTTTTTGAATACTTACATATTTAGATAAACAACACCCAGATACAAGGGAAACACAAGTGTTCATCACACAAATATTTACCCTGGGCGGGAATCGAACCCGCAACACGCTGCGCAGCAGTCGATCGCTCAACCACTGCGCCAACCATGTGGTCAAAATTAGTAGAAGAAGTATCGGCCGTATCCGTGTCTCCTTTGCTGATCGGACAAAAACCGACTCGAAATGAAACGAGCAGTATCGCGCTGTGTATCAGATCGGTGTATCAAGACTGCGTATCAAGATCGCGTATCATCACCCTTCCATATAGGCGATCATGCTACGCGTCGGCTAAATAGATAAATGATCATATATGGCCTTTAATGTTCTAAAGATACAACCCTGTGGCAATCAGAAAGTATTGCCAAAAACCACAAACCGATATATTAATTACTCTTTGCAACAAACTTACCTAATGGGTATTTTAAATAGAGTTCCGTGGACACATTAAAACCTACATTCTTTAAATATATTCGCATAGATAAGATATCCCCCTGGTGATACCCAAATACGAATAAAGGACTGGGTACCACGCTCGGTACAGACCCGGGGACATGTTGATTTTCAACTAAAAACAAAAGAAAAACAAAGAGTTTAATATTTTAATAATTACATGATAATAATTAAATATAATATATACAAACCTTAAAAATAAATATAAACATAATATGTACAACGGCTCACAGGGCATCAAAAAACTCGTCCGCATGGCTCTCAATGGGACAAGTGCCCAAAAGGCTAGCAGCATTACCACGTTGAATGGCAATGCTAATTCTTCGTGCTGGGGCGGCTGCTGCAGGTGCGGAAAACCTCAAACGGCGTAAATATAACAACCTTCTTGAAAGTTATATGTTTGAGCCGTTTGGGGTCGAAACGCTAAGGCCATGGGGCCCGAGTGCTCACCTTGTTTTTAGGGACATTGCAAAGCGGCTGGTCGACTCTTCACGTGACCAAAGAGTTTAATATTAGAGCTGTAGTGACTTCGTAGATATCAATGTACAAAAACATTTTATGATATATTTTACATGTATATAATTTGTTCATAGATAGATATTCAGCGTAGTACAAAAAATATCAGGTCTGTCAAGATAAAGTAAATTGAGATTCAGTCTATTGGATTAAGTTTTGGACTGAATTGTGAAGCTACGCCTCGCTTAATCTTTATCGTGCCTTTTACTCTTTCTCCTTCTTTATTGTGAACGCAGAATTTAATTCAGATAAAAAAATAAATTTCATTCTTTCAAGTACTTCCCGTTTACTTTATTATAATACTCTTATACGTTCTACAGAGCCAATGTTTGTTACCATTATACCAAGCCTTGTAAAATGTTTGCAATAGAATTAAGTTTCAAAAAGTTAACATTTGTGACATTACAACGGACGGACATCGTGGTCGTGACAAATTGAAAAAACAAATTAGAAAAATAAAAAATCCCGACTGCGTAAAAAGTCATCTATACTATGTTACTATATTTACTATCTATACATATAATAAAACAGTAACAAAACTGTGTCTGTACATTGAATATATTAAAAAAAAAATAATTGAGGGGGGTTTAGGAACAGTAATAGAGCAGGAATCCAAAAAAAAAAATTCTGTCTGTTTGTCTGTTTGCCTGTTTGTTTGTACACGCTAATCTTCGGAACTACTGGGCGGATTTGAATGATTTTTCTTTTGTTGTTTAGGTATTAAGTCTGGGCAACATCTATACATATAGTAAAACAGTAACAAAACTGTGTCTGTACATTGAATATATTAAAAAAAAAATAATTGAGGGGGGTTTAGGAACAGTAATAGAGCACGAATCCATAAAAAAAATTCTGTCTGTTTGTCTGTTTGTCTGTTTGTCTGTTTGTTTGTACACGCTAATCTTCGGAACTACTGGGCGGATTTGAATGATTTTTCTTTTGTTGTATAAGTATTAAGTCTGGGCAACATATAGGCTATAATTTATCTTGGACACTTGAACACTTGATGCAGAACCGCAACAGACCAGCTAAACTATAAGAGATACAAAAATGGTACCATAGCAAAAATTGTTCCACGTGACGAGCATTCTCTGCTGAGAGAATTAATTTCAAGATCTGGAACACCTGATGTGGAACTCCAAGAGCCCAGCTACACCATGACACATATAGGAATGACGTCTTAGCAAAAGTTGTTCGGTCTGATGGGCATTTCCTGTTGACTTATAAAAATCGAAGATCAGAAACATCTGATGTGAAAATCAATGCTAATAACTAAAATAAAAGCTATCACTAATTTCACTGTATCTTATAAAATAACATAAGCTGGAAGTACCTCCACGCGGTGAAGGCGGTAACAGTTTAGGACTGATTTTTGATGACGATGGTATATCATTGAAAATTTGACTCTACTGGCCAAAATTGAACCGAATTCGACATCAGACGTTTCAGATCTTCGATTTTGCCGACCCCGTTGTCGCTGGCATAAGCAACAGGATTCGCGTACGAAGTCGCGGGCAGAAGCTAGTATATAATATATATAAAAAAATATTATAAAGCTGAAGAGTTTGTTTGTTTGTTCGGTTGAACGCGCTAATCTCAGGATCTACTGGTTCGAACTGAAAAAATATTTTTGTGTTGAATAGTCCATTTACCGAGGAAGGATATAGGCCCATGCGAAGCCGGGTCGGGTCGCTAGTCTTTAAATAAAAACTGAAAAGAAATAAACAGAATAATATCTAGCAATGTAACCAAACAACAACATTACCATGCCTATACAGTCACGAGCAAAAACATGTAAACAGTTGGTTTCATTCTAAACTGATTTTCTCTTAAACTATTGATTGAAATGTTATGGGGTTACGAATAGGGTATGTTTGATCCCCAACTACTATAAAATAGGTTTTATCTATAAGTTAAAATAGTTATTTCACGAAAAAAATGCTTATGAATTTTGAAATCTGTATACACATTTATGTTCGTGACTGTACATTTTTGAAACATGCATCTTGGTAAAACAACATTATAGTTTGTTTAAAACAAGAAGTACAGGGAAAACCGCCGGACACGGCATCAAGATAAACTTATTTAAAGGTGTGTCCAAACATAGCTTGCCGCTCTATGTTTGGACGACAGTCGCGCGCGGACGTCGCGAGTTAGCTGCGCGCGAACACAAAAACGGGGGGGAGGGGGGGTTCGGCAACTCTTCCTTTACATGGGGTTCTACACCTCCCCTCCGCCCCTCCACCCAGTCCCCCTTAAATCGATGGATGCTAATCTAAATAAACACCTAAATCCATTTTAGCGGACGATTAATTAGTCTTCCGTTTAGCGGATGACTAGCAACAGTAAAAAAAATGGAAGAAATTTCGTCGTGGATTGGGATAACTAAACTCAATTGATTATTTTGACAACTTCAACTGCCTAGCCACAGCAATGTTGGGGTAGGCTTACAGTCTAACAGAATACAGCTGAATATCAGTGTTTTACATGGAGCGACTGCCTGTCAGAACGCCACAACCTAGTTACTAGGTAACACGAAACCCCTTAGTATTACTGGTTGTCAGTTTCTGGCATTTATTTATTTAAATTCCTTATTTCCTTACAGGTCTTAACCTAAGGCGATAGCCAAGTCACACACTCAAAATCAAAATTAAAACACAAAATAAGTACATTCAAGATGCTAAAAAACATTGTTTGTAGCAAATTGTAAACTATTAGTCCTTTTGCGAGTTCACTCCTGTGACATGTGAATATATCCATTTCAACATGAATAAAGTTGATGGTGCGAATTGCTCGAGTCAGAGGGGTTTTGGTTTAGCAGATTGGTCCTGGGCCTCAAGTCTGCTATTACAATAGTGTCAGAATGGTCCATCATTGATTTCATAATTGTTGATTTTGACAAGTTTGGTAATCTACTAATATAATGGCGTCATTATGACTTTCTAATGGTCAACCACTGACACGCCATTGAAAGAAATGATATAGAAGGGTAATCTCGTACAAAAAGACAACTGAATGACTGACTTAGCGGTAATCTGCTAAAATTTTGACAGTTCCTTTGATCAGTGACCTACCATTACAACGTCATTGTGCAGTCAATGATCGACCATTATGAATTTAGCAGATTACGAACTTTTAGCAAAATGACAATGGGATCGTGTTGGAATGACGAAATTATAAAAATAGCATACTTGGCCCCCTGGCTGAAGGTACGACCAGTAGTCGCGGGGGTCTTTGCCTCCACACATAGCGGTCGGGCACGTACAAGTACAACCGTTGTAGTACCCACAGTAGGGTTGTGCTCAATGCCTTGGAGCAGTTTTACCATGTACGATACTAGTGGAAACTCCCGTCGCGCTCCGAGTTGATTGTACCCCACCATATCCAGTACGAATAGAGTGGGGTACATCAAAGGGTAAAATGGGTATATTCCATAAAGTTTCCTGTACAGGTGGCGCGTGAATTTGTTCTGGACTCTCTCCAAGATCATTGGGTACTTAGCCTCATGTGAAGCCCATATGACAGCATTATGTTCCAGATAAACAAGACTCTGATGTTGGTAAAGTCTCGCGTCTGCCTCAGAACAAAGCCCAAGTTTCTAAATGCCTTTTTGCGACATGTTTAGTTGTCAACGTATTAGTCAAAAATAGGTACTTACAAATCTCAAAGCCATTATAAACATGCACCATCAGGTCCTTACATACTACACTAGAAGTTAATAGTAATAAAACAAAACTAATTATCATCATAATTTACAATATAAAACACAAATTGATATTTGTTAAAAAAAACACTTTGTATAAATATTTATTTATTTATCTTTTACTAGCGCTTCAAGATAATTAATTACACGCGCGTATGTTAGTACAAAACGTTAGAAATAAAAAAATTGGTTCGTTGTCCGTTTATTTATAATAAGGTACTATATTTTCCTCCGACTATAAGCGACACCACAGTAAATGCAAAGCGATAGCGGTGAGTGCGCGGTCGAATTGAGTTATGAACAACATGGTTGACGCAGTGACTGATTGGCTGCTGCGGTTTGTGGTGTGGTTGCTTGTGTATGTGATTTTATATGTTGCATGTGTGCACGATACAGATATTCGTAGAAAGAGGTAACATTTAGAAAAAAAAATCTTGTCATTTGCATAACTTTAAAATCTTATACGAGATTTTGAATTACGTCATTTCATCATTTCAGCCTAAAGACGTCCACTGCTGGACATAGGCCTCCCCAAGGCGGGGTTTTGCCATAATCGCCACGCTTGGCAGGCGGATTGGCAATCGCAGTATGGTTCTTACAAAGGCACAGAGAACGCTGCTGCCCAATCTCTGGTAAGTCCCTTAGTCACCTCTTACGACACCCACGGGAAGATACGGGATGGTGCTATTCTTTACGTCCGACACCACACGGACGTCACTTACCGCAAGTCTAGATATAAGTTCCCTTATATTATGAAACATGTACAGTCACCAAAAGAGACAAGTATCCATGTCGCCGGGAATAGTTGAATTTTACTTAGAAACCAATGGAGGCTTTCAAATGAAATTTAATTAAATCATTGAACTGTTTATTCTCTATTAATTGTATTTTATTTTATTCATAAACACCCATCGGTTTCTAAGTAAACTTCAACTATTCCCAAGGACATGGATACTTATCTCTTTTGGTGACTGTACATCGTGCTAAAGAAGTAACAGACCAAAAGATGACTTGATTTTTGTAATGAGCACGACGACGCTTTGCTTTAATGAACTTAAGAGGAAGTTTAAGACTAACTCTGTGGAAGTGGTTGCGCATGTAGTTGCATTTCAAAATGTTTTACAATACCATGAAAAGATAACTCTTGGTTTAAAAATAACTCTGACTGGCGCAAACCGGCCTACGCTAGGAGGCATACCTATTCATTAGATTTTTTTGATTTCAAAATCGATTCACATTTTCCGGAGAAATCGCGTAACAAATATACAAAAAAAAAACAACATACAGTCGAATTGAGAACCTCCTTCTTTTTGAAGTCGGTTGAAAATAACTCTGACTGGCGCAAACCGGCCTACGCAAACGCAAACGGGAAAAAATACCAACATTTCATACTTTCAAATGCATTGGGTTATAGCTTAGCGAAAATCTTCCTATGTAATAAGACCTTTAGGTATCTACTGTTTGAACTGAATGAATCATAATAATATAACTATTAATATTTGTTATTCATATCGCGGCAGATGGCGGCACCAGCTGGAAGGATTGCTCCAAAACTGGTGGGATGAAGCACAGAATCGTGAAAGACGAAAGGATTGGAGAGAGGTCTTTGCCCAGAAGTGGTATAAAACAGGCTAACATTGTTTTAGTCAAATTATTTATTTTAAGTAGACCATCCAAAGGAACTTTCAAAGGTCATTTAAAGGAAAAGGAATTGATTCTAGTTGCCCCTTCCAAAATGTAGGTTCGTATCGCAAAGTACGTAAGGCTGCGGCGCGCCCGAGCAGAGAGACCACTCAGAACAAACCGCCATTTTACTCACGCACACATTGACATTACGTTTATAGGCATTCTCAAGCAGTTTCAAGCAGACATCAGTCTCGACTGTCACGTTTTGTCTAAATGAATAAATGAGAGACATTGACATTTCACGACGAACAGAAAAAAAATGTTATAAAAAAATGCTAAAGAGTTTCAACCAGTGTCAATAAAATTTCATATTGTCACAAATAAAATCTACAGATTTTATTTTATACAGTTTAGGTTATTTTTGAAGATGGTGGGAGCGGTCCTTTTGTACCCTTTATATTTTGTGTTCGTATGTAGAAGATTGAGAAGTTCAGAATGAAATCTACAGATGACGGACAGAGCTCTAATGATTGGTTACGATTGGGACCTGTATTAAACGGAGCATAATACAGGTCCCAATCTTTATTAGAGTGGAGCTCTAAAGCGTGTCTGCTCCAACTACCGTCTGTTCGTCTGCAGACGTGGCCGGCCCATAATTACTTCAGCGTGCCGATTCGACTCGCAATGTGACTTTAGTTCTCTGGCAAACGACTTAATTACGAATTCTATCCACCAGAGAAACCGTTATCTCCATAGCACGCTGAGTAACCTAGAATGTGGACCAGGGCCATGGTGAGTGTCCACGTCATGTTAAAATTAATAAATGTGTGAAAAAAACAAGCATAATTACAGAATTATGCTTGTTTTTTTCCTGTTCGAATTCTGACCTCATTGCACTTATCGACCAAAAATATTTATAATTACACGCCTTGTTTTTTGACTTTAACGCGAACAGAGTTTTATTATTATTTTTTAGCCTATTTTTGTGTCCCACTGCAGAGCAAAGGCCTCCCCTTCTTCCATCCAAACTTCCAGATACCTACTATGCGAAAAATACAATTACGCATTAAATTATCAGGAAAATATGACAGGATAAACAAGCAACAGAATTATTTGACTGTTAATATCATGTTCGTTTATGCTTAATATTAATCAGTCATTTAGGTACATTGATGGATAAGTGTAATGTGACAGAAATACAATATTTTCTTTAAGCTATAATATGTGTCAAGTAATGTTTGTCAGTGTGTGTGCTATTGTTTTAGCCGTCCTGGCAACTATTGCGTCGACCAATGACAACAAGTCTTGTAAGTTTTGAGTTACTAGTTGTGCCTGCGGGTTCGCTCACGTAGATCTAAGTGTAACATAAGGAAAATGGGTATTGATTACTATATAATTATCAACATGATCCTCTCAGTGATTCTAGCTGGTCGAATGGTCGCAAGCGCGATATCTGAAAAGTAACGATACTGGGTTTTGGCCTTGAAAACGATTTTAAATTTGCTTCCATGGCAGGAGGCAATTTAGAAAACTGATGAGAAAAATTTAGGGGATACAGTTTGGTGTTGTAGCTTCATATTATCTATGATATACATCCAAAATTGTATTACACTATTCGATAGATAAGGAATCAATTTTGTATAAAAAAAACACTAGGTTACGAAATTATTACGACACATACATTTAATTCGCTGAAGTATTACCCGTTACTTACACGTAATCGCGAAAAACACATGACCGCATCCACGAATCAGCCACACCCCGTTTTTTGTCATAGGAATTTGTCAATAGGTCCATGGACTCTGGATGTGTGCCTAGGATTGCCTAGGATTAAGGTACAAAGGCACTAGGATTACCTACTAAGGAACATTATCCGAGTGCCAATGTAGGTGGAATGATTCCATCAAGGGCCGACACCTTCATCCGTTAGTGAGCGGCTGGCCAGGACATGGCTGGACCAATGTGTTGGCCAATTACTTACAGGTCATGGCAACTTTAAGACTAAATTATTTTCTTTCAAGCTTGTTGTTTGGCTTTGTGTCAGTGTTCTACATCTAACTGTGAATGCGAACAATCTGCGCATCATATCAAATGGGAGTGTAATCTTTGGCAGAAAGAACGCAACATAATATTAGATGGTGAACAGGTTACATATTTATTATGTAGACCTTGTATAAACTAGAACTAATTTCCGTGCATTCAAGCGATTGTGCCATAGCTATTATTGGAATCAAATGTAACAGCTTAATTTATAGGACCCATATTTATGTCAATTATAATCCGTGGTGCTTGCACACTGGGTTTCTCCTAGTTGTATACGTCCCTTTGTTCCTATTGGCCTAGTTCTGTTCTGTTGATGCTTGTCTCCTCCACTGTTCTTTTCTAATTAATTTCGTTGCAGGATCCTGGACAGTTGAATCGTTTCTTTAGGACTGCCACTGTTGATTCTGGCTTACTGGAGTTGCAATGGGTGGGAATAGCGTGGCGGGCTTGTCCTATTAAAAAAAAAAACCTAGGATTTTAACACAAGAAAACGCAAGATCCCTTTGGAAAATAATCTGATATCGAATTTCACTTTTCCGTACTTACCTTTTTCCTATTTTTGCCCTAATCACTGAAACGAAAATTCAATACTGTATTGCACCTTACATTGTACTTTCAATCTGTCTAGTATCAAGACTGTCAAAAGGCGTTTTGTAATCAGAGTCACTCTGAATTTAACGTTCATGTCATAACAAAATAATGGGACATTTTTTGTAGTTTTCGGAAGTATAGACAAAATACAGTAAGCCTAAGATGGATTAGAAGGCTAAGCAAAGTTTTATCTCGCAAATCTTTTTCCACCTATTGCAGAATGGTGGTAATAGTTAACCTACCTCTTTATAGTTACCTCTTTTCTGCCATGGACTTTATCTTGCTTCTTTTTTGTGTTTTGTATTGTTAGATTACCTTCATAGTTTTCACATATAGAAGCAACAAGAATCATGTAACCAGACTTTGTAAAAACTTGATTTAAAAGAGTGTCCGTGGAGTTTCTTGCTCGTTCTTCTCCATAGAGACCTACCTACGTTTTGGAACGAGCAACTAGCTTCAACTTTCTGACTAACTGACCGACTCCTTGACAATTCAAAAATGCCTGTAAATGGTTTAATTGAAATAAATGCTTTGACTTTGACTTTGACTTTGACCTACCGAAATAAACTGGACACCCAAAATATAATTCCGTTTAGAAGTTTATTTGAAAATAGGAGAATATCTTCCATTTACAATACGAGAAGAAATACCTTCGATCACAATCGCTTTATAAAACCGTGTGTCTAAGATATCGTACAGGCATTTTAATTGATTTTCTTTGATTTTAGGTAAATCTGAAGAAGTAGTACTGAATCCGCCATTTGCTTTTGGTTACTACTCGTATTATAATTATTTTAAGGCGAGAATAAAGTTCAAAAATTTGTCTCCAGTTGTCAAGGTTTATGCGATTTATAAAACAGGTAATGGTTCAAGATAACACAGTCACCAGACCAACGTTATTTTATAGTAGTTGAAAACTTGATAATCATCGTCATCACTATACAGGGTAATTGAAAAAATACCCAAAACCACTTAATCCTTACTTCGTATCATCACCCTGAACAACATTTGTTCTACGACTTTTCAAAATTCGAAACGTTTTCTTTCCATACAAAAAATGTAAACACACTTTAAATTTTGCATAATATTTTTTTCTAACACGGTCGACGAAAGGCCTGCAATCAGCTGTGCCTGTACATTAGCCTACCTACTATCTACATCATATTCGCTATGATATAGGTGCGCGCGCGCGTAGGTAAGCAGGGGGAATAGCGCTCACTGGGTAATGGCGCTCACCTCTGTATCTTTGTCAAAATGGAATATAGCAATACGCCGCGGTGCATGATGCACGGGGGATAGGGACCTCTAATAGACAGCGACGTGTACGGGCAGTCAGCTCGCGACTTGTGACTGTGAAGTGTGTTTCTACGTATACGCTCGCGCTGATCTAATTTTCACATCGGTCTTTTCGTAGGTAAGTCCAGACTTTTGATACTTTAATAATTATTGATATCACTTTTCTAAGTATAAAAGTATTCTATTTTATGATGATATAACCAATTTTGAACAATATTGTATATGACTGTTTATAAATTTCAAGTTAAACACAAAACGACCGTTTGGGGTTATACCGCTCACCTGAGCGCCATTACCCCATAATCACTTATTGTTTTATTTTCTTACACACATGTCTTGTCCAGTAATCGTCCATGTACCACCGCTAAAGTGGCTTGGAGCGAAAAAGACCTTCAATCTGCTAAAACTGCGAACGAAGAAGGGATGTCTAAAAGAAAAGCCTCAACACAATTTAACATAGGTATCTACTGTCAGGGTGTAATTTCAGGACATACATCTCCTTTAGCAGGTCCTTCAGAAAAGGATATGCTCCGAATCTGATTTGGCAGTTAATTTTAACCAAAAACTTCTTGACGAACAAAGACGGAACTTCTGTATCTTTTGCTGTTATATCAACGACGCCAACTAATGCACCATCTTCTAAGCCAGCCCAAAGAAAGAGGAAACGACATGCTACCATATTAACTGTGACTGCTATGAAAAGTATTTTACAAGATAAAGAAAGTAAAAAGATTGCGAAATTTATCAAGACTTAAAAATCAAGACCAAAAAAAAGATAAAGGAAAGAAGAATAAGAAACAAAACTTATACAAACGAAAGATTCTAGAAGAAAGTTCTTCAGGTAATGAAGATGAAGAGCACCTTTGTGACGACAACAGTGACGAAATGAATGTGGGTGATGAAGACTACAACAAATTTTAATGCGTTAGTAAAAATAACGAGATATGGTATCGGGCTTTACCACCCACGGACTGTGGTCTCATGGTATCATGACATGTCTCATCATCACCTATGTTCTGGATGGGATTCTGCAGATGGATCGTACTCGAACTCTTACTATTTGTTATTGTGATTACCTCTAATATTAATAAATGAAGATAATTTGGTATTGAAGATAATAACTATATTTTTTTAATTTATATAAGGCTCACCTCACGTACCAATAGGTATAATTGATGCTAATTTGTGATTGTAGACTTTACTTTATTATTTAAGGTTGATCTCGTGCTTAGTAGTGTAATGAAAATGGATCTTACTAGATATTTTTCCAAAAACATGTTTGAGCGTCATTACCCCTTAGCCTGAGCGGCATTACCCAAAGTCAGGGGCAATGGCGCTCAAACATGTTTTTTTAATAATAATTTCCTAATAATTATAAGTGAAAGATATATACGTTTGGTGTTAAAATGTTGATAACTGAATAGTTAAAGAACATGCTATGTTTTAAAATTTTGAAGTAAAATAAATATTTTGAAAAATATAGCTTATTTTCCTTAAGTGAACGCCATTCCCCCTCCCCTATACGTACATTTTACAGACTTCAATAAATAAATAAATAAATTGTTTTTGGCTACGTTATTTAGTTGAGGACAAAATCGTAGAACAAATGTCATTCAGGGTGATGATACGAAATACAGATTAAGAGGTTTTGGGTATTTTTTTAATTTCCCTGTATATTATAAAAAAGTTCCCCCGCTGCGTCAGTCTGTCTGCCTGTAGCATCCCTGATATCTTATTCTATAAGCTTGTGGTCATTACTGAAGAATTGATAACCTGTCTCTTCCAGGGTCTCTAGGTTTGGTAACATAGGATTTATGAAATAAATTACTCTGTCTATTTCAACAAGTGAATTTGTTGATTTTTTACAAACGGGTAGTTAATGGAACAGTATATATATATGTTACTGTAAAAGCCCGAACTACGGTAGGCCTTAATTTTCCAGCAAAACCTATGATTTACCAACCCTTAATGGTAAAAGGGCCGAAATGTGAACAGCATCTATTTCGATATTCTACCACTCGGGAATAATCAAAGGTTTTACCTAAGAGTGGCGGTAAATGTTGAAAAATAATAGACATGTTAAGTCTCCCCTTTCTTCAATTGAACCATTTTAAAGCATGTTCATTGGTATAACTTAACATCTACCAAACTAACGGTGAACGCCCGAAACGTTTCTTTTTAATAAAATCCTTACATTTATCAACTCATGTTGGTGAATCCTTTGATTTATCTATAGCTATACGAGATTTTACAGTAACATATACATATATTGAGTGCGCCGTTGTCCTCCTGGCAACGAAAATCATTATTAAGCCTAGTAATACTGATTTTGTAATGTAATTTATGCAGATCTTTAAAATTTCCCTATGATGAACAGTAAGTACATACCTATTTCACTTTTGAAATATTTCAGAAAAATGGGAGAATACGATGCAAATAAAATTAAAAGGTTCTGAAGGCGAATACCATTTTTCTATCAAGAAACATAAATTGAAATCAGATAGTATTTTCATTTACATAGCGTTAAAAACAAATGCACGTTGGTGTAATATAACAATATTTGAAGGGAAAACTCTGAACACAAGCAGCCTCGAGGAAGCTGCAAAAGGATATGGATGTAAGATTATTTTCTAAAAGGATAAAGAGCAAAAGTGGTTCAAATGTCCAGCAAACTCAAAGACATAGAAAAGCCAAAGTCAAAGTCAAAAGTCAGAGTCAAAAGTAAAAAGTCAAAAGTCAAAGTCAAAATCAAAATATTTATTTAATTAGACCATTAAAAGGCACTTTTGAACGTCATATTAGGCCCATTGCAAATGGTAGTTTCGTATGGAGGAAAATGGGGAAAAAACACCATTCTTACTCTTTTTTTTTTTTAAATTGTTTACAATATTTGCTTTTACAAGAATTATATAATAAAGCACTGTCGAAACCACGAAGGATCTCGTCTGAGGAAGTACTGCCTCTATCATTATTTCTGCGTTTGCTGTTTGAAAGGTATGGGTGCCGATGTAAATATAGGCACTTGAGACATTTCATCTTTACTTGACTGCCTTCTTGGTCTCGTGGTCGCAAGCACGACCGCTGAGCGAGCTGAGGTCCTCGGTTCGATTCCCAGATCAGGCAATCAGTTATTTGATTTTCCATTAGGAATTTCTCAGTAGCAGTTCGGTTTTATTACAGGATAGTATTATTTATTAATATTTGATGTTTTCTCAGATAAAGACGACTGTTTAGCACGCTGTTCACTCTGTACCATTGAGTTGGATGTTAAGAAAAAGTGTACAGGTAAGCTTTGAAATATCGATACCTCTGGGCTCAAAGGTCGTAAAGGACACTTGGGCGAAAATGACTTTTTGATACTGTTTTACTCAGTTTTTAATTCTCTACCGATCTGTATATTCCGTTTTACGAAATTTGCAAAAAAAATGCCTTCACGACCCACATAATTTCAGACGTTAAACATAGTTTACCGTGAAAATATGGATGTAAATATCACTTAGTTACCAGAGTGAACGCATTTTAGTAGTAAAGCAAAGTATAAAACAACTTTTGGGTGTAAAATGCATAAAAAGTATCAATTGTCTTATACCACCTTAGGTGGTTAATATAATTCACCGCAAAAATCTGGATGTAAAGGACATCGTCTTTGCAAATTGTCCTGTACACCCTTACAATTTAAAATAAAAAAATACAAGTGTCTTTTACGACCTAGTTTCATTTTAATTATTTGCTTCCACTAACTTAGTGGAAGCAAATAAGTATAATTATAATAAAACGTTTGTAAACAATATTGATCTAAATGTTGTGCATAATTACATTTTTCATTCTGAAATGGGTAAAATGCATAATTTAGAGGTTGGCCTTTTAATGGTTGAAGTGTTAGTGCGCAGGGTGACTATTCAAGTAATGTTATCATCACCGGGATGTTTTTCTACCACACGCCCCAATAACCAACGACTTGGCGGCAAATCATCTTCCTTTATTAAAACTATGTCTCCAACCTTTGGCTCCGGTGTTTTGACGACCATTTTATTTTATTTTTATTTTATTTTATTAGGATCTCCAACAAAGAATACACCTTACATGCTATATAATAAAGGACAAGAACATAAATCTATGTGCTTCCTCAATTAAAGGAGACCACATCATGCAATACAAAACAAACAGTTAAGCTAAATAGGTAATGGATAATTTAGAATTTAAATGGAATATAAATAAAGGTTAAAAAGCGAAGATAGCATACTATAACAAATTATGCTTTGCTTTTGTACCGGTTCATAAGGTTGGCTAAGTAGTTATGGGACCAACGCTTCCAAAATGATTGTACCATCCTCTGAATATATTGCCATCGTATTAGACAGTTCACTGACGTGCTCTCCATACGATCCAGGTCCAGGTGTTAACGGTAACGGTTCACCAGGATCAACTGTATGTATTAATGCTCATAGGGCGCGAGTTTAAGCAAGCCTCAACTTTTGATTAAGAAGAGTGCTCAATTCTTCGTAAGTCAAGGTGGCATCACCAATGACGCGTTTGAGGTGAAACTTTGTGGACTTTACCGCTGCTTCCCACAGCCCGCCAAAATTGGGACTATGTGGGGGGGCGAAGTGCCACTCTGTACCTATAGCTTCCAACTCTTGTGCGAACGAGGCTTGTGTGGATGCAAAGTGTTGCAGTTCTCTGGAAGCGCCTAAGAACATCGTACCGTTGTCGCTTCAAATTTTAGCACAATGACCTCGCCTTGATACAAACCGTCTGAATGCTGCTAGAAAAGCCTGTGTACTTATGTCACTTACCACTTCAAGGTGTAGTGCACGCGTGGACATACAGACGAATAGGCATATATAGCCCTTATAAGAACGATGTCCTCGACCTTTTGTCACTACAATACAATAATATACCATCGAACTGATCTAATGATGGACCCGGAAGGTACCACGCTTTTTCATATTTTACTGCTTTTATGTGCAGTATGTGCACCAACTTAATAAAGGGTGGATTTTTAAGTTACATTAGAGATGTCTCCTGTAACGTGGGTGCGTTTGCAAACATATAAGTCACACAAACTACTATCAGGAGCCCATACAAATATTAACAATACATATAGAAGCAATAGAGCCAACTCAAACAGCGCGAAAAAAGCAGCTGTTCCATACAGAAGTGCAATAGGTACTTGGCCAAAATGTATGGAACAGCTGTTTTTTATTCGCGCTGTTTCAGTTTGCTCCATAATAAAACTTGTTCAGGTTCGTGGTCTGAGTCACTTCTAAAATATTTGCTAATGAATTCAATTTCATCCTATATATTTCTTGTTAATAAATAAATAACCTTACAAATGGCTTAATTGTAAATAATAAATGCTTTGACTCTTTGTTGTGTATTACAGGCACCCATATTGGTACTGCTTTTGGTAAACCACAAACCAGTGAAAATCCAACAAAAAATCCTGGCTTAAATTATTTGAACAATCACAGTTTTACGATTGAAAACAATCGGACAATGACTAAGGAAATGGGTGCAAGCAAAACCAGTAAGTCTGATTGTGTTTTTATTAGAACGTTTTTTATTAGCTTTACTTGTAAAGTGAACTAACTATTAAACTATATAAAAGCCGAAACTTATGTAAGTATTGTTCCAACATTGCAACCTTCTTTTTTTTTGGACCATACCTGGAAAAGTGATTGTTCCAATTTTTTTTAACGTTTTTGTTAATGAATCACACATCAAAATAAGTTTGTGATCACTTTGAAAAATCTAAATATTTTTTCAGTCCGTCAGTTGCCTAACTGGAAATCTCCAGGGCCGGACGGGCTGCAAATTTTTTGGATAAAATGGTTTCAAAGATCGCACGTTCGCTTAGCGTCTCAGTTCCAGTCAGCCTTAGAATCAGGATCGTTGCCCCAATTCCTAACTACTGGAATAACCCACTTGCTCCATAAATCTGGTAGTACTACGGAACCCAAAAATTATAGGCCGATTACTTGTCTGCCTACGGTCTATAAAGTTCTTACATCCATTTTGAGAGTGAAAATTAACGAACACATTGACAAAAATTCAATCATGTCTGCCTCTCAAAATGGATGTAGGAATGGGTCTCGTGGTACTAAGGAGCTACTCCTCATTGATATGGCTATTAACCAACAGGTTCGTCGTTCCCGAAGGGATCTGTCGACATGTTGGATAGACTATAAGAAGGCCTATGATTCTGTGCCACATACATGGCTCATGAGGGTGTTGGAGTTGTATAAGGTAGATACAACGCTAATCACCTTCCTGATGTCATGTATGGGGCAATGGAGGACGGTCCTTCGCTATCCAGGATGTCGGCAGATCCGGGAGAATAGCGAACCGATAAGGATCGAGCGAGGTATATTTCAGGGTGATAGTCTAAGTCCACTATGGTTCTGTTTAGCCTTGAACCCTCTAAGCACGTTGCTGGAGGGTTCGGGTTTGGGGTATCGGTTGAGAAGAGGAGGTCAGGTCATATCTCACCTCCTTTACATGGATGATCTGAAACTCTTTGCCCCCAACAATTTGCGACTGATGGAGCTACTGAAAGTAACAGAAGCTTTCAGTAGCGCCATCAGGATGGAATTTGGTGTGGACAAATGTGCAGTCATGCATGTGAAGCGAGGGGAGATTATGGAATCCGTGGGAACCCAACTCTCGGATTCCATACGCCTTAGATCCCTCTCCTCAACCGAAACCTACAAGTACTTGGGTATGACGAAAGCGTTAGGCATCAATGCCGACATGAAACAATCGTTGAAGGAGCGCTTCTTTGGCCGCCTGAATAAAGTGTTAAATAGTCTTTTATCAGGCGGAAACAAGGTGCGCGCCTTCAACGGATGGGTCATGCCGGTTTTTATGTACTCTTTCGGCATACTCAAGTGGACTCAGACGGAACTTGACGCCCTGGATAGGAGGGTCCGTACACAAATCGGATGCATCACCCACGGTCATCGGTAATGAGACTGTATATCCCACGAAAGTGCGGAGGCCGAGGCTTTCTTAATGTTAAGTCCCTGCACAACCGTGAGGTATGCAGTGTCAGGGAGTACTTAAGAGCTGCCTAACCGTTAAAACTTTGCATTCCTCGTATAAACGCATTGTTGGGAATCTATACGGTTTACGAGTCATGGTTTTCAGAACAGCTCTTTGAGCTCTCTCAACCCTCATGAAATTTGTTTTCATTGCACCACCCCAAGCAATAATACAGTAACTGATGATGGACTGGCACAGCGCATAGTAGACCATTTTTAAAATATTGATGTCAGCAGAATCTCTTAGGGATTTAAAGATATAGATGAGACGCATTGTTCGGCTCGTAACCGCTTCGAGTTGCTTGTCCCACCTTAAGCCACTATCAATTTGAAGACCCAGGTATTTCACACTGTGAGTTCTTGCTAGCATGGGACAGGAGCACAAAGTTGGGTTACAGCAGGAGTGAGCAGATATTTTAAAAGTCGAAGACGGCCTTGTACTGCGTTTAATTGCGAAAGGAATGTAACTGGATTTATCTAGGTTCAGTGTAAGTAAATTTTTGTTGAACCAGTTCATAATACTTTTCAAAGCTACTTCCGCCCTATCTTTGACTACGTCCCAAGTTGGTCCGTGAACGAGAATAGCGGTGTCGTCGGCATATGTGAATATCTTGCAATTCAGAAGAATCATCTTACAGAGGTAATTAATATATATTTGGAACAATGTGGGGCCTAAAATGCTTCCTTGGGGCACACCGTAAGTAATGGTTTTCTCTTGGCTAATGTACGTTTCTATTCCGATTCCTGAGATAATCCTTGAATATATCCAGAGTTTTGCCACGTACACCCAATTTCTAAGTCTTCGAAATAAGTATGGGAACAGAGACTGTGTCAAAAGCTTTGGACAGGTCCAGAAAGATACCCATGCACCTTGTTCCACCATCCAGCTTCCGTGCTGTGAATTGTGTAAGGTCCAGTACAGCATCTTCCGTCGAAACCCCGGACCTGAAGCCGTACTGGTTTTCAGCAATAATACAATGCTTGTTGAGAAAGCTTTTAAGACGAACGTTAAGAACCTTTTCAAAATTTTTTGAAAGTGATGGCAGAACAGAGATGGGTCCGTAATTGTTGATACAGCCTCTGGTCCCACCCTTATAAATAGGATGAATTATGACTTTTTTAAGGCCATCTGGGAATGACCCTAATTTTATGCTAAGATTGCAGTTAAATGTTATTGGTCGAATCAGGATGTTTCGACAAGTTTTAAGCAAAACCGACGACACGGTATACTTAACAACCTCACTGCGATCCCCCAGACACCTGCCAAGCGTGGAGATTATGGCAACCGGCCTTTGTCCAACAGTGGACGTCTTTCGGCTGATAATGAACCAGATACTAAGCTGCAGATTGCAAAAAAAATACGAATATTCTAATTTCGCTTTTACTTTAAGGGATTCACGCGAGCGACCGACGCCGCGGGCTCAACTAGTTTTAAAATACTCATTTCATTATGTGTGACTAGCTGACCCTACAAACGTTGTCCTGTCCTTACCTACCTACCCTACCCACATACCCATACCTACCTACCTACCAACTTACCTACCTACCTAGATAGGTAATGCAAATATATCCCAGGAATATAAAAAGTTTCATACAAACTTTTATCCCCTATTTCACCCCCTTGGGGGTTGAATTTTGAAAAATCCTTCCTTTGTGGATGCCTTCGTCATATGAGGAATACGTGTACGAAATTTCAATTTTCTAGCCTTAATTAAGGGTTTGGCCTGTGCGTTGATACATCAGTCAATCACTTTTGCCTTTTATATATATAGAAGATTAGAAATTGTTTTATTTTGGTTTCAGACAGTATCAAACTGCCCTCGTCGTCATCTCTAAACGCTGTGTTGACATATGGGATACCATCCGTGATAGTGATGTGTGTTCTAATATCAGCGACTTACATAACGGTAAAAAAATGTTGTCACCCAAATTTGAACCCCGTGGAAACATTAGATCTGCATACATACGTAAGTGTTATGGCCACCTTACCACAATACCTTAGCCACTGTGCCATCATTCATTCATATCATCATTTATATATTTTTCCAGTCCACTGCAAACCAAGTTATATATGCTGATCTCGGCTTCGTGCATGGAGACCGTGGAGGCAGTCAACCACAAAGACCAGATGAAGAGTCGCCATACTCCGAAATAATTGGAGTGTTAAAACCAGTTGACAACAATTATTGTTGAGGACACTGTTGGCGCAGTGACAGAACGATCGTCCGGTGCGCTGCGAGTCGCAGACTCGATTGCTGTACGGAACAAATGTTTGTATGGCCTACAGGTACTTAATTGTTCCGGGTCTGATGGTACTGTAAGGCAACGTTTATTTAAAAGACAGAAAAAAGTTTATGAGAATGTATAAATCGCTGCACCGACACCAGCCTATTGTCATTTTAATTGGACCCCTATCTCCATTCCATCATCGGACGGGCAGAGACACGTCGAAGCGTCACCGCTATACGGTTGATGTTCCACGGTCTCGAACGAAGTGCTTTGCTTCCACATTTATTGTGCGAACAGCCATACTGTGAAATTCACTGCCTATTCCTTATTTATATAATCTGGTTAGCTTCAAGGCACGAGTAAACCGGTTTATCCTAGACAAGCGTGCTCCACCTTAGGCCTCATCATCACTGTAGATCAGGTGAGTTGCAGCCACAACACACAAGCTAATAAGACCATTAAGAATATATTGTAGAAGTTTCTATTTGTTTCACTGATAACCATCTTCTTGTCTGGTTTAAGTCCCTTGTCTCGAATGTATCTTGAAGTTAATGACAAACAGTTTATTTAGGTTCGGTTCTGGTAAACCGAACTAACACACGTTAATATTTCACTCATTTATCGAAGTAATGATACCAATATCATTACTTCGGAAATTGACCAAATACTAGCTGATGCCCGCGAAGTCGTCCGCGCGATTGTCGGTTCATCATCATCATCATTATCAGCCAGAAGACGTCCACTGTTGAACAATGGCCTCCCCCATAGAACGCCACAACTCTTGCAACCTGCCGCTTGCATCCACCGGTTACCTACCACCTTGACGATGTCGTCGGTTCATCTGGTGGGAGGCTTACCGACGCTGCGTCTTCCGGCGTATGGTCGTATATACGGTTATCAGTGGGGTTTAATTCTTTTTTGCACGAAACCCTTTATTTTAGGGTTTCGTACCTCAAAAGGAAAAAACGGAAACCTTTTAGGTTCCGTCTGTCCGTCTCGTGGTTGTCCGTCTGTCTGTCTGTCAAGACCCTTTATCTCGGGAACGCGTGGAGGTATCGAGTTGAAATTAAAACCATATACTCAAGTCTACGGTGATGCTGTAAAAAATCAACCCTCTATGTTAACGTGAAAAAAAGATACGGCCGTTTATGTCGCAAACAACGCATTTATAATATTAAGTAGATTAAAGTATGGATAGTAGGTATGGATTAAATTATACATGTATATATTATTATGTATTAAATAAATAAATAAATACATTATACGCAATATACAATAAAATAATAATAAAATTAATAAATGTATAATTCAATTAAGCACAGAGAGAAAAAAGAAAAATGTATATAATCATTTTGCATGTTAAGGGATCTCAATCATGTATTTTATTTAGGTATACGCAAGCTACAAACATTTTTGTAAATGAAGTGTAATTGGGTAGTAGAATAAACGGCTTTTTTATTTATTTTTATAGTAGGTATGGATTAGTATAGAAGTATGGATATGTACCTACTAATATGTACGGAACCCTCGGTGGGCGAGTCCGACTCGCACTTGTACGGTTTTTTTCTAAAATAAAGGTTGCCTAAGCTACTCCTTATAACATCAGCTATCTGCCCGTGAAGTACCGTCAAAATTAGTCTAGCCGTTTCAGATATTAGCCGGAACAAACAGATAGACAGACAAGAATGGTAAACATGGGTCATTTGATTCCATATGCATTTAGCTGTTATTTTGACATTACAAACAGACTCTTCAATTTTATTTATTTGTATAGATGTATAGATTAAGCAAGCCTATGTTTTGTATGTACAGGAGCCTAGCACATCAAGCTACAACGATCAGTCAAATTTCTTTGATAGATTTTCAACTTTATCACAAATGCATAAGGTTCATATTTAATGATTTTGTAATTGCTGACGTCATTTTCTGGTTACATAACTCATAGGTCAGGCATCTGTCAAATCGTTACGCAATAACGCATTACCGTACCGCAACGCTAGTTTTTTATTATTACTCTATTTTGTCTTTGGCTCAGGACGCGTCGAAATGTTGCCACAATTTAATTTAATTATTATGTAAAATTATTGTCTGTTGTCTTTTTATTTTGTTTCTTTTTATTTGTTTGCTGTTTTACATACAGTATAAATACTATTAAAATATTATTTGTGGGCGCCGTGCCGAAACAGCGTCATTTTGTGTCCACAGACTGTTAAATGTTTATTGTTCTGTGCCTCGGAACAATAAAAATTGTTTGTTCTTTTTATTTTTCCGACACAGCGACACGTCGGCTGACGCTGAAAACCAGCGCCGTGACTTCGCGCCTTCGTGCGCGGGCCACGGCATTTATGCTGAGCGTCAGCCGTTTCTCGTGGCAGTGACGCATATTTCTGTCTCATACGTTTTTATAGTTTATTTTTATTTTATTTGTATTTGTTTTCTACAACATGTATCCACTTGTTTTAGTTTAAGTGTTGTTGTGTAATGTGCGTCACTTTCTCGTGAATAAATGGTTTTTCTTTCTTCTTTCTTTCTATTTAATAGGAAAAAGTTTGGGACGGCTTGATGTGTTGGCGTCTGTACATTGTACTGTCATTTTTGTGTAGTAGTGTAACACATTTGACAAATTGAATTAATATCATCACATTAATGTCATGTCATCTCAATCCTCGGTGAACCTAGTTGATCTAATAATAATAATAATAATTCATTTATTTCAGGCTGCATAGGCCCATAGATAAATACCTTAACCTAAACATACATATTTTATAATTTCTAACTTGTGTTAATAGGAACGACATAAGACTATGTTAGTAGCACTTCACTAAAATGCACTAAGTTGACTGCGTGCTGTCCTGTGGCACTTGTCCGCGGAAGCGACGGAACACCACGTCCTGCGGCCAAAAGTCTTCTTCCATGACGACGGGCAGGAAACAATTCGGTACTCGCACCACAAACGCCTTGAAGTTAACGTTGCGGCGCGACTCCAGTAACTGCACCCTCGGCGTGTACTTTATCTTTCGGCGCACGTACTCTACGATGTCCTCCGCCTTAGTGGTGTAGTGCGCGACTGCTGAAAGTTGTGTGGGTTTATCCATAAGGAATTTGTCTGTAGACACCCCGAGCACACCTTTTTTTTTTTTTTTTTTTTTTTTTTTTTTTTTTTGACGTGGGGAAATCCTCATGGACTGTCCCCCGTCTGGGGAAGACGGGAGGGTGTGCCGGACTCCTACCGGCTAAAACCACCACGGTGTTCCTCGACTGACCTATGGGCGGGGGTAACCCCGAGCACACCTACGACACTCCATACAATCGAATCGATTTCATTACCTACTCTACTACCAAAATAACAGACTGTACAAATACATGCGTGTGTGTGCGTGTCTACGCGCCGCTCGAATTAAAAGCAGTTCCGAGAGCACGTTCAACGCGGGAAGAGGTGAGGAACAGAGTTTTGGAGGGAGGCGGGGCGTGTCGCTACTGTACGGTAGTACTGATATTTATACTGTGCCCCGAGTCTGGATTTGTATCTTATTAGTAATCTAGCGCACTATCTGGGAAATAAATTAGGTTAAAAAAAATGCAAAACGCAGCGCTAGCCGTTTTTTGTTCAATTTTTCGGACCTAAATACTCTATATCCAAAAGAAATATCAATAAATAAAATATTGATTAAATTTCTACATAATCTTGACTCCAAAATGGTAGATCTGATTTTTGTTTACGAAGTATAGTATTTAACTAATCTCCTCACAACGAAACCACAGAAATGAGAAATAATTATTGAAAACATGCATCTCCTCGGAAAGTAGCCATTAATTCGATTTTTTACTAACACTAATGGATAGGCAATTTATTAATGAAAATTTTGGTAGATTTTTTTTTCAAAATTCCAAAATGTGATTTTATAAAGATTTAATTCTAAAATCTGAGCGTATTCGCTACTGTATCTCTTGCGCGGCGAAAAGGGAACGAATGCTCAAGGTTATTTGCTCAGGGTACCGCCTTAATAAGTGCTTGACATAAATGAACATGGCGGTTGAGAGCATTGTCATGCTCACTGAAATACTTATCTCGCTGATGGTGGTGTGTGTGATGAATAATTTGGTTACTTTCAAAATGGTGCTGATCCACGCATCTATGTCGTGAACAGATGCTTTCAGTTTTGGAACTGGCTACAACTTTAAACTTTCTGACTAACGGATCGACTCCTCGGCAATTCAAAAGCGCCTGTAAATGGTTTAATTAAAATAAATGTTTTAACTTTAATAAATAAATAACTTAGCACGTATTTTGAGTTGGCTTTGTTCCCGTCCTTATTTTACATTTGTAGTTTCACAGTAGTGCGAGAGTGACAGGAGTAGTGCTTAGCCAAAGCACGAGCTAAGTAAAGTTTATTTATCTCGCCCTGACAGTCAGCCGCACGTTCTACTGGAAACCGACCACTACATAGTTGGGGAAACACTTCGATGAATATTAATGATCTGAGGATATTCTGTATTTGGTTCTAAAGTTTTAAGAAGCGGTAGTGAACACTACTGGAGCAGTTAATAAAACAACTCTATGGACATTATTTAAAGTTCTAATTTGTTTTAAATGTTGAAAGCAAAGAAAAAAAGCTTTTCTTATAAACGCAACTACAATCCAATCACATTAGGATACAAATTTACCCAACTTAGGAGTATGTATCAGAATTCCTACATATCCTACACATTTCTTATTATGTTCTGTAAAACAAAGCAATCTCAGTAAATAAGTACCTATGAAAAAAAAGAATACAAATGAAATAATTTAACTTAACAGAACAGTAATGTTTATTACTACAGAAATATATTAAAGCAAACCTGTTCTATGAAACAATAATATAATAAAAAATAAGTTAACTCAATATTACAAAAAAAGACCATTAATCCTAAATTAAATGAGATACCTATATTGTTCCAAATACATTTGTGTATGAACAGTGTACACAGGGCAACAAGTGTGCGTCCACTCGAGTATGTCGAAGGAGGACATCATGGCCGCCATAACTCAGCCGTTGAAGGTGCTCGCCTTGTGTCCGCCTCACTAAAATACCGCTTACATACGTGACCAGACTAACGCTCCTGCAGCGATGGTGTCTTGTCAGCCTGTTTAATGCCTCACGCCTCCAACATTCCCAAATATTTGTCCCATTTCGGTTGACGCGCTGTATGGAATCTGATAGAGGGTTCTTCCGCATTCTTTACTGCACATTTGGCCAAATCCATCCTGCTGCTGCCATATTTTGGAATCATTAGTATAAAAATGTATCTTATTTATTTAAGACAAATTTTGCATGCTCAACGGCAGAATGTACCAGGCGCTTATTTAGTACTTAAGAACTCATTGTATTTACCTACATTCAGTGCAAATAAATAAATCTATTCCATTCTATTCTATTCACGCTGTCAACATTTCAGCCATCATCAGTTGCTCGTTCAGTCACATAATGTCGTGAATTTATTTGCTCATAGTGATGTTGTTCAAGATCCGCGATCTCTTCCTCACACTCTCTTCTGAAGAGCAGGTTTACGTAGAACCGGTCGCTGGGCTAAAGAAATACAAAACAAAAAGTCATATTTTAATATACGATACCATGTTTTTGGATCACCTCGAAAATATTAAAATTTACTAAAATGTATGGCATTGATTGCCACCGACATAATTACGTAACCACGATTTAAAAAATAAAAAAATCTTATCCATACTCTTTCTGATCAGATTTTGATGCAGCCAAAGCCGCACTACAGCACATAAGTCAAAGTCAAAGTCAAAGTCAAAGCATTTATTTCAATTAAACCATTTGCAGGCACGTTTGAATAGTCAAAAAAAAAAAAATTGAAGCTAGTTGCTCGTTCCAAAACGTAGGGTAGGTCTCTATGGGGAAGAACGAGCAAGAAACTCCACGGACACTCTTTTCAATCAAGCTTTTACAAAATCCCGGCTACATTATTCTTGTTGCTTCTATATGTGAAAACAATGTAAGTGAAGAGAAATCCAAAACATTCTAATTAAAAATAAATTAATATAAAAGCCATGGCAGTTAAGAGATGACCAATCTCAACTGACAGCGCCCGTTCACGAACATGACAGTAAGCGTGACAGTAGCACTTCCTGGACTCGCTGTTTGACTAGGAACACTTAAGGTGCGTTTTACTAATAACGGTACCGCGTCCACCTCGAATAGACATCTCTTTCGTCTCTTAACATTATGTAAATCTGGTATACACTTACTGGGTCTGCTGGTAACTGCGGTGTGGCTGATAGATGGCGTTTGTATTTGCAATATTTCCAAATGGAAATAATAATTAGCACAATTATCACCATTTCGATAATGGAACAAACTATGATGGCAGCGATGATTGCAAAAGGCTTTACATCTGTAACTACATAATTATTCTTTATTCATCACATCATAATCATATCGTCACAAACAAGTCCGTCAGCAGGGCGGACTGAGAATTGCACCTATTATAGCACGGTTGTGTGAAGATATTCTCTCAGTGATTACACAATGTACAACCTATAATTTCAATTTTAGAAAGACCTGTGCTTGTCGAATCTCTGGAATGTTTTGCAGATGCACAGATGATCTATGTACAGATAACCTCGAAACACTTACCATCACACTTGATATTTAATAAATCCACTTCAATCACACACGTATTTCGATTCAAAAACGTTGAGTTATCTGTAAGAAATATCAAACTAATTAATTGATCCACTGCTGAACGTGGTCTTAATATTATAATAACGTCATTACTGTAATGAATAGTTGGACACGTGAATATCATAGCAATGTTTTATCTATTCATAGTTTCACCTACGTTTCTGTTTTTGTTTTCCTATAACTATTACTTTTCTGGTACAAAATTCTGTTGCTGTATTTAATTCAATTTCAAAAGATATATTGCTCTGCGGTAAACTATGTAAGAAAATATAATAAAACTTTTCTCCTTCCTCATATCCTTCTTGTAAATTCTCCTCCTCCACGTTATTACCTGGAACGTTACAAAGAAGCAAAATAAAACTTTTAAATATACAAAAGATAATACAATAGTACGGTTAGCAAAAAAAGTCGATTATACTTCGAATTTTTAAATCATAATTATTGAGCACAATTAAAAAGGAAATACGGTTAGTAACATCATGATAAAATAAACTTGTGGCTATGACCTGAAGTGCAGTAGTAGTGTAGTAGTATTACATCGTATAATTTTGTGTTAATTTAGATGATATGAAAATATAACACACATACACAATTTTCGTTAAAGAGGATTCAGAAATGTATAAGATTTGCCTAGTGTTAAAAATATTTCTTAAAATTACTTAACAGTTTTTGTGAACTAAAAAAGTAAAAAAAAAGAAAACCGCCTTCAAAAACTAAAAAGTGATAAATAAGTTTAGCACAGAACACACATTACTTTACTTTAGGAAGTCGGTGGCGGTGGCTTTGTGTTTGTTGTTTTGTATTGCCACCAACTTCCGAAAGTAAAGTAATGTGTGTTCTGTGCTAAAGTTATTTATCACTTTTTAGTTTTTGAAGGCGGTTTTCTTATTTTTTTAAAACTTTTTATTTTTCGCTTTTTAGTGTCTTAACCCTTAACATCCAAATCCATTAAGAAACGGCAACACACTTAAAAGAGATTGTAAGTCCTCCAGTGATTTATGAAACTAAAACGTCGTCTAAGTAAGTTTTTTTGGGAACTTGTTGATTTTCTCAAAGAGGGCTGTACCAATTTTGATAAAATTTATATGGGACCTTTTCCCCTTTTGAACAAAAAAAGAATTTTGCAAATCCATCTATACATGACAGAGTTATGCCCGAACATACATAAAAATAATAATAATAATAATACAAACATTCGAATTGATAACCTCCTCCTTTTTGAAGTCGGTTAAAAAAATATGGTACCCTTAGATTCAGCATGAATGTTGAAACTTTAGTTTGTAATATATTATTGATTTCTAAAGAGTTTTTAGCTCGTTTTTCTCCACAGAGACCTAATGACTCCTGGGCAATACAAACACCCAGTAAGGTTTATTTGAAACAAATTACTTGATTTGAAAACATATATTGTCTTATAACAACCGCGTGTGGTATTTACTTCACCACGCCCCACAAACTCACCTATCGCATATTTTATATTTACACTAGCGAAAATATTCGGTTCTTTGTTCTTTAAAAAGATGTCCATTTGTAATAAATCGTTTCCGTTATAACTGAAAGTAAATAATGACGTCGGTTCAGGTTTGGCCCCATGGTTCTTTTCAACTAAAAGCAAAAAAAATAATTAAATGTGACATTTAACATCAGTGCTCAATCTTTACCGCTACATCATTAAAGCAAATGTGCCCTCAACGCCATGGTAAGTTATATACTCTATGGAATTACGTTTAGAAGTCTGTCATCTAGTCGTGACAGTGGCGTGCTGAGCACATTATGGTTTGTCATCTATACATGACTGTAGGAAAACTTGAATGTCATGAAAATTAAATTTGTCATTTTTATTTTAAGCTGCTGACATCATAATTTAATTTCATTGGTAGTCATGCCAAAGTTGATATTTGGACAATTTGTACTTAATTTAATTATTAATATTTTTATTTATTTTTCTCTTTAAAATTTCTTATTTTGAGATGAAGACAATTTTTAATTTAGTTCATTTTTTGACATGGGAATTTAATTATTTTGTTATTATTTTATCATTTTTAACATTAGTATTGTCACAAAAATTTGCATGCCGAAATGAGTAGGCGGAATATGTAGCTATGTTTTGTTGTTCACTACATATTCCTGCAATAAAATAGGTGCTTTTTGCCTGTTTCAGAGCATCATTACTTAATCTTTAAATGTGGGTCAACTCCCTGAGAGCTGACACACATTGTTTATTTTCCAATTGGCAACACTGAAATTACACCGGTCTGTTTAATAAAAATAGATTTCTATTAGGTACAGTTAATTTATTTCATTTGCCCTTTACTTTGCCCTTCTACTTATTAATAAAATAAAAAATGCAAGAAAAAATCTGAACAATCACCAGATAGTGATATTGTCAAAATTGTGATGTCTCTTCCACAAAAGCCACTTATGAAGAATTGTATAGTTAATCCACTGCAGTGACACATAAGTTTCAAAACATCCGAGATAGAATACAGTTTGTTTAAGTGAACAGCAGTGCTATTCTGTTACAATCTCGCTCGGTGAACACCTAGGTGAAGTGAGTTATCAAGCTTTGTTAATCCCTAGTATTGGGACGGATGACAGCTCACTTCACCTAGGTGTTCACCGAGCGAGATTGTAACAGAACAGCAGTTTGATTATAATCAGAGCGAAGTGTTTTTATCAGCTGTGCCTAACAATATTTAACTATACGACACAGCGACGGTAATAAACAAAAATACTTACAAAAATAATTATAATAATCATAAACGTACAAATCCATGTCGTATGCCAGACTATCAGATAATAATAAAAAGAAACAAATATTAATTATTTGCATCTTATGACCCATGAACACACTTTTTTATTATAAAATACACTAATTAGTTTAATGCACTAAACTGACTGATGTTTAGTAATTATTTTGTAGAATAATTAAATGATTAGAAAAGACTTCATGAATAAGCAACACGTTCATGAGCGAGTACAAAACTGACGCAATTAACGAAATAGTTTTCCTTCTTGGTCTTATTAAATTTGTGGTCATGCACAACTTTTGTACCTAACAATAACTGCATTTAAGAGCGCCCTTCCCCATCGAATGAACACCAACGCGAGCGTGATTGAAAAATTTTTTGTTTCAACCAACGCAAAACTCGAAAACAAATGAGTGAGTGAGAACGCGATAACATCACAGGAAAATTGGCGCACGGAAATTTCACAAAACTTGTTCCAGGACATACGTGTTTTTAAAAAAGTCTTACAAGTTTTTGGTTAAAATGTTTGTAAATTAGAATTTCCATTACATGTGCAAGGTTTCTATGAAGCTGTTTTTTTACTTTTTCAATGTATGAGTGCATTATGAACGGCCAAAGTTCAGACAAAATTGTGCAAAAAAACTGATTTTCGAGCGTGTTTACTGAATTTGTTTCTCAAAAAAGTTTACTTTTGCCTTCATACAAACCTAGATTTAAACCACAAGATACCCGTGTGATAAAAATATTTGGAAAATAATTTGTTATAACGCCGTAATCGCGTACGAGCGTTTGTATGGGAAATATGACGGGATGGGCGCTCTTAAAGGAATTAGAATAAACTAGCCATTCCCGCGGCTTTGCTCACGTGACTGTGTATTGGATAAACTATAATCATAATAATAATAAGGGCTTGATTCAGAAGGCAGTACTTCTGGACACGGCCCGCATTGTCAGGAGATTTCTCTCTTTGGAGCCCTGACCGCCGGTAGCTTGGACCCTGTTCCCGATACCGGTGGGCTACTATTTTTTATATTTTTAAATGTTTTTATTTTTTATTTATTAATATTTAAAAATGTAAATTATATATATATATATATATATATTAATAAAAATAGAAATAATAATAATCATAATAAGTTTATTTATTTTCTCTCGCAATGGTTTCGTAACACTTAACAGTTTTGCACAATATGAATTCACATTGTGAGAGCTAGTGCCTGAGGTAGGTTTTAGAAAAAACCTGTATTACAGGTCACCAGGACCCACTTAGTGGCATCATAAATAAGCGGGCAGGTAACATGTTTCTCTACTAAACAATGTAATACAAAAATAAATTAAATGAAAATAAATGAGTAGAAAGAAATTAAATAACACAACAAAAGAAAAATGTTGGTAGTTAATGCGAATGTAAATGTGAGTGTGAATGTGAGTGGTGGGCTGGTGGCATGTGTGTGTGTGTGTGTGTGTGTGTGTGTGTGTATGGTGGTGAATGTGTAGGTAGTTATTTGAGTACAAATATTATGTAGATTTGGGGAGCAATTTCTCTGTGTCGTCATAGGAGAGAGTTTTCAGATAGTCAGTTACTTTTCTCTTACAACTGGGTTTGTGTAGCGAATATATATTATGACCTTTGTTGATGACATTATATAGATAATCCCTTAGGTAACAGAAATACTTGTGGGACTGACGTAGACGGAAACACTTTGTATTGCACACAGTACCCTTTCTCCGTTTATCTTTCAATAGCTCAGAGTCATAAACTAGCTGTGAGTGCTTTTTAAGGACTGTGTGCAGAATGAAAGTTTGTCTTATAGACAGTACATCCCACTTTTTGTATAAATCGACTGTCGGAAATCAGGAATAGGTCTCACGACAGAGGGGCACACCCGCATTTGCCTACATAAAACCAAATTATATTATTTTGTATATTATATTATGATTTAAAGTTCAGTTTGCGTTCGTGCTGGTTTATCTCTGTGAACTTTAGTCTATGTGACATCGTACATGTGACATCTGTGACATCTGTATATATATACTAAATAATAATGGTGAAATGTGCAAAGTGTGTAAAATTACTATCCAAAAGATCTCCTGGATTGCAATGTAGCAAGTGTAGCAATAGCAAATGGGTTCATGCCTCCTGTGCGTCAATAACACCGGATCAACTTAGTGTATTGTACGACACAGATTCAGTGGACTGGAAATGCAAAAGTTGCACTGGAGGTGGTAAGCCAAAACGACTATCATGTATTATGCCCGATAACGACGGAGATGAAAATACAGATACAGAGTCTGCTACCACTCACACTCATAGTGTCTACGCTGACAGCACAATGCAACAATTACTACGGGACCTACGCAAGGAAGTAAGGCAAGTTATCCAAGAAGAACTACAGCGTACCTTGAAATTCTACTCAGAAAAGATTGATGAATATGAGATAAAGATCCAAAAATATGAGAAGTCTATGAAGGAATTGGAAAACCGGTGCACAGATTTACAAAACCATGTCAAAAACACAAACATCAAATATGAAGTACTGGAAAACAAAGTGAGTCAGATGGAGCAAGCACAGTTATCCAACCAACTCGAAATATGTGGCATTAATCCATCCGAGAAAGACAATCTTGAAGAAATTGCCAAGAAAGTTGCTATAGCCATAACGCAGAACCCGGATGACGTCGTAAAAGCCTACAGGAAAAGGATAAACCCATCAAATGTGGCGAAAAAGAAAGACCAGCCTACGATTACTGTGATACTCCGAGCAGGAAACCGAGATCTGTGGATAGATGCCGCCAAAAACTCGGTGATATCTGCTGCTAGCATTGGACAAGTCGGGGCTGAGAAGATTTATCTTCGGGAGAGTTTGACACCATCTACAGCCTACTTGCTATGGAAAACAAAAGAAGAACTAAAAGCATCGTTTAGCTATATATGGTGCAAACATGGAAATATACTAGTGCGTAAAAGCGAACAAGTAAAAAAAATAATCACAATCCGCTCGATTGCATTTGTGTGATGAGCACTTGTGTTTGCCTTGTGTCTGGGTGTTGTTTATCTATATATGTATGTATTTACAAAAAAAAATGTATTTGTGTATGTATATCAGCTGTCTGACACCCATAGTACAGGGTCTCCCTAGTTTGGGGTCAGATGGCCGTGTGTGAAAATTTCCCCACATATTATTATTATTATTGCCGATATTGAGAAGGTAAAATCATTGCATGATAAGGAATAGGTGAGTCACGCTTTATTTTTTATTTTTGTCCTTTGTCATCATAAATACGTAACCATAATAACATTTTACTCTGGATACAACAGACCATAATATAACTGAAAGCAACTGTCAAACATGGAATGATTTTACTTCCTACATACCGGTACCCCAAAATTGTTTATACTTTCTTCATGTAAACATACGATCCATCAAGATAAACTTTGCTCAAATTGAATACATAGTATCAACCAGTAAACATACAATTCAAATTTTGTTATTAACTGAAGTGAACATAAAAAATGACTTGGTACAAATGTTTGAACTTCCTGGTTATAATTTACATTCAGAATTAAGAACCAATAGAAGAGGTGGGGGTGTGCTATTGTATATTCATAAGTCTGCATCTTTTGTAAGATATAGTAACTTGTGTACACAAGAGTTTGAATGTGTGACCGGCGAACTAAGTATAAATAGTCTTAAAGTCTGCTTATGTGCCGTATATAGACCGCCCGACACATCCAAACTTCGATTTAAAAAAGAATTATCATCCATAGTTGCGAATTGTCCTATAAAACAAGATTATGTAGTGATGGGAGATATGAATATAGACTTAAAATTATGTAACCCCATTGTAAAACAATATTTATATTCGTTGTGCACCCTGGGATTTATTAGTGGTGTTAGCTCTTATACACGTATAGAAAAATACGGTGATAGGATAGCAAAGTCATATGTGTCATGTGTTTATTCGCAATGCTAGTTCACATAACATTTATACAGCTGTTGTTAATACTTCGCCGGCCGACCGGTTGTGCGATAATGAGCGCACTAAACAAGCATGACTCACACTCTTCTAGGCAAGTAAAAACAAAGATAGATAATCGCAGAGTGCACAGTGAATTGAATAACATCGACTGGAGTATGCCCCTTCAATACAGCTGCCCAAATGAAATTGTTAGGTTCATACATACTAAATTTATTGATATATATGATAAATGTAAATTCACAGTTAGTAAAAGCAGTTTCGGTAAATGTAACACATGTACGTGGGCCAATGAAAGACTTAAAAATATGTGTATGAAGCGTGATTTATTATATAATATTTGGCTCAAATATGGAAATAACCCACAAAAAAGATTGCTATATAATAAATATAGAAATAAAACGAACAAATACGCACAATATATAAAAAACAAACAAATAACGATGGAAGTTTCGCAAAATTTCAATAATAGCAAAAAGATTTGGAGTATTGTGAATAGTCTAACCGGCAAAATTATGCAAAGTATTGAACACCTATTACTGATAACTTTTCGAACAACTCCTAAAACATTAGCTAACACCTTTGTGACAGAATTTAATAATAATATTAAGAACTTAAGTAATCCCTGCGATGTACCTCTCTTAGACAAAAAGACGTATGAGATAGTGCCCGATAGATCGATAAGAGTTAAACCGGCGCGGGAAGATATAGTTAAACGAATTATTAGACAGCTGAATGATAGAAAAAGCCCGGGTTATGACGGGATACGAGCCAAAGATATCAAGTATGCCTCAGATAAATTAGTTCCAGTTATCACACATTTAATTAATTATTGCTTACAGACTGGTACATATCCCGATCTTTTAAAGATAGGAGTAATACGTCCAATACACAAAAAGGGTCCACGTGATGATGTCAATAACTATCGTCCTATCACTATATTGTCTTGTTTAGATAAGATCATAGAGCGTTACATTGGTAATGAGATAAATAACTTTTTACAAAAACACGGTTTAATCAACAATAAACAATTTGGATTTCAGAAAAATAAAAGTACAACCCATTTATTACGAGATTTTACCGATGAAGTTAATAAATACCTAAATGAAAAAAAAACATGTAGGTATTGATACTTTTTATAGATTTCAGCAAAGCTTTCGATATGCTCCGGGGTGATATACTTTATGATAAGTTATCACGAAATGGAATTCAAGGACCCCTATTACAATTATTAAAAAGTTATCACACAAACAGGTACACCACTGTTAAAATACAAAATGAGTTTAGTGCAAAGATTCCATCCATACAAGGAACAGCCCAGGGATCAATTATAGGACCAACAGAGTACTTGCTTTACGTAAACGATATGATTAATGCTATAAATTCGGGATCTGTATATCAATTTGCAGATGACACGTGTATTTTAGTTGCTAATACCTAAAAATGTCTCTGACGCTCAGAAGTCCTTACAAATTAACTTCGATCAAATGTTTTTATTTTGAATTTTTAATTGAATTTATTTTGATGTTTTAATTTAATTGCAATTTTGTGTTTTGATTTTAATTTAATATATTCGATAAAAATAAAATTAGCTTTAAACTTTAAGTATAAGGTAACTTATTTTAATTATGATTTTAATTCTGATTTTAATTCTAATTTTCATTTTAATTGTAATTGTTTTTGATGAGTCTATTATTTAACTACAATAATTATTTTTATTATAATTCTGTTGTTGTTGTTCTGTTGTTGTATGCAATGTTGTATTTAAAGTTTTAATTAAGTAGGTACTAAGCATGTTTTGGTATGAAAACACTATGGACACTGGTCTGAAAATAAAATTTTATTATTATTTATTATTATTATAAATGTGCAAATGGGCTCATGACGTAGGCTTAGTAATTAATGCATCAAAAACAAAAATAGTTCACATACGTTCATCACATAACAAATGTTCTACTATACCGGAAGTTAGCACATGAACATTCCTGCCTGCATAGCTCGCCAAAGACTTGCAAATGCCCAGTGCTAGAAGTAGTCGATAAACACATGTATGTCGGTCTAATAGTTGATAGCCGATTCTGTTGGGGCCCAAACAAAGAATACGTTTGCAACAAGCTGAGGTCTATTATAGGTAAACTTAGCATTCTGAAGTATAAATTGCCTTATAAAACGCTGAGAATGTTATACATGGCCTTAGCAGACTCAGTTATCAACTACGGTCTCAGCAGCTATGGGAGAACTTACCATTCATACTTAGCAGATATATATAGGTTACAATTAAGAATATTAAAAGTCATAACACCTAAATATATAAAAAACTAGCTGACCCGACAGACGTTGTCCTGTCCCGATCTACCGAACATTTGGATGGGGGATGAAAAGGGGGGGAAAAAGGGGGATGGAAAATAGATGTTGGCCGATTCTCAGACCTACCCAATATGTACACAAAATTTCATCAGAATCGGTCAAGCCGTTTCGGAGGAGTACGGGAACGAAAACTGTGACACGAGAATTTTATATATTAGATAAATTCTAAAACAGCGACGACGATCTATTCCAATACTGTAATGTTATGAATGTGTTCAATAAAGTTAAATTTTTTACCCTTGCTGAGGTCATCAGGCCCGAGCTGCTGACCGAAAAAACAAGACCTGACTTTTTGAGACCTATTACACCCAAAAATAAATACGTTCTACCAAAAACCAACAATGTGTACGGGATGAGGGTTGCAGAATATTTAGTACCTTACTTTCTTGATAAACTTCCAGAAGACCTACAAAGTTTATACAAAACAAGTTCGAAAAGTTATAATTACAAATCGAAACGTTTCTTTACACAAAAGTTTACTGTATAATTGTCATGTGTAATCATTATATTATTTAAACCATCACTTGTAAAAATCAAATGAACGGCTCGCCAGCACAGATAAACCCTGAGAGGTTTCCGTTGTATGGCAATAATACCATCTGTAATATAGACTAAGTATTTTGGAAATAAATAAATAAATAAGAAATAAACTCTTTTGCTAATTGGAAAGGAGTTACGTTAACTCTGAGTGTTAAAGGCTATTTTTTATTTAAGAAAAACTGAGATCTATGATCTGTAAAAGAATACGCTGACGAAGTCACGGGAAAAAGCTAGTTAGAAATAATCCTCCAATAGCACTGTATTTTTTTTTTTTCCTGTTCAAACTGTGACCTCATTGTACGAATTGTTTAGGATAATATTATATTACTAACGCTCACTAAATGTTAAGAATATCTAAACTTGTGTCAAAATAAGAATTTAAGGGTGTTACCAGACCAATCGATCGATCCTCGATCGACGGTATCGATCGATGGTAAAGAAAGAAAGAAAGAAAGAACAGTTTATTTGTAAGAATATAGCACAATAAGGTGTTGTGCTTGTCATGGTCTCATACATTCTACCATTTCTGGTGTACAAATATTTTCTTATAACTAAAATTTAAACAATATTTATAATGATTTATCACTCAGGAACTCGTTTGTTGAGTAATAGCATTTATTAAGTAGTAAATCAAAGAGTTTGCGCTTAAACTTGCTTAAATTAAGGCATTTTAAGCCATTTGGTAATTTATTATAAATTCGAATAGCCATACAGTAAGAATTTATACTATACATTTTGGTGCGTTGATAAGGGATATGTAATTTATGAGGAAATCTACTTATTCTGTTAGTGACAGCTGTGTGTTTTTTGAAGAGAGAAGGGTGTTTGTATACAAATAAACAAGTTTAACTTGGTAATGGTAAAATACAATGTTTTTTGAAAAGCGGTACACAACTGTCTAAGCACTCTGCTTAATATGGTAGAATGGATTAGTCGTCGTCGATCGAGCTGCTTGATTTGCCGTGCCGCGCCCGTCTCCTCCCCATTATCACCTGCTGCCCGCCAGCGCCCCGCGCGCTATTTATCTGGCCTCCTTGTGTTTATGTATCTTCTGCGTTTGCGTCTCCGTAATAATAGTACGAGCAACATCAAACTGGCCAACGCGTCCTCTTGTAAATATATTTCGAAAGAAACTGATGGATTATAGCCGGGGTTAATCGATCAACGTTGACCGGTGCCATCGACCGGCAATCGATCGATTGGTTAGTCGAACGGTATCCGTCGATCAGCCAAAGCTACCACACCAACCAATCAATGTCGATCGATGTCGATCGATGGCATCGATTGACGATCGATCGATTGGTGTAGTAACACCCTAACGATTCCTCTACCGACACTTATAGTTCTTAGAACTTGCGAGTTGATGTTGTTTTTCGACTTCAACGAGGACAGAGTCGCGGGCGCATACCTACATGCATTTAATTAGTATGGAAATAACTTTACATGATAACCAAGCCACATGCAACATTTTAATTAGTATATTTTAGGTATATTGTAATTTGTTGAAACACACAAGCTGCTTGTGTGATTCAACAAATTACAATATTTCCTTAAAACTTGTATAAAATTATAAATGAGTCGTTGTTCAGCCGTCCTAGCAACTATTGCGTCTACCTATGATAACGAGTGTTGTAACTCGGTCACCGACCACTCTCTCATATCATCTCTTACTTAATTATTTAGTATCTTTAACACGTTAACCAATTTATAATAAACGCGTAGTATAGAAAAGATGGTTTCCAATCGAGTCACGTCTTGAAACTGCCATAGCTTATAATATGTAAATTGTTTGAATTATTTTATATTAATCTTCACCTTGCAGCGGTGGTGTCATAAACTGCTTCTGATTCTGTGTAAGGGTTACTAATGTTGTTTGTAAGTAAATTGTTACCAACACTATGAGTCTTGTTGCTCGAATAAAGGATTATTATTATTATTAAATTGTTCATTAACTCGTACATTCTAAGCTAACAGTAAGAAACCAAGTCGCCAAGGGATCGTTCACATTTTTATTTATTTTATATATTATTATTGTTTTATTTTTTATCTATACTATACTTAATATAGACACCCTTGCGCCATCTCATCTTCCTAGCACAACTTGTTGTGCTGGGGCGGCTGCTGCAGGTGCCGAAAACCTCAAACGGCGCAAATATAATAGCCTTCTTGGAAGCTATATATTTGAGCCGTTTGGGATGGAAACTCTAGGGCCATGGGGTCCGAGTGCCTATATTGTTTTTCGTGACATCGCCAAGCGGCTGGTCGACTCTTCACGTGACCCGAAGGCTGGTCTATTCTTGGGTCAAAGAATCAGCATTGCCATACAACGTGGCAATGCTGCCAGCCTGTTGGGCACGTGTCCCGTTGACAGCGATGTGGACGAGTTTTTTGATGCCCTTTGAGCTCCCCTGTCTTTTTCTTGGAATTGTACATAATTTTATTCGATTTTTAAGATTTGTACTTATAATATTATAAACCTGAAGAGTTTGTTTGTTTGTTTGTTTGGTTGAATGCGCTAATCTCATATCAATACTATATAGATAAACAACACCCAGACACAAGGCAAACACAAGTGCTCATCACACAAATATTTACCCTGGGCGGGAATCGAACCCGCAACACGCTGCGCAGCAGTCGATCGCTCAGCCACTGCGCCAACCGTGTCGTCAAATACGTCGTAACGAAAAAAAATCGTAAATGTTGAAGGTGTCAACAAATATGAATTTGAACTGTTGTCAAGGTAGTGGTTAATTAGAGCAATTGCTTTAGCTGTTGGACTGTTATTGGCCTGACATATGTGTCATGTCGGGGGGCATTCGAGCTGATGCCGCAGCCATCTGGCACCACTGGGCCATCACAGCATTTATTTCGCCCAGGGTAAACATTTGTGTGATGAGCACTTGTGTTTGCCTTGTGTCTGGGTGTTGTTTATCTATATATGTATGTATTTACAATAAAAAAAAATGTATTTGTAAAACTTAGGTACCTATACAATGTTGTATATCAACTGTCTGACACCCATAGTACAGGGTCTCCCTAGTTTGGGGTCAGATGGCCGTGTGTGAAAATGTCCCCACATATTATTATATTATTTATTTTTTCACTAGCTTTTGCTTTGCCTGCGACTTCGTCTGCGTTTATATCGGTTATAGTGGATGCAGACGAAGTCGCTGATTAAAAAGTAGCCTATGTCCTTCCCCAGGGTTCAAGCCATTTTCATACCAAATTTAATCAAAATCGGTTCAGCCGTTTCATCGTGAAACCGTAACAGACAGAGTTACTTTCACATTTATAATATTAGTATGGATTTATTCTGTGATGTCTACTCAGAAATTAGAAAAGAAGATGTGCTGTAAGAGGATGAGCCAAGGCTTACAGGAGGTGCTGTAGCATATAATGTGGTCATAGATCTCTGTGAGAGCTAGCTTCTATATTTAGGATAGGTACTGTAGAGAGTTTGAGGCTTTATGTAATGAAGCCATACCTATTTAATCTATGGTTAGAACATTCTGGATACTTTAGAATATATTTGAAAGATGTAGAAAATAGCTTATATACTATGACAATCAGAGTCAGTTATGTCAGAGACACCGACAGCTCGACGAAGAGCTGAAGGTCATGAAATCTTACCTCTCGCTAATCATATTAATATAGTCTTCTGAAAGTCGTTAATACCTTTCATTTAACGTAGCGTAGATTCCCGGGTACTGTAACGAGTACGTTACAAAGTATAGCTCAGTCGCTATAGTACCTACTTTGCCTCCACATCGCAATCAAACTAAAACTTAGGTACCTATACAATGTTGTAATTACTTTTATAAATATAAAATGAGGCACAATAATGAATAACTAGTGGCTATAATTGGAACTTGAAGGCATTAAACGTTTGCAAAACAATACCTAATAAGATTACTTAACTGCGCTGTTAGGTACCATAATAATATTTAAACATAACTAATTGAGGAAAGTCATGAAAATCATTTAGCTATTTATCGCAATAACTGGGAATTCAGACCTAATTATCAACCAACGTAGGTGCCTATACTGTGTATACACTTTGTACTTTTATTATTTTCGTTACCAACATAATATTTTAATTATAACATCTATTACAAAATATTAGGAATTTTAATTATTCTTAAATTATATTCAATTATCATATAAAATATCAGCGCATTTGTTACACAGCGAACTGATGTCATTTCCGCAGAGCAATATTGCGTCCACTACGAGGCGTTTTCGTCAAACTGCGCCCGAAAGGTAAAAGGCAGGCATGTATGGGAAGATTGTACCGCTAATGAAATTGCATAATTTGGGATAGTTTTTGTTTTAATTGGTAGTTAATACGATAGACAAGCCTTAATTAAATTTTTAATTTTCTAGAAGTTCGGTGGTAAATGTAATATACAGTTTTATTTTTTAAGGTTATGTACCAAACAAGAAGCTTATAGGTATAATTACCGGCACGTAAGTTGGCCAGAGATTTTGTAGTGGGGAAGTTCGCGCACGCACAATTTCATACATTTTTACATGCGCGAACTTCCCCCACTACAAAATTTCTGGCCAACTTACGCGCCGGTAACTGTAATAAAATTTAAAACACTTTTCAAAATTGTAATACCGTATTCTAGGTCAACAGGAAGTACTTACATGAATTTTGATTCCTTTGAGAGTGTCGAAATATACGTTTTTTGCGGCATAAACGGCCGTATCTTTTCTTCACGTTAACTTAGAAGTTTGATTTTTGCACAGCTTCAAGGGTCCGTAGATTTGAGTATAGGTATATGGTTTTAATTTCAACTTGATACCTCCTCGCGTTCCCGAGATAAAGGGTCTTGACAGACAGATGGATAGACAGACAGACAGATGAACAACAAAATGATCTTATAAGGGTTCCGTTTTGTCCTTTTGCGGTACGGAACTCTAAAAAAGCTTTTTACAAAAAAGACAACCGCCTTCAAAAACTAAAAAGTGAAAAATAACTTTAGCACAGAACACACATTGACTTTAGTTTCGAAATTCAGTGGCTTTGTTCTGTTTGTTGTTTTGTATTGCCACCGACTTCCGAAACTAAAGTCAATGTGTGTTCTGTGCTAAAGTTATTTTTCACTTTTTAGTTTTTAAAGACGGTTGTCTTTTTTGTAAAAAGCTTTTTATTTTCCGCTTTTTAGTACCTCCTTCTCATCCAAATCTATTAAGAAGAGATTGAAAGTTAACTACTACAAAGATTGATGAAACTAAAACGTCGTCTATGTAAAATTTTTGGGTATTTGTTGATTTTTCAAAAAGTGCAGAATCAATATCGGTAAAACTAATATGGGACTACCCCTGAAGCATACCCTATCTATAAAAAGAAGAATTTTCAAAATCGCTTTACGTTTACCGGAGAAATCGCGTAACAAATCGCGCACATACTTAATGCAAATTTAAGACTTATACGGTTTTCTCATGGATGCTATTGTCAGAACTGGACCACACGGGAAGCACTAGCTTTCAAATAAAAAAAGAATCATCAAAATCGGTTCACCCAGTCCAAAGAAATCAGGTAACAAAAGTAAAAAAAAAATAAAAATACAGACGAATTGATAACCTCCTCCTTTTTTGAAGTCGGTTGAAAAAGGACTCCGCTCCACGCATATCGAAAGTACCGACCGTACCGATCTACGTGTGCGTCGGTACAGCATACTTAAGGTGCTTTACTTTCGAAATGCGTGGCGCGGAGTCCTTATTTTTTTTCTAGTTCGTGATTTTCATTCTTAGTTTGCACGTGAAACAATAACCGAGGCCTTATACCTTCAAGAATGTCTGGTTTAGAGAGTAACTTGGTACTCTACGTGTTGTGTGCAACGGAACGAAGAAGGATGCAAGTGGGCTACATGAGCTTGTTCTTTCACTCCCAGGAATCGGTAGTGAGTTAAAAGTCATGTTGTATTTATTCAAACTCAAAGTCAAAGCATTTATTTCAATTTTTCTTAGTCGAGTTTCTTGCTCGTTCTTCTCCATTGAGACCTACCCTACGTTTTGGAACGAGCAACTAGCTTCAATTTTATTTTGACTATTCAAAAGTGCCTGCAAATGGTTTAATTGAAATAAATGCTTTGACTTTGACTTTGAATTAAACCATTTACAGGCACTTTTGAATTGTCAAGGTGTCGGTCAGTTAGTCAGAAAGTTGAAGCTAGTTGCTCGTTCCAAAACGTAGGGTATGGCTCTATGGAGAAGAACGAGCAAGAAACTCCACGGACACGTTACTCTTTTAAAATCAAGTTTTTACAAAATACTGCTTACATTATTCTTGTTGCTTCTCGGATATCTCCTTCTGGTTTTAGGTAATGGCAAGGGTGTATTGATGTGTAATAGTGTCTTCGGTAATTGATAGCACCTTGTTACATATATTGGAGCTCAAAATGCATGATTTATTTTTAATCGATTTTTTATTATTCTGTTGATCCAGGTGGTTCCACCTTCGATGGAATATTTTCGGGCAAGGGTGGGTATGTATTTTTATCGTTATTTGCATATATACCTCCATCAGTATCCAAGTCACATATAGCTTTGTTTGAGCTAATATTTTGCACGATTTTCGGTGGCGACTTGGTGAGTACTATTTGCCTCTGAGCTGACGATTGACAAAGCTGAGTTGAACGAATCGTTCATAATATCACCGGTTTGCGTATTTACGACAGAGTCTGGTAGGTGAGTCATCTTAGGGGAGAGATACAGCTTAGTCGGTGTGGAGGAGCCGCTCGTTTGTAATTTATTTCTCTTACTTGCAGACCTCGGTGAAAAACTCTTTGCGTTCAATATTATAGATTAATGTGAATTCAAGTTTGTGAAAAAAAACATACAGTTTACTATCAAAACTCAACTAAATACGAGATTTTTTTAAAGATTTTTGTACAACTTTACGTATTTTTGTTTATTAAATTAAACAGTATTCTTATTTTTTGCCAAGTATAATCGGTTAACACATTCACTGAGTTATTACATTACATATTTTTTATGGTAATTATGGTAAAAGTATTGATTACATCACTTTAACAGTGACGACTGTTTTGAATTATTTTACTCGGCGCAGTCTTAATAAAATAATTAGATGTCGGCTGGGAGATTTGAACGTGCAAACCTCTCAGCTCAGTGACAACCGTGCCAAAAAAGCGCTGTAGTTGCTTGGTTGAAGTAATTAGTCACCAAATTTGTGCTCTCTTATGGCCATTTAAGGTAATGAAACCGTGTCGACCGCACTGTATGATGAATCACGCACTGACACATACTTTATCGAGACCGCACTGGCGGTGGCGGGTGTGAGGCTCGGAGCGCGCGAGCAGTATCGGGCGCACCGCGGTTTGGGATAGGTCAGGGTATAGCACTGATTATTATAAGTTTGAAAGTTATTTACTCATAACTTTTTAGTCCTTGGGTGTTTTGATGTCTAGTTTTCACCACTAGAATGACCATTTCACTCACTATGCACCACTATGTATGTTCAATAGTTTAAACAAACACTTTTTACTATTTAAAACTTCTGTTCCGTAAGACATGATGCTATGAAAATAACTAAAATATACTAGCCTAGCAGTATCAACGTCTGTCAAATGACGGATTTTTCTGACAGCGTAAGCGTCTGAACTTAACCGCCCTGAAAGAGATGTTAAGTGAGGACCCCACTGCAGCTTTGAGTCAAGCGCAATTCCTAGGAAAACAGTCTTGTCGACGAATTCAAGTATGTCCTTATTCAATATAACGTTACATTCACTACTTTTGACATTCGGTAAAGCGAATCTTGTGCATTTAGTTTTCTTCTCATTTAATACTAAATTATTTACAGTAAACCAATTATGAACCTTACGTGTGGCGTCAATTACGTCGCCAAGGTGCTGTGCCCGTCTATTCACTTTAAAAATCAAAGAATTATCATCAGCAAATAACAACATTTGTGGTTGATTTTTCAGCAAATAAGGTAAATCGTTTATATATACTAAAAAAAGCAACGGACCCTATATTGAGCCCTGTGGTACCCCCATTTTCACTTTTAAGCCCGATGAATTTACACCGTTTATTTGAACTTGCTGCAGTCTATCAGTTAGATATGATTTTACTAAGCTAGGCGCTAGTTTCCCCAGTCCGTTATGTTCAAGCTTTAAGAGCAGTGTTTCGTGATTTACGCAATCAAATGCTTTGGAGAGGTCACAAAAAACGCCAATAGCATCCTGCAAATCTTTCCATGCCTGAAAAATACGTTTAATTAAGGTGACACCGGCGTCAGTAGTGCAACGTCCTCTGGTGAAACCATACTGTTGTTCATGTAAAATGTTAATGCAGTTAAAATGCCTGAGTATTTGATTAAGCATTATTTTTTCAAACACTTTGCTGAAGACCGGTAAAACGGATTCGGGTCTATAATTATTGGTGTCTTTGCAGTCGCCGGATTTTAAAAGAGGTATAACTTTGCTGTACTTCATTAAATCCGGGAAAACCCCTTGGTCTATACACAAATTAAAAATGAAAGCTAATTAGGAAGCTATTGGTTCAATAATTGATTTTTAAACATTTCTAGACAACCCCCATAAATCTTCAGTAACCTTGATTTTGAGTTGTTTGAAAGCCTTTATAACGATTGCAGAGTTTATATGTTTAAATTTAAATTCCGTAGGACAGGCTGACACATTCGAACTTAGCAAATATAAAGCAAGTGAAGGCGAGGAATCTAAAGTTTCAGTTGTTTTAATTGGAACATTGGTAAAGAATGTATAAGAATCTATAAGACCACGGGAAGTCTCCAGAGTGTAATCAGTTTGATGTCTTTTGTTTCTGTTTGTTTCATTATTAATAATTTTTCAAACAGTCTTAATTTTATCGTTAGCTGATTTTACTTTGTAGCTAATGTATATTGTATTATGTAATTAAATGTATTTTATCGGTAGCGAATGTGACTCAATTACATTTGCACAAAAGATAATTTATAAATTACTAGATTTTGACCGCGAAATTATCCTCTTGAATGTCATTTATCAAGGATGCAAATGTAGTCGCAGAATTAAAAGTAGCATACGTCCTTCCCCGGCGTTCAAGCTCTAATCTTACCAAATTTTATGAAAATTGATTCAGGCGGTTCGTTGTGAAGACGTAACAGACAGAGTTATTTTCACATTTACGGTATTAGTATGGAGTATAGACAATAGGGTATTTTACTCTATACGAGAAAAAATCTATAAATATGTTATTGAGACAGTTTAGGCATAGAGAAGTCGGAAAATGTAAGTTTCAGTTCATAAAATAACAAAACAATTTTTTAAATTCAATTCAAAGTTTTCAGTATTTTTAATCTGTTATAAAACACCGTGAAATAGTAGCGGCCATGTTATTACGCCGTACGGCTGTGTAAACAAAAAATTGACAACTGTCAGTCAACCGATTGGCGTGATATAGGCTTTGTACTTTTATTATTTTCGTAACCAACGTATTTTTTTCATTATTACACCTATTACAAAATATGCTTTTAATTATTTTTAAATGATATACAATTATCATATTTAATATGAGCTCATTTGATACAAAACGAACTGACGTCATTTACGCTGAGCAATATGGCATCCAGTAAGAGGCGTTTTCGTCAAACTACGCGCGAAATTTGAAAATTTAAAATTTAGATGCATTTTTATGGCACTTATCGATTGAATAAAAATGTTGTGTTTTTTTTGGTGGCAAATTAGCACTACAGAATTTCATTGAGACACTTTTCAAAAATGGGTGTAATACAACATTTTCTATAGAAATCACATGTATGCGGAGATATTCCCTCATATCCGAAGCGTCTTGTTGTTCCTTGGGTTATAGGCTATATGACGTCACAAAAATCTAACATGGTGGTATTCATTATTTCGGTATAACTACGATGCTACGGCGTAGCTCGCACTGAATAAGGCATAGCTCTCACTGGCTACGCTGTAGTAAGAGCTACGCCGCTAGCTAGTTTAGAAAGCGCCCGTTCACAAACAGGACGCGTCACCCCTCCCTCACTCGTCCCTCCTCCAAGGGGGGGGCCTTGACAGTCAGCCGCACGTTCTACTGAAAGGCGACCACTACATAGTTGGGAAAACACTATGATGAATGTTAAGGATCTGAGGACATTTTGTATTTGGTTCTAAGGTTTTAAGGCCCTTAGTCTCGTTCAGTACTACTGTGAAACGGTTACTTTCTAAAGCCTATACCTCAAAAACGGCTTACCAAAAAGATTTGAAAAAAAAAAAATATAATATGTTAAATATTGATATATGCATATCATGTCCTAGTTATGACGTTTTCGTATGACTAATACTTTTGCCTTAAAAAAATACTGAACAACATGATATTTTTTGACTAAAACTCCTTTCAGCTCCTAAATGGCTGTGATATTTGGAAATATTTTTACTCTGAAATATTGACGATTAAAGAAACTACAGATTCAATATAAAATAAATGTAAATCTGTCAACATTTTGCAAAGAAAATCACAAATATTCAGATTTCGTACGTTAGAGCCGCTCAGCGCGGGCGCATCGGTAGTCGTGCGACAGCACTGAGACAGGAAGGCTGTATCACTCGCTGCTCCCCCGTGTAAATGTGTGAGTGCAAATACACATGAGCTTTTTGTGTACGTGTGCGTAAATAGGCGTTCAAAGAGTAGCTAGCTGATTAGGAACAATTTGTTTGCTTTGTGCGCGGGAACACTATTGTTGGTGCTTCATAGAATTATTTTATAATTGATTGTTGTTTATCATTACATTAGAAAATAGTATACACCTAAATTGTTTTTATGGTTACTTAATTAATTTTAAAAAACTATTTTTTTTTTCTTTAGTTAATAAGTACCTAAGTGAAAATTATTTCTAGCATAATAAATTGTGACAACTTATCCCTGAGGGGGGTTGCCAGCAGGGAGGTAGATAGCGAGGGTCCGTAAATAAAAGCGTTGATAGTTTAGTACACTATTATTTATTGGCTAAATTCCGTGGCCATCACATGTCTTGACTACTGAGGGTAGGTAAAGGGTTGGAACACTGGCCTGAACCGTCTCTGAAGGTGATGCTGGTTCCGTCATCAGCCCCCACCAGGCTTCTAGTTCCAGAATCTTCGGCGGTATATTATTAGCGAAGGGTAGGTGTGAACCTCCTTGCAGCAGGGAATCTCCGCTAAATGTATTCTTCAACGCCGGAGCCACGATGTGGCGGAAGCGTGATAGGTAGATTATAAATCCCTAGAGGGATTTCACGAAGTATTTATTAAAATGATTTAGATATATGGCCGGAGCGAGCGACACAGCTGTCACCTCCAGTGCTTTTCATCGTACTTTCCGAAACCACAGTAAAGATGAAACCAACCGAATCAACAGTCCGTGGCGACGATCGCGGCAAGGACCGTTTTAGCGATGCACGGGCGCATAGAAGCGAGGACCTTTTAAGTTATTGCGGTTCCGTATAATATTATTTAGTTTTAATGATTTATTTTAGTGTTAGGTAATATTCAAAAGGATTATAAAAGGCTAGTTAGGTGTCAAAATTTTAGCAATAAATGTTCAACCTAACCTTTGATATTTTGATAATTGATATCCAAAGATATATTATTTATTTACTACATTCAAAAGAATTAAATATGTACAAAGCTTAAAAATAAATTAAAAAATATATTTATATTACAATGGAGGGCTCACAGGGCATCAAAAAGGTCATCAATTGAGAAAATGACTCGCATTCATAACTTGGAACTACACGCAGTTCCCGAAACTAAAAGTGAGAACACGCTGAATTTATTTAAAAACTTATATAACTCTATAAACTGCCAAATAAATGATGAACACATTATGTCATGCAGGAGAGTAGCAAAGCTAGACGCTGCCAGTAACCGCCCACGTAACATATTGATCACGTTGTCCAATTCGCGCCTTAGGGATCAGGTTATCTCTGCCTGTCGCCGCTTTAATAGATCACTAAAGGATGACCAGCTAAACTCCACACACTTGGGGCTGTCTACGAATTAATGTAACATATATGTCTGTGACCACAACTCTCCTGATTGCAAGTCTCTTCACGCTGCCACCAGACTTAAGGCAAAGGAACTTCAATATAAATACGTGTGGGTGAAGTATGGACGTGTGTACGTGCGTAAGCAAGACGGAGATAATCATATTCACATCAAGAGTTTAGACTTTCTTAATAAATTAAGTTAGGTACTTGATGAGTAGGTGGTCCGTAAATATTCAATATACTTAGATGTGTTTACTTGGTCTTTTATATTGCAACATTATGTTAGTTTACTATCAAAATGTCAACAGAATTAGGTCTAAGATTAAACAATTTTATCTCAGTGTTCTAAACTGCAACTACGACATAATATGTTTAACAGAAACTCATCTGAATAGTAGTGTATTTGATGCGGAACTCGTTGACCACCGATATGTGATTTTTCGCAGGGATAGATGCGACACAAGCATAAAAAAGGTTGAGGTTGGTGGCGTACTCGTTGCAATCAAGAAAGACATTCAGGCTACACGACAGATGTCCTGGGAAACTGAAGTCAAGGATCTCTGGTTATTCATCTCTAAACCTACTAACAACCCGTCGGATATTTTAAATTTATGTGTCTGTTATCTCCCTCCAGATCTTTCTATTAACTTAATTAACAAGTTTTATAACAATTGTCAAAAAATAATAACAAATACTCAAACAAGTAATTCAGGCAGTTTTATACTTATAGGAGACTTTAACACTCCTTCTATCACTTGGACAAGACGCCCTAATTTTCATAACTTAGAACCTAGTCAACCACAGGACCTTAAATCTACTCAGCTAATTGAGACCTTGTTTCTTTGTGACTTATATCAATATAACAACATTCCTAACAAGAATAACCGCTATTTGGATCTCATTTTGTCGACTTTAAGTACTGTACAGGTATATGGTGCTGAACCTTTAAGCAGATTAGACGATCATCATCCTGCGTTAGTTGTTAGCTTGTGTTTTAATGAATCTAAATGTAAAACTGTAAAACCAGACAGTCGCAGACGTTTTAATTTCTATAAATGCGATTACAACAAGTTAAAAGCAGAGTTAGCTAATATTAATTGGCCAGTATTTCTACGGACCACAGACATAGATACTTCTGTTCAAAAATTCTATTCAGAGCTTACCGAAGTTATATCACGTTTTACGCCTCTTTCTAGGAGAGACTCGCATATTTGTCCCGTGTGGTTTTCTCCGGGTCTAAAACGAAATTTAAGAGAAAAACTCAAGTATCACCAACTTTTCAAAAAATATGGCAATCCCCGTGATTACTATACCTTTAGTATGCTCCGATCGCGTTGTAAAAGACTAATGAACGAGGACTACAACAAATTTGTCTCGTCAGTGGAGTCGTCTCTCGGCACCAATATTAAACATTTTTGGCGTTTCGTAAATAGTAAGAAAGAAACTAATGCAATTCCTTTGACCATGAAATATGGAGATCTGGTCTCCTCTGATCAGAAAGAGGTGTGCGAATTATTTTTACAGTACTTTAGTTCAGTGTTTGATCCACCTGCTAAGGTGGATATACCGAAATCTAGTTCTACTAATAGCACTGGATCTACTCTGTCATCTGTTCATATCAGTGAAAATTACATTCTTCTTAAAATTGCTAAACTCGATGCTGATAACGGCGTCGGGCCAGATGGGATTGCACCCTTTTTTATTAAAATGTGTAGTAAAGAGTTATGTGTGCCGTTGTCAATCTTGTTTAACCTTTCTCTCCAATCAGACGTCTTTCCGGCTGCCTGGAAAACGGCCCACATAGTACCAGTTCATAAGTCCGGTGACAAGTCACATTGTGAAAACTACAGGCCTATCAGTATTTTATCTTGCATGGCAAAACTATTTGAATCAGTCGTTTATGAGGCATTGTACCATCACATGTGTCCGCTCCTTTCGCCCAGCCAGCATGGTTTTATTAGAAATCGATCAACATTATCCAACCTATTGATCTATAAAAATGATCTGTGCTCGGCATTTGGTAAGTAAGCGGTCGCAGGTTGACTCAATCTATACAGATTTTTCAAAAGCCTTCGATAAGGTGAACCACAGCATACTGTGTGCTAAATTATCGCAATGCGGCATACATGGTAACTTACTCCGTTGGGTCGAATCTTATCTGGATAGGAGAAGTCAATTTGTTGCCAGTTTAAGAAAACATTAAAAAAAATACTGACAGGAAAGGCCTATTATAATGTCAATGAATTTTTAAATGACAAATCGCTTGTAATGTAACTGACTGAAGATGAGACTAAAGATTGACATATTAATAAATGATAATATATTTTGACATGTTTAATAATAGTAATGAATGATAATATATTTTCACATGAGTAAGAATTAATTAATTATGAAGTATTTATGCATGAATAATAATAAATATTAATGGATACATTATAAATTATTCTTAAATATTGTACACCCTATGGGTATGTTACAGAGAACTATATGTATATTATTATGATAAGAGCTCCTTCTCCACCTGTGACAAACAATAAATGAATTTGAATTTGAATTTGAATTTGCCATCAAGGGTGAGTTATCTGTTCCCATTTTTTGTTCCTCTGGGGTTCCCCAAGGTTCGCACCTGGGACCCCTGTTCTTCGTTGCTTTTATTAATGACCTCCCGGATCGGCTGAGAAATTCATGCTTACTATATGCCGATGACCTCAAGATCTATGCAACAGTTAATAATTGTCAGGATGCCTTGGCACTTCAGTCGAATTTGGAGGAAGTTGAGAGATGGTGCCACGAAAATCACATGTCATTGAATGCACAAAAATGTTGTGTTATTTCCTTTAGCAACAAAACTCACAAAATACTGCTTAATTACAATTTAAATGGTCACTCCCTAGAGAGGAGGAACGTCGTTAAGGATTTAGGAATTCTATTCGATGACAAACTAACGTTTCGTGCGCACCTAGATCATATCGTTAATAAAAGTATACGACTTCTTGGTTTTATATGTCGAATTACCAAAGATTTTAAGAATCCCAGATGTCTACTGTATCTTTACTACGCGTTAATTAGGAGTACCTTAGAATATAATTCAACCATTTGGTCGCCGTTCTATGCTGTTCACATAAATCGATTGGAGAGAGTACAAAAGAAGTGTCTTTATAATGTGTGTCAAAGGCTTGGAGTAAATAGAAAATTGAAGTCATATAGTGAGAGGCTTAAGCATCTTCAATTGCAGACGCTTGAGAATCGTCGAAAAAGTACTGACTTGATGTGTTTTTACAAGATTGTACACTCTATTATTGACTCCCTTGATTTACTATCCCAAATCAATTTTAACATAAGATTCCGACGCCGCCAACCTCACCTTAACAGCTTTGTACTGAACGTTCATATTAACAATACATCGTACTACAATCCAGTAGTTAGAATGTGTCGCTTCTATAACGAGCTTTTGCCACAAAATGGTTTTGATTTAGATGTTTTTGATACTGGCTTACTTAAATCACAGAATACTTAATGGTACTACATACAGAAGGGACACTCCCTTCCCCGCGCTATATCAGATACCGCACCCTCACCCCGCACTTGGAGGGGCTAACCGCCGACTCTTTAGCCAGGGCGCTCAAAATCGTAAGAACTGCAGCGCTGTAGGTACTGCTGACACAAACACACAATTTTGCGATTTTTTTTGTTTTAAGTTTTATTTATTAGTTTTAATCTCGATGATTCATTTATTTTCCAAGTTTTCGTCGTTTTATAATAATACAATTAAAACTTCCGTAATAATAAAATACCAACATTACCAGCTATTAATATTGCTCTCTCTCTTTATTGTCTTAGTTATGTACTTATGTCCCTTTCTTTCAAGTTCTATTCATTCTTGGAATTGAAAAGTAGTACCCTACGCACTAACCTTGTCGCGTCGCCCACATTGTAATTATTATTATTGTAATATTTTAATTAATTCTTAATTTTAATTTTTAATACTTTTGAACTTAACATGTATGGACATGGACTGGTTTCGAAATAAATGAAAAAAAAAAAAAATTGCGTTGCCGCGTAGTGGTACGTGGCGATCGTGAATTCCATATTTTGTAATTAGGTAGGTAGGTACCTTAATTTACCATTATTGATGAATAAATAAACCTCTTTACATAATAAATATTATAATAATTATTACTTTTATGGGTAGTTTCGTCGTCGTTCGGTTCACCCGACGCAAAGCGCTGCACTTTTCGCGCCATTTTGTACGCCACGACATCCAACTGAATCAACCCTACTAAAATTCACGCACACATTTGCACGTATACAGACGTCATTTGGTTTTGTAGTAGTAATAGGTAATTATTTTGCAAGTTTTGTATGAAGTGTCCGAGGTGTGCTTAAATATAAAAGAAGAGTAAAGAAAATTATGTCAAAATTATAAATAAAATTTAAGTTAATGTAAATTGTTATGCATTAAATGTTCCGCAGATAGGTATGTACTTAGGTTTAGTTATTGGGTATCATAAGTAACTTCTTCATTTTTGTCATTTAGTTATCTTAAATTCTTATTTACTTACTTTGTTAAATCATAGTCATGCTGTGTACACATATTTAGGAGTACAGTCTCGACCTGAACTTTAATATTTACTGTTACTTAAGCATTTCATGTCTGTATTCTGTTTTGTGTTCCTAAATAAATAAATAAAAATAAATACTTGTAAAGTGCAACGTTACAAAATAAATGAATAATGACTAATCATTTTTTGGCGACACTGCTGGCGCAGTGGTTGAGCGATTAGCTGCTGCGCTCCGTTACACGGGTTCGATTCCCGCACGGAACAAATATTTGTATAACCTACAGATCTTTGTGCAGCGGTCTGGCTGTTTGTGTATGTGAGTTTATATGTTTGCACCCACAATACCAGAGAAATAACTAGTGTAACGTATTTTATGGAAAAAAAATTAACACGACGGGATTTTTGATCTTCGGCCAGAGAATGAGGCTCATCGCGAAGCAAGCTTCTTAGGGTCAAGACACACCAGAATGGCAGCGCAGCGGCCGGCAGTTTTGATGGCAAACCATTTTCAACTTAATCTTTAAACGTCAAGACAGGCGGCTTTACGAGCCGATGACCGCCGAAGCGATACTATGCTTTGAGGTTTCGAGATAAAGTTGAAAATGGTTTGGCAGCAAAACTGCCAGCCGCTGCGCTGTCATTCCGGTGTGTTTTGATCCTTGGGGTGTTCATGCATCACATGCATGATATGGGAAACTGCCTTTGATCAGTAATAATCATCACAACAAGGTAAATTTTACGAAAGCACTGATGCCGAAAATGAGTTCGAAATAAAATCCAAGATGGCGGCTATAATAGTTTACGAAATATACTTTATGGGGGTCGTTTCCATGGTTTTCGGGGGCGCTGATGCTGAAAATGAGGTCGAATTCAAAATCCAAGATGGCTGCTATACATTTTATGAAATGAGCATGATGGGTGTCGTTTCCATGGTTTTTGGGGGCGCTGATACCGAAAATGAAGTCGAATTCAAAATGCAAGATGGCGACTATACATTTTATGAAATGAGCGTCAAGGGTGTCGTTTGGTTAACTGTAACCAAAAAGAAAACTTGTAAGTACTGTCTGAAAACCAAACATAATTACTGGATAGTTAAATACCTATCCATGGTCAACTAACCATATGGACTCCTCATAGAAATACATTTGCTGGTTAGGTTAGGTTTCACCATTTCTTAGCGGATTTGGATGAAAGGAAGTAGGTGCTAAAAAGATAACCGCCTTCAAAATCTAAAAAGTGATAGGTAATATACCTTTAGCACAGAACGCATGTCTTTAGTTTCGAAAGTCTGTGCAATACAAAACAACAAACAGAACTAAAGCCGTCGACTTCCAAGACTGAAGTCATACTTACCTATGTTTTCTGAAGTTATTTATCACTTTTTAGTTTTTTTAAAGCAGTTGTATTATTTTGCAAAAAAGTTTATTTGTCGTAAGAATTTGTGATTACCTAGTGGAATAATCAATAATTAACTCGTATAATGCTGGCACTTCACATGGCGTATTTGTGCAAATATTCAGCATATTTGGATAATACAAAATCGACTTTATTTCAATAAGCCTAGGGCACATTTTGTATTATCCAAATAAGGCGAATATTTGCAAAAATATGCCATGTGAAGTGCCAGCATAACAAAAGTCCAACTATAGCAAGATTTTAGGGTTTTTTTTTTTACCTTAATTTCGTAGTTTCGTACTCAAAATAGCAACATTTAATCTGAATATTTATTGATCATTTAATTAGTAAATTCCTATTTATTTTGAAATATACAAGTATCTACTTCCGTATTGTTTCATTATTACCTACAGTGAAACTATCCATTTCTAAATAAATGAACTAAATATTATCCAAACGTAGGCAGCAACGTACGTAAGGTCGGGCGTGCGTGTCTATTGTTCGCATATTATTCTGTGATCGGAGTAAGCGGGACAGGGATGCGTACTACTGCGTACGTAGCAAGCGCTGGTGTGTGTGTAAACCGAGCTAGAACTCCAAGGCCATTGACGAGTCTAATCGCCTTAAGAAGCAGTGGTGAAGACTACTGGAGCAGTAAATAAAACAACTCTATGAACATTATTTAAAGTTATTATATTTAGTTTAAATGTTGTAAGTAAAGAAAAACAGCTTTTCTTATACACGCAACTACTAACCTAATCACATAAGGACACGAATATACTTACTTCCTTAGGAGTATGTATCAGAATTTATTTATTTATTTAGGTTAGCCTACAATTGTTTACACGTTACATATATCACTTCAAAGCACACAATATACATTTAAAAGCGTAACAATTACTTACAGGCTAACACCACATGCACAATTTTATTTAGATTATTATACATGGTTTATTGCAATTCATTGTGAATAATGAATTATAAAATAAAAATACTGTAATACAACGAATAAATATTGAAATTTAACAAACAAATCAAGAATACCTATCGAATTAAATTAAAAATAGTTGATTGGGTATTCAATAAAATATAACTAAATTAAATTAAACTAAGATTAAATATTTGGTTAACATTAGATAATAATTAAAAATTAAATAACATTAAATATGTGTACCTATACGAGTAGTTTGACAAATTGGCAATTCATCTATTAGCTTTGCGAATAGTATTTAATAATTTTATTAGTTTACAAAACGTTTCTATGCTATCGTGGTGAACGTCAATAAGGACACTGCAGCTATTTACACATTCGTGGTATTGGCGAGTTAGCACATAGGACAGTTCTACGTAAGAGTGGGTACAGCGCAGTGATCGGATTTCGAGGATGGCGGGTTGGGGCACGAAACTTATGGAGAACAACACTAAGTGGGGACAGTTCATTTGCTTTCTGAGGAGTTTGTATAGAAACAGGGCATCCATGACTTCTCTTCGAGTCGATAACGAGAGCATCTTGAAAGATTGCAGACGAGAGACATAGGAGGGCAGCCGCTTGCTTTCCCCTTTGGAAATAGCAAGGTGCCATAAAAATCGTATCTGGACCTATTCTAACAGAAGTTTATGCGTGGCGTAATGTGGTCTCCATACGACACTACAATACTCCAGTATGCTACGGACAAGGCTGTAATACAGCAATACTTTAGTGCCGACCTGTTTAAAACCCTTAGTATTTCGTAGTATACAAATCCTAACATTTTGGAAGCTTTTTGATAGTGTTTTTGATATCCTAACTAATATTATAAATGCGAAAGTAACTCTGTCTGTCTGTCTGTCTGTCTTTTCTTCACGCCTAAACTACTGAACCGATTTGTGTGAAATTTGGTACAGGGTAAGTGTGAACCCCAATCAAGGACATAGGCTACTTTTTATTCGACTTCGACTTCGTCTGCGTCCGCGATAACCGACATATACGCGGATGAAGTCGCGGGCAAAAGCTAGTGGGGAATAAAAGTAACTTTCTTGTCAAACAGCACTCCTAGATCTTTTATAGTGTCTACTTCCTACTTATACACATTTATTGTTATTTATATGTTCTGTTGAACAATGCAATCTCAAAAAATAAGTACAAAATGTGGTCATTCGAAGTAAAAAGAAGTATATTAAATCAAACCTACTCTATAAAACAATATTATAACAAAAAATAATTAAAACTTACTTAATATAAAAAAAGCCTTATTTAAATGGGATACCTATTTGTTCCAAATAAATTTGTGTGAACAGAGCTCGTGGCTAAGTTAAAGCCTTACAGATCGATCGGTCATAGGTTAAGCTACGCTAGCCGCGGTCGGTCTGTGGATGGGTGACCATCCCTTTCATACCGAGTTCTCTCCGTGCCTCGGAAAGCACGTGAAGCCGTTGGTCCCGGCTGTTATCTATAGATCTGTAGCAGTCGTTACGGGTAGTCAGACGCTAGAAAGTCTGACCACCAGTCTTTCTAACGGCCTGGCCACAGATAACAGCGACGCGAATTGCGGCGCGTCTGGAGGCGCGGCGAGCGAAGCGATTTGCGATGGTATGCCACAGCTCGACTAGTTGCGACCGCGGCGGCGTCAGCAGTGGACGTATTTGGGAGAACGGTTCAACTATTAATTAAAAGGCACTACCAAAAGTGGCACGGTATTGTCTTGAATCAAGTGCGTTATTGGCTCAAGATATTATTCAGTCTAGAATAGGTTAACCAGAAAAGAAAAGAACTTAACGAATTTCGCAATCTTTATTAATGAATTTAAGAACTATTCCGATGAATTGTTTTTTTTATTTCGTCCCATATTTATTTAAAACATGCCTTTATTTATATATTGCTGGTCTACTCAGTATTTCACAAATAAATTGATCCGTATACATTATTTATATAAGCTCAACGCGCGATAAAAACAAAGTTATTTGTTTCGGTCGCGCGAATCCAAATGCGTCCACCGATGCCGCCGCGCGCGCCGCTCTGAGCTGTGGCCACCTCGATACTCGCTAGTACAGTACGGTCAACGTAACTTGGCGCGTCTGAAGTTAGCCGATTAGCTGCGCAGTAGACAATTTCGTTCCTAAAAGTTCCATTGCGCAGCCAAACAGCTAACTTCAGACGCGCCAAGTTACGTTGACCGTATTGTACATTTGTTTCACTCGCCCGGCGCGCAGCCCGTCGCCGCCGCGATTCGCGCGACTCTCACCGCCCCGCTAGTCGCGCCGCAATTCGCGTCGCCGGTAGATGTGGCATACTTCATATGTTGTCTACCATTTGTTTTCGGCGCTCACCGCTTGACGCCTCGCAAGTCGCGCCGCAATTCGCGTCGCTGTTGGCTGTGGCCAGGGGGTAAGGGGTATCGTGTTACCCAGTAACTGGGTTGTGGAGGGCCGATAGGCAGTCGCTCCATGTAAAACACTGGCATTCAGCTGCATCCGGTTAGACTGGAAACCAACCCCAATATAGTTGGGAAAAGGCTAGGCAGATGATGATGACATTTGTGTGCACAGTGAACAGTGTGCACAGGGCAACAAGTGTGCGTCCACTCGAGTATGTCGAAGGAGGACATCATGGCCGCCATGTCTCAACCGTTGAAGGTGCTCGCCTTGTGGCCGCCTCACTAAATACTGCTTACATACGTGCCCAAACAAACGCTCCTGCAACGATTGAGTCATGTCAGCCTGTTTAACGTCTCACGTCTCCAACATTCCCAAGTATTTTATTATTTATTTCCTAAAATCGGATAACAATAAACCGTAGTCTTAGTAACTTACCTTAAATCTAGTGTTAGTACATAAAATTAAAAAACATTGAATTAGAGAAGCATTTTGCACAAAAGATGGTCAAGTTTCTTACTCGGTCTTCTTCTCCACAAAATGCCTCAGCAAAGGGGAAAACACACTGTTATTAGAATGCTGTTGCTACTGGCCCGGGTTCTAGCTGCCAGAGACGCTAATTTCTTCCGCAGGATTGTATGGAAGCCGTCCGTACGATTCTGTACAAACATCTCTGACGCAATACAGAACCGGGGCAGTCTCAAGAGCAATCTAAAAATATTGTTATACTTATACTGGACGCGCAGGATATTTAGCGACCTATAGGTGTAGCTGATCCATAGACCCCACGCGTACAGACCCTGACAGTACGCCTTGAAAAGCGTTATTTTTACCTGGTCTTCACAGCGGGAGAATCTACGAGTCAACATATTACCGCGGATCGACAATGTCGTTGTATTTGTTCCGTTTGGGTTGACGCACTGTATGAAACCTGATAGAGGGTTCTCCCGCATTCCTTACTGCACTTTTGGCCATATCCATCCAGTTGCTGTCATTGAACATTTCAGCCATCTTCAGTCACTTGTTCTCTTGGATCTATTTCTTCATAGTGATGTTGTTCAAGTTCCGCGATCTCTTCCTCACACTCTCTTCTGAAGAGCATGTTTACATAGAACGGGTCACTAGGCTAAAAAAAATACAAATCAGAAGTCTTATCTTAATGAGAGTATAATACTATGGAAACCCTCATCAGTTGGAACCTCCTGAAAATATTTTTTACCAAAAATTTTGTCATTAAGAGCGTGTATTCCATTCGTGACGAAAACTTCATGTTTTCGCGTTTTGCCCAGAGCAATATCGTAATGATGTGAGCAGATTATTTAAAGACAATTACAGTTTTAGAAAAAATAAGAAACTACAGAGTAAAACTAACATTTTTAATTATGGTTTTTTAAAGCGAAGACAACCAACGTTTTACGAAAATAGACGTCATAGTTAACTATCCGGACGAATACAACCATTACAGTATGCCAAAATATTGTATTTTATGCGTTTTTCCAACAGGATATACATCCTCAAAGTACATTACAGAGCCAAAATTACAAAAATATTACTATTAGATATTAAAAAACAGTATTAAAAAAGTACAAAATTTGTTCACTTCAACAATTAGTTTTCAGCGGTATTTGAATAAAAACATAACTGATATTATATTTATTTTATGAAAACAAAGGTTATGCACAATATACACAATTTTTTTCAGTTCCTTATACGAACTTATTTATTTTAGATAATTATTTTAAAAAGCATTGTAAAACCTCGCGCGCTGTCGTTTGTCGATCAATTTCAATAACTCGTGCTTATTTCGTGCGTATTTTTTTCTGATGCACACAAACATACCATTGTATTGTACAAGTGTGTGCCAATGCTGCTACGCCGTTCTAGCAATCGAATCGTTTAGATTTTGAGTTGCGCTAAATCGAATACGCGCCCTTAACTATGTCGTACATTCCGGACTCACTGTTTCACTAGTAACACTACTGGTGGGCGTGTTGGGGTGAGGTGTGTTCTACTAATGATGGTACCGCGTCCACCTCGAATAGACATCTCTTTCGTCTCTTAACATTATGTAAATCTGGTGTATACTTACTGGGTTTACTGGTAACTGCGGTGTGGCTGATAGATGGCGTTTGTATTGCCAATATTTCCAAATGGCAATAATAAGTAGCACAACTATCACCATTCCGATAATTGAACAAACTATGATGACAGCGATGATTGTACTTCCAAAAGGCTTTACATCTGTAACTATATAGTTATTCTGTATTCAATACATCATAATCATATCGTCGAATAGAGTAACAAACAATTCTGTCAGCAAGGAGGACTGACTGATTGAATTGTTATACTCACTAGTGTTATTTTGAGTCGCTGTTGTTTCCGTGGTTCCATAACGAGAAGTTGTTTGTCTTTGTTCAGTTTCAATACCAATAGACGGTCCTGCAATAGGTACAACTTTATACTTTGAACTAAGTAGCCTGTCGTATTACTAGAAACTTTGCAATTCTAAGATGTCATCTGTCTACTGTACCTAACTTATTAAAATTTCACACTTAGATTATTGATAGATCTCCATTGAGCAGACCGATCAATAATCTAAGATTTCAAACATATGTTTGCTGATTAAACCGTTAATTTATAGGTTTTGACTTATATCACAATTTAGTCAGCAAATATTTTAAATATAATGGATCGATTTCTACGTCCTGTTAAACTGGATAACTGGGCACACACTCACCGAAATATATGATCAAACCAAGAAATCTAATTTATGCTGCCTTTTTGTTGCAAAAATGTTGAAAAAAAAAACATTTTAACACTGAAATTGTGAACTTAAAGTATGCCTCGGTGTTTAGTATCACATAGTTTATTATGCCAGATCAATAAGAGACCAGCTCGAGCAATAGAGTAACAAACAAGTCCGTCAGCAGGGAGGACTGACAAGATATTTGTGTAATTGTTATACTCACTAGTGTTATTTTGAGTCGCTGTTGTTTCCGTGGTTCCATGACGAGGAGTCGTTTGTCCTTGTTCAGTTTCAGTACCAACAGAGTGACCTGCAATAGGTATAATTTTATACTACTTGTCGTATTACTAGAAACTCTTTAGTATCTAAGGATTTCATAAAATGCACTTATAAGATGTCATCCGTCTACTGTAACTAATTACTAACTATTGGGTACATTTCGATGATGGCGATTAAATAGAGTAACAAAAAAGTCCATCATCAGGAAGGACTGGCAAGATATTTGTGTAATTGTTATACTCACTAGTGTTATTTTGAGTCGCTGTTGTTTCCGTGGTTCCATGATGAGGAGTCGTTTGTCCTTGTTCAGTTTCAGTACCAACAGAGTGACCTGCAATAGGTATAATTTTATACTACTTGTCGTATTACTAGAAACTCTTTAGTATCTAAGGATTTCATAAAATGCACTTATAAGATGTCATCCGTCTACTGTAACTAATTACCAACTATTGGGTACATTTCGATGACGGCGGCAAGATATTTGTGTAATTGTTATACTCACTAGTGTTATTTTGAGTCGCTGTTGTTTCCGTGGTTCCATGACGAGGAGTCGTTTGTCCTTTTTCAGTTTCAGTACCACCAGAGTGACCTGCAATAGGTATAATTTTATACTACTTGTCGTATTACTAGAAACTCTTTAGTATCTAAGGATTTCATAAAATGCACTTATAAGATGTCATCCGTCTACTGTAACTAATTACCAACTATTGGGTACATTTCGATGATGGCGATTAAATAGAGTAACAAAAAACTCCGTCAGCAGGAAGGATTGAGTAGATATTTGTGTAATTGTTATACTCACTAGTGTTATTTTGAGTCGCTGTTGTTTCCGTGGTTCCATGACGAGGAGGCGTTTGATCTTTTTCAGTTTTAGAGCCAATAGACTGACCTGGAATAGGTACAACTTTATACTTCCAACTAAGTACTCGTAGCTGTAATACTTTTTTGTAGCTTCAATCTGTTTGTGGTTCGTGTATTTCATGAAATTCATTTCAACGCGGACAGAGTCGCGGGCGCATACCTACATAATAATAATATGTGACGACATTTCACACATGGCCATCTGACCCCAAACTAGGGAGACCCTGTACTATGGGTGTCAGACAGCTGATATACATACACAAATACATGTTTTCTTTTGTAAATACATACATATATAGATAAACAACATCCAGACACAAGGCAACACGCTGCGCAGCAGTCGATCGCTCAGCCACTGCGCCAACCGTGTCGTCATGTTTTGAAATAACTTTATTATTTTCACATTTCGTTTTATACGTAGGAATAAATATAAAATCTATACTAATATTATAAAGCTGAACAGTTTGTTTGTTTGTTTGTTTGGTTGAATGCGCTAATCTCAGGATCTACTGGTTCGAATTGAAAAATTATTTTTGTGTTGGATAGTCCATTTATCGAGCAAGGCTATAGGCCCATGCGAATCCGGGTCGGGTTACTAGTATATACATATATGTTGCATCCGGTCAATAGTACAGACTTGAAACGAATCGCAAGTGTGCCATTAGCGACAACACGTGATTTACCACCACCATTTTGGCGCGCTTCTACAGAGTCGTGATGTTTACAGCCCACAGCGAGCAGGACATTCAGAGTTCAGTTTCTGATCGCATCGGAGCTAAGACATCCCGGGAACTGTACTCGATTCGTTGTGTTTAAGTGTTACTATGTCAATTATAAATTGGAGTCAGTGTTTATTTAAATTGAGTTGAGAAATAGTGGTTTTAATAAACGCAGTGTATTGTACCCTATACCCAGTGTGTTTGCATTGCACGAAACCCTTATTCTGCCCACATGATGACTGAATTTAACGGACTAAATCCTGACGATCCGACATCAGAACTGGGATCAAATCGTGACGACTAAATCCTGACGATCCGACATATATATATAAATATCGAATTTTGATGAAATATCTACCATGAAGTATCTAGAAGATTAATAGTCGATGTCTACACACTGACGCATAACAACTACTATTATACGTTGCCGTCGCCGCGCTATAGTATTGCACCTACAATAGCACGGTTGTGTGAAGATATCTCTGTGGTTACTCTATACTCTCTGGATAGACCAGAGAGTATAGCGAGCTAACTCTATCAGAACAAAATACCTGCAATTTCAGTTTAAGAAACCGGTGCTTGTTGAATCTCTGAAAAATTGCGCAGAAGCACAGATAATCTAATGTACAGAAAACATCGAAATACTTACCATCACACTTGATATTTAAAAGATCCACTTCAATCACACACTTATTTTCATACAAACACATTCCGTTATCTATAAGAAATATTCAAAAAAATTAATTGATCCACTGCTGAACGTGGTCTTAATATTACAATAACGTCTTTACTGTAATGAATGGCCGGTTTCATCTATATATAAAGTTTTCTTTCACCTACATGTTGAATTGTCTTTCCCTTTGATTATTACTTTTCTGGTACAAAGTCCTGTTGCTGTATATAATTCGATTTCAATAGATATATTGCTCTGCCATAAATGTTGAAAGATACTATATAATAATTCTTTTCTGTATCATAAGTTTCAATTTTACTCACTTTTCTCTTCAAGACATTATCTGAAAAGTTACAAAGAATCAAAATAACACTTTTGTACGGTCACCAAAAGAGATAAGTATCCATGTCGCCGGGAACAGTTGAAGTTTACTTAGAAACCGATGGGTGATTATGAATAAAATAAAGTACAATTAATAGAGAATAAACAGTTTAATGATTTAATTAAATTTCATTTGAAAGTCTCCATTAGTTTCTAAGTAAAATTCAACTATTCCCGGCGACATGGATACTTATCTCTTTTGCTGGCTGTTTTTTGTTTGCAAAAGATGAAACAACCGTACCTACTAGGTACGGTTAGCAAGTACAGTCTATTACCACTTCGTTTTTTTTAAACCATAATTATTGAGTACAACAATATTAAAAAACGGAAAGGATAGAAAATCATGATAAAATAAACTTGTGGCTATGACCTAAAATATTGAAAAAGTGTTACATCTTATCATTATTATTTTATGTGTATTTAGATGATATTAGGAAAATTTTAAAATTTGAAATTAGGAAAAGGGGAGAAAAAATATTACACCCGTCACAGACGTAGCTATAATATATATTAATATACGTCAGACGTAGCTATAATCAAGGCATTTTACGATCAGCTATAATAATATATTTTTACTACGTCACCAAAATATGTGGACAGATATAGCAAGGCATATTAATATATATTTCAAAAATGTGAAACAAACAATGATCGCAGACGTAACAAGGGCGAAAATTTATTATTATATTATTGCTACCGTGTGTGGTGTGGTGGCTAGCTATAATATATATTATAGCTAAATATGTGACGGCTCCACAAACTCACCTGAAGGTGTTTTTATGTAAACACCAGCGTTCATATTCGGTTCTTTGTTCCTTAAATATATGTTCATTTGTAATAAATCGTACCGGTTAAAACCAAAAGTGAATATTGCCGTCGGTTCAGGTTTGGCCCAATGTTTATTTTTAACTAAAAGCAAAACAATATTAATATGTGACATTTATCATCAGTGACTGCCTCGTTGGTCTCGTGGTCGCAAGCGCGACTGCTGAGCGTGGGGTCCTGGGTTCGACTCCCAGTTCGGGCAAAGTGTTATTCTTATCTTAGTAACCGCCCGGAGTTTGGAAGTTGGCGGTGTAACACTCCCGTGCCTCGGAAAGCACGTAAAGCCGTTGGTCCTGCGCTGAGTGCATCTGTGTTTGCGCACACACTTGTGAACTATAATATCTTCTGCGTACTTGGCTTATCTCCATTGAGATTGGCCGCCGTGAACGAAATTCGGTCGGAAGATTACATTACATCATCAGTGCTTTTGACCGCCATGTCATAAACGCAAAGCGTGCCCTCGGCGCCATGTTAAGTTACATTCTCTATGGAATTACGTATAGAAGTCTGTCATGTAGTCGTGACCGTGGCGTGCTGAGCTCATTATAGTTTGTCATCTATTCATGACTGTGGCGGTCAACAGGTTAAACATTTATTATGGCTATGTTTTGATGTTCACTACATATTACTGCAATAAAATAGGTACTTATTGCCTGTTTTAGAGCATCTTTACTTAACTGTGTGTCACATTTAAGATACAAGATATTTATTTTGCTAAAACATGAGTATACATAGATGCAAGATGTTACATAAAAAAAAATAACTTGAGTCGCAGTCATATTTTGCCTTAATGGCGAACAAAATATAAATGGTTAAAAAAAAAAACAAAATGTCAAACAATATTTCAAATAGGTATGTCATACCAAAAGTTTGTTACTTGAATCATAATTAAAGATAAAAATATAGTTGTCCAAATGTTTCAAATTTAATTTAGAATAATAATAATAATAATTTATAATTAATAATAAAATTTCAAAGATAAAATATAGTAATCAGGGTTATGTTAGTTTATCAGTCAAAATGTATGTTTTTTCCATTTGGCAATACTGGAATACCTGCCTATCTGTTTAGAAATAGATTTATTTTACAGTTTATTAATTTAATTTGTCTTAGAACCGTTTACTTTTTATAAAGTAAAAAATTAAGTCTCCAGTGTTTGATAGTCCCAACCCTGAGGTTTGTCTTATTTTGAGTTTATCTAGTTCCACTATCACTCAAAATCTCTGTATAAACAATATCACAGTCACTTAATATTGTAACTCACACATTACATGTTATTACATCATGATTTTGTAATTGTTGACGCCATTATCTGGTTACATAACTCATTGGTCGGGCATTCGTTATGTCAAATCATTACGCAACGCAAGCGCTCTAAAATATTAGTATTAAATCTTTGGCTCAGGACGCGGCCAAATGTTGCCACTTTTTAATTTAATTAATAGTTAATTATTGTCTATTGTCTTTTTATTCTTTTTTTTTTGTTTGTTTTTGTTGTTTTACATAATTATTATATAAATACTATTTAAATATTATTTGTGGGCGCCGTGCCGAATACAGCGTCTTTTTGTGTCCACAGACTGTGTAAATGAGTACTGATCTGTGCCTCGGAACAATAAATAAATTACGTGATAATTATTTTTCCGAGACAGCGACACGTAGGTAGGCTTACGCTGAAAACCAGCGCCTTGACTTCGCGCCTTTGTGCGCGGACCACGGCATTTATGCTGAGCGTCATCCGTTTCGCGTGGCAGTGACGCATATTTTCTGTCTCGTACGTTATTATAGTTTTTTATTTTATTTTAAGTACTTAGTAAAAGTATTTGTTTTATACAATATAATTATGTATCCACTTGTTGTACTAGTTTTAGGTTTTGTTCACAGAGTAATATAATATACAGCATTTATTTTGTAATGTGCGTCACTATCTTGTGAATAAATGGTTTTTCTTTCTTTCTTCTTTCTTTCATAGTTTTATCATCAATATCATCATAGTACCGTCTTAATATTGACAAAAGCCACAACAGTTGTAGTTGAACCGCTGTAGTGACACCTTAGTATCAGACCATGCGAGATAGAACACAGTTCATTAATAAAAAACAATTTGGTTATAATCAGTTGTTATCAGCTGTGCCTCACAGTATCTTACTTTACGAAAAGAAAAGAAAGAAAAATTGTTTATTTGTAACCTCGTACAGGTAAACACAACATAAAAATAATAGTTTAAAAAAACTAAAAACACGCTTTTTATAGAAAACCAAACTAAAAAATAGAAAATAAATTTTAATAAATTATTTTATTTAAAAAAAAGCGTGGGGTGCTTTTTAAGATATTATCAAAATGATAATCACTCTACTCATATCTGTCAATAAAATATTTATAACTATTGACACCATGCACCCCACGCTTTTTTTAAACAAAATAATTTATTAAAATTTATTTTCTATTTTTTAGTTTGGTTTTCTATAAAAAGCTTGTTTTTGTTTTTTCAAACTATTATTTATTTTTTACTTTTTAGTTTGGATATATCTATATCTACAAATATTATGTACATTTATTCTACCAGGGGCGCTTGTGCAGTACCTTCCTAGTATGTAATAGCTGTTTTTTCGGCAACTAATTTTGAACGACGTGCACGACGTATGTTTTTTTGTTTTTTCTTTTTTTTATAATTTTATTAAATTAGTGTATTGTCATCGGTCCTCGATAAATCTACAAAGTTTGAACGAAATCTGGCCGTTTAAAGTGGGTCAAAATCGCGCCCAAAGAAGCCGGTTACAAACAAACATACAAACATACAGGTGAAGCTAATAAAAAGCTGGTAAAAAGGGTACGACGGTAATGAACAAAAATACTTACAAAAGTAATTCTCAAAACTATAAACATACAAATTCATGTCGTATGCCAGAGCAACAGATAATATTAAAACGTAACAAAAAGTTATTTTTTCCATCTTAAGACCAAAAAATACCCTTTTTTTATTATAAAATACACTAAACAGTTTATTGCACTAAATTAACTAAACTTTACTAATTAGCAACACGTTCACCTGCGGGTACAAAACAAAGGCAATTAACAAAATAGATTTCCCCCCAACGTTAGTGACACCACAGATAACACTAATTGGCTAAGACATTGTTTATCCTTATTTGTGTTCATGAATCACTTTTGTACGTAATAACAATTGTCCTTTAAAGGATATATTATTCCAGGTTTCCTCATCGAAGCCAGTGACGTCCAAGATTAACTTTGTAGACATTTCACAAGAAACTTTGGAATATCTACAAAATCCTGGTTACAATATTCTTATTGCTTCTTTTATGTGGCATCTGTGTAGGTGAAAAGTTGCATAAAACAAAAAAAACTTTGTTTGTTTGATTGTAATGAATAGGCTCAAAAACTACTGGACCGATTTTAAAAATTCTTTCACCATTCGAAAGCTACATTATCCACGAGTAACATAGGCTATATTTTATTTTGGAGAAAAATAGGGTTCCGTAAGATATTTGGGTTTTTCGGCCACAAGGTGTAAAAAATCAACCAGAAAAGTTACTTATTTTGCGTACGCTGCCTAAACTATAAAAGATAGAACCATACAATGTTCTAATTAATTGTTGATCTTATAAATATCTACAAAAAAGTCCGCGACACACTGTATCTATCTATGTCGAGTGAGGCACAACAACCATTGTTTTATTTAAAATTCTTGAATTTTTTTTGGACTACATTTAAACGCGTTTATTTTAGTCATGCTAATAATCCTTATCAAAATAAATTATTTCATCACTAAGTACAGTTTATGTAGATAGTATTTGGTCTTTTGAATGATTAAAATTGAACGTTTGGTTTTGAAGTTATGGCGAAATTAAAATATTACGATTTCTGCTGCACGGCGTGTTGCGAAGTGGGCGTCACCAAGGCGGGGGCGCATGCGGGAGGGGAGTTTAGATCTATGAGCAAGGTACCCGCGCGGCTCAGTCGTAATGAATAAACTCAAAAAATACTGGTCTGATTTCATAAATTCTTTCACCAATCGAAAGCTACATTATCGCTGAGTAACATAGGCTATTTATTGTAACGCGGACGAAGTCGCGGGGAAATTGCTAGTAAATTATATAAGCGTCCATTAGCTACGGCGTAGCCAGGGCGAGCTACGCCGTAGCCAGCGCGAGCTACGCCGTAGCCAGTTCGAGCTACGCCGTAGATCGCGGTGATGATCTTTTGTAAACTGCGCGTTTATTATTAATTAATTGATAATTACGTGTGTAAAGATATTAAATAATGAAGTAAGAGATGGTATGAGAGAGTGGTCGGTGACCGAGTTCCGACACTTTTTATCATCGGTAGACGCAATAGTTGCCAGGACAGCTGAACAAAGGCTCATTTACTATTATTTTATATGTCAGATCGTCAGGATTTAGTCCGTTAGATTCAGTCATCATGTGAGCAGAACATGGGTTTCGTGCAATGAAAACACACTGGGTATAGGGTACAATACACAGCATTTATTAAAACCACAATTTAGCACAAACTTGATTTTAAATAAACTCGGCCATATATGAAATAAAATAGACATCGTACTTAACACTTTAACACAACGAATCGAAAGTACAGTTTCGGGACGTATTAGCTCCGATGCGATCAGACACTGGATTCTGAATGTCTTCCTCGCTGTCGGCTGAAAACATCACGACTCTGTAGAAGCGCGCCAAAATGGTGGTGGTTGATCACGTGTTCTCGATAATGGCGCGCTTGCGATTCGTCTTTCCATGTTCGAACTATTGACCGGATACGACATATACAAGTTTTAAGGAAATATTGTAATTAATTTTATCACACTAGCCGCTATTGTACTTAAAATACTAATTAATGTTTTGCATGTTGTTTTTTTATCCTGTTATATTATTTTCCTGCTAATTAAATGCATTTGACGACATGGTTGGCGCAGTGGCTGAGCGATCGACTGCTGCGCAGCGTATTGCGGGTTCAATTCCCGTCCAGGGTAAATATTTGTATGATGAGTACTTGTGTTTACCTTGTGTCTGGATGTTGTTTATATATATGTATGTATTTAAAATGTATTTGTGTATGTATGTCAGCTGTCTGACACCCAAGTAAAGGGTCTCCCTAGTTTGGGGTCAGATGGCCATGTGTGAAATGTCGTCACATATTATTATCATTATTATGTAGGTATGCGCCCGCGTCCCTGCCCGCGTTGAATTTAAAAAACAACATCAAATTCTCAGAACTATAAGTGTCGGTAGAGGGATCGTTGTATTATTATTTTAACACTACTTAAGATCTTCGTAAAATCTATACTTATAATAATATTATAAAGCTAAAGAGTTTGTTTGTTTGGTTGAACGCGCAAATCTCAGGATCTACTGGTCCGAATTGAAAAAATCTTTTTGTGTTGGATAGTCCATTTATCGAGGATGGCTATAGGCCCATGCGAAGCAGGGTCGGGTCGCTAGTGTAGTAATATAAACATTTTCCTGTTAGATTGATGCAATGAGTTCAGAGTTCGAACAGGAAAAAAACAAGAACAAATACAGAGCTATTTCAGTAATATATTTAACTAATTATTGCCTACGACTTCATCTGCGTAGTTTTTAGAATTAAGCTAAGTTCTAAATAATCCCAGGAGAGCACAAAAGTTAAGTCAGATGAATCCTACTTAATATTTTAAATGCGAAAGTTGATGGATGGGGATGGATAAATGGATGTTTTGTTACTCTTTCACACAAAAACATTTATTATATTGTCTTTGGATTATGAAACAAAAGACAGATAGACCGCGCGGAACACTGAGATCGAAACGACCAAAGCAAACACAAATTCAAGAGACGACACGGTTGGCGCAGTGGCTGAGCGATCGACTGCTGCGCAGCGTGTTGCAGGTTCGATTCCTGCCCAGGGTAAACATTTGTGTGATGAGCACTTGTGTTTGGCTTGTGTCTGGGTGTTGTTTATCTATATATGTATGTATTTACAAAAATAATGTATTTGTGTATGTATATCAGCTGTCTGACACCCATAGTACAGGGTCTCCCTAGTTTGGGGTCAGATGGCCGTGTGTGAAAATGTCCCCACATATTATTATTATTACAACGCGCTTCGTGCTGTACTGACACGAGTCAGTAAATAAACAAATACAAATTCAAAAACGAATCATCATCATCATCATCATTTCATCATTCATCATTTCAGCCGAAAGACGTCCACTGCTGGACATAGGCCTCCCCCAAGTGTCGCCACATTGACCGGTCCCGTGCGACTTGCATCCAGCGAATCCCCGCAATCTTTACCAGGTCATCGGTCCACCTAGTGGGAGGCCTTTCAACGCAACGTCTTCCGGTCCGCGGTCGCCACTCTAGAACTTTTCGGCCCCGTATGGTGTCCGTATGGCCCCGTATGACAAAAACGAATACAATCACAATATCGAAGGCATTTGCTTTTGCATTTGTATCTGCTTTGGCGGCTTCACTCTCAGTGTTCCGCGCGGTCTATCTGCCTTTTGTTTCATAATCTGAAGTATTGTCGTATAAAATGAAGACTTATTACAACTGACACAACTGACGAAAGTTGTTATTATTTTACATACTTTTCCGCATAATTGTGACACGCTCGGGATAATTGCTTGGGGACTCCACCCAGTTCTAACAATAGGTACTGTAAAAAAAAGGTTGCATGCATAAAGCCCGTCACAGACGTAGCTATAATATATATTAATATACGTCAGACGTAGCTATAATATATATTAATATACGTCAGACGTAAGGCAAATTACGATCAGCTATAATATATATTTTTACTACGTCACCAAAAATATGTGGACAGATATAGCAAGGCATATTAATATAAATTCCAAAAATGTGAAACAAACAACGATCGCAGACGTAATAAGGGCGAAAATATATTATTATATTATAGCTACCATGTGTGGTGTGGTGGCTAGCTATAATATATATTATAGTTACGTATGTGACGGGCTCAAGGCATGCTGGTCGAAACCATTGACACGTATTTCGTCTAAACACTCTGGGTTCGTGCTAGAAAGCATTTCGAATGTAGAAACGTTTGTCTTATGTTTATATCAATACGTGCACTTTCAATAATAAAGTTATCCTCTCGCATTGCCCTCTTTAATTTAGTACCTCCGATCTCTAATACACTAGAAGTAACACGTAGAGTAAGTATGGAGATTCTTGCCCATTCTTCTCCATACGAAACAACGAACAACTAATTTGGAATAGGCAACTAGATTCAAAGGACATGTTTCATACTGGGCCCAGTCTATGTACACCACTTCAAAAAAAAGAGAAAAATCCGTAGAATCCGGGAAAAATACTGTTAATTCATTTAAATGTATACGTTGTGGTAGTAAATTGGTAATTTAACAATATTTTTTATGGATTTTCAACATGGCGTCACTCAGATTTAGCTACTCTATAAACCATAGATCGACAATTGATTATAGAAAGAGAACTGTCAGCTGTCAGTGTCACAACAGTCTCACTTCAGTCACTTTCGTCTCGTTTTGTTTCTAGTTTCTAGAGTACTTTATAACAACCTCCCTTTCGTTTTTTTTAATTTTACACCGTTTCTTTTTCATCTGTTTACCTGGCTATCCACAAATCGACGCAGAAAATCAGAATTATAAATGTCAAACGTCATTAATCAATCAAAATGACAGCTTACCGCCATGACTGCTTTTTGTTGTGTGTTGCAATTTCAAGTGCAATTTCTTGTGTTTTACCTGCTCACAAAGCTATTTTAAATTAATTGGACAGTTGAGAACTATTTCAAATGTGTTTCCCTATTATTAAGTATGGTGTACAAGGACTGGGCCCAGGCTCCATACATTTTGAAACAACTCCTTTTCTTATAATATGAAGTTCAAAATTGTCTTTTAATGGTCTTATTGAAATAATGATTTGACGTAAGATATCAGCTCGGTATAAACGCTTACAATATCTAAAGGTCTTATTACATTGGAAGATTTAAGCTATGCTATAGTCTGATGTATTTTAAAGTAGGTATGTAATTAGTTCTTCTTATCTTTTAACTCCAAGACATTTTGCAATTTACGCTCTTGTTAGCATCTAACTCTGAGTTAGGCTGCGTTTCCACCAGACCCAGTAATTACCAATTGTAGCGCTTCATTGTCTTAACTTAAACTAATTTTAAGCTAGCGCTGTCATTGGTCATTATCACACACGTCCCTCGCAACGCATCTTCGCATATCTCTGGTGGAAACACAACCTTAAGGGGCTATTTAACGACTTTTACAGATTTTAAACTGACAATCACGTCAAAATGTGCAGTGTAAATGATTTGAAAAAAATATATGTTAAACTAGAATATTCTCTTAATCATATAGAAAGTGAATATTTTTGATTAAGTTCATATTAAATAGTTTAATTAAGTCGTGAAGTTGTGTCTGACGCGGACAAAACATTGACAATCACACAAAATCTACCAGATATAATTAAACAAAACTTACACTATCTTACAGACAATTAATTTAATTTTTTCGACTAAACTTTGAGAGTTTTGGACGCAGAACTGATGCAGAACGGACGCAGTCTGCGTCCAAAACTCTCAAAATTTAGTCAAAAAAATTAAATAAAAGTAGTATTCTTTCAAAATTAAAAAAAAGGCGTATACTAAAAGATAGATAATAAAATTGTCTGTAAGATAGTGTAAGTTTTGTTTAATTATATCTGGTAGATTTTGTGTGATTGTCAATGTTTTGTCCGCGTCAGACACAACTTCACGAGTTAATTAAACTATTTAATATGAACTTAATCAAAAATATTCACTTTCTATATGATTAAGAGAATGTTCTAGTTTAACATATATTTTTTTTAAATCATTTACACTGCACATTTTGACGTGATTGTCAGTTTGAAATCTGTTAAAGTCGTTTAATAACCCCTTAAGGGGTACCTTTACGCGCTTCAAATAAAAGCAGTCCACTGTCCAGTTATATTACCCATACTTATAATTTTATAAATTTTGATGCGAAACAAACTCTGTCTGTTACGCTTACACGCTAAAACACCTTAACCAATTTCGATAAAATTTCTTACGAAAGTAGATTGAACCTAGGAGAAGCAAATAGGCTACGTTTTAATCCACGATTTAGTCTGCATCCGCTATAACCGACATTCACGCGGACAAAGTCGCGGGCAAAAGCTAGTATTATAAATTTTAAGAGCGTGTATTCGATTCGTGACGAAAACTTCATGTTTTCGCGTTTTGCCCAGAGCAATATTGTAATGATGTGAGCAGATTATTTAAAGATAATTATAGTTTTAGAAAGATTAAAGTCTTGATTTAGGGAGCTACAGAGTAAAAGTATAATTTTAAATTATGGTTTTTTGAAGCGAAGACAATCCTTTCATATCGTTTTACGAAAATAGACGTCAGAGTTAACTTTCAGGACGAATACAACCATTACAATATGCCAAAATATTGTATTTTATGCGTTTTTCCAACAGGATATACAGTCTTAAAGTGCTACAGAGCCAAAATTTTATACTTATTCTAATGTAAATTGTTTGTTAATTGTAATTAGTTAATAAGTCTATTATTAGGTATATTGTTAGTTTTTGGAATCACTGACTCCCAAGTCACAGGCTATAAACCTAGTTTGGGAGCTAGAAGATATATTTGTTCTCACATTAAGTACCAAATAAAAATTATTATTATTAAATAAAAATATTATTCTTATTATTATTAAAAAAAATACGAAAATATTACTATTGTGTAATAATGTCGAAAAAGTAGAAAATCGGTTATCTTTGACAATTTATTTTCACCAGTAGTTGAATAAAAACATAACTGATATATTTATTTTAAGAAAGGAAATGTTATGCTTAATATACAGAATATTTTTCAGTCCGTTATACGAACTCTTTTATTTTAGACATTTATTTTAAAAAGCACTGCAAAACATCACGCGCTGTCGTTTGCCGATCAATTTCAATGATTCGTGCTTATTTCGTGCGTATTTTTGTTCTGATGCACACTAACAGACCATTGTATTGTACTAGTGTGTGTCAATGCTGCTACGCCGTTCTAGCAATCGTTTAGATTTGAGTGAGTTACGTTAAATCGAATATGCGCCCTTAATGCGAAAGTAACTCTGTCTATTACGCTTTCACGAATAAACTACTGAACCGATGTTGATAAAATTTTGTATGAAGATGGCTAGAACTCTGGGGAGAATTAGGCTCCTTTTTAATCCGCGACGTCGTCTGCATCCGCGTTAATCGACATTCGCGCGGACGAAGTCGCGGACCAAAGCAGGTGGTCTATAATTAATTAAGCTAATTTCAAAATGTAATTTTGAGATTTTAATTTCATCACGCAAGTGAACCATAAACTATTACTTAACTACTAGTTCATCATCATCATGTCAACGTTTAGACGCCCACTGCTGGGCATTGGTCTCCCCCAAGGGGGGCGGTTAGCCATAACCGCCTTGCTTAACCGATGCATGTTGGCGATCGCAGTAGGTGTTATGGTACTTAGAAGGATGCTGCTGCTCATCCTTTGGTCAATATCCCTCTGTTACCTTCACGATACCCACGGGTAGAAATGGGGTGGTACCATTCGCGGCCGGCACCAAACAGCTTCCGAACTACTAGTTGACAGCTCTCAATTCGACTGCGCCGTTATTATCGCCATCGCTTAGCATTCACTGTAGTGTCGCTTATATTAGGAGGAAATTATAGTAACTAATTATAAATAACCGGACAACGAACCAATTAGGTTATTATTATATATTTTGTACTTAACGACACACGTGTAATTAATAATCTTGACGTGCTAGTATTAATTAATAAATAAAAAAATTGTATCTATATAATTTTTAAAATTTCAATTGAATCATTTACTAGGCATTGTGTTTTATGTCGTAAAGTTAATGTTAGTTTGTTCCGTTTCATTATTAAATAATAGAAGGTAAAATTATGAACGTGAACGTGTATATTTATCATGACCTTGAGTATTGTAAGTACCGTCTTTTTATTATGCGGTGACAAAATAATCCATTACACTGGTCGGCAAACGGTCTGAAATCGCCAATACGCATTGAGCGCACGTGGTGTTCAATGCTCGTGCCTTCTCTGTATGAGAAGAGGCCTGTGCCCTGCAGTGGGACAATTATAGTTGACGACACGGTTGGCGCAGTGGCTGTGCAATCGACTGCTGCGCAGCGTGTTGCGGGTTCGATTCCCGCCCAGGGTAAACATTTGTGTGATGAGCACTTGTGTTTGCCTTGTGTCTGGGTGTTGTTTATCTATATATGTATGTATTTACAAAAAAAAATGTATTTGTGTATGTATATCAGCTGTCTGACACCCATAGTACAGGGTCTCCCTAGTTTGGGGTCAGATGGCCGTGTGTGAAAATGTCCCCACATATAATTATTATAGTCTGGTATTATTATTATACTGGTCGGCAAAAAAAAAAGTGAACAAAAACCTTGCTATGTGATTCCTATCGGCTTTCGTTTGCTGAGTCCAAATCTGTTCACAGATTTATCCCCTTACGTCTAGTTTTTGAGATACTTTAATTGAAATTAAACTCCATCTTCATCATCCTCTCTCACACACACACGCATCCCACCAGCACCAAACACAAAGAGAGGTTCATTACTCATTAGTATTGTATGTTTTTTATTTTTAGTTCTTGTGCTCATTTTGTTATTTTGTAGTTACTTGCCTTATTTGTATTAGGAAGGCTAGTCTGACCTAATTTTTCTGCGGGGAAATGGCGTCTAATGCTGAAATACAGGTTTTCAACCTAGTTCGGCAATAGATTCTGTCCTCTACTAATCTGTCTTAAAATATCTAGCCCATTTAACGATGTAAACTTTTTTGTGAAACAGTATTTGTGAATAAACTTTATTATTATTATCATCTTCCTGCCTTGTCCCATGTTACTGGTGGTCGGCGCAACATGTTTTCTTCTTCCATTCCATCCTGTCAACCGTCATGCTTTCACTGACTCCCTTTTCATTCATATCATTCTTCACACGATCCATCCAACTTTTCTTTGACCTTTCTCTCCCTTTCCATCCTTCCACATTAATTTTTATTACTCTTTTGGTCGCATGCGTTTCATCCGTTTTCTTCACATGATCATACCAAGACAAACGATTCCCTTTCAACTTTTCTGTCACTGACGCCATTTTTAAACCTCCTCTAATTCTAATTCTTTTCTCACCTTATCCATTCTGGTCACTCCACACATTCATCTTCACTCCAAGCAATGATTTTTCATCCATCTTCTTCACGGCCCAACATTCCGATCAATACAGTACGTCAGGTCTTATCACGGACTTCTAGATTTTCCTCTTTTACTGTGGGTCACAAGTTGTCCCATTAAAATAAAATGCCGATATTTGTATATTAAAAACTTTTTTCAACTTTTCTGTCACTGACGCCATTTTAAAACCTCCTCTAATTCTAATTCTTTTCTCACCTTATCCATTCTGGTCACTCCACACATTCATCTTCACTCCATGCAATGATTTTTCATCTATCTTCTTCACGGCCCAACATTCCGATCCATACAGTACGGCAGGTCTTATCACAGACTTCTAGATTTTCCTCTTTTACTGTGGGTCACAAGTTGTCCCATTAAAATAAAATGCCGATATTTGTATATTAAAAACATTTATATTTAGAAAAAAAAACGCACATAAATACTTTTACACTGCACATTTAAAAAAAAAATATAAATTCAAAAACATAAAAAATTAAAACTACTTTTTTAAGCTTTTACAGCAGCAATCTATCAAATACGAGTATATTTGATAGATTGCTGCTGTAACATTTATGTGCTGTTTCGCGATTGATTTCAAAGCAACAGTCAGCATCGCCTGGGTCCACTTGCCGTTATACCTCTTTTCTATGTGCGCAATGTCTTGGTGAAATCTTTAATCAGGCTCATCAGACATACTCGTAGTACCGAGATTTTCCATAAAAAAAAATTTAATGCTCATCCAAGAAGTGTATTTTTAATGACATATTGCATCCGAGTTGTTGATACGATGAAACGAGTTCTTGTACTAGATCTTCGTAATTTTTGGCAAGAAAATTGAGACATATACATATTTTCAAAAGCTAAATGCTCTTCTTTCTTTATCGAGAAGCTTCACAAATACTGTTACCTGTATCGAATTAAAACAATTCTAAAGAAAAAAAAAATATTGCATCTAAATTGGACATGCTGAATATTATGATTGCATATTTGAATTTACCATGTTCATATACATGTATTTTGCTTTTTGCCAAGTGAAAATGGTAATTTCTTCACACAAGTTTCTTCACGGCTTGCCAAGGAACGTGCACCTAGTTCTGCAGTAGACGAGATTATGATTGTGATGTGATGAATAAAGAATAATTATATGCTTACAGATGTAAAGCCTTTTGGACCTACAATTATCGCTGTCATCGAGATAGTTTCTTCAATTACTGAAATGGTGATGATTGCGCTACTTAGTAATGCTATTTGGAGATTTTGCTGCAAGAAACGCTATGAAACAGGCACACTTCAGTTACCAGCAAACCAAGTATGTTTATTCAACATTTAACATAACGTTAAGAGTCGAAAGAGATGTCTGTTCGAGGTGGACGCGGTACCATCATTAGTAGAACATACCACACATATACATACACGTATACATACTTTTATCTATATAGTATGTATGTATTTACAAAAAAAAAATGTATTTGTGTATGTATATCAGCTGTCTGACACCCATAGTACAGGGTCTCCCTAGTTTGGGGTCAGATGGCCGTGTGTGAAAATGTCCTCACATATTATTATTATTATTATTATTATACCATATGTGGTAGTAGTGTTCCTAGTGAAACAGCGAGTCCAGGAAGTACTACTATCAGAATCAGAATCAGAATTTTATTTGCTCTAAGGGCGGGTTGTTTCAAACAGTCGGTTAACGTTACATACGGACGGTTAAAAAGTTACTATGACGTGAGATGTTTAACGTACGTTAAATGTAACGGGTCGTTTCATGACATAAAAAACCGTCAGTTAAAGTTATTCAAAAAGAGATTCCATAATATTTTGATGTTTGAAGTAGCTGTTTGACAACACAAAATTACGTTGACTGGTCGGTTATGGTAATAGTAACTTTTTGACGTACGATTTTGTGAAAAATTCCATTTTTTTTATTTGACGATAGTTAGCGCCATTTTTTACTATTACCGGTCTGTAATATATAGTTGACGCAACCCGCCCTGAGTGTAGGTACTGTTTAAGATTAGTTACATGAATGAATGTGATCGGCTACATTTTACCTTGCGACGTGCATATCATTACATTGATTATGTATTTAAAAAAAAATGACAACAATACAAATCGAATTGAAAAGAAAATAACAGATGGTCAGGACATTGAAACATTAACAATTAATTTCATGTCAATTAGCTAAAAAATTCGCAATAATATGTACTATACCCTGTTCACAATAAGATTAGACATTTACTCAAACCTTTTTTACAGTCCGTTCAACCGATTTTGACTTCTATTGCGTTGGTAGCATGACAAATGGCAACTGCAGTAAACAGTTGTTATTGTAGCCACTTTTTTTGCCTCTAATGTCATCCTTAAGCCTACGGAATAGAAGTCAAAATCGGTTGAAGGGACTGTAAAAAAGGTTTGTGTTTATGTCTAATCTTATTGTGAACAGGGTATAGGTAAATATGATAGACATTTTCTATATAGTCACATCATTTAAAAAAACCAACCTATTGTTGATCACTGCGAAAGCTTCCTGTATGCTGATGATCTCGCCCTGGCAACCCAATCAATTAAATTTGAAGACGCCGAAAAAGCTCTAGAGGCAGGTCTGGAGGTCCTTGGGAAGTATTACTTAGATAACGCTCTTCGACCAAACCCCTTTAAAAACACAAGCATGCGCCTTCCATCTCCGCAACAACTCAGCTGGACGCACTCTTAACATCAATTGGCAAGGAGTCCCCATTGATCATTGCAGTAATCCGACCTACTTGGGTGTTACCCTCGACAGAGCACTGACTTTTAAGAGCCACTGCCAAATAACTAAGAAGAAAATCGGGTCCCGCAACAACTTACTCAGGCGCCTAACATCAACCACCTGGGGGGCTTCACCTCACGTACTCCGGACTACTGGCTTAGCTCTCTGCTACTCTCCAGGTGAATACGCGTGTCCAGTGTGGCACCGTTCCACCCACGCCAAGGAAGGTGATGTAGCTCTAAATGAGACATGCCGTACGATCACCTCACCTCAAACCGACCCCGGTCAGACTACTATACCCCACAGTCGGAATAGCACCTCCACACGTCCGAAGGGAAGTTGCGAGTGCAGTTGAGAAACTGAAAGAGGAGCGTGACACAAGGCACCCTTTATTCGGTGCGCAACTACCAACGCAGCGTTTAAAAAGCAGACACAGCTTCCTAAAATCGGTAGTTCCTTTGTCAGGAGACCCGGCTGATGCCCGCTGCAAACTGTGGCAGGACACTTTTCCCCTACCCACTCAATATCTACCACCAAGCGAGCATCTACCCGCAGGGTCTAACCTTCCGTGGTTCATCTGGAAGTCCCTGAACCGTTTAAGGACCAAAGTGGGAAGGTGTAACGCCAATCTCGCCAAATGGGGCTACCTCGACAGAGCAGCAGCAGGGTGCGCATGTGACGCCGAGTTGCAAACCATGCCGCATCTCATGTCATGTCCTTTGTGCCCCAAAGCATGCGACCGGGGTGAATTATGCGCTGCCACCGACGACGCCGTGGAAATGGCTGAATTTTGGGCCAAACAAATTTAAAAGACTGTCGTGCCAGCGATACGAAGAAGAAGAAGAATTTAAAAAAAGTCGTTTATTGAGGTCTGTGGTCCGGTTATGTGCTGTTGTGCGGCTTTGATGATCAGAAAGAGAACGGGAGACGAATTGTTGTTTCTAAGAGCGCCCCTCCCCACCGGACGAACTCCAACGCGAGCGTGTTTGAAAATTTTTTTGTTTCAACTAACGCAAAGCTCGAAAACAAACGAGTGAGTGAGAACGCGATAACATCACAGGAAATTTGGCGCACGGAAATTTCACAAAACTTGTTCCAGGACATACGTGTTTCTAAAAAAGTCTTACAAGTTTTTGGTTAAAATGTTTGTAAATTAGAATTTCCATTACATGTGCAAGGTTTCTATGGAGCTGTTTTTTTACTTTTTCAATGTATGAGTTCATTATGAACGGCCAAAGTTCAGACAAAATTGTGCAGACAAACTGATTTTCGAGCGTGTTTACTGAATTTGTTTCTCAAAAAAGTTTACTTTTGGCTTCATACAAACCTAGATTTAAACCACAAGATACCCGGGTGATAAAAATATTTGGAAAATAATTTGTTATAACGCCGTAATCGCGTACGAGCGTTTGTATGGGAAATATGATGGGATGGGCGCTCTTAAAATCGTTATTACGTTGTCATGTATTTAGGTTAACGTAAATATGTATCGATCGGATCCAAATGAAGGTGTTTCCGCGGTATGATACGTTAAAATATAACTTCTTTTTTTGTTTTTTTTTTCAGTTCAGCCTTTCTACTTAAACATGCGCTTCAGAAGAGACTGTGATCAAGAAATCGCGGAATTAGATCAACATAAACTTGAAGAAAAAATCCACGAGAAAAAGCGACCGAAGAAGCAAATGAAGATGGCTGAAATGTTTAGTGACAGCAGCAGGATTGATGTGGACAAATGTGCAGTAAGGAATGCGGGAGAACCCTCTATTAGCTTCCATTCAGTGCGTCAACCGAAACGGAACAAATACTTGGGAATGTTGGAGACGTGAGGCATTAAACAGGCTGACATGACACAATCGTTGCAGGAGCGTTTGTTTCGTCACGTATGTAAGCAGTATTTAGTGAGGCGGACACCTCCTTCGACATACTCGAGTGTACCACTTGTTGCCCTGTGTACACTGTTGACTGTTCATACATAAATGCAATTAGTATTCCACTTAATTAAGTTTAGTATTTTTTTATAGTATTGTTTCATGGAGTAAATTTGTTGGAAGAGAGTTTTGTAGAAATAAGCTGCAGTACTTTTAAGTTCAATTAATTATTTTGTAATTACCATTTCCTGACCTATTATGATATTGTGTATAGGTAGGTAACCTTAAATTTTGTTTAGTTATATTTGTGTGTACTTATGTGAATAGGTAAGTATTTACGTCTATCGGCGGACGTTGGATTAGCTTTCACAAAAATTTTACTTTAACATTTAAAACAGATTATTATTAAAGTTTCGATAAATATCGGAAGAGTCTTTTTATTTTATGGTCCAGTAGTCTTCACTATCGCTTCTTAAAACCAAAGAACCAAATACAAAATGTCCTCAGATCGTAAATATTCTTCGTAGTGTTTTCCCACCTATGTAGTGGTTGGCTGCCAGTAGAACGCGCGGCTGACGGTCAGGATAAATAAACATTAATTAGCACGTGCTTTGGATAAGCATGACTCCTGTCACTGTCGCACTACTGTGAAACTACAAGAGCTAGATAGAGATCGGAACACAGCGAAGCCAAAGTAGTATTTATTCCAATTAAACCATTTACAGGCACGTTTGAATTGAGGAGCTCGTGGCTAAGTTAAAGCCGTACAGATCGATCGGTCAAAGGTTAAGCTACGCTAGCCGCGGTCGGTCTGTCGATGGGTGACCATCCCTTTTCCCTCCGTGCCTCGGAAAGCACGTAAAGCCGTTGTTCCCGGCTGTCATTAGTAGATCATTGGCAGTCGTTATGGGTACTCAGAAGCCAGAAAGTCTGACAACCAGTCTTACCAAGGGGTATCGTGTTACCCAGTAACTGAGTTGTGGAGATCCGATAGGCAGTCGCTTTCTATTGACATGAGTAAAGAGTATCGTTATTCCTTATATTTAGATATTTTTAAATTATTAACTTATCACACTTCTTATGATAAAATAATATACATTGGAAACCTTAGTTTTGTATAATTTAGCAGCATTATTTCAATTTTGTAAATGTGAATACCATGGAGCCATTTACTAAGTATATTAATACCTTTATGTTTGACAAAAATTAACATGGCGGTTGGGAGTATTGTCATGCTCGCTCAAATGTCTCGCTGATGGTGGCGCGTGTGTTGGATCATTCGGCTCCCTTCAAAATGGTTGAGCTGAATGGTGCTGATTCACGCGTCATGTTCGTGAACGGGCGCTGTCAGTAGAGATTGGTCAGCTTTTATCTGCCATGGATTAGATGCCACTTTATCTTGCTTCTTTTTTGTGTTTTGTATTGTTAGATTACCTTCATAGTTTTCACATATAGAAGCAACAAGAATCATGTAACCAGACTTTGTAAAAACTTTATTTAAAAGAGTGTCCGTGGAGTTTCTTGCTCGTTCTTCTCCATAGAGACCTACCTACGTTTTGGAACGAGCAACTAGCTTCAACTCTCTGACTAACTGACCGACTCCTTGACAATTCAAAAGTGCCTGTAAATGGTTTAATTGAAATAAATGCTTTGACTTTCACTTTGACCTGACTTTGACTTCATGTAAAACACTGGTATTCAGCTGCATCCGGTTAGACTGGAAACCGACCCCAATATAGGTAGTTGGGAAAAGGCAAGGCAGATGGTGACAGGCATGTTTGCATTGTCAAGCTGTCGATCAGTTCGTTAGAAAGTTGAAGCTAGTTGCTCATTACAAAACGTAGGTAGATCTTGCCAAGGCTCTTAAAACATCGACTAATATAGTCAAGTCAAGTCAAAGGCGCTTAAAACAACGGTTAACGGCCATCGATTCGAAAAGAAGAAGAAGAAATCATTGATTTCAATTAGACTATTAAAAGGCACTTTTAAACGTAATATTTTTAATTTGAATCTAGTCGCCCCTCCCAAATGGTAGTTTCGAGATCCGTTAACAATACAATTCGCATTCAATTTTAATACAAGTTTTAATGAAACAATGTATTTTTATGCTAACGTACATAGGCCAGTACATTAAGCTACAACAATCTGTCAACTTTATTTGATAGGGTTTCAACTTTTCTACAAAAGAATAAGGTTTGTATTCAAATGCAAAATGGATCAGCTGACTATTGATTTTGCATGGGACGTCCGATTTCTTTTTTATATTTTGACCCCATGTTCCGTGGAGAATATTGTTCAATTACACGAGACGAGTTTTTTGATGCCCTTTGAGTTCCCTGCCTTTTTCCTAGAATTGTAAATAATGTTAATTAGTTCTTTCTACCACATTTTGCACACGTTTATTATATATAAAATAGGGCATCTGCATACTCAATACTAACAGATTAACAAATGAATTTACAATACCAATAAATAAACTAATTATTTATTTTATTTCCATTACACGAGTATTATCACCCTGAAAAAATTGGACGGTGACGGATTATCCTTGTATAACAGTATTCCAGTAGCTATTAGAAATAAAGAGTGTCTGGGATCCTTTAAGGGCCGGCGCTCACTGCCGGCACGGCACGGCGTGTCATGGCAAAGGATTCTATTACTAATCAAGTTATTTTGAATCTTATTTCATCGAGTTTAGAACTAATATAGAGCTTTATTTCGATACAACCATACCGCGGCGCCCTGCGGCACGCCACGACGTGCTGTGGCATGCCGCAACGTGCCGTGGCAGGCCGCCGCGTCTCACAAGTCACTTAGGTCATAGGATTATGACAGCTAAACAAATTGAAATATGGTTTGAAATAGGTGCGGCGGTGTCTTTGGCAAATGCGCGCAGTCTGAGTGGGGTGCGGGGGGCAAGGGATAAGTGGCTGAGCTTGCTGCGGGACGCCACGACGTGACACGGCATGCCAAAGCGTCCTTCGAGCTGCCGAAGCACGCCGTGCCATTCCGTGCCGTGCCATGCCGGCAGTGAGCGCCGGCCCTAAGAGGTCTTTGTTTAAATTACTTATAGATAGATGTTACTACTCAATCACTGAGTTTATTACTGATAAACAGAGGTATGAAGATTCCGACTTGCTAATTAAAAACATATGAAATTAAAGAATGTGTTCATTTATATAAAATTGTAATGACCTTGACACAACCTAATTGACATATTTTAAATTGAATTATTTCTTGAATGTAATCTGTTGACATGCCATCCTAATTTTAATTGCTTGTATAATTATGTTGATTTAGTACGCCATATATTCATTGCATTGCACGGGTCCAGTATAATAACGCACTCAGGATACTGTTGGGGCTGCCATGGCGATGTAGCGCTTCTAAGATGTTTGCTGAAAGACGTATTGATGGTTTTGCGGCCATCATACGCAAAAGAAGCGCCTCCCTACTTGCTCGTCTCCGTGGCAGTGCCAATACTATCTTGAGCTTATTTGCAGATAGGTGAGAGTCTCCAATGCTTCGACATTGGATGAAACTCCACACCCAATGAAATGTGTATGTCTACTAACACTAGTTCTTAAGATCATTGTCACTAACACTATGGGCGTAGCCCGAAATAAATGCTATTATTATTATTATTATTGGTAAAAGATAGTGCACATATTTTAGGCAACATACTATCTGTATACCTATGATTGATATTTAATAAGTGTCGGTAGAGAGATCGTTATTGTTAATTTGCACAACTTCAGATCTTAACATTTAACGAACATGGCCAATATAAATTTTCCTGCTCGATAGGTGCAATGAGGTCAGAGTCGGAACAGGAAAAAAACAAGCGCAAATACAGAACTATTACACGCCGTGGAGAAGGACCCGAGTTGCTCGTGAACGGGTCACCAATCGATAGGGTTTCCACTTTTAAATACCTGGGGCATTTTCTTGCCGCCGACCTCAGGGACGATGTAGACATTGAGAGGGAGCGTAGGGCTCTAGCGGTCCGGAGTAATATGTTGTCTCGTAGATTTGCGCGATGTACAGACCTAGTTAAAGTAACACTTTTCAAGGCTTATTGCCAATGTCTGTACACGAGCAATCTATGGGTCAATTATACTAAGAGATCGCTGGATGCCCTGCGCGTCCAATATAACAATGCTTTCAGGATGTTGTTGAGACTGCCTCGTTACTGTAGCGCGTCGGAAATGTTCGCACAAACCCGTAGAGACGGTTTCTATGCGATTATACGCAAGAAAACCGCGTCGCTACTGAGGAGAGTGAGGGACAGTCAAAACAGCATCCTGAAAACTGTTGCAGAGAGCTTCGGCTCTCCAATTGTACAGCAGTTTGTGCGGAAGTTGATGTTTACTAACACTAGGTGATAAGTTTCAAATCAAATCAAATCAGTTTATTGCAAACATGTTGTACAGGGGTTGGAAAAATGGTTTTAGTATCAAACATGCACCCTGTAAGGGCAATGCAAAACCAATTAAATTAACAAATTAATTAATTAATTACTTTCCATTTCAAAATATTTTCATAATTATCATGCCAGATTTACACAATTATTATTATTATTGAAAAATTCCAGATATTATGTCAAATCAAAACGTTACTAACACTCTATGGATCTTTGTTATCCGAATTAAAGTTTTATTATTATTATTATTCACATTTATTCATTTTTTATACATATTATATTACATTTTTAAATATTAGTAAAAATAATAAAAACATTTAAAAATATAAAAAATAGTAGCCCACCGGTATCGGGAACAGGGTCCAAGCTACCGGTGGTCAGGGCTCCTGAGAGAGGAATCTCCTAACAATACGCGCCGTGTCCAGGAGTACCGCTTTCTGTATCAAGCCCTTGATCCAGCTGCCCAAAGAGATCCTCCTTAGGTGTTGGTCGAGGCTCTTGGAAATGAGTCCATTGGCCGTAACGACTATCGGCACAATGACTGCTGTATTCACATCCCACATGTCGACAACCTCGCGAGCCAAGTCAAGATACTTAATTTGTTTATCTTTCTCGGTTTTCACGAGGTTCTCGTCATGCGGAACCGCTATATCAACAATCATTGCGCGACGCTCTAATTGATCTATCACCACTATTTCAGGCTTATTGGCAACAATAGTCCTGTCAGTGATGATAGATCGATCCCAATACAATGTGATGTTGCCATTTTCGAGAACTGGGTCGGGCACATACCTGTAGTACGGTACTTCCGATTCCACAAGCCTGTATTTTAGAGCAAGTTGCTGGTGGATAATCCTAGCTATAAGGTTGTGTCTCGGCAAGTAGTCTCCGTTAGCCAGACGAGAGCACCCAGAGATAATGTGTCGGATTGATTCTCCCGGTCGGTGGTATGCCCGACAAATGTCAACCGTGCCGTCCTTCACAATATACCTCCGGTAGTTGTTCGTCATCATAACTTCGTCCATAATCGCACAGACAAAACCTTCGGTTTCCCCAAAGAGGTCACCGAATCGCAGCCAGGATACGGACGCCAAGAAGTCTACATCAGGTCCATGTAGGGTCCGGTAGAAGCGCCCGTGAAGCTCCTTGCTCTGCCATACCTTCTCGCGGTCATTAGTATCTAGTACCACAGGTTCTCGTTCGCTAAGGACAGCGGGGTGAGACCCTTGTCCACTGAGACCACATCTCGGTGCATCCCCACGTCGGCTTTAAGGAAGTACTCCCTGAGACTGCATACCTCACGGTTGTGCAGGGACTTAGCATTAAGAAAGCCTCGTCCTCCGCACTTCCGTGGGATATACAGTCTCATTACCGATGACCGTGGGTGATGCATCCGATTTGCGGTCAGCAATGTACGGACCCTCCTATCCAGGGCGTCAAGTTCCGTCTGAGTCCATTTGAGTATGCCGAAAGAGTACATCAAAACCGGCATGACCCATCCGTTGAAGGCGCGCACCTTGTTTCCGCCTGATAAAAGACTATTCAAAACTTTATTCAGGTTGGCCGCCTGAAAAGCGCTCCCTCAACGATTGTTTCATGTCGGTAGCATTGATGCCTAACGCTTCCGACATACCCAAGTATTTGTAGGTTTCGGCTGAGGAGAGGGATCTAAGGTGTATGGAATCCGAGAGTTGGGTTCCCACGGATTCCACAATCTCCCCGGGTACACTACATAAATACGAAAAACTTTATTCCGAAAGTCAGAAATACGAATTTCAAAATACCGATTTTCATAATTCCGAATAGTTCAAAATTCCTAATATGGCAACTCCGATTTATCATTCATCCTATTTTTATAATACTAAAATTTCAAAATTCCGAACGTTTATAATTACTATTCTCAAAATACCAAGTTTCAAAAGATATAATAACAAAAAGTCCGACATAATGAAAATTCCGAACATCAAAAATACGAATTCCGATTATTAAAATTCCGATTATTAAAAATTCCGATTATTCGTTATCGTGCAAGCAAGCATGCAGCATGCAAGCAAGCATGCAGCGTGCAAGCAAGCATGCAGCATGCAAGCAAGCAAGCATGCATCATGCAAGCGAGCATGCAAGCGAACATGCAATATGCAGCAGACATGGTTTCTGTCACGGCTACGGCGTTGCGGGGCTCCGGCGGTACCACGCGAGCTTATCGCCGCAGATGGTATTCACGCTTACCACCGCGGCTGAGGCTGGCCGGCGAAGCCGGCCAGTAAGCCGAAGCTATGTAAAGGAGGTGAGATATAACCTGACCTCCTCTTCTCAACCGATAGCCCAGACCTGAACCCTCCAGCAACGTGCTTAGAGGGTTCAAGGCCAAACAAAACCACAATGGACTCAGACTATCGCCCTGAAATATACCTCGCTCGATCCTTATCGGTTCGCTATTCTCCCGGATCTGCCGACATCCTGGATAGCGAGGGACCGTCTTCCATTGCCCATACATACGTTGATACAACTCTAACACCCTCATGAGCCATGTATGTGGCACAGAATCATAGGCCTTCTTATAGTCTATTTATTATTATTATTACAGGATTAGTTTTAACTAGCTTTTGACCGCGACTATTTTTATTTGAGAATTCCATTTTTTTTAAATAATAAGATATACCCTACGGCACTCTGCGTTAACGTAGGTTGCTATTAGCTAAAGAATTATTTACAGAAACAAACCAGTATTTACGAAGAGTTTTTTTTATAAATGAGCATCTAGATGGATCTTCGAATCTAGCAGAACACTCAAGATCGCGGAGAAAACTTACTTTACTAATTACATTGAGTACGTAGTACATTATAACTCAATGACTAATTAGAGTATCTCTTCTTCTTTGTATTGACAAGATGATAGTCGAACTCAGTAATATTTTTCTTTTTGGTAAATGTTATAACTCCCCGTGGGATGCCCGGGCTAAAATAGCTACCCCCCATTTCATCCCGAGGGTGTCAGCGAAGGCGACTAACGAAATTCCGGCAGTCGGGCAGCAGTTTCGTGTACTTAACTTACTGCGATCCCCAAGACGTCTTCCAAGCGTGAGGATTATGGACCCCTCCCTATTTCCCGGGGGGAGGGCTTGTTCAACAGTGGACGTTTTCCGGCTGATGATGAAATGTTATAACACGATTCTTTGGAAGACACTTTCTAAGGCAAGGGCAGGGCCTTTCAAAAAAATCTCGTGATTGTATTCGCTTATGAATTTTTATTTGTATTAGTATTTGTTTCTTTTAACAATGCTTCGCTTCGTGCTGTACTGACTCGTGTCAGTACAGCGCGTAGCAAATTGTAGGTATTCGTTTTTGAATTTGTATTTGCTTTTGTGGCTTCACTCTCAGTGTTTCGCACGGTCTATCTGCCTTTTGTTTCATAATCTGAGTATAAAACTAGCTTTTGCCCGCGACTTCGTCCGCGTGAATGTCGGTTATCGCGAATGCAGACAAAGTCGTGGAGCAAAAAGTAGCCTATGCCCTTCCCCAGGGTTGGAGCTATTTTCATACCAAATTTCATCAACATCGGTTCAGCCGTTTCATCGTGAAAGCGTAACAGACAGAGTTACTTTCGCATTTATAATATTAAGTATGAAAGTATAGTAAGTATGTACAATGTAATTTTATTTTATGGCAATAAATGTGGATGTCAGATAACGATTGCTCCGATTACTGTCAAAAGCTTTCTCAATACAACCCCACGTGAGCGAAGCCGCGGGCACAGCTAGTTTATTACATACCCTTTTAAACACACAGTTATTATTAAGTACTAGCTTCTGCCCGCGGCTTCGCCCGCGTGAAAAGAACGATTATCCCAAGGGAACCGATTATTACCGGGATAAAAAGTATCCTATATGTTAATCCAGGAAATGCTCTATCTATGTGCCAATTTTCATGCAAATCTGTTCAACGGTTTGCGCGTGATTGAGTAACAAACATCCAAACATCTTCACAAATTTTCGCATTTATAATATTTGTAGGATAAAAGTCGTCCATGACTACAAATAAGGACACAAATTTCGTACCTAATTAGCGTTTAGCGTTATCTGTGGTATCATTAATATTGGGGGGAAACAAAGGAATATATTTACGGGAAACTATTTTGATAATTGCGTTTGTTTTGTACTCGCTTGTTAGATTTATATCGATGTAATTAATACATAACTACGTAATTCGTGTTATAATATAAAGTAATAATTAATTTCTCATTAAATGCAGTAGAAGTATAGTAAATAACATCATTTTAAATAGAATAAAGTGTGTTTAAACTTTGGATAGCAAATAAGTATGAATCATATTTGCTTGTCACCGTTTATGAATCATACTTGTTTATCGCCGCTTATAAAAGCGAGTGTTCCGACTTCATTGAATCACTTTTTGATCGAAACGTTGATCGGTACGGAGCTCCCGAAGAAAATAATAGATAAGTATAACTATGATGATAACTATGAAAGGCTATGTATATGTATAATTTTAATATTAAATTATATGTACCTAGTTGTTATGACATGAAAGATGTAACCTAAATTTGTAAACTATTACTGATTTTAAAAGAGTGTTCATGGAGTTTCTTGCTCGTTCTTCTCCATAGAAATCTACCCTTTGGAACGAGCAACTAGATTCAACTTTCTGACTGACTCTGACAATTCAAAAGTACCAGTAAATGGTTGAATTGAAATAAATGATTTTGAGTCTGAAATATTACAATAAAATATATGTTTCCTAAACAAAGTATTTTCATTTCACTATTCTGTTCTTAAATAATAATATTCTTTGAGTATATAAGTATGTGTATTTAATGAAGAGCTATTAATTGCTTTGTAATGTTGTCAATTATACCTATTATTCTAACATCAGAAGTGGGATGCCATGTGCTAAACTAATCTTACTATATTTTCAGGGTTATTGTTGCTACCGAAATGGAACCAGAGATTCACCTAAAGCTGCTTAATACTATCAAATAAGCGTTGTCCAGTAAGAATCGGCAGGATGACGTGGCTCTCCCGATATTCGATCCCGCCACCACTGACAGCGGCGTAGTGGCGTGGTGTGCAGACAATGACAAGCTTGGAGAAAAGTTTGGTTGGAGCGACTTAACTAAAGTCGCAAAGGGAGGTAAGGCCCCCAAGGGCTCTGTTTTAATATGGTACGAGTCCTAGCAACCCCAAGAAGGTCGATAATAGGAAAATTTCTGTGCTGAATTAACTTGAATGTACCCACACGAAAAAAAAAAAAAAAAATCTCGGTTTGATTGTATAAAGCTGTAATTTATTGTTCAGACTCGTCAACATCAGAATTTTAGTTTAGTTTTCTGCTTACGTAGAGACTAAAAAGCGACCATTAGATCAATTACCTGAGAAACGTTTTATGCAAATCCCAAAATTGGATGAGAAAACTCAGAAAAAGAAATGTTATGTAAAGAAAAATTAATTACAGTTTTAATAAAGTTAGATGATGTAACAACTTGTATTTTGAACGTGTAAATTTGACCAAACAGCAAATAAACTTTCAAAGATCAATGACTAGATGTTCGAGTCAATACTTTATGTAATGTTTCAAACTTTAAGCCCACAAACGTTACAATTCGCAACATGTCTATTGACCTATTGTCGACACAGGAGTAAGTTCTAGCATTATACGGGAATCTATTGCCAAACGACTAAATTATATATTCTTACCATACTCAATATATGTTAGTAGAATTAGTAGAATAGGTAACGGTAAAATACATGGTAATGATGGTATGTGGGAACAATTCACACACGGCAAATTAATATTTTTGCAACTATCACAGTGACAGTTAAATTTGTAGATGTTTGTATACAACTAGATTTACATGTGGCCCGTGACCAAGACTTTCCATATGATCTGATTGGTAGGAATGTGGTTAATCATCCTGACATTCAAATCACTGTAGATTCTGAAGGGTTAGCAAGGAAAAAGATTTTTCCTGTTGGCACTGAATTTAGTTTGTTCGTTATTTAGAGCATCACGTGCCAAAAGATACGTCTTAACCGTAATCAATATGTTAGCTACTAGGTGTGGTAATGTGTCAGACTGGCCGAGCGTTTTGTGGAAAGTCCAATTGTCCATACATTACTGTACAGCAATCAACTGGTTTTTCACCTATTAGGCTGCTTGTTAGCAGAAACTCGAACATCCCGTGTATACAAGCTCGATTAGATGAGGTAATACAAGATAGTAATATAAATATTGACGTAACGACCGATCGTCAGTTAGTACATCAACGTTTTAAAATTGTTGCCGATACATTCAAAGACCGCTTTGACCAAACACGTAGAGATAACATAAATTATAGCGTAGGTGATACTGTTATGTAAATCAAGACCATAGGCGACATAACAAACTAACAGCAAAGAACAATGGCAGCCGCCCATACATTGATTTAGTTGAGATTAAATTCCTACGTATTTAAATGAAAAAAATCCTATTTAACTCAGCGTCACCTTCTGAACTGGTTTGTGCAAGATTTTTTGTTCGAGAAGGCGGAGAATAATAGATGTTTGGTCATGAACTTTTGTAGGTTATGTCTATGGTAACTTTTATAATCCAAATTGACGTAGTAAAAGGGCAATATCGCAATAGTATTTTCTTTACCTAGTTAATTCAGAATGAAATATCTTGTACAAATATTGTATAAGGTTGGTAATCCCAGTTGTAATGCAACATGAACATCAATATCAACTATTCAACTAATCAACAGTGTTGTCAATAATATTATTTTTACTCTGTGTGTCACTGACAGATCTGTCTACGACTCTTGGTCAATTACCAAGCTATTTGTTTTAGATTTTGGTTACTAATCTTTTTGCCGGTCATCAATCGAAACTAATTTATTTATCTTACACCACAGTATTTTTACCTACCTGCAAAAAACAATTACACTTATAAATAAACTGTATTGTTAATTCAATTACCCCGTTTAATTGTAATAACAAACTGATTACAATACTTTTATACTGTACTTGCTGTCACTTGGCAGAATAAATATAAAATGGCAACACGAAACTTTAATAAGTTTTCATTTAATATAATTTTTTTTATCCGGCCCTAACTGGTTAATGTGATACTTTAAAAAATCGTAAAAAAATGAAGGAATTTCTTTCGTCGTAGTTTCGTAGATGACTTTTAGACGCTCAAATTTAAGTCAGCTAAGATTTCGCCATTGTTCTTTAAGGGATGTTACGAAATTATGAACATATTAGATAATGCCAGGTTCTCATTAAGGGGTATTGGAAATCAGAGAAGTATAATAGTTGCAAAAGAAAAAAAAAAAAACGCCTATGGCCTGGATAGTGGACTGAACAAAACGCTGTAGTAGATTTATTATAATGTTAGTTTAAGATATGATTGTATTATTATGGATGGATGGTATGACCTTAGCTGTGGTATATTATGACATTCACTGACTGCGGGTGATTAAGCTTCACTGACTGCGGGTGTTTGGTCTACCCAGTAAGGTGTGATTATTGATTATACCATCGAATAATGTTACTTTTGTGTAATTATTCATATGAATTTATGTATTAATGTCTAATGTGACAAATAGAATGAAGTAAAATTTATGTGATTGGAACTGCTGAAGTCAGTCTTTGGTCTAGCCCGTCTCATGTGCAGCAGGTGAGGGGTTGAGATTGATGGCAAAGTACTGACCGTTGTTATTTTGTCCTCTTAATGTGATGAGTTGGACTATAACAATGAATAAAATGTATTAACATTAAGTTTCCCTACAAAGTTATTTTGTCCTCTTAATGTGATGAGTTGGACTATAACTATGAATAAAATGTATTAACTTTAAGTTTCCCTACAAAAGTGTATTTATTTATGATTAGTATTAAGTTTTTATTTTATGTAATCCGAGAGCGAACTACAAGTCGGCATGGCCGTGACAAAATAGGTTAAAGTTTAATCAATAATTGTTGTGCATTTGACTACTTTAAATGTTGCTAACTGTTAACGGAAGTTATAGTAATTCCCGCTTGATAAAAATTGTTATTAAAATTAATTAGAAATTCTTTAATTCTTTATGTATATTCTCTGAATGTACTATTTAGTTATCTACTAATATTTTTACATATATATATATTGTTGATTTTTATATTAACATAGTTTGTTATTAGTCGATCAGTAGACTTGACTTAGAATAGGGTATATAAGCCAGGCACAATGTCTGTCCGGCCACTTCTTGTTGGGCCGCCGACCGGATCACATTATGTACAAAGTCAAGTACCCTTATTTTTGTTTTGTTGAAATTATTATGTAATAATTGTGTTACTAATTATTATATGAATTTGTGATTATGATGATGATGTGAATATTATGAATTTGTGATTATGATGATGTGAATATTATGAATTTGTGATTATGATGAATTTGTGATGATGATGATGTGTATATTATGAATTTGTGATTATGATGATGATGTGTATATTATGATTATTGATTATACCATGATGATTATGAAAACGATTACTGATGTTATGTAAACAAAATGTACCTTTATGTAATAAGAATATTGTGTTTGTACTTCGAGAGCGAAGTACTTGTCAGTATGGCCGTGTTAGATTTATATCGATGTAATTAATACATAACTACGTAATTCGTGTTATAATATAAAGTAATAATTAATTTCTCATTAAATGCAGTAGAAGTATAGTAAATAACATCATTTTAAATAGAATAAAGTGTGTTTAAACTTTGGATAGCAAATAAGTATGAATCATATTTGCTTGTCACCGTTTATGAATCATACTTGTTTATCGCCGCTTATAAAAGCGAGTGTTCCGACTTCATTGAATCACTTTTTGATCGAAACGTTGATCGGTACGGAGCTCCCGAAGAAAATAATAGATAAGTATAACTATGATGATAACTATGAAAGGCTATGTATATGTATAATTTTAATATTAAATTATATGTACCTAGTTGTTATGACATGAAAGATGTAACCTAAATTTGTAAACTATTACTGATTTTAAAAGAGTGTTCATGGAGTTTCTTGCTCGTTCTTCTCCATAGAAATCTACCCTTTGGAACGAGCAACTAGATTCAACTTTCTGACTGACTCTGACAATTCAAAAGTACCAGTAAATGGTTGAATTGAAATAAATGATTTTGAGTCTGAAATATTACAATAAAATATATGTTTCCTAAACAAAGTATTTTCATTTCACTATTCTGTTCTTAAATAATAATATTCTTTGAGTATATAAGTATGTGTATTTAATGAAGAGCTATTAATTGCTTTGTAATGTTGTCAATTATACCTATTATTCTAACACGCTCATGAACGTTAATTAATAAAGTCTCTACTAGCTAATTAATTTTCGAAATAATTATTAAACGTCAGTTATTATAGTGCAATAAACCTATTAGTGGCCTTTATTATCGAAAAATTATATTAATTGGTCATAAGATGGAATTACTAAAAATTTGTTTTCTTTTAATGTTATCTGTTAGTCTGGCAAAGGATGTGAACGTTTATGTCTATGATTTTAAAAGTTATTATGGTAAGAATTTTATTTTTGTTTAACCGTTGCTGTATCGTATAGTCAAATACTGTGAGGCACAGCTAACAACACTTCGCTCTGATTATAACCAAACTGTTTACTTCAACCACAAAGTACGTAACTGCTGCGGCGGTCCCGAGCAGAGACCACTTAGAACAAACCTCCATTTTTCGCACGCACACATTGCCATTACGTTTATAAGCATTCTCAAGCAATTTCAAGCAGACTTCAGTATCGACTGTCACGTGTTGTCTAAATTAATAAATGAGAGACATTGACATTTCACGACGGACAGGAAAATTTTGTTATAAAAAATTTTCAAAGAGCTCCAACCAGTGTGAATAAGACATATTGTCACAAATAAAACCTACAGAGTCAATACAGTAGCAGCCCTAGTGAGTCTGGCAAGTTTAGGTAATTATTTTTGAAGATGGCGGAAGTGGTCCTTCTGTAACTTTAATATTTTGTGATTTAACATACTGTATTCTATCTCGTATGTTTTGTTTGACACATATTCCATGTTGGAGCGCCAAAAACTGTGGAACATGGATTTTTCATATCAAACGTGTTGGAGCAACACAATGCCCCTTTATTTATTAAAAGACAATATATAGCCAATAAGCATTAATTAAAAATCAGTGCTTGGTCAAATAATAGTACTACTAATTTAATTTCTGATATCCGAAGGGATCTTTAATTTCAGGCTTCCGTGTACTTAACAACTTCACTGCGATCCCCTCGCCTGCCAAACGTGGGGATTATGGCAACCCCCCCCCCCCTTATAGGGGAGGCCCTTGTTCAACAGTAATAATAATAATAATGTTTTATTGACATAAAAATGGGTTACATCACAAAATATTAAATCCCCTGGCCCCTAAACTAGTGTTAACTGTATGATAGGGACCAGTGACTTCGCACAAAATTGGTTGTTAATTATGTCAAACAATCAAAAAAAAAAAAAAAATACAAAACAAAAGAACGAATACTTAGGTTTACATCTGCATTAAAAAAAAAAAAAAAAAGTAAAATAACATTGTGGTGTGTGTCTGTGTCGTGTGTATTGTGGTATATGGTGTGAAGTGAGTGGTTGTGTGTGTCGGGTGTATAGTGTGGGTGTAGATACTGGTGGTGGTGGTGTTATGAATATGTCAGTGGACGTCTTCAGGCTGATGATGATGATGAATTACTGAAATGAGGGTTATTACTCACATTAGCCACACTTTTTATTGGGTTAATAAAATAGAAGCCTTCATTAACACAAATAATTGAGGATGTATAAAACGAACTGAAAGTGGTTGTATTGCAGCCACATATTACCAACATGGATTGCTCATGCAAACTCGCTCACCGAGACTTCAGTTCAAATTCCGTGATTTAAAGGCTAATTTACGTAATTTTATGACGCGCCGATGAAGTTGTAGTGCAGTTGCAGTTAAGTTCAAGTTTGAGTGATAAACGGTATTCTTGTAATCTTTGAACTGCGACGTTAATTGTACGACAATCAAACTCTACCAACATTACTTATGGTGTAGCCACATGAAAGAAAAAATATTACTTACAATATTTGAATGGAAACGATTACATTTCAATGAATATGTTGTTATTATAATACCCCAGTACAGATTTTACTGCTTTATAACTGTCATTTTGAGACGTCAAACAAATAGTAGAATACCGATCATGTTGCGTTCCGAAGCACGCACCAAAGACGCGCAACAGTAGACTGCCTTTATTGCAGTAGAATACGAAAAGCGTTGTTTGTTCGAAACTTAACTGCAACTGCACTGCAACAGCACTTCTTTAGTTACGTGAATTAGCCCATTGGTCACCCATACAATTATGACCACGCATACCTCGATGATTGATACTACTTTAAATAAAGACTATATATTTTTTATTTAATTACAAATGTATAGTTTTCAGTCTTTTCTCCGTTTTTGTAGTATAAGACGACATTACTTGCCAAATTTCATAGTTCTAGGTCAAAGGGAAGTACCCCATATATTTTGATTCCCTTGAGAGTGTCGAAAAAAGATACGGCCGTTTATGCCGCAAAAAACGTTTTTGCGGCATAAACGGCCGTATCTTTTTTCACGTTAACTTAGAAGTTTTATTTTTTCACAGCTTCTAGGGACTGTAGACTTGAGTACTTATATGGTTTTAATTTCAACTTAATACCTTCACGCGTTCCCGAAATAAAGGGTCTTGGTAGACAGACGGATCCTATAAGGGTACCGTTTATTCTTTTGAGGTACGGAACCCTAAAATGTGTGGCAGGATCACTTGCCCGAGTGGCCGAGCTACACTCAAAACGTAGGTGGCACACATTGTCGGGAAAATGTCACATAATGCATAAGTAGAAATATATATTTATTTTTTGTTGCTTTTAGTGAAAAAGGACCATGGGGCCAAACCAGAACCGACGCCGTTGTTCACTTTTGGATTTAACCGCAGCGATTCATTACAAATGGAATTTCTTTTAAAGAACCAAAAACCGAAAATGATTTCTAGTGTATATTTAAAATATCCATCAGGTGAGTTAGTGCTTGGTTTTGAAGTACCTAAAGACCACACCGTCTTTTCCGTAAGTTTGTTACAGATGACTAAGAAACAATAATAGTAGGAGCAGCACCGACGCGGCCTATATGATCCCTTGTTCTAACAAGGGATCATACAGGCCGCATCTACTATACATTACTTTTAGATGAAGGTTGATAGAAATTAAAGAAGGTAAGTACTGAAACAGTAGTATATTATTGGGCATCTCACCCCACCTTCCGTTCCATCGACTCTCTCCGTTCGTCTCAGTCACTCACGGTGTGGTGAGATGCCCAATAATATCCTACGGAGTGGGCGCCGTTCAACAATTCCGTTTTATTACATACCGTTCCTACGTCTCACTTCGACTGAATTTGCGTTTGCGTTAATACTGGTTTGGCGCCTATTCCACACGAACATTTACGGTTAAAGGGGCTGAGCACATTATTACTACTTACCGATGGCTTACCTCGATCATGTACTGCAGATTCTCGAAGAGTAGAATGCCCAATAATATAAATGAAATACGCAGGTTCGACGTCTATTCCACGCGATGAAACGGAAGGTGGAGTATGACAATGTCCAATAATATCCTAGAGTAGACGCAGTGAAAGAAAACAACTTTTATAAATAATTGTTCGCCGTAATTTAACACCACATTCGATTCTTACTATTGTAGTAAGAAGGTTGTATTTCATATCATAGATTTAAATACATTTCAACCAAGTTAACTACAATGCATAGCTCAGAGAAATCTGATATTAAAGATATTTGTAAACTTATTATGAGGAATTCTAGCGGCGAGATTATATTTATTCAAGATTTGCAAACTGGACAGAAAAATACAGATAACGGTTCATCAAAATACCAGGACTCGTATACAGCCCAAACCGAAGATTTGTTCTACCAGCAGATGCTTGATTGGTTAAAATCAAACAATCGCTATCTTATATTGAAGGACAGCTATGGTGAGAGTCGTACATTTGCTCGAGTTAGCGACAATGAGTTATAAATGTCAATGTAATACGTTAATTTATTCATTATTAATAAAACCGCTTTAACAGTCGTCATGAAATTTGTAAAACAACCACAATCGTTACATGTAAACGAACTTTGTGTTCACTCTCAGGAGACCGGTTTTCGCCATGGAAAATTATTACCTAAAACGGTACGATGCATCATTTGCGGACCATCAAATTGTGGAAAAACTAATTTATTAATTGGTCTCCTTATACACGAGAATGGTTTAAGGTTTCAAAATGTTTATGTTTATTCAAAAACCTTGCAACAACCCAAGTACGTATTTTTAGAAAAAGTTTTGCAACGGGTACCAGACACGTCATTTCAGAAATATCATGAAAATGAGCAAGTACTAAGTGTTCAGGACGCAAAACCGAATTCTGTGATTGTATTTGATGATGTTGCTTGTGAAAATCAAAGTAGCATGCGGGATTATTTTGCAATGGGAAGACACAAGTTCATCGATTGTTTTTATCTAAATCAGACATATAGTAAAATTCCTAAGCAGTTAGTAAGAGACAACGCGAACCTAATCGTACTTTTTAAGCAAGATGAAAGAAATATGAGACATGTTTACGATGAACATGTCAACACTGATATGACTTGGATTGAATTCCGTGAAATGTGTTCAAAAATATGGAGTGTACCTTTCAATTATGTTGTAATTAATAAAGATTGTTCCAAAAACAAAGGATGTTATAGAAGTAAATTTGATACGTTTGTAGTTTTTGACTAAGAACACGAACACATATATAAGAGCTTTACCTGTGCGACATTATTACTCTCCAAACAGAGCTTAACCGGTTACAATCTATTCATCGATTATGGAAAAATCTTTAAAGAGGCAAATTGTTGATGCTGCAGCAGCTGTAAAGAAGAAGGTGCGAAAAATGCGAGATATTGAGAATGAGCGTAAGCAAGCCTTGGAAACAGTTTTTAAACCTGTAACAGAGCCTCTCAACCAAATTGCTACAGCTAGTATGCAAACTCCTTTGCTGCATAGTAATGAAGATGAAGAATCTAAAGATCTGTTTATAGACGAAACTTTGCAAAAAGTTGCAACTGGTAGTGATGTAGACGAGTCTGATACCAGCAGTGAATCTTCGTATAAATCAGTTGAAAAAAGTGAAGGTCGCGATACATCATCCTGGTCAGTGTCTTCAGAAGCATTAACAGACATTCCATTTGGTGTTAGAGTAGAACGCGGGAAATTGATGTTAGGTTCTGCTCACATAACAATCGACGATCATTATATCATCGTGGCTGGTCATAAATACAGACATACGCCTGGTTTAAAACAACTACTGCTTAAGAAAGATATTGATTTAAGTCTGATTACTGAAGATGACTTGCAATATTATAAGAAAATGTTACTTGATACAAACGCACATCGTCGTGATAATGACCCAAGTAAACCAATAAAAAGTAATAAGGGACAAAAATATTTACAAGTTATTAAACCTCTTTTTAAACTGCAAAGTACTGTTCAGGGTAATCATTCAAAAGGAAAAGGACTACCATTAACAAAAATCTGGAAAAAAAACATAGATTTAGTATATTGGGATAATCCTAATGAATTGGTGGAAAGGTTAAAGTTATTAATAGCATCTCGAGATGCTGGTAACACAGGATTAGATAATGAAATAATATCCATTATTGAAGAATTACGTGAAAGTAAACTTATAAATAAATAGGTGTAAAATTTACTATTGTTCAGTTGATCATCAGCCTTTACATATAGTACACCTGAAACATGAATATTGATAAATTTGGACATTTAATTCATAAAAGAATGCGATTGTCAGAACTGATTAATTTCAATGATAACGCGTTGTTAAAATCAGAAAATGGAGATTTTGATTTAAAGTCATCTAGATTGAGAGGAATTAAACCTCCATTAGAAGCAGACGATGCTGTGAACAAGGATTATGTAGATCGAATGAGTGCTGATACGATAAAACAATTTAATAAACTGATTGCTTCATTGCGTGCTCAAATCATATTAGATGCACAAAAGACTGTTCAGTCTACTTTAAAAGCAAAGGAGCCTGAGGTTTTGATTCATTTGGAAGAGAAGTTTTACACCAAAGCAGATATAGATAAATTACTTAAAAATCTCAATAATGGCAAAACAACAAATTGTAAATGAAATACACAAAGCGGCACGAAGAAACTTTCTTCGACGTTCTGTTATTCTCAAAGGGATCGATGATTTATGGCAAGCAGATCTAATGGACATGCAAAACCTAAGAAAGTATAATAAAGGTTACAATTTCATTTTAGTGGTGATTGACTGCTTCTCAAAGTATGCCTGGGCAGAACCGTTAAAGTCTAAAAATAAATCTGAAGTAACTCGAGCGTTTGAACGAATACTACTAAGCAGCAATAAAAATCCTGTTAATTTACAAACAGATATGGGCACAGAGTTTTATAACAACACATTTCAAACGCTAATGAAGAAGTACAACATTAACCATTACTCATCGTTCTCTACTAAAAAAGCTTCAATTGTAGAACGACTAATTAAAACTGTTAAAAATAATTTGTATAAATATTTTAGTCTCATTGGAAATTATAAGTGGTTAGGATCACCCTTAGAAGATTTATTTAATACGTATAACAACACAAAACATCGTACAATTAAAGTTAAACCTATTGATGTGAATAAATCTAATGAAGCAATCGTAAAAGAAAATATAAAAAATATATGTAATCATGTATCCCTCCAGTGGAAACCTAAATTTAAAAAAGGTGATTGTGTTCGTATCAGTAAATACAAACACAATTTCGAGAAAGGTTATACTCCTAACTGGTCAACTGAACTCTTCACAATAAAAAGGATTAATAAAACTATACCAGTAACATATCACATAGAAGATCAAAGAAAGCAAGATATATTAGGAACTTTTTACGAACAAGAACTTCAAAAATCGAACTATCCTGGTGTTTATTTAGTAGAAAAAATACTTAAAAAGAAAGGAAAGAAACTATTCGTTAAATGGTTAGGTCTCAGTAATGATGAAAACAGTTGGATTGATAAATCTGCATTAATAAATTGAGATATAAAAGAAGTACTTTGTTATATTTGTATCATTATAATTTAAGTAATGCAAGGTGGTGGACTAGTTAACAGTATAATTAATAACCTACCGTTCGAAGCTCATTTGCCTGGATACAATTATTGCGGACCAGGAACTAAACTTCATAAACGTTTGTTGCAGGTGATCGAGGTGTGAATAAACTAGACGAAGCTTGTATGCACCACGATATAGCATATGAAAATCATACAGATTTACCTAATCGTCATAAAGCCGACTTACAGCTATTGAACATGGCTAAACATAGACTCAAATCAAAAGATGCGGGAAAAGGTGAAAAATTAAGCTCATGGTTAGTAAGCAAAGTCATGAAAGCCAAATTGAAATCTGGTTCTGGTGCCAAAACATTTAAGAGTTTAGTATCAAAAATAAAATCTAAAATAAAAAAAGCTAAAACCCAAGGATAGTAAGTCTTTAATAAACTTCGCTTACTTAGCTGCAAAAAAGTTATGCCCCAAATTACATCAAATCAAAGTGCCGAGAGTGATCCCCATACCGAAGACTGGTGGAGTTCTACCTTTAATTCCAATTTTTGCTGGCTTATCAGCTTTAGGAGCTTTAGCTGGTGGTGCGGCTGGCATTGCAAAAACGGTAAATGATTACAAATCAGCCCAACAAAATTTGCGAGAGACAGAACGACACAATAGAACTATGGAGGGTTTAGCAGTGGGCAAGGGTTTATACATAAAGCCTTATAAAAACGGTAAAGGATTGTTTATAAAATCAACAAAAAACTGAACAAGAAGCTACCAAATCGCGCACTAACTAATGTAGACATCCAATACTATGCAAGAGACATCCCATATTTCCGAGGAGTATATATGAAAGATCAATTACCAAGGAAGCCGAAACGTATGGAATGTGGTATTGTTAACTTAGACGATTCTAAAAATGAAGGAACGCATTGGGTAGCTTATGTAAAAGTATATGACTATTGTGAATATTTTGATAGCTATGGAAATTTAAAACCTCCATTAGAACTGGTACGATATTTTAAGAATTGTAAAGTTTCATATAACTACACAAGATATCAAAAATTTAATACTGTAAACTGTGGTCATTTATGTTTAAAATATCTAAGAACTTTTTGGAATAAAAATATATAAAATGAATGCTTTTATTTTATTTCATTCATTTGCAAGATGTCACTCACTTTGTCAATAACTGGAAACTCATCAATTTTATCTACGTACTATCCTAATACGTTGCAACTCAATGAAGAATATGAGTGTGCTTTATTGCATTTTTCAACATTTAATTCTATACCAAATATTGATAAAAGTAATAACAAGTATTATTATGGCTCAAACGATGTTATTGAAATACCGGAAGGCACCTACGAATTGCAAGATATTTACGATTATTTAAAATCCGAAATAAAAGATGCCTCAATCAAATTACAATGTAATAACAATACTTTAAAAACTGCCATATACTGTTCAAAAGACGTTAATTTTAAGAAAGAAAACTCTTTCAGTAGACTGTTAGGATTTGATAAGCAGGTTCTGAAAGCAAATAAATGGCATGTGTCACAGCATCCAGTCAACATTTTACCGACGACAGTGGTAAGGATCGAATGTGACATTGTGAGCGGCTCTTACATAAACGGTGAACCAAGTCACATAATTCACGAATTCGCACTCAACGTACCACCTGGATACAGAATCGTAGAAATCCCGAAGAACGCAATATATTTTCCAATCAATCGAAACAGCATAAGCTGCATACATATCCGACTACTAGATATAAACAATCGTTTAATTAATTTGCGTGGTGAAGAAGTGCAGCTGTATTTACATCTTAGAAGAAAAAATGATTGACTACAATAAATATGTGTCTCATCAAATTAAAAATTCCAGTTCTACTCAAGCTGCCTACCAAATAAGACGTCGTTCTAAGAGCAAAATAAAATTAACTAAAGACAATAAGATATTTCTCAGAGCGATTGGATTGTTAAAATGAATATCTTAGACGTTTTATCCACTCCGACTTACGACAACAGTATAGAAGGAATCGAATTTCATTCGTACAAACCTTATGTAACGAGTTTCAACAGGAACGATGAAATACGCATACCTATCAACCAACAGGATCTGTACATATTACCATCAGCCAGCACTCTGTATTTGGAAGGAACCGTTATCGTTAACAAAAAAGATTCAAAAGAGAAAGCTACTAGTGTCAATTTTACGAACAATGGACTACTCTTCTTTTTCCAAGATATTAGGTACGAATTAAACGGAGTGGAGATTGATAAAATAAAAAATGCAGGTATAACTACAACCATGAAATCATTAATATCAATGAATGAGAATGAATCAAAAATAGCTAGAGCTTGGGGTTGGAGTATCGATGGCATAAAAAATATTAATGGAGGAAGTTTTTCTGCGTCTATACCACTTCGGAATATCCTCGGTTTTGCAGAAGATTTTAAAAAAGTTGTAATAAATAGTAGACATGAACTAATATTATTACGAAGCAACACTAATTTGAACGCTGTAAAATTAAATACCGGCGAAATAGTGGAAGACATTCAAATCAATAAAATCATATGGCGCGTACCCCATGTTAAAGTATCGGACAAAGAAAAAATAAGTTTATTAAAACTATTGGAAAAAGATCGACCGCTTCAGATGGTTTTTAGAAACTGGGATCTATATGAATACCCCACTTTACCAAGAACTACAAAGCACACCTGGTCTATCAAAACTTCATCTCAAATAGAAAAACCGAGATATGTAATAATTGGTCTACAAACAAGTAGAAAAAATAATGCAAGTTCTGACATGTCGCAGTTTGATCACTGCTATGTTCGTGACATTAAAGTATACCTTAATTCGACATATTTCCCGTATGAAAACATCAATGTCAACTTCGCCAATAACAGAATTGCTTTATTATATGAGCAATACATCAGATTTCAACAGTCATATTATGGACGTTGTCCGGAGTCTTTATTAAGCGAGAAACAATTTAAAGAATTAGCTCCGTTGTTTGTTGTTGATTGCTCTAGACAGACCGATAATCTGAAGACTGGACCCGTTGTGGATGTAAGGGTAGAAATTGAGAGTGATTCAGAAATACCAGATCAAACTTCGGCATACTGTCTCATTCTCAACGATTGCATTGTTGAATACAAACCATTAAGCAACACAGTGAAGAAGTTATCATGAACGCGGATATTATCATTGTCGAACTCCAAGGATTCAAATATTTAGACAATAATTTTATTGTCAAAGAAGTGGCTATCGTAAGTAATGACCACACACAGACGTTCTTGGTTAAACCACCGCATTCGTTTTATTATTTAACTCAAGAAGAAAAGAAGCAGGTGCGATGGTTAGAAAGAAATAGAGGAATTTTCTGGAGTGAGGGCTTTATAGACTACAGAGAGTTTCAACACGTCATCGTACCGTATTTAGAAAATAAAAAAATGATTACAAAGGGTTTGGAGAAGATTAAGTGGATTAAAGAGTTATGTGCAAACTGTGAAGTGATTGATATAGGTGAAAAAGGGTGCCCTAATTTTGCGACATTAAAAAAGAAGTTCTGTAAAAATAAAACTGATTTTAATTGTGTGAACCATAAAATAAATTGTGCTTTGAATAATGCTATATGTATTAGAAAATGGTATGTGGATAATAATATGTCAATATTTAATCTATTTAAAATTAATGTTCATTAATCTATTTAAAATTATTTTGTAATGTTCAGTTAATAAAAATGTAATTATCTACTTATGAGTGTTTTATTTAATATAATCAGGGTAACATACATACTAAACTTTAAATGAGCTGTAGCAAAATGATATTTATTAAACGAATTATTGTAAGAAAAAATCCTTAAAGCAATTAACCTATAATAATATCATTACACTAGAGCTAATTTAGAGTTCGAGTATAAATAAGTAATACAAAATAAAACATAATTTAAATTATAACTGAATATACTTTTATTTATTTTTTAAATTATTTAAAATTATTACAAACTAATTATATCTACCAACCCAATAATCATAATAACTGTCCCCACATGTTTTCTACGCGTACATACATACTTATAACATAAAAACTTGTGATGTATGAGCACTACCCAACAAAATTAAACTAAGAGATTAATATTATCTATTTACATTAAAACAATCTAGATATTTTATTTTATTTTTTTCTCTCTTTATTATTTTTTGTTTTTGATATTTTTGTAACTTCTTTTGTATATTTAAAAGATTATTACAATAAAACTTACATATATGATATTCTAATAATTTATACATCCAGAACTTACACAACATAAAAACCTATTATTATACCCTAATAACTATAATATTACTCACATATTAACTTATAAAGTAGGTACTTACAAAATAATTACATCACTTAATAATAACTGTCCCCACAAAGTTTTTTTGAAATTTTGTTAATTAACGATTGCGTCTCCTCCATAACATAGTCCACCGGTTCAGTCACTACATACTGCGCACTTAACATCACATTCTGATTGTCACTTGCAGGTTCTTGTTCACTGATATCCAACACTTGTACCTGGATCAGTCGTAATCCTTTTTTCTTCTCATTGTTTATGACATATGATTCACAATAATTAGGCAGAGATGACTTCTGTTTTAGACACTCCCGTCTTGTTCTAGGCTTCTTGCTAGCAGGTCCGCAGTCTTGTCTTGCTCTAGGTTCCTTGTTGACAGGTATTTGTTGATCTTGGATATCTGGGATATGCCAGCTTAAACTCGGAGTCGGAAAACCTTGACCGTATTGTGAGAAGTCAATAATATCTGGAGAATCGCACATTATTGATGATCTGAAACAAAGAAAATTATAATTATTAATAATTATATCAAACACATAAATAAGACATAATTTTATAAGTACTTATACGCTTGTGCAATACTTACAATTTGTTTCGTTTTTAAGTGACGTGATGTGACCAGTCCGGCTGACTGCCTTGTGATGTATGTACTAATCATATTATTATGAAATGCAAACTCCATAAAACCTTGCGATGTGAATCAATTTCATGTTTCAACAAGTTCAATCTGATGAGCACCTGATCGGTGTTAAATTCTACACCGCGCGTGTGAACCTCGACTCATGAGTGCTTTGTCATCAAAACTGGACATTAGGTACATATTTTATCAAGTTGGAACCTGTATCGACACGCGGCGAGCGCTGTGTGCTTTGTCATCAGGAACAGAAATGAAACAGATGTATGTAATGAATATACACAATTTAATTTATTCAACTTTATACTTTGTAGGCACATAATAGATATTTATATACCTACACTGTTTAGCTCTAACTAGTAAAAGGGACACCAAGAATACACACAATTTAGAATTGTATACATAATAAAACCAGGTTCAAAAGAAACTTCTATCGATACTATTTGAATTAAATTACACAGCAATACTACTTATTTCACATTTTAAAAGAGTAACAAACATCCATCCACCCACCCTTACAGACTTTTTATAATAGTAAGTAAGACAGTAGGTAGGATGAAAAATTATCTAACTTTCCATTTAGGACGTCATAAGTTTTACCATTCACAATCAATAAAAAACATGTTAAAATATGTATTACTTAAATATACTTGCGTTACCCCAGGCTAAAGTAGAAACTTTATCAAACGATAGCAATCGTTTATCATCATTGCTTGAAAGTGCTACTTTATTTAAGTCCTGAGTAAATATTTCGTGTTTTATTGATTTAAACAATACATTTTTTTTACGAATAACATTGCAATCATATAAAACATTTTTATAATCTAACATATTAAAATTTTTGGTAATACATTTTTTTGTACCTTTTGCCTTTTTAATTGTTTTGTTTAACGTTTTAATACAATAAAGCTTTGAGCGCAGTCCTACGAATTCTTTGATAATGTCACCACCCATTTCATCCTTAAACAGTCCTGGAACCTTCTTATTAATAATTGGTAAGTTATAGTCATTGTTACAGTCATAATTGCTGGTATCAAAATATTTTAGAAAATGGAGCTTAAAGTCTTTATAAACATCATTACTCTGTACATCATATACTAGACTATCTGTGTCAGTATAGCATAATTCTATTCGGTTACCATAAAAAGGTTTAATGATGGAGTAGTGAAAGTTGTACATGTGAGCCTTAGATAATTCTAATACTGCAAACCCTATGTAAATTGGTTTATCAAGTATAATACGCACAGGTTTCATTTGGATTGCTACTAGATCATCAGAAAATACAGAGACGCTATGAAAATATGGGCTGGCTATCAATTTTTCAGCACAAGTAGTCTTTTTTGTTTTATTGTTCGAGTCACACCACTTGTTTACTAACTTAACGTCTATTCGGTGTTCATTATTTTCTAGGGTCTTTCCAAAAATACTATTATTCAATAATTTGAAAAAGTCTTGTTCAAACGTTGACTCTGCTTTTTGACGTAACTGGGTGTTAATATCAATATATTGCTTTAAAAAACTACTTTGTTTAAATATAATAGCGCGATGGATTCTTCTCAATACTAAACCGTGCTGTAAACATTTTTTTAAATGTACGTAATGAATAACATAGTAATATTTATCATACAAATTTGGTATTAGCTTTTTATTCTTACCACCCGGTGGTAAGCATTTTTCTGGACAAAAGGGAAAGTCATTGTGTTCCATGTGCAAATTCTCCGGATATATTAAATCAACTTCAAGGATGTAACCGTTTTCTGCAGTATCACTAATTTCTGCTAAGTTCAATTGTAAAAAATCTATTTCTTGTCTATTCATAAATCTAAAATCCGAATAGGGTAAGGATTGACACATGCTATAACCGTATAAATTGTTACAATCTAAATAAATGATAAATGAATTAGGACGGGCTGGATCATAAGTATCTAAATATTTATGATTGGCTTTGACATGTCTTTTGGAACACATACAAACACCTCCTCGAATACCTTTTTGTATCATTCTAAAAATTTCAACATCACTAATCAATTCTAATTGAACTCCTGTTTTTAAAAGCATTGCATCAAAAGATAGACTTGGTGCTGTAAGATAAAACGCGGGATCGAGATTGTAATGTAGTTTACAAGTTTTTCGAAAATTTTCAAATACATCTGTTAACAACAAAACATCTGTTTTGAGATACAAATCTGTGTACATACCCATGTTTTGAATATTAAATACTGACCAAACAGACCGAGCGTGTTCATAGTCTTCGTCCGTAATTGCGTCATTTGTTAAATAGTTAAAAAAATATTTTTTTGAGGGTAAACACGTTTCTTCATAACGTTCCCATTGAGACATATAGTCATATGGATACACTCCTTTACGAGTGAGTAGGATAAATTGTTTTTTATTAGGGAAATAAGATTTTAATTGTTTAAAGTCTTGTTTTTTCATTGTACTAACCAACTTTTCTAAGCTAGTTCCTAAAAACTTGAAAGAATCTACAAACCGAACTTGGATGCTTTCCCCGGTAGCAATCGGAATAAACTTAGTGAAAGAAATATAGTTTTCTTTTGTTTTAGGTATCACTTTTATAGATCCAGGAGCTTCACCTAATTCTTTTATGAAAAGATGGCAATCGTATCCAGACAAATTATGAAAAAATACTGGCAAAAATGATGGTAGTTTGTATTGTATGTTACAATAACTATGAGCTGCGCCGCGATATTTACCAGTCAAGTGACAATGATCGCGAACCCTATCGCCGAACAAGAAGTGTTCACAAATATGACATGTCAACGCGTTTTCAAAGTCGCGAGCATTTTCATTTGAATAAATCATAGGAACATTATTTTTTACAATATCGTAAATTTTTTGTGCATCTTTATAGATAGACTTCACAAAATTTGATACACAATCCGAACCGCGATAAGAAACGTAACGATTGTGGCTTTCGTCTAGCGTACACGTAATATGATAAGCGAAAGCTATAGGCACATGTCGCTGTCGCGTTACAGTACTCGCCTTAGTGGGGTCAGGGTCACAAGATTCATACCGTTCTAGCATTGTTTCAAAATCTGCGTATATAACAAATGGAACAATTTGCTTTCTATTATAATTTTTAAACTGTATGAAAGAACTCTTTGGAGGTAGTTCAGTGACAACACCTCCACAACTATGTGAACTAAGATCATCGCATGAATTAAAAAACATTAAACAAGCATCACAAAAGTACAGTTTACTGTGGTGTTTTGTTATTTGATTTTTAACAAGTCGCGGCAAGTCTTTAATGAGACAGTAATGTGACAAATTATCTCTTTCTAAATAAAGTAAATGAATCACCTTTCCGTTCAAGGCTTTTGGTTTGTAAAACGGTCCAACGACGGTATTATTTTTTAAACCATAAATGTAAATGCAAATTTCGGGGTTATTCACTTCGAACCGCGCAATATCTGAGAAATTCACTGGAAATGACATATCCTTTACATTTAACACGTTACGAAAATCAGGGTAAGAAGATACTCTTTCAGGATGACTTTTAGCTGGATATAAAGCAGCAACAACAGACCACAAAAAACAATACTCGTCATTATTGTGGATATTAACACATGCTCTTTTCGATTTTATTGCAGAAGGCAATTCGATAAAGCCTGAACCATGCAACGGTTGATATTTGTTAACATTGACTTCCAAATGAGAACTGCTCAAGAACGTCCATCCACTGTCTCGGTCCTGAAATTCTTCTATCTTTTTTGATAAAATGTTTTTTACTTGAGTTAATAATGAATCAATTTCATAATTCTGATGCAGAGTAAAGTTTTTTGTGGCAAATGATTTCATCTCCTGAGAATCATTTTTAAACATTAAAAATAAAGCAAAAAATTCGAAATTAACTTTTAGACAAGTATGTTCTTTAAGAGAAATATTAATTAACGTTTTAATTTTGTCCCAAATATTAATAAGAAATGGTTGTAGAGAACTATTCTCAGACGGAGCGACAATTCTATAAGAAGCTATACGATTACGAAATGCAGAATGTATTATTTCAACACCTTCGCAAAAATGCGAAATAGTTTTGTTTTTATGATTAGTACTACGTAGGTGACCTGTCCAGTGACTGCGCTCAACAGATGTGTTACAAACAGTACAGAACGGCATTTTAAAATGTAATAGTTTTAAACTTACTATTAGATGTTGCAATGTATTATTTTTACGATTATGATTTACGCTCGCAGAAATACAAAAACATCTGGTGCCCCAATAACTTAAATATTTATTTTAAACTAATATTATTGCTATAAAAGACAGGCTCAGAGTTATCAAAAAACTCATGAGTCCGTCTCATAAAAACTTGTAACCCGTCCCACTGCGGCGTGTTCCGGTTAAGCTGCACTTTTAGTGCCACCGAGGCTTTCTTCCACCGCTCCTCTTTTGGGGTGGAGGCAACTTCAGCCTGGTTATAGACTTTAACCTCCACGTAGAAGTCCCCGGATACGTCTGCCGTTCGCCGCACTTTACCGTTAGCAACACGGCTGATGAGTGACGAACCGAAGTCCGCAACTGAGGTTTTGGTGGGGACGTAGTCCTCCAAACCAAAGAGGTCCGAGCTCAAGCTGCGCCTTTTACTGTAAACAATTTAACACATTATTTATTACATTTATTTTTTAATATTGACAAATTGATGGTGTATTACTCCTCTGTTGAACCCTACGGGGATAGAAAGCATGATGTTCTGTTATAATAATTTAAATATCTCATGAACTAACTGTAAACATTCCGACAAGGAATATAATTGGAAATTGATTTCAGAGCTCTCTTCGTTGCAGTTCTAAATCCACTAACCAACGTTTATCGGTGTATAACATTTTAATTGACATAACATACACAACTAGCACCTAAAGGTAAAAACAGTAACACAAAATTACCTTGACTTCGGTACGGACGGTGTGGTGCTCTCGGAAGCTTTGCGCTTCGACACCTTCTTCTTTGGTTGCGGCTTCGGCTCGGCTACAGTTGCGGACTGTGACCGGTATTCTGAATCGGAGTCAGACCTGAAATGGAACACATAAAGATTAATTTTGTAACTAATAACTATGACTTAAGTTTCGGTAATTGACAATAACGCATCGCGGCAACAAATAAGGTTCATAATAGCGATACGTTTGATGTTAGTTGAATCGGATAACCACAAAATAACATTAATTTCGAAGTTTTCTTTAAATTGTGAGAAAAATACATGGCTCAGTGGAATAATTTATAGACATGTCTTTAGTTCATGAAATTCCCTATAATGTTATTACATAAAATTATATGGTTTACGCTCAAAATTCTAACATCTATGCGATGAAATTAAGGCTAACCAATACACCAGCCGGCAGGCAGGAACCAGGTCCGTAGCTGGGTAGCGATTAGTACATTAGTAAATTCAGTTAAATTAGTAGTACTTACTTACTTACATTTTATATAGTTGAAGGTAACCGGTGGTTATCACTGGAAGATACTGGAGCGAATGTAATATTATGATCAAAATTGATTGATTTTATACATAAAAAATACCATTTCAGCAATATTTATCCCATTACAAAATTAAACCTTAACTACATATATTGACAGTTGTATGACTAATTTATGTTACTTACGTCTAATTAAACCGTAGTGATTGAAAATCACTTCCGTCTAATTGCAATTTTATCGTGAGAAATGAAATATAAAACCAGCTTTTTTCGCCCGCCGACAAAGATGACACATGACGCTTATGATTAATACATTAATATATAATAAAGTATGTATGTTTGTTGTATAAAATGTGATGTAAAACTTCGCCTGATATCACACATGTGAACTAAAAAATAAAAATCACTTTTTTGACGGAAAAGAGCTGAAAGAAAATCATCCTGAAAACATTTTTTGTGTAGAATAATCCATGTAAACAAACTTGCGGCAAAAAGTTAACCACTTATATGCTACAGTAAAACTTGACATTATCGTAAATAAGTAATATCATCTAACGACTAAAACGAACTTTTTATTATCGATTCATGCATAAGTTCAGTAGGTAGGTACTAGTATTAAGATTCATCTTTCAAACAAATCCTAGATTGTTAAAGAACTATCAAATTTTGAAACATTTTATGTTTTCTTATATGTTTTTATGCTTGTTCAGTATGTATTAACCAAAAACTTGTATGTCTGGTGTAAACTGTAAGTATAGGTTGGTTATTTATAAATAAATATAGCAAATAAACAATATAAAATAATTAGCAAAGTTATCAAAGGAACATCCTCTATTTGAATGAATTGCATTGATTATGAAGTTCTATAAAATACCAATTTTAATCAGAGACTGCAACATGCACAGCGATCATCTTACAGCTAAATTGTTGAATACATGGGAATGACTCAAACATATACCTGGTACAACAAAGTTCGAACACTACAAATTTACATAATGCAATTTTGCAGTCTTTGCGATTGTAAAGAATCACGTACACTTATACTGTGAAGCTTAACACGGTCGCCGATCCGACGCCGTCGTCCGGCGGTTTAAAAGGAGTATGGTACAATAGATGATCACGGGACGGCACACGAACCGTTTCGATGGCAATTGTATAAGTGTGCGATGATCTTAATCAAGCGCAACGCAGAGTCGCAGAGTAACAACAGAACATTTCAGAGCTACCAGTAGTTGTTTGTTAACGTGTGAGGTAGTGTTAGCTGTATGAATTAATTAAATTAAAATTCAGATGTCCTTGGTGCCCAATCTGGGGTCATAGAAATAGAATGTACGTGTGTCTGAAGATGCATAATATTTCTTGCTCTGTGAAGAGACATGAGACAATCTGTCCTGAATTTTAAGCTAATGGTTCTAACAGCGAGCACACTTATTTGTTAACATGTAAAACTGTATGAGTTAATTAAATTAAAATTTGGATGTCCTTGGTGCCCAATCTGGGTCATAGAAAAAGAATGTGTGTGTACCTGTAGGTGCATGCTATTTTTTACTCTGTGAAGAGACATGAGACAATCTGTCCCAAATTTTAGTTTATTTGTTAACATGTAAGCTAGTGTCAACTGTATGAGTTAATTAAATTAAATTTTGGATGTCCTTGGTGCCCAATCTGGGTCATAGAAAAAGAATGTGTGTGTACCTGTAGGTGCATGCTATTTTTTACTCTGTGAAGAGACATGAGACAATCTGTCCCAAAATTTTAGTTTACTATATTCGTAAAGTTCCATTAGTAAACGAAATATGTGTCAAACTGACTGACTTTTTTCTCGTGTGGAATAGGCGCCAAACCAGTATTAACGCAAACGCAAATTCAGTCGAAGTGAGACGTAGGAACGGTATGTAATAAAACGGAATTGTTGAACGGCGCCCACTCCGTAGGATATTATTGGGCATTGTTGAACGGCGCCCACTCCGTAGGATATTATTGGGCATCTCACCACACCGTGAGTGACTGAGACGAACGGAGAGAGTCGATGGAACGGAAGGTGGGGTGAGATGCCCAATAATATACTACTTGAAACACTATTGTATTGTCCCAATAGTAAAATGAGCTTAATGAACTGATGGTGTGGAAATGAAGTGACTGACGCGGCCCTTGTTGGCTGCAGCAAGAACGCCCGGCTGTCTTGATAGCCTAAGGCAAACTGAACTACATGTAATGAGAAGAAATGAATGTGGCGTAAACTGCTGAATTGCAGATTGTGCGGTTGCACCGTTCACGGCCGTAGACCTGATTTCAAATCAAATAATTTGTTTCAAATAAATCTTTTTTTTTAATATTCTAATAGACTTGCGTCTGATCGCAACTCACCTGATCATAGGTGATGATCCGACCTAAGGTGGAGCATGCTTGCCTAGGATGAACCGGTTCACTCGTGCCTATAAGGTACCCTGATTATACTTATTGGGGAACAGAGAGGCGGGCAGTGAATTCCACAGTCTGGCAGTTCGCACACTAAATATGGAATCAAAGCGCTTGGTTCGAGACGGTGAATATGCAACCATTTCTCTGCTCGTTCGGATGATGGAATGGGGATGGGGGTGCTAAGTAGTGTAATTCCAAAGCACCGAAATATACCCGATAAGTCCGCCTTTGTATCTATGTGCATGAAGTATAAATAAATAAATAAATAAATGTGTACAAATAAACTATTATTATTATAAATAAAAGACCTTTAGGCTGTCAACAATTCGGCGCTATTCAAGACTTACATTCTGGAATTTACAAGGACGTCGTTGTCAATAGGTCTTTTGGCACGTCTATCGATAACTTCTAATATTTCCAGTTGGTATTTGTCTGATCCATCCCAAAGGTGCGAACAGTACTCCATGCACGATCGAACTTGTGCTTGGTATAAGTTAAGCAACTGTTCTGACAGGAAGTAGTTTCACACGTTTGCTAGAATTCCCAGCTTTTTTAAGTTTACAAAATCTACTTAGTATGTTTTGTAAGTAATGTTTTCCACTCTAGACGCAAATCAGTTTTATACATTTCTGAAAGCTCATGAACAAACACTGTGTTTATGTGTTACATGTTCATATCATCTAAATAGACATAAAAGAATACGATGTAGGTAATACTTTTTCAGTATTTCAGTCACACCTACGATTTTATCAAGATTTTCTATCTTTTCCGTATTTCTTATGATGCTCAATAATTATGATTAAAAATTCTAAGAGTTCATAGACTTTGGTTTGTTTCTGATCGTACTGTTGTTTCATCTTATGTACACATAAAAGTGTTATTTTGATTTCTTTGTAACGTTCCAGATATTAACATGAAGGAGAAGAAACTTCAAATGTATTTGAAGGAACAAAAGTTTTCTTATACTATCATCAGAAATTTATCATACAGCAATATATCTATTGAAATCGAATTAAATACAGCAACAGGACTTTGTACCAGAAAAGTAATAGTTGAAGGGAAAGATAACACGAAATGTAAGTGAAAGAGAACATTATATGAAAAGATAAAACCGGCACTGCTGTGATGATCACGGTTGACACGTGATTATCATAGCAGTTGTTACAGTAGTAATGACGTATTTATAATAATAACTGCCGCACTCAGAGACGTCACTTATTAATAATGAATAATTAACTTTAAATAACCAACTTAACTTGGCTTCTCAATCAGTCATATTTTTGACTGACAGCGTTCCAATTTATGTTGGTCGATTAAAGTTAATGATGTATTATTATTAAGTGACGTCTCTGAGTGCGGCAGTAAGACCACGTTCAGCAGTGGATTAAAAATTTGGTTTAATATTTCTTACAGATAACGGAATGTGTTTGAATGAAAATTGGTGTGTGATAGAAGTGGATTTATTAAATATCGAGTGTGATGGTAAGTTTTTCGATGTCCTTTGCACATAGATCATCTGTGCACCTGAAAAATACTTCAGAGATTTAACAAACAGAGGATTGTTAAAATTGAAATTTTAGGTACAAACGCCAACACATCGAGCCATACCAAACTGTAAAATTTTCCCAGTTTACTACGAACCTTATTATTTTGTAATATAGTTGAAAATCTATTAATTAAGTTTGACAGATTGTTATAGCTTGATATGCTTGCCTTGCACTTTGATAGTATCAGCATAGACCAGAAACTCAGAGATATCTTCACACAGGGTTCCCTACTTGAAATCGAATGCCGTTAGATCGAAAAACACTTGTTCGAAAACGTTAACTCGATAAATTATAAGCGCGTCAATTCACTACCTCGATGCATCAAAATCTGCACAATAACGTTCTAATGGTAGGTCACAGATCAAAGAAACGGTCAAAATTTTAGCAGATTACCGCCTAAGTCAGTCATTAAGTTGTTATTTTGTACGAGATTACCATTCTATATCATTTCTTTCAATGGTGTGTCAATGGTTGACCATTGGAAAGTCATAATGACGCCATTATATTAGTAGATTACCAAACTTGTCAAAATCAACAATTATGAAATCAATGATAGACCATTCTGACACTATTGTAATAGCAGACTTGAGGCCTGAACATGCCGACGCAGCAGGGCAGTGACCGCGGTGAACCCGAATTTACGTCAATACTTGTTATTTGTTATTTAATTATTGGACAGCATCAGCTGTTTCACACAAGTGCGTTAATATAATTTATATACTCATACATGTAAATAGATTAGTATAAATAACATGTAAAATTGTAATAAAGTCTCTTTCTACACTTCGAGCAACGCTGTTTCTTTACGACGAGACCATCGACTCCTCTCACTGTTACTGCGCCTATAAATGGTTACCGATAACTCTGGCCATACCCAGCCTTGGTTATTGGTCGGTCCGTGAGGCTGCGGATCGGCAGTGAGAAAATCTCATCCAATACACCCTTCATCCTTCCCACTTTCCGTCTGTTGCCTTAGGTCTCATGGCAACAGGCTTCCCGCACTATATATATACGTATATATTGCTGTTATATGTTTAGGGCTAGGTTGTTAGGGAGCTAGGGTTGTTGATAGGCTACAGTCAACCCCCTTTACGGTACATTCAGATAGCTGAGTTGTACAAGGCCTATAGGCACGTAGTATTTGTATTGAGTAGCTAATATTATACTTACTTATAGTCATGATTATAGTTTATTTATATTTCTACGCATATATTGTACTCAAACAAAAATTCTTAAATCTATTCTGTAAATCGATTAGATGGTCGTTCGAGAAATTACATTTTAAGATAATGGGCCTTCGCGCTGCCGATGATTCGAGATTATAATTCTTCGAGATTTTGATGCATCGAGGTAGTGAACTGTCGCACTTATAATTTATCGAGTTAACGTTTTCGAGCAAGTGTTATTCGATCTAACGGCATTCGATTTCAAGTACGGAACCCCTTCACACAACCGTGCTAAGTATGATAGGTGCACTACTACAGCGCGACGGAGTACAAACATATACCTAGTTACTATTGTTTGACGTCAGTGTGTGTGTGCCTCGGCAAATATCCTTTATTCATTAAATATATGTAACCACCTCCATATTTAATAAAATATTACAATAATACGTCCGTGTGGTGTCGGACGTAAAGAATAGCACCATCCCTTAGGTTCCCGTGGGTGTCGTGCGACTAAGAGACTCAGCAGAGAATGGGCAGCAGCGTTCTCTGTGCCTTTGTAAGAACCATACTGCGATCGCCAATCCGCCTGCCATTCGTGGCGATTTCGCCAGTCAGCAGTGGACGTCTTTCGGCTGAAATAATGATGATGATGATTACAATAATAATAATTATATAAATCTCAAAACATACAAAAGTATCTAAACGATATCAGGAACAAGATCCAAAGCTACCGGTACTCAGCTCAGGGTTCCAGAGACAGGAACCTCCTAACAATACGAGCAGCGTCCTGAAGTACTGCTTTCTGAATCAAGTCCTTGATCAGTGCCCAATGAGAGCCTCCTTAGTTGTTGGTCCAGGCTGTTGGCTTTAATGCAATTGGCTGTATCGACTATAGGCACTATATTGCTGAGTGAACATTATTTCCATCATCCATTACCTATGTCGACAACCTCGCGAGTCAAGTCTTGATTATTTTTTTTTTCTCAATTTTCCTGAGTTACTTCAACATCAATCATTGCACGACGTAATTATTATTAATAATTGAGACGATTTTCACGATAAACACTTACTCCTAAACTTTTCAATCTTGTATTATCAAGTCATAGAAGGTGTATCTAGAAAGGAAAAGCACTTTACAGAACTTAAATAAGACACACACACACACAGACAGAGATAATGACGACACGGTTGGCGCAGTGGCTGAGCGATCGACTGCTGCGCAGCGTGCTGCGGGTTCGATTCCCACCCAAGGTAAACATTTGTGTGATGAGCATTTGTGTTTGCCTTGTGTCTGGGTGTTGTTTATCTATATATGTATGTATTTACAAAAAAAGATGTATTTGTGTATGTATATCAGCTGTCTGACACCCATAGGGTCTCCCTAGTTTGGGGTCAGATGGCCGTGTGTGAAAATGTCCCCATATATTATTATTATTATTATTATAGAAGATGTATCTAGAAAGGAATAGCACTTTACAGAACTCAAATAATTAATGAAATATACGAATATAGTGTATTACAGCTACTTAATTAGAAGTATAAAGTCGTACCTATTGCAGGTCAGTCTATTGTCATTGAAACTGAAAAAGATCAAACGCCTCCTCGTCATGGAACCACGGAAACAACAGCGGCTCAAAATAACACTAGTGAGTATAACAATTACACAAATATCGTGCCAGTCCTTCCTGCTGATGGACTTATTTGTTTCTCTATTTAATCGCCGTCATCGAAATGTACACAATAGTTAGTAATTAGTTACAGTAGACGGATGACATCTTATAAGTGCATTTTATAAAATCCTTAGATACTAAAGAGTTTCTAGTAATACGACAAGTAGTATAAAATTGTACCTATTGCAGGTCACTCTGTTGGTACTGAAACTGAACAAGGACAAACAACTCCTCGTCTTGGAACCACGGAAACAACAGCGACTGAAAATAACACTAGTGAGTATAACAATTACACAAATATCTTGTCAGTCCTCCCTGCCGACGGACTCAAGTTAAAGTCAAAGTCAAAGCATTTATTTCAATTAAACCATTTACAGGCACTATTGAATTGTTAAGGAGTCGGTCAGTTAGTCAGAGAGTTGAAGCTAGTTGCTCGTTCCAAAACGTAGGTAGGTCTCTATGGAGAAGAACGAGCAAGAAACTCCACGGACACTCTTTTAAATCAAGTTTTTACAAAGTCTGGTTACATGATTCTTGTTGCTTCTATATGTGAAAACTATGAAGGTAATCTAACAATACAACACACAAAAAAGAAGCAAGATAAAGTTCATGGCAGATAAGAGCTGATCAATCTCTACTGACAGCGCCCGTTCACGAACATGACGCGTGAATCAGCACCATTCAGCTCAACCATTTTGAAGGGACTTGTTTGTTACTCTATTGCTCGGTTTGGTCTCTTATAGATCTAACATAATAAACCATGTTATAAGAAACACTGAGACATACTTTTAATTCTCAATCTTTATACAAAATATCTCTGATGTTTAAATCCTGAAAATTAACAAGAAAAAGCCGTTCGGATCCATCAGTCAAAGTTAATAGGGATTCATTATCTGCCTAGCCTTTTCCGAACTATATTGGGGTTGGCTTCCAGTCTAACCGGATGCAGCTGAATACCAGTGTTCTACATGGAGCGACTGCCTATCGGACCTCCACAACCCAGTTACTGGGTAACACGATACCTATTGATAAAACTGGTTGTCAGACTTTCTAGCTTCTGACTCCCCATAACGACTGCCAATGATCTACAAATGACAGCCGGGACCAACGGCTTTACGTGCTTTCCAAAGCACGGAGGGTACTCGGTATGAAAGGAATCAATCCTCAGACCAATCAATCCTCAGACCGACCGCGGCTAGCGTAGCTTAACCTTTGACCGATCGATATGTACGGCTTAACTTAGTCACGAGCTTAGTTAATAGTGATTCCAAAGCAATATATGTACACAATTTTATAGGTGTAAGTATTTATTTTCATATGTATGTATGTTTATCCACGATCACAAATCACTTTAATTTGAAATTCGCAGTCTTTCGCCATTAATTTTGGGACCCGTATATAAGCGTCATTCTGCTGCCTTCTTATCGCTAACATACTTGGTGACAAGAAGGCAGCATCCATTTTTATTTCTTGGTTTGATCATATACTATGGTGAGTGTACTCATGGCTGTTTCATTGGTGGTGTTTCACTCACTAATAAACGAATAAACTCTGGCAGTTAGATAATTTATAAGCAACTTCAATTTCATTTTACTAAACTTTCTCTAACCTTAACCGACCGCGTTCGAAATACTAGACTGCGCTCCAAAACACAAATCGTTTACGTGGCTCAAAAGGCTGCCCAGCTTAAATGGGACTGGGCTGGACATGTCTGCCGCAAGCCGAACGACTTATGGGCACGTTAATCCAAGAATTGGTGCCCTGAAATGACGAGACGGGGCCGCGGTTGACCACGAAAGAGATGGCGGGATGACTTGGATAGCTTCCTTAAGAATTGGCAAGACATAGCAAAAAGTCGAAACAGATGGAAGGGACGGAGGAAGACCTTTGCTTAAATATAACAATAATAAACTTTCTCATCTTTACCGCAGATTGACAGCAAACTTTCGAATGTCCTTTTCTAATGTTCTCCGTCTTTCTAAGCTGAACTTTCAGATATTTGCTGACTAAAATGACAGTTTAATTAACAAAAAATATATGTGAAATCTTAGATTATTAGTATCTCAATATCTAAGTATGAAATTTACATAAAAAGAAAACCTAAAGTATTAAACTAAAAAACTAACACAATAAGGCATCATAGATTTCGTCCACATCGCCGTCATCTGGAAATGTACCCAATAGTTAGTAATTAGTTACAGTAGACAGATGACATCCTATAAGTGCTATTTTCTTTTATTCCCTGGATACTAAAGAGTTTCTAGTAATACGACAAGCTACTTAGTTGAAAGTATAAAGTTGTACTTATTGCAGAACCGTTTATTGGTATTGAAACTCAACAAGGACAAACGTCTCGTCGTCATGGAACCACGGAAACAACAGCGACTCAAAATAATACTAGTGAGTATAACAATTACACAATTCTTATCGGTGATCCCTGCTGACGGACTTGTTTGTTACTCTATTGCTCGATCTGTTCTTTTTACCCGACTACGGCAAAGCCAAAGGAGGGTTATGATTTTGACAGGCTATGTATGTATGTATGTATGTATGTTCATCTGTTCGCTCATAGCTCCTAAACTACTTATCAGAACTGAACAAATGAGGTATAGTTAGAAGCGTCTTGATCGTCCACTGGTTATAGGCTATATGACGTGTCACCGAATCCAATGTGGCGCCCTCTGGCGGACCAAAAAACCAAGATAAAAAAAAAAATGAAGACAAGCATACCGTGTTTGGTATCATTGGAAAGGGGTTCACTAGTACCTTTCAAATATATAATATTTAGTTGTGACTTATCACAAATTATTTAAAAAAAGGAAAGATAAAATTAAGATACGCATACCGTGTTTGGTATCATTGGAAAGGGGTTCACTAGTACCTTTTAAATATATAATACTTAACTGTGACTTGTCACAAATGATTAAAAAAAAACTACTACTGGTATTTGAACTCCAAAATGGTTTAAATAAAAAAATAAAGTTTAAAAACTAAAACCCGACCACAACAAAAAGTGATCTAAAAAGTACGAAACAAGAAAATATTTCACACAGAAATCAAGACATAGGTACAAAATGGTCAAGGTAAAGCCGTGGTTGCATGCCATTATAATTCATGTTCATCGCACCCATATGGGACACAGGCATGCAACCACGGCTTTACCTTGACCATTTTGTACCTATGTCTTGATTTCTGTGTGAAATATTTTCTTGTTTCGTACTTTTTAGATCACTTTTTGTTGTGGTCGGGTTTTAGTTTTTAAACTTTATTTTTTTATAAGCCGGCTATACACGGACTGCTTGAAGCAGTCGGTATCCACTATTTCAAGCTGCGACTGCATAGTGAACTATAGTCTTGTACGTAAACACATACACGGAGTCTCGAGCAGTCACGACTGCTTCGGCTTGCCAGGCATACACTGACTGCTCGAGCTGTTGACTGCTCACGAGCAGTCTCTCCGCCCGCGGTCCTCATTCCACGTCACGCGCGCCTCCCGCCCGCACGCTTTTGTTTTGCTTGTTCAGCAGTTATCAATGGCAGATTCAAGCGGTTGACTATGAATGCTCGAGCGGTCGCTGTATGTTGAACAATGCCTAACTGCTCGAGCAGTCCATGTATGGCCGGCCTGATAGATCTGGCATAATAAACTACATAATATGTAGTTTGATAATAATATGTAGTTTTGAATCACAGCCGGTTTTACGTGCTTTCCGAGGCATGGCAGGGTCTTGTAAAGAAATGTATGGACACCCCATCCACGGACCGACCGCAGTAAGCGTAGCTTAACCATGACCGGTCGATCTGTATGGCTTTTATTTAGCCACGAGCCCCTCTTAAATTAAGCATTCAAACATCAGAAAATTGTCCCAGTGTTTCTTATAACATATAAGAAACACTGGGACAATTTTCTGATTCCTAGGTCTTCAGTTACGGGTAGTCAGAAGGTAGAAAGTCTAACAACCAGTCTTACCGAGAGGTATCGTGTTACCCAGTCACTGGATTGTGGAGGTCAGACAGTCGATAAGGTTAGTAGTTTTATATGTGGTCCCATAACCCAGAACTGGCAGATCTACGTCATGGCTATTTGAGAACGAATGAGAATAACATTTACAGGGATATATTGTTAAGAACGTATGTCCTAGCTTTAATGCTGAGACGCTTAAAAGTTCCGACTTACGGAAAGTGCCTGGTAATAATGGACAATGGTTTGATTGTATATAAAGTTCAGCCGTCTTATTTGAACGTAGACGATATTTATGATTATTATGTGATAAACAAACAAAGAATTATTTCGTTACAGATGTACAAACTTTTGGGCCAACAATCATCGCCGTCATCATAGTTTCATCTATTACCGGAGTGGTGATGATTGCACTTATTATTGCCATTTGGAAAGGTTGCCAAAACAGACGCCATCAATCAGCCACGCCGCAGTTGTCAGCAGACCAAGTAAGTTTATTCCAGATTTACATAATGTTAAGTCGAGGTGGACGCGGTACCATCATCAGTAGAACGCGCCTTAAGTGTTAGTAGTGTTTTTAGTGAAACAGTGAGTTCAGAAAGTAAAAGAAAAGAAAGAAAAACCATTTATTCACGAGAAAGTGACGCACATTACACAACAAGACTTAAACTAAAACAGTGTTGTTGGGGCTTCCACGTTACTGCAATGCATCAGGAATGTTTGCCGAAGCACATACTGATGGTTTCAATACCATACTGCGAAAGAGGATTGCATCCATGATGCGCAGAGTGCGTGGAAGCGTCAACGATATTCTGAAGGTTTTTTTTTTTTTACATGTTGTAGAAAACAAATATAAATAAAATAAAAATAAACTTAATTAGTGATAAACCATGTTGCGCCATTATGGCGCATTGGGTGCATGTACATATGCATGTACCCGGTGTGTCAGATGAGTGCAACAGAAAATACATGAATTAAAATATTACTTTTGTTACTAACGTAGTTTTTAAGTTCTGTATTACTAACATCATATGGATCAAGGTCTGAAATAAAATATTTTTTTTTTTTTTTTACATTTTGTAGAAAACAAATATAAATAAAATAAAAATAAACTATAAAAACGTCCGAGACAGAAATATGCGTCACTGCCACGAGAAACGGCTGACGCTCAGCATAAATGCCGTGGTCCGCGCACGAAGGCGCGAAGTCACGGCGCTGGTTTTCAGCGTCAGCCGACGTGTCGCTGTCTCGGAAAAATAAAAAGAACAAACAATTTTTATTGTTCCGAGGCACAGAACAATAAACATTTAACAGTGTGTGAAATTTAAATATTTTTGAGAGGTTCCAACTGAAGGTGTTTTTATGGTATCATAATTATATTAAAATATGCTATTCTTCATGCTTTGCATTTTTTCAGCCCAGCGAGCGATTCTACTTGAACATGCTTTTTAGAAGAGAGTGTGATCAAGAGATTGCAGAACTGGAGCAACATCACTATTAGGAAATAGGCCCACGAAAACATGCAACTGAACGAGCAACTGAAAATGGCTGAAATGTTTAGTGACAGCAGCAGGATGGATGATGACAAAATGTGCAATAAGGAATGTGGGAGAACCCTCTATCAGGTTCCATTCAGCGCGTCAACCGAAATGGAACAAATACTTGGGAATGTTGGAGACGTGAGGCATTGAACAGGCTGACATGACACCATCGTTGCAGGAGCGTTTGTGGGGCCACGTGTGTAAGCAGTACACCTTCAACGGTTGAGTCATGGCGGCCATGATGTCCTCCTTCGACATACTCGAGTGGACGCTCACTTGTTGCCCTGTGTGCACTGTTCAGTATTCATTCGCAAATATAATTAGTATTCCATTTAATTAAGTTATGATTTAAATATCATCGACTAATAAACGTAAAACGACATGGCAAATTACAAATTAAATAATAGGGTATTTTACTCTATACGAGAGAAAAACTATAAATATGTTATTGAGACAGTTTAGGCATAAAGCAGTCGGAAAATGTAAGTTTTTAGTTCATAAAATAATAAAACAATTTTTTTTTTAATACAATTCAAAGTTTACAGTATTTTTAATCTGTTATAAAACACCATGAAATAGTAGCGGCTATGTTATTACGCCGTACGGCTGTATAAACAAGTCAACCGATTGGCGTAATATAGCGTATATTTTCGTAACCAACGTAATTTTTTCATTATTACACCTGTTACAAAATATGCTTTTAATTATTTTTAAATGATATATAACGGGGCACCGGGACCATTCGGATTTTTAGAATTCGTGACGTCAGCAGAGCTGACGTCACGATCTCCATTGCTAGGCTCAGTCATTGCAAAATGAATACACTCAAATAACAGTTTACACTTTTATTCTTATAACTAGTTAACACACAATTAGAAACAGCATAAAAATCCAAATTAATAATAGGAATTATACTCACAGGATATTTCAGCAAAAACACGACTTGTCGTCACAAACGTCTTCTTGTTAATGTGGCCTCGCAACGGCTCGCCTTTGCAATATCAAAAATGGCGCCGCCGTTGCGAAGTCATTACACTTATTTTCATTACAAATTGTAGGTAGCATTGATTAAAATAACAAACTATGATTTATTAATTCGTTTTACTAATTTTAACACTCGATTTTAATATTTAATTAATTCTGTATTGCTTAAAACATTTTAAGCAATACCGAGTTCGCGCGCCATATTTTTAACTTCACCAACAGTAGTTCAATCAAATATTTGTTAAACAAAAATTAACCAAAATTCATGTTTAAACTAACCCAAATCGTTTATAAATCAAGAAATGAATTTAGCAATAGATAGTTTGTTTTTAAACCTAAATTTGAATAAACCTTCAGTTATGTTTTGCTGTTAAAGTAACAACAAATCATAACACGGCTTTTTACATTAATTACTTTTTACACAAAAATAGCAAACTAACAACAACAATGAAATCTCAACTAATTTAAACCTATCCAGTTATATTTAACTGTTAAATTTGAACTTGGAGTAAATATTTTAAAGTTTACTTCAGCCTTGCGTCGACACGGCCATTCTGCGAGACGGTGTGCGTGCCCTGCACCAGTCGCGGTTCTGAAAATGAAAACATTTTTTTTTTTGAACTAGGTATCCGTTCACAGGTACACTAGCCTGATAACTTGTTTTGTTTTATTTTATCGGAGCTTTTGTTGCTTCAAAATGAGTTCAAAAAGTTCTGTACTTGAATTTTTCAACGATAACCGATTTCAACAATCCAAGTTATCAGCCATTATTTAATACCTTGATAATCTTTAACATAAGGTTATGTAGGTATTATAAGTTATAGATATCTAAGTAAATAAGGAAATAATAAAGTTCATAAGAGTAGTAAACAAATAGGATTTGCTGTTTATAGGGAAGTGAGTGAAGTTATTGAAGTGCTTGTAACGCTACACGCTTACTCACACGTTATTACATCTATGCAAATGCTCCACGCATACATGCATGATTTGATTTCTCGTAGACAGGGATGATGCTGTGGTGCGGGGCGGTCTTGTACGCCGTGGTCCACAGAGGCTCTAAAGGAAAAGGGAACTAGGGTGGTGCTGAAGCCTAGGCCTTATATTTATGACCGTGGTCCCCAGAGGCTCTAAAAGAAAATAAAAATTAAAGTTCTTACGTAGCTGTTTATACAGCTTGTTAGGGTTTGATGCTGTGGCGCTGAGCGGTCTTGTACGCCATGGTCCACAGGGGCTCTAAAGGATTTGGGAAGGACGATGCTGTGGCCTAGGCCTTATTTTGACCGTGGTCCACAGGGGCTCTAAATACTTATATTATGACTTTGTTGATAAAAACTCACAGGAATGATGCTGCGGTGCTGAGCGGTCTTGTACGCCGTGGTCCACAGAGGTTCTAAGGGATTGGGAAAGGACGATGCTGTGGCCTAGGCCTTATTATTTTGACCGTGGTCCACAGAGGCTCTGAAACGAGAGTAGGAGGGAAGCGGGGAAAACGGATTGTACAGCCTATTTAGTAGTTTATGATTGTATCAGCCAGTCAACAAAGACAAAGGCCAATAAAAATCTCCTTACAGTTGTTACTGTTTTGTAAGTTATTCAAACTCAACCTCAGTAAGTATAAGTAAGAAGTAAAGATAAGAGTAAGAAGGGAGAAACTCACATAGTTTAAATGTCCAGCAGCTGGGCACCTTGGGAGGTAGACGGCTGTGGCTCCTTCGACGGTGGTGTACTGATGATCTGAGATGCAGTTTGTTGTAGTGTGTCATCGACAGAGTTCGTCGATGAGTCATCAGCCAGCCGGACGGCCACTTGCTGAGGGTCATCTTCGTTATTCGTCGACACGGTTTCCTGCTCGCCTGGTTGCGGTGCTCGGCGCAGCTGGTCGTGAGCGACTTTACGTGGGCGCCCTCTGCCGGTCACACGTTTCACTATGTACCGGTCGTTGTCCAGGATCTTGTATACTTCGTATGGCTCGCTGTATTTCAAGTCTAGAGACGTTTGGTTTCTGGGATTATTCTTGACGAGTACGTAATCTCCTCGCTGAAACGGACGCATTTTCGCCTTGCTCTTGTCAAATCGCTGCTTGTCGTATTGTCCCGCCGCTCTCATTTTCTCTTGTACGTGTTGCTCAAGCAAGTCAAAGTCTATGCATTCGTTATTAATATTTACCAACCTTAGTAGCTCTGGTGGTACACTGTGTTGGCGGCGAGTCAGTAGTGTAAGCGGTGCGACCCCCGTTACTCTATGTGGAGTGCAGTTAAATGCGAGCTGTAAAGCTTCTAGCGCTGTCTGCCATTCTTCAGTGTCATAGTTTTTGATTATGGTTAATGCGTTTTTCAAAGTGCCCATAATTCGTTCGACCTGTCCGTTTGCTCGGCTTACTCCTGGCGCAATGGAATGTATGTCGATTCCGAATCGGTCCGAGTAGACTTTAAACTCACCAAGGAACTCTCGCCCTCCATCCACCACGATGTGCACTGGAGTTCCGAACAGGTGAACGACACGTTTCAAAGCTGCGAGGCTGCTGCTTGGGCTCTTGTCATTTGAGTAGCTAAGTAAGATGTATTTGGTGTATGCGTCAATTGTAACAATTACCTACTCGTCTCGTTCCTCAGCGCTTCTCGTCCCCAGCTTGCCAGTAATATCCATGTGAACGACCTGGAACGCTGCAGTGGGCTTCTGGATCGGATGAAGCTGGGCTTGGACAGCGCCCGACGGCCCCTTAGAGGTCTTGCATACAACACAATTGTCCACAAACCTTCTTACGATTGTATTCATTTTGTGAAACCAGTACGTTTCCCTCAGCTTCTGTAAGGTTTTTTCCCAGCCGGGGTGTTGCAGAGCGACATGGAAAGAGTTTATAGGGCTCCACTGGAATGACCTAGGGACTACAATTGGTTTATGTATACCGAGTATAGAATCCGTGAGAGTCTTCTTAAGCACGCCATCTTCCAGGACATAACCTGCGGCCGGACTGTCGCCACTCATGGTGTCTATAAGTGGGCGCAGCACGTCGTCGCGGCGCTGCTCGATCTGCAGCCACTCAATGTCTCTGGTCATGAAGTTGACAGATGTTTCAGTGGATGGATTCCTACTAAAGAAATCTGCGTGCTGTAATCGCTCACCTTTTCTATACTCGACCTCGAACTCGTAATTCTGCAGGAACGCCCACCACCTATGGATTCGAGGAAGGAGATCCTTTTTGTTCTTGGAGGCTTTCAAGGCATTACAGTCTGTTATTACCTTGAACTTTCGGCCGTATATGTAATGCCGAAAATGCTTGACTGCCCTTACTACCGCCAGGGTCTCGAGCTCGTACGAGTGGTAGCGGCTCTCGGCGTCGGTGGTTCGCTGGCTCATGTACGCGACTGGATGCTGGCGACCGCCGACGGTCTGCACGAGTACGGCCCCGTAGCCGATGCTGCTGGCATCCGTGAAGAGCTCGATTGGTGCGTTTTCCTGAAATAGTGTAAGGGTGGGCGCAGTAGACAGGTGTTGTATGATTTGGTTTCGGGCCTCATCATGCCTTTCGTTCCATTCCCACTTAGCATCGTTCTTGGTCAGTTCATAAAGTGGAACCATCACACGCGAGAAATTGGGAATGAAACGTCTGAAGTATCCAGCCAATCCGTTAAACTGCCTAACTTGTTTGACAGTTTTCGGGATTGGTGCCTTCATTAAAGCCTCCACCTTTCTTGGGCTTGGACTAACTTGTCCGTCTGCAATAATATTGCCCAAGTACTCGATGGAGCGTTTAAAGAATGCAGTTTTATCGACATTAATCGAAAAACCGGCCTTTTGGAGAGCAATCAATATGCGTTCGATATGGGTTAGGCCCTCAGCGAATACCCTACATTTTGACAAAACGTCATCAACATATACCTGGCAAACCTGGTCTACCGAGGTCAAGAGGTGAGCTAGAGCCCTATTTATACAACGCTGATAGACTGACACCGCGTTACTGAGTCCGAACGGCATGGTCAAATATTCATATAGACCATCCGGCGTAACAAAGGCTGTTTTTTCAATCGAGGTCTCTGAAATAGGTATCTGATGGAACCCAGCTGCCATGTCTAATGTTGAGAAATAATAACCCCCCGCCAGTTGATCTATTTGATCTGAAATTATAGGTAAAGGATAATGGTCACTCAGAGTGTTCCTGTTTAGTTCGCGGTAGTCCACACACATTCGGTCCTTTCCATTTTTCTTTTTAACCAATATTATTGGGCTGGAAAAAAGTGATTTACTTTCGCGGATAATTTTATGCTCGAGTAATTCATTAACTATTTCCCGAACTTTTTCGCGTTCAACTGGGCTCAATCGGTAAGGCCTGCGTTCGACACACTTGTTATCGTCTTTTAAACGTATTTCGAGCTTACCGGTATTGACGCGTGTGTGAGGATAACCGTGAATAAACAAGTGTTCGAACTTGTTCAACAAGATTTTCAATTCGTTGATTTGATCGTCATCAGTCAAATCACAATCTAGATTATCAAACTTTTCACTTCGAGTTCGCACGTGGTAAACAACCGGCTGATGAACTAAAGTTGTACCCTGAGAGTTTACTAGTACGCTTAAGTTATTTTTCTCCACGAGATTCATACCTATCAAAATGTCTGAGCACACTTCGTAGTCCGGCACCACGTGGAATTCGAGTTCTATCCGTAAACCATCGATGACACAAATCGTCGTCAGTGTCGAAAGAGATATCACCGTAAATTGACCTAATCCCTTCAAGTAGCTTACTCGATCAACTCTTTTCCCGGGTAGTTTAGCAGCTACAGACTCGCGTATTACTGAACATTCGGCTCCACTGTCAAAAATCGCGACTATATTTAAGTTCCCAGCTACTACCGGCACCGAATTTAATTTAGATGTACCTACACAGTTGACGTTGGAAACCACTGCGCGTTCTCGCTTATAACACGTTTCATAAGTATGACCTGTCCTAGAACAAAACGTGCACGTAGGTTTACCTACATTAGGAGACGCGGTTTTATTATCTTGTTGACGTAGTTGAGAATTATCGTTTTTGTCACGGTAACGACAGTCACGTGCCTCATGACCGGGCTTTTTGCAGATTTGGCAAAACAATGAAGTTTTATCAAAACGTGATCGCTTAGCCGCTCCCGGATGTGCAGCTGATGTACCCGGGTGAGGGCGCTTAACACTTCGTATAGAAGAAGCCACGGAAATAAGTTCGGGTACTGATGTGGCCCTGGCATTCAACAGTTCGATTCTTAATTGCTCATCTCCAATGCAACCGATAACTGCCTCAACTGCGTCATCATTCGATAACTTATCCTTAGTAATACGTCTCCATAATACCCAAGCTTGTGACAAGAATTGCGCAATGTCTTTGGAATTATCATAATTATGTTCCTTAAAGCGCACAATGTCCCGGGAGTATCTATTCTCCGGTTCAAAAGTCGTTATTAGAACATCACGCAATTCATGCCACGTGGTGGTAGACACAAGCCAATTGTCAACCCATAACCTCGCACGACCTTTGAGTAAACTACCAGCTTTCATTCTCACTTCATAATCGGTCAGGCCATAGGTTTCCATGGCTGTGGTCACATGTTGACACCACTCTCTAACCCCAATATTTGTGTCCGGGTCGTATGACGGCAAAAACACATCATTTATTTTAGCTTTAGGCGCGTCTGGTTGTGTCGTGATGCGATCGGACATGTGCTTCATCATTTGCAACATCTGAGTGAAAAATTCCGGTGGTACCCCATTAACAGAAGCAATTAAGTTTTCATTATTCGAGTCAGATGGACGGGCAGAAGTGGGGGTCAATCCCACTTCTGATAACGGGGCACCGGGACCATTCGGATTTTTAGAATTCGTGACGTCAGCAGAGCTGACGTCACGATCTCCATTGCTAGGCTCAGTCATTGCAAAATGAATACACTCAAATAACAGTTTACACTTTTATTCTTATAACTAGTTAACACACAATTAGAAACAGCATAAAAATCCAAATTAATAATAGGAATTATACTCACAGGATATTTCAGCAAAAACACGACTTGTCGTCACAAACGTCTTCTTGTTAATGTGGCCTCGCAACGGCTCGCCTTTGCAATATCAAAAATGGCGCCGCCGTTGCGAAGTCATTACACTTATTTTCATTACAAATTGTAGGTAGCATTGATTAAAATAACAAACTATGATTTATTAATTCGTTTTACTAATTTTAACACTCGATTTTAATATTTAATTAATTCTGTATTGCTTAAAACATTTTAAGCAATACCGAGTTCGCGCGCCATATTTTTAACTTCACCAACAGTAGTTCAATCATATATTTGTTAAACAAAAATTAACCAAAATTCATGTTTAAACTAACCCAAATCGTTTATAAATCAAGAAATGAATTTAGCAATAGATAGTTTGTTTTTAAACCTAAATTTGAATAAACCTTCAGTTATGTTTTGCTGTTAAAGTAACAACAAATCATAACACGGCTTTTTACATTAATTACTTTTTACACAAAAATAGCAAACTAACAACAACAATGAAATCTCAACTAATTTAAACCTATCCAGTTATATTTAACTGTTAAATTTGAACTTGGAGTAAATATTTTAAAGTTTACTTCAGCCTTGCGTCGACATATACAATTATCATATTTAACATGAGCTCATTTGATACAAAACGAACTGACGTCATTTACGCTGAGCAATATGGCGTCCAGTAAGAGGCGTTTTCGTCAAACTACGCGCGAAATTTGAAAATTTAAAATTTAGGTGTATTTTTATAGCACATATCGATTAAAATAAATATTTTGGGTTTTTTTGTGGCATATTAGCACTACAGAATGTCATTGCGACACTTTTCAAAAATGGGTGTAATACCCTATTATTCCAAAATCCTACAGAAATCGCTTAAGCTTTTAATAATTATTATATTTAAAAATGTAAATCCTCTTTCAGGTGCTGGAAAAGAATCCACAGCCCTAATCAATCCCCAACCGAACTCAATGTTCTTATCACCCTGTATGCCTTATCATATTATGCAGAGAATTATTATAAGAAATCTTAATAATACTGACTGTGTAGGTAATGATGTTGTTTCGACTAAAGTAATCAAAGCAGACAAATGAAAAATAAAAAAAAATAAAAATGAAATGCATATTATGAATCTTTGTATACAAAGTGGTACATTTCTTATTTTTTTAATTAATCTTAGTAAAACATAATGCATTTTACACATTGAAAACAAAATGTATAAAAATTGAAGGAGATGGCCCGATTTGTAAGGAAAGTTGGGTCCCAGTGGTAAATTGTTGTGCCCTGAAGAAATTTATTTTACATAATAGTTAAAATATTGTATTTTCATAATCAGAAACCATTTTTCAATTATACACCCTGGTTCAAGAGATATCATTGCTTTTCGGTTGTAAGAATCTAGGTTATATTTAGGAACTGACAATGATATTTTCTCCTTATTCTATTTAGGTTAAGTACCTACTTCTACTACTTATTTACTTTACATTACTATGGGGATGGGATTACGTCTCTATTACTTTATGTACTATATGTACAGAGGCCAGCACATCAAGTTACTACAATCTGTCAAATTTCTTTGATAGATTTTCAACTTTATTACAAAAGTTATTTAATTGGGAAAATTTTACAGTTAGGTATAACTTGATGTGCAGGCGCCTGCACATAGCAGCAATAGCAGCTCAATAAAAAGTAGATATTTACTCACAGATGGTGTAGAATTGACATTTAAATATGATAAAAATTGTATAATTAGTTAACAGCTTGACCACTGGACTTTAATAATTAATTAACGTTATTCATAGGTAGTTCATGATACTAGATATCTCGCTATTTGTAAAAACCAATCCTCATTTGTTTCCGCTTCTGACTAATAATACAGATAGACCAAGACGTGAGTAGTACAGACTTAGGGTGCAATAACTCTCCGCCAAAACAGCATTTTTAAGAAAAAGTGTAGTATGCATGGTCCCATTAATCTAATATATAAAATTCTCGTGTCACAGTTTTCGTTCCCGTACTCCTCCGCAACGGCTTGACCGATTCTGATGAAATTTTTTGTGCATATTGGGTAGGTCTGAGAATAGGCCAACATCTATTTTTCATCCCCTTTTTTCACCCTTTTTTCATCCCCTCGGGACAGGACAACGTCTGTCGGGTCAGCTAGTTTACAATAAAATTCCCAACAATAAGGAAATGAATGAAATTTATTCAAAAGAGAACTAAAAAAATTAAAAATTTTTTTAATAATGTTATGGAGTTTTTGAGTGACAAATTTTGAATAAGTAATTTAATATAATTATTATGATTTTTTTATTATATTATGATTTCTTATGATTATTATTTCAATAGGTTTTATTATTTTATTGTTTTAATATTTTTTTGACCAAATTTTTGTATTGACTGTAATTATGTATTCGAATTGATTGAATGTTGAATAAATGTAATTATATCCTAATTTAATAAACTATTTTGTACGCCGAATATGGTAAAACTTGTTGAACTTGCGACATTTAACGCGTTTACATCCATATGTGCATTTCTACATATATATGACACATGTTTAAATAAATAAATGCATCTTTATCTCTATCTTTCTCTTTTAATAAAAACATTATACAATATTGTTTCATAGAGTTCGCTAAAGGAGACTTTTGTGGAAATAAGCAGTACTTATAATCATTAATTAATTGCATTATAATTACCATTTCTTATTTTTCATGAAACTACTTATACGATTATTAGTAATCATTCTTATAGGTTAGATACATGTGTGTGTTAGGGCCGGCGCTCACTGCGGCATGCCACAGCACGTCGTGGCGTGCCGCAGGGCGCCGCGGTTTGCCACGATGTGCCGCGGTATGGTTGTATAGAAATAAAGCAATATTAGTTCTAAACTCGATGAAATAAGATTCAAAATAACTTGATTAGTAATAGAATCCTTTGCCATGACACGCGTGCCGTGCCGGCAGTGAGCGCCGGCCCTTAACGACGTTTACCGCCATCTAGCGACCGAGCGACACAACGGCATGACACCACTGCGTGCACGCATATACGTAGCATAGCGGTCGACAGCGACCTGACCCACAAGTTCCAGAGAGACCGGTAAGATGGCGCTGCTCCGCAACTATAAAGTCACTCGTAGTCAAGCCGAGATGGCGCTGCTCCGCAACTATAAAGTCACTCGTAGTCAAGCCATCAGTGGGCTTGACTACGAGTGACTTTATAGTTGCGGAGCAGCGCCATCTCACCGGTCTCTCTAGAACTTGTGGGTCAGGTCTCTAAATTAGCTTCGTGTCGTTGCATTATACTTTAACTAGCTCCTGTTTAAATTCATAACGGGTTTCCTACAGTAAAAACTTTCCATTGTAATTAGAATCATTTTAAGAAATAATAATCTGTACACCAGGAAGAGTCGCTTTATTTTCCCTGAAGAATAATCACAACACAAACCACAATAACCAGGAAAAATCGCTTTATTTCCCTGAAGAACACACAACCCAAAACACTGTGTAGGTAGGTACTCCCATAAGTACATTATTTAAGTATTTACGTCTATCGGCGTACGTAGAATTAGCTTTCACTAAGTATGTATCTTAAAATTTTACATTTAACATTTAAACCATATTAAAGTTTTGAATAATATCAAAAGCGCTTCCAGTAGATCTTGCGGCTGACTGTCAGGCCGAGATAAATAAACAGTACTTAGCCCGTGCTTTGGTATTACTCCTGTCACTGTCGCACTACTGTGAAACTATAAGTGCTAGATAGAGACCGAAACATAGCAAAGCCAAAGTAGTATTTATTTCAATTAAAGCGACGATATACGCCGGCGACCTTGAGCGACCAGAGAATCGTATGCGCTGCGTCCAAAACTCTCACAAATTAGTTGAAAAAATAAAATAAAAGATAGTATTCTTTAACTTAAAAAAAGGCGTATACTAAAAGATAGATAATAAAATTGTCTGTAAGATAGTAAAAGTTTCGTTTAAATATTCCTAGTAGATTTGTGTGATTATCAATGTTTTGTCCGCGTCAGACACAACTTCACGATTTAATTAAACTATTTAATATGAACTTAATCAAAAATATTCATATACTAAATGATTAAATATAGTTTAACATATATTTTTTTCAAATCACACTACACATTTTGACGTGATTGTCAGTTTAAAATCTGCAAAAGTCGCTTGTTAGCGCGTATTCGATTTAGCGCAACTTAAAATCTAAACGATTGCTAGAACGGCGTAGCAGCATTGACACACACTAGTACAACACAATGGTCGGTTTGTGTGCATCAGAAAAATAAATACGCACTACGCACACACAATAAGCACGAATAATTGAAATTGATCGACAAACGACAGCGCGTGAGGTTTTACAGTGCTTTTTAAAATATTTGTCTAAAATAAATGAGCTCGTATAACGGACTGAAAAATATTCTGTATATTAAGCATAACATTTACTTTCATAAAATAAATATATCAGTTGTGTTTTTATTCAAATACTGGTGAAAAAAAATTGACAAAGTGAACCGATTTTCTACTTTTTCAATATTGTTTTTTAATACATAAGAGTAATATTTTCGTAATTTTGGCTCTGTAGCTGTCTTTATGACTGTATATATACTGTTGGAAAAATGCATAAAACAAAATATTTTGGCATATTGTAATGGTTGTATTAGTCCTGAAAGTTAACTCTGACGTCTATTTTCGTAAAACGATGTGAAAGAATTGTCTTTGCTTTAAAAAACCATAATTAAAAATTATACTTTTACTCTGTAGCTGTCTAAATCAAGACTTAATCTTTCTAAAACTGTAAATTGTCTTTAAATAATCTGCTCACATAATTACGATATTGCTCTGGGCAAAACGCAAAAACATGAAGTTTTCGTCACGAATCGAATACGCGCTCTTAAACCATTTACAAGCACGTTTGAATTGTCAAGGTAACGGTCAGTTAGGTACTCAGAAAGTTAGACACATACTTTTTAACACAACGTGACCACAACATATAAAGGTTACAGAAGGACCGCTCCCGCCATCTTCTAAAATAATTACCTAAGCTTGCCAGACTCACTAGGGCTGCTATTACTGTATTGTATTGACTCTGTAGGTGTTATTTTGTGACAATATGGAATTGACGCTGGTTGAAACTCTTTGCATGTTGTTTACTTTATAACAAATCCCATTTGTCATGAAATGTCAATTACATAATTTATACTCCGTTTACAATAAGATTAGACATTTACACAAACTTTTTTTACAGTCCCTTCAACCGATTTTGACTTCTAATTCCGTAGGCTTAAGGATGACATTAGAGGCAAAAAAGTGGTTACAGTAACAACTGTTTTTTTGCAGCTGCCATTTGTCATGCCACCAAAGCAATATAAGTCAAAATCGGTTGAACGGACTGTAAAAAAACTTTGTGTATATGTCTAATCTTATTGTGAACGGAGTATAGATCACTCATTTTGACAACACGTATCGCCAATCGAGACTGAAGTCTGCTTGAAACTGCTTGAGAATGCCTGTAAGCGTTGTCGGCGACGAGATGCCTTCGCTCCACGAACAACGACAACGAATGAATCGCGTATGTACCTAGTACCTATAGGGCACTAATTAGATTAAAATGTTTGTTATTCTTTCGTATTAGATTCTAACTAGTATATAAGGATGTATTTACGTGGTATTTTAACCCGCGAGCACTCGCGCTATGAGCATTTTGCTCACAGTAAATTTAAAACACTCGCCATTTTGTTAAAATCATGCGTACGTACATCGTTCATTCGGTAGCTGAGTTTTGTTCCGTCCCCCACCCCTGCATGAAGTTCACTTCTCGCCAGTGTGCGCCAGTCGCTCGGACGAGGTAGTTTGTTGCGCCGTGTACCATCAAGCGGCGTTTTGCTCATCGCGCGTGTATCGAAGTAAGTACTTTTTTTTACTCATGGCTTCTTTTTTTTCATCTTAGCGACAGTTTTACTGCAATTTTTATGCAATATTATGATTTTATTTTACTGAAATAGTAATCTATTATGTATTTCTATTATAGATGGATCGTGATCGAAGTGATGAACGCGTTCTGGCATGGTTGGTGGAGGAAGATTTGGAAGACATTGAGGACCCGTCCTTTAGAGCCGATGACATTGAAAGCGATCAAGGCAGTGAACACAGCCATCATTCTACTAACACTGAACAATCGTCATCTAAAGTTTTTTTTTTGTTTAATTTTTTCAATAAGACTGCCTTAGAAGACTGGCAAATTAGTTCCTATGATTGTTAATTAAAATAAAAAAGACTAATATTGTTAACTTTTTGAATATATATTTTCTAGAATAAATAATGTGTATTTTATTTATTAAATTAAAAATATATATATATTTTTAGGTAAAACTTGCATTTAATGACATTCAAAAACGTGAGCAAAATGCTCTACACGCGAGTGCCCGTGTAATTTCTAGAGGCGCGAGTGCTGGCGGGTTAACAATTCATTCCAATAAGACTGGTTATTTGATAGTGGTAAGGTAAAATTTATCTCAAGTAATTTTGTCTAAAATAGTGATTTTTTTTGTTTGTGTACATATCGAGTTAATTTTGGTCTATAAAGTTAGGTCTTGTTTTAAAAACGTATATACAAAAGGTTTCATAAGGATAGGACTTACCATTTAAAAGTTATAGCGAAAATTGTAAAGTAAAAATTGCGAGTCACACATTATTACAAGTTTTTGTTTTAGGATTTTTTTATAATGTAACAAAATGGTTAAGATTTATGTTTTATTTTATTAATTAGGTTTATTATTAGTTAATAAAAAAAAAATTGTAAGGATTTTTACGATAAATAAATAAATTAAGGGGTCCAAAGTTTTTGGCTAAGAGAAAATTAACGAGCAAAACAGGCCCAAATTACGCGGACCTCTGTCCGGGAAGGCAGGCCGATATAAGACGAGCCATTTTGTGGTTCGAGTCAGTCGCAGCGTTGAAGACGCAACAACAAGAAAAAGGGAAGCGAGCCGAAAACTGCGGACAAGGAAGGTTCAAGAATATCTGCGTTTTATTTGCTTGCTCCGCCTCTTCATATCCCCGTCTCTCCCGTGGTGCTAGTGGGTGGTGCCCACGAACACATACGCATTCAGGGGTGCGTGGTGCCGTACATCACCAGCGAACAGATAGTCAAAAAACGTACGTCAAATAAACGTTTGGGAGATTGTCCCAGGGTGACTGCGGGTACTGACCATACCCCAGCCGTCCGAAACAAACGTAATGTCAATGTGTGCGTGCGAAAAATAGCAAACATCTTTAGATTATTTAAACCGCAGTCTGACGTACGGGAGGGACTGTTATCTGAGTGACAGTGTAGGTGGGATAAGTAAGTAAGTAAGTAAGTAAGTTTATTTATTTGTCTAAACATGGTGTACATACATTGCATGCAAGATATTAAATATATAATGATTCTCATGTTCAGCCGCAAAACGTGGCGTACAAATTGTTAGGACGAGATGGAGCACAAACCGTGACTACATTGATCAAAAATTACATTACGAAATTATATTATAAAAAATTATATTAAGTCATTGCAAATGTTAATTCCGTCTAAAATAAAACAATACATTATATAATATGGAGTTTAGTAGTAGTAGTAACTAGTAGTAGTAAAACACAATATTAAAAGAACATCATCATTTCAAAAACAAAGAAAATTGTCCTCCTTCATAAACTCTGAAATGCTTTAATATATTATGTTCTTTTAGTTAATAAAGTCCTTAACTTGCATTTAAGAGCAGATATAGTCAATGTTCTCCACGATTTGGGCAATTTATTAAATATGGTCGGAGCCATGCAAAACATGCTCTCTCTGGGATGATTCCATCAAGAGCTGATACTTCCCTCAGTTCCTTGAATCCGTTTGTTAGCGGTTGGCCTGGACATGGCTGGGGGTGGACCACTGTGTTGCCCAATTTCTCTGAAATGTAGCAACTCACTTTCTAAGACCCAATAATTATGTAATTAGAAAAAAAAATCTTTGCTTAATGAATCTAACAATCTTGCATCGTATTATATTTCTATTATATACAGATAATCGATATCATTGTAATCCGTGGTGCTGGGAAACTGGGCTTCCCCCAGTCCCTTTGTGTCTATTGGCCTAGTTCTATTCTGTTGTAGAGGTATGTGGAACAGAGTGTAAAGTTCCTCATCCTCCGTAGAAAAGGGAGGATCCTCCGACCAGATGGGTGTTGTGTCTGGCGGGCTACTGCCCGACAGTTGTAGTTGGGATTTTGTATTATGTTAATGTCGCGGAAAACTCTGCTTGCGCGATCTAGGAAACGTCGGTTGTAGTATGTATCATTTGCGATAGATGTCACCACACTGTCTCCTATTTGATACTGAGGGAAGTAGAAAATATGATGTTTTCTTACTCCTCCGCTGTACTTTTCTGACTAATTTCTTTGTGGGATCCAAGACAGTTGAATAATTGATAGTTTCTCCGGGACTCGTCGAGCTTCATTGCTTTGGTGCTTTTCTGGTGGTCGCCACTGTTGATTCTGGCTTACAGGAGTTACTGTAACTCCTGTATGGGAATTATGAGGAAAGTTTGTCCCAGAAAAAAATCCGAAAGTTAAATGAACGAGTGAATGAAAATATTTATTTCAAACCAAGCACATAGTGATGAGATACAAAGTCCATATTATGCTAGTGGGTAGATACTTATTACTATGTTAGTAAAATTTATAACTATGTTAGTAAAATTTAAAATTTTACTAACATAGTTATAAGTATCTACCTTTGGACATGCATGAGCGACCAATGCCTTAAGATTTGGCTGTTGACTCTGCCCGACACCACGCTCAGAAGCGTGTTGGTGCCACCCTTTATCCAAGACCACAGGAAGGCCGTCCTTTTTCGAAGCACCGCCTGGAAACCGTCCGTGCTGTGGTCGGCAAACATGCCAGAGGCACTGCACCGCCATGGGAGCCCCAACAAACCCCTGAACGCGTTGTTATACTGGACGCGCAAAGCATTGCAGGCTTTTTTGGTGTAATTGCTCCACAGGTTGCACGTGTATAACGTTTGGCAATAGCTTTTGAATAGTGTGACTTTAACGTCACGTGAGCATCGCGCAAACCTGCGAGAAAGCATATTACCCCTTACCGACAACGCCCTGCACTCCCTATCCATGTCCATATCATCATTCAGTTTCTCATTGACCCAGTGACCCAAGTACTTAAAGGACACTTGCTGTAGGACGGTTCCAAAAAAAAAAGGTCGTTCTCCGTTACCAAACGTAGGTAGGTATTGCCGATTAAAACAACTACTATAATCCAAATTTTTAATACAAGCTTCAAGGAAAGTATTTTAATTTCATCACACTAATCGTCAATATCCTTAAAATATTAATCATAGTTTTGCATGTTGTTTGTTTGTCCTGTATTATATTTTCCTACTAATGAACTGCATGTCGTCCGTGTGGTGTCGGACATAAAGAATAGCACCATCCCAAATCTTCACGTGGGTGTCGTAAGAGGCGACTAACCAGAGAATGGGCAGCAGCGTTCTCTATGCCTTTATAGCAACCATACTGCGATCGCCAACCCGCCTGCCAAGCGTGGCGATTATGGCAAAACCCCTCTTTGGGGAGGCCTATATTCCAGCAGTGGACTTCTTTCGGCTGAAATGATGAATTGCATGTAGGTATGCGCCCGCAAATCTTTCCGCGTTGAAATCGATAAACAACATCAAGTCGTAAGTTCTAAGAAAAGAGGGATCGTTATATTCTTATTTTGACACAGCTGCAGATCTTTTAACATGTAATGTAATGTAATCTTCCGACCGGATTTCGGTCACGGCGGTCTATCTCAATGGAGATCAGCCAAGTACGCAGAAGATATTATAGTGCACAAGTGTGTGCGCAAACACAGAGAGCACACCCTCTTCCCTCACTCACATAGTCCGGTGGGACGACAATCCGACACGACCGGAGAGAGATCACCCTGCAGGACCAACGGCTTTACGTGCTTTCCGAGGCACGGGGGTGTTACACCGCCAACTTCCGAACTCCGGACTGTGAAACTGAGAAATTCTTAATAGAAAAACCCAATAACACTTTGCCCGACCTGGGAATCTCACCCAGGACGGGGCAGTCTTTTTAACATAATAATATGATGAACGGGTAAAAAATTATATTACTCAATAATTATGTTTTTTTCCTGAATAATTGATGGATGGTAGGAAAAAAAACAACCACAATTGCAAAGCTATTTCAGAATTATTTCTAACTAACTTTTGGAAATGCCTAGCTCAGGATTACCTAACTCATAATAGGAAAATAATAATAATAATAATAAATCTTTTATTTCAGACTAAAAGTCCATTTAAGTTAGTATTCACACAACTCATAAAACTAGTACTTAAGATCTTCCAAAGACACGTTACCTAGGATGGGTTGCTTCAACTAACCATTAAAAGTACAAAAAGCTTTTGAAAACCGTGCTTTCTATGTAAAATTGTAATTTTTGTATTTTTGTTTTTTTTTGTTTATAAACTTTAACTTTTAGTTTATAATGTAACTTAAATAATAACATTCTATTCACCTAGTGGAGCAGGAAGGTCACGGAATGGCACCCAAGAGACGGCAAAAGAAATCGAGGAAGACAGCACTCAAGGTGGGAAGACGAACTGCGATTAACAGCGGGACCAAAATGAAGAAGGGTTGCCCAAGATAGGCAACAATGGAAATCGTTGGAGGAGGCCTTTGCCAATAGGCACACCGAAGTGAGAGATATTATATAGTTTGTTTTATTTTTAAGTTATAGTACAAAAAATATACCTATCTAGTTATTTACTCGGAATAAAGGGCTTTATTATTATTCACCTAGTTATATGTGCATGATGTGGTCTCCCATAATTGAAGGAGCACACGTAACTCAAACAATTTGTAACTGCTTCGGGCATTGAATGGCATGTATTGTGTATCCTTTGTCGAAGATCCAAATAAATAAAAATAAAAAAAATAACTTAAATATTACGCCCCAGTGGCATGTAGGCGTGTCCAATGTCCCAATATAGGCCTGTCCCATTTGTCTGCTATATTTTTTAGGATGCTGTTAGGTCTAGCGCGCACCCTGTACATGATAGAGGCACAGGGCTTACGCATAATCGCATGGAAACTTCTGCTTCTGCAAACATGATGCACTGCAATGGCGCGGCAACCCCATCCCTAAATGCATTATTGTATTGTACACACAGGGCGCTGTATGCCCTCTGCGTATAGTTGACCCATAGACTGCAAGTATAGAACGACTGACAATACGCTCCGAACAGTGCAGCTTTTACGTCAGTCGTACATTTAGCAAATCTGCGAGCCAACATATTGCAGCAGACAGCCAGCGCCCTGCGCTCACGCTCTATATCTCGGCTATCTTTTAGGGTTCGTAATCGGACTAGGATTTACAGAAATTTCCGCGAACGAATACAAACTGAACTTTAATTTATAATGTCATCATCATCAGCCGAAAGACGACCACTGTTGAACAAAAGCCTACCCCATAGAACGCCACAACGAGCGTCAACCTAGCGCTTGCATCCCTTGCTTGTTACCCGCGACCTTGACAATGTCGTCGGTCCATCTGATGGGAGGCCTACCAACGCTGCGTCTTCCGGTTCGTGGTCGCCACTCGAGAACCATTCTCCCCCATCGGTTATCGGTTCTTCGATCAATGTGGCCTGCCCATTGCCTCTTCAACTTGCATCATCATCATCATCAGCCTGGAGACGTCCACTGTTGAACAGAGGCCTCCCCCATAAGAGGGGCTGCTGCCCGACTTGCTGATTTTCCCTTAGGGTGTTACTACACCAATCGATCGGTCATCGATCGATGCCATCGGTCGACGTCGATCGACGTTGATCGATTGGTGTGGTAGCTTTAATTGATCGACGGAGACCGGTCGACTAACATCGATCGATTGCCGGTCGACGTCGATCGATTGCCGGTCGCGCAGGCGGGCAGATAATGGGGAGCGGACGGCGCACGGTGCGGCTAATCAAGCAGCTCGATCGACGTCGACTAATCCATTCTGCCATCGATCGATGCCGTCGATCGACGAACGATCGATTGGTCTGGTAGAAACTATCGATCGACGTCGACTAATCCATTCTGCCGTCGATCAATGTCGTCGATCGACGATCGATCGATTGGTCTGGTAACACCCTTAGTCGCCTTCGACGACACCCTCGGGATGAAATGGGGGGGTGCTATTTTAGCCCGGACATCCCACGGGCCTCTTGCCACTTGCATGCAAGTATATTATGTATTGATGATATTCAATTAGTATAATTGTTGGGAGGATTATACCTGTATATAGTTATGTGTCTTTAGTTGTGTAAATCGTTTATCTAGCTGCATGTCATGATGTACTAAGTAGTTGAAAATAAAGCTTTGAACCAAACACACGTCTTAATTACTCCAGTTTCTGTGTCAACCTAAAGTGAACCTTAACGCGCTAAACATATGGTCCAAACGAGCCTGATTCATTAGTGTGGTTTTTTAAAGTTATAAAAACTGTCCGGCCGATCGAATACAAAAGGATCGCACATTCCTCAGCGATAAGAGTGAATAACAAACTCATTAGTGAAGACTTAATAAAATTACGAGTTATTACATCGCCATAACTTAGTGTATTTACTTGAATTTGGGATAAAATCAAACGATATATAGTGCCTTCTTACTAAAATGAGTACTTCAAGCAGTCAACTACTAAATCTTCTAGAAGAAACAGCTGGTAAAATGCAAAAAGCCCAAGTTAATTTGAAAAAATGTCCTAAAGCACGATTAACAAAGGGTTATATCCAAGCAAGATTACAATGTATAGAAGAATATTGGCAGTACTTTAAATCAACACATGACGAACTTGTTAAGTGTACACCGAAAGATCAACGTACGAACATCCAGTACTTTGTTAACGAAGATTACTACGTTATTGAGGACTTGTTCTTGTGTTTACAAGGAGATTTAAAGGACATGATTTCTACATTGTCGTCATCAGGAGAACTATGTAGTAACATCGCGACGATAAACCAAACTCAAGTTAAATTACCGAGAATCCAGCTGCCTGATTTTAGTGGTAATTACGATGATTGGCCTACTTATCATGACTTGTTTATATCACTAGTCCATAACAATACGTCGCTAAGTTTGATACAGAAGTTGCAATACCTGAAATCAAGTATTACCGGCGAAGCTGAAGCCTTGCTGAAACATATAAGGGTTACGGACAATAACTACGAACAAGCGTGGAATATATTGAAAAGTCGCTTCGGGAATAAACGAGTAATAATAAATACTTTGTTGAAACGACTTACCGGACAAAAGGCGATCAAGACACCAACTTCAAATCAGATAAAGTCCTTGCTAGATACTACAACTGAATGTTTGAACAGTCTACAAAATCAGGATTTATCTATTGACAATTGGGACCCTCTGATTATATTTTTAGTGGTTCAGAAATTAGACCCTGAGACCCATAAGGATTGGGAGGAGCATACGTACACTCAGGAGTTTAACAAGTTACCCACTTTGAAAGATTTTTATATATTCTTGGAGTCGAAGTTCCGTACATTGGAGTTGTTAACTGCTGGTAGTACTGCAGCCGTCGTGAAGGAGAAAACTATCAAGGATAAGTCATACCATGTTTCTGCAACCACACCGGCGAAGACGTGTACAATGTGCAAGGAAGACCACGCCCTATGCCATTGTAAAGATTTTACAAAGCTTCAACCTACGGAGAGGATCGAGTTTGTAAAGAACAATAGCCTTTGCTACAATTGTCTGGCACCAGGACACTCAGCCTGGAAATGTCGCGTACCTGTGTTCTGTCGTCGTTGCAACCGCCGGCATCACTCACTGTTGCATCAGCAGAGAAGTAACAACAAGCAGTCAGACAATACACAAACTCCACACAGTCATATCGAAGGAAAGGAACAAAATAAAGAAGATACAAAAGAAGACGTCGCAATAGCATCACACTTCACAACGAAGAAGTCCACAGCTTTGCTGGCAACAGCATTAGTTTATGTAAGGGATGACAATGGACTTACAACAGTATTGCGCGCCTTAATTGACCAAGGGTCACATGAAAGTTTTATCAGTGAGAGAGCAGCACAAATACTAAAGATAAAACGCAAATCAAGCAGAGGAACAATCACCACAGTTGGAGGGAAACAGACACACATAAATCACATCGTAGAATTTGATCTATTATCTCGGTGTGAAGATGATTTCAAGATTTCTCTGAAGGCATATGTTATACCCAAGAACATAACCTCCAATCTGCCACCAAGACATTTCACCCACAAAATCGCCGACTGGCCGCATTTACAAGGCCTCGCCCTGGCAGACCCAAGTTACAATCAACCAGGGAGAGTGGACCTTTTATTAGGTGTTCAAATTTATGACATCATTCTGAAGGGCGGTCTGGTCAAAGGTCCATTAGGCTCCCCAAGTGCACAAGATACACGCCTAGGATGGATTCTTTTTGGAAAGGTGGAAGAAACCACTTCTTCGGAAGATATCACCGTCATGCATCAACATATTGAGATGGAACATATGCTGAAATCCTTCTGGGAAGCAGAGGATGATAGTAAGAAGAAACTAACAGAAGAAGAAGAAACCTGTGAGAAAATATACAATGAAACATACAAGCGAAACTTTGAAGGAAGATTCGTGGTAAAATTACCACTCAAAACCGAAAAACCTAAGTCATGTGAAGGTAAAACTAGAGATATAGCATTGAGAAGATACATGCAACTTGAAAAACGCTTTGAAAATGATACACAGTTGAGGATGGAATACATAAAAGTGATGAAGGAGTATACTGATCTGAAACACATGGAAATAGTTCCAATAAACGAGATAGATCATTCAGCAGTGTACTTACCACACCATCCAGTCCTGAAAGAAATAAGTGAAACAACGAAGGTTAGGGTTGTCTTTAATGCTTCGTCCAAAGGTTGCAATAATATATCTCTAAATGATGAACTACTGATAGGGCCTCAGCTACAGGAAGACATGAGATATTTAGTCATGAGGTGGAGAATGAAGCCTATCTGTTTTGTGTCAGACATCGAAAAAATGTACAGACAAGTGTTGGTGACACAAGAAGACGCAGACTACCAGCGTATTCTTTGGCGTCAGCATGCAACTGAAACAATCAGAGATTATCGTCTGCTACGTGTCACATTCGGTACTGCTTCTGCTCCTTACCTTGCTGTGAAAACGCTGCAACAACTAGCAGAAGATGAAGGCAAGGATTATCCCATAGCGGCTGAAACCATCAAGCGTGATTTTTTTATGGATGACCTAATGTCTGGACAGGATACAGTAGAACAGGCTATAGCAGTAGCTAAAGATATTAGCTATATCCTGCAAAGAGGAGGTTTCAAGCTGCAAAAGTGGGCATCTAACAGTAGCAAATTTCTGAAACAATTTGAAGATGAACAGCATAGTAAGCAAGTTAAAATAGACATGAAGTTGCATGGCACGGTCAGAACACTCGGGTTATCCTGGAACATGGGTGAAGATACTCTTCATTATCATCTTGATTACGCCCTTATGACAGGAGTGGTGACCAAAAGAAAGATTTTGGCTGACGTTCACAGGCTTTTTGATCCGCTGGGATGGCTGGCTCCTGCAATAGTACCTGCAAAAATATTAATCCAAGGTTTGTGGCTGAAGCAATCCGCCTGGGATGACGAAGTAGACCCTGAAACAGAAATCGAATGGATTAGTATAAGAGAAAGCTTCTCACATTTGAAGGTTGTGGAACTGCAACGATGGTTACAATGCACAAGTGAAAGCATGAAGACCGCTTCTGTACACGGTTACTGTGATGCTTCGGAAAAAGCCTATGGAGCTGTAGCTTACCTGAGGGTGCTGGGAGACGACCATCAATACAAAACGACAATCATTGCTGCCAAATCCAGAGTTGCGCCTGTAAAACCAATGTCACTACCGCGACTGGAGCTGTGCGGCGCAGTATTACTCTCAAAATTATTAAAGCAAATAAGCGAAGCCATGCGTATTCCTACTGATCAAATGTTTTCATGGACAGACTCGACAATAGTTTTATCATGGTTGCAAGGAGATCCGTCAAGATGGCAAACCTTTGTGAGAAACAGAGTGGTAACGATAATCGATAACATCGGTCACAAATGGTTTCACGTACGATCACAAGAAAATCCAGCAGATGTCGTATCCAGGGGCATGCTGTTATCAGAGTTGAAGAATTGTCGATTATGGTGGGAAGGACCGGACTGGCTGAAACAAAAGGAAATAAAATTTAACAGCATAAGCACTTCGACGGACCTTGAAATAAGAAAGGTTATTAATGTAAACATGGTATCGGAACAACAATCTGTCGAAGAGAAAAATTGGTCAACCCGCTTCGAGGTTTGTGATACAATCCAGGAGTTATTGCAAGCAGTGACATATTGCAGACAATTCTTGAACCTGAAAAAGGAAAAAGCACAAATTAGTATAAACACGGAAGAATTAGAAAGATCATTACACAAATGTATACAAATAACACAAAGAGAATGTTTTGAAGAAGAAATTAAAGATCTGAAAGAGAAGAGTAAAGTTAAAAACAGAAGTGTATTGAAGTCACTCAATCCATATTTAGATCGAAATTATATCCTCAGGGTGGGCGGTAGAATTCGACACGCCAATATAGACAAGGATAGAAAGCACCCTATAATCTTAGATAACAAATCATATTTAACAAGACTGATTGTGGCTGATGCACATTTGGTAACTTTACATGGAAGTGTACAGTTAATGTTTAATTACATGCGATCTAGATATTGGATTGTGAAGGGAAAAGGTTTAATCAAAGCTGCAGTGCATAAATGTTTAATTTGTGCAAAACAGCGAGCTGAAATTAGAAACCAGTTGATGGGGGACTTACCCAAAGAACGAGTGACACCGGCCCGAGCATTCTTGAACTGTGGTGTTGACTTTGCTGGCCCGTACCAAATCCTAATGTCTAGAGGAAGAGGCGCTAAAACGAACAAAGGCTATATTTCTTTGTTTATATGTATGGCAACAAAGGCCATACATTTAGAACTTGTTGGCGACCTCACATCTGAAGCGTTTATCGGAGCGTTCAGAAGATTTGTGTCACGTAGAGGAAGATGTAACCACATGTGGAGTGATCAGGGCCGAAACTTTGTCGGAGCTAACAAAGAGCTTGCTGAAACCTGGAACGCAGCAAAGTTAGAATTTGAAGGTGATATAGCAAATACTTTGACCAAAGATGGGACGCAGTGGCATTTTATTCCAGGATATAGTCCGAACTTCGGTGGGCTATGGGAAGCCGGCATAAAATCCACTAAATATCACCTCAAACGAGTCTTAAACAGCCACATGACGTTTGAAGAGATGAGTACGCTTTTGTGCCAGATCGAGGCTTGTCTAAACTCACGACCGTTGTGCCCCATCGATGATTCAGACAAAGAGGACATGGAAGTACTTACTCCAGGACACTTCCTAATCGGGGAAGCACCAATCACCGTACCTTCACCAAACTGGAAAGACGTACCTGTCAACAGACTATCTCGTTGGCAGCACACTCAAAAGCTCTTGAATGACTTTTGGCAGCGATGGCAGCATGAGTATTTAGCCAGACTACAGCAACGCCCGAAGTGGTTAAAGACAGTTCCAGATTTAGAGATTGGTCAGATAGTGCTCGTAAAGACAGACAATACTGTTCCAGGGAAATGGCCACTTGGACGCATCGTAGATAAACACCCTGGCCAAGACGCTGTTACGAGAGTGTATAGTGTGAAAACTGGTAACCACATAGTTAAGCGATCAATCGGTAAATTATGTCTCCTGCCTGTAGACACCAAGGTTTAATTTAACATGCATACCGTGTAAGTTTATTTATTTAATATGTACTGAAGTAGGATTGATTTACTAAACATTCAATTTCATTAGTTTACAGTTGGTTATAGTTATGACTATCTACCATTTTGTGTCTAATATTTGTTAGTTTTTTTGAAATGTGTAAATTAATTCCACGTTATTATTTATTTGTTTTAAAAGAACTTAAAGCTCTTTTGGTGGGCGGTATGTTGGGAGGATTATACCTGTATATAGTTATGTGTCTTTAGTTGTGTAAATCGTTTATCTAGCTGCATGTCATGATGTACTAAGTAGTTGAAAATAAAGCTTTGAACCAAACACACGTCTTAATTACTCCAGTTTCTGTGTCAACCTAAAGTGAACCTTAACGCGCTAAACAATAATTTAAAATAATTTAGTTTACTTCTATGTAGGAAAATGAGATATTTCCTGAAAACACAGTTAGGTATTATTAAGTCAAAAAGTGGTTCATCACCACAAATAAGGACAAAAATATCGTAGTTAATGCATTATCTGTGATGTCACTAACGTTAGGGGGAAATCTATTTTGTTATTTGTGTTTGTTTTTTGCTAGCAAATGAACGTGCTGCTTATTTATCTAATTATCCAATAATTCTACGAAATAATTAATTATTTCAACATCAGTTAATTTAGTGCAATCAACTTATTAGTGTATTTTATAATATACAAGTGTTTTTTTTGGTCACAATTAAGATGGAAAAAATAACTTTTTGTTTCATTTTGATATTATCTGTTTGTCTCGCAAATGACATTAATTTGTATATTTATGATTTTAAGGATTACTATGGTAAGTATTTATTTTTTGTTACCATTGTATAGTTAAATACTGTGAGGCACAGATGATAACAACACTTCGCTGTGATTATAACCAAACTGTTTTCTTTTAAAGAAAAGTCTGTATTTTTTCTCGTATGTTTTGACACTAAGGTGTCACTACAGCTGTTTAACTACAACTCTTCAAAGTGGCTTTTGTGGAAGAGACATCAAAATTTCGGCTATATCGCGTAGGTACTAAGATATAGGTACTATCAAATTCTGGAGATTGGCCAGAGATTTTGCAAATGTTTTATTCTAATAAAAAGTAAAGTATTTACAACGCGGTCACATTAACTTGACGCTTGGTGTTGATGACGTCATTTTGGCTCTCAGGTACGGTGTGACAAAAAAGCATCAACAATTAAACTACCAATTTGATTTTGGGGCATGGATTTTAGTAGCCAATCTTGCAATACATTTACGTATTATTATCTATATCTATGTTATGGTAAGTGTGATTAATTGAAAATTATTAATAATTTTCCATCATTATTAATAATTACCTCATGATTTGGTAAATGTGAATATAAAATTGAAATTCATCACTTTTAGCAGTTGTTATTAATAATTCACTACACTCGTCGGTAAAAGTAATATGCTGTGCTACCAAAGTTAATGACAGAAACGAATCGCTGCGAAACTGACTCCACGTAGTCTTGTCTGCCCTACCCCTAGAGTGTAATTTAAATCTGCGTAGGCGTGGAGAGGATTATTAATAATTTTCAATTTATCAAATTTACCGTAACATTTATACTGGAATGCGGGGGGAAGCGGGCGGGGCCTCGCATTACAGAGATGCGTCAAGTTAATGTGACCGCGCAGTACTAACCTAGGCAAGTTAAATCAATAAACTATAAAATAAATATATTTCTAAACAAGGAAATTAAGGTCACCGACATAGCTCATTGAATATGCAAGTTTAAGTGGCAATCGGCAGGCCACACCGTTCGTAGAAACGATAACCGATGGGGAAGAAAGGTTCTCGATGGACCAACGATTTCGTCAAGGTCGCAGGTAACCAATGGATGCAAGCAGTAGGTTCCCGCTTGTTGTGGCGTTCTATGGGGGAAAGTCAAAGTCAAATCATTTATTTCAATTCCACGACACGGTTGGCGTAGTGGCTGAGCGATCGACTGCTGCGCAGCGTGTTGCGGGTTCGATTCCCGCCCAGGGTAAACATTTGTGTGATGAGCACTTGTGTTTGCCTTGTGTCTGGGTGTTGTTTATCTATATATGTATGTATTTACAAAAAAAAATGTATTTGTGTATGTATATCAGCTGTCTGACACCCATAGTACAGGGTCTCCCTAGTTTGGGGTCAGATGGCCGTGTGTGAAAATGTCCCCACATATTATTATTATTATTATTAATTAGACCATTAAAAAGGCACTTTTGAACGTCATAATAAAAAAAAATATATAGTTGATTCTAGTTGCCAATTCCAAAAGGTAGTTTCGTATGGAGAAGAATGGGCAAGAAACTCCATACTTAGGCCTATATTCTACAGTTTACGTCTTTCGACTGATGATATTTTCTAAACAGACCAGGGGCCCTAGCCATATTACCCAAATTGACAATCAACAATTGATAACGCTAATAGAAAACGAATCAAATGTATGGGATTGACGGCATCTCGACGATAAGTCACGTGATCGAAAATCAAAAATGAATTACGACGAGGCGTTAATTATTGTAGAAAGGGAAGCGATTCAAAACGTTTGAAACTTGGCTAGGGGGGGCAGGTATTTCAGTGTTACCAAAGGGAAAAAACAGGCAATAAGTACCTACTTTTATTGCAGCCACGCATAGAAGAGAAAATATAGCTCATGTGGGAGCGCCTAAATCTATACTAATATTATAAAGCTGAAGAGTTTGTTTGTTTGGTTGAACGCGCTAATCTCAGGATCTACTGGTTCGAATTGAAAAATTCTTTTTGTGTTGGATAGTCCATTTATCGAGGAAGGCTATAGGCTCATGCGAAGCCGGGTCGGGTTGCTAGTCGGAGATAAAATATAAAAAATGTTGCAGCGACGTTGTCGGAGTGGCTGAGCCACACCCAAAACGTTGCTGTCACGCATTACCAGGAAAACATAGCCGGGTTAGGACCGCTAAAAATATGTAATAAACTTATATCATCTGCCTAGCCTTTTCCCAATTACATTAGGATCGGCTTCCAGTCCAACCGGATGCAGCTGAATATCAGTGTTTTAAATGGAGCGACTGCCTATCGGACCTCCACAACCCAGTTACTGAGTAACACGATACCCCTTGGTAAGACTGGTTGTCAGACTTTCTGGCTTCTTACTACCCATAACGACTGCCAAAAATGACAGCCGGGACCAACGGCTTTACGTGCTTTCCGAGGCACGGAGGGAACTCGGCATGAAAGGGATGGTCACCCATCCACAGACCGACCGCGGCTAGTGTAATGAACTTACACTAGTGCTAAATAGCCGGCGCGACTAAAGACGCGTTGACCGTTCGACCGCACTGCGTCCGCGCTGACGCGTAATCGCCGTGAAAGCACCTCAAGTTAAAGCTTATTATCTAGCAAACTACTGCAGCTACACCAAAGTAAAAAAGCACCAAGCTGAAACCATAGACAATTTATTTATTTACACTTCATGCACAAAGGTACAAAGGCGGACTTAATGCCTTAGGCATTCTCTAAGATGGAGGGGTCGGTGAGTTGAGTAGGGAGAAAAGTGTTGTCAACGAACGCAAAGTTCTTCTCTGGCGAAAGGGTAACCATTTGAGCTCAGCCCTGTAACTTGTCACATGGTCATATTTCCTCAAGTTAAAAATAAATCGAATGCAGTTATTGAGGACCCTATCCAGCTTATCCAGCAAGACAGAGTTCAAGTCAAAGCAACACACGTCACCATAGTCGATGATAGGGAAAATTAAAGTCTGCACAAGCATAAACTTTCGTTTCAGCAGGCAAGAAGTTTCTCAGACGATACAGAGACCGCAAGGTTCCATTGGATCTTTTACAGACACTTGAAACCTGGCTTTGCCACCCAAGTGTCGAGTCCAGATTCAAACCGAGATCTTTTACGCTAGGGCTAACGGGAATGACGTTTCCATTGAAGATAATCGGAGGAAGAGAGTTAACTGCCAGTCTACCCATCATACGTGAGCTTCCAATTGTAATGGCCTGACATTTTGAGGAGTTTTGGCCACCCCAAATCTATCAGACCAATCTTTTATAGCATCCAAGTCTCGGTTTACATCTCCTATAGCGTCCGATAAACCTTCCACCCGCGTAGCTGTATATAATTGAAGATCATCGGCATAAAGATGTGAACACCGAAGACTGAGTAATAAAATTACTGAAGATGGAGAATAACAAAGGAGAAAGAATACAATTATACAATTAAAACACAAAAAATTACAAAATGTAGCTCAAAGTAGGTAGAGATAAAAGTTAAACTTGAGAATATGGGTATCAGAATATCAGGAGAATATTTATTCTTAGTAATTACCAATAATGTTGTACTTAGTATGTGTCTTTATAATTAAACTAGACTGTTCACACATATTATTTTTTTGTTTTTAGTAAAAAAGGGAAATGTGATCAAAACTACACCGACGTTTTTATTTACTTTTGGTTTCTCGGGGAGCGATGAATTACAAATGGACATCTTATTTAAGAACGAAGAACCGAATATGGACACTAGTGTATATGTAAAATATCCGTCAGGTGAGTTTGTGCCGCGAGGTGAAGTGAAGACCACACCGTCTCTTCCTAGAATGACAAAAAAAAACTTTTTTTATGATTTAATTAAAGATGTATAGTTTTCAGACTTTTCCCTGTACTTGTAGTATGACGATATTACTTGCCAAATTTCACAGTTCCAGGTCAACGGGAAGTATGCTATCAATTTTAATTCCCTTGAGAGTGTCGGAATATACGTTTTTAGCGGCATAAACGGCCTAATCTTTTTTTCACGTTAACTTAGAAGTTTGATATTTTTACAGCTTCAAGGGAGTGATTTGAGTATTAATTTCAACTCGATACCTCCACGCGTTCCCGAGATAAAGGATCTTGACAGACAGAGGGATAGACGGACAGACAGACAGACGGACAGCAAAGTAATCCTATAAGGGTCCCGTTTTTCCCATTTGAGGTACGGAACCGTAAAAATAATTATGATTTTATACAAAAATGTTTTTTGCTTTCATCGAAACGTTTCAGGTAATAAAATGGAGAAGAAGAAAAGTGGAAAATATTTGGAAGAAGAAAAGTATTACCACACTATTCGTCATAAATTATCGTCCAGCAATGTATCCATTGAAATCGAATTAAATACAGCAACAGGACTTTGTACCAGAAAAGTAATAGCTGAAGGGAAATACGGCACGAAATGTAGGTGAAAGAGAACTTTATTAAAAAAATACCGATAAGTGCGAGTCGGACTTCCAAACGAAGGGTTCCGTAGGTACCAACCAGTGTTGAAAAACCTCCCATTTACTGAAGTTGTAAATGTAAGTTTTTACGCACAATATTGGAAGATTGACCATGTTCAGTTCAGGCTAAAGACCTCTTGTTGGTTTTCTTCATAATTTATTAGTAAAGAACTATTTTATGTTTTTTTTTTCAATATTTTACGCTCAATAGCTTTGCGGATAACGAGGGCGAGGGAACTCTATTTTCATCTATTTTCCTTAATAACTTTAAAAAAAGAAATCATTAGCCTGTTGTGTCCCACTGTTGAGCAAAGGCCTCCCCGAATCTTTTCAGGTATTCTATATCGCAGTACGCGTCTAGATCATCTCGCCACCTCTTCCTGGGCCGTCCTCAGCGACGCCCACCATCTTCAGGAACCCATTGCGTGGATGCCCAGTGGTCACTGTGCAAGCGGCTGATGTGATCCGCCCAATCCCATTTGAGCCGGGCAGCCTTTTTGCTCACGTCTGTGATCGCTGTTTTGGAGCACAGCGTAGTGTTTCGTAATTTGTCTGTTCTTTTAAAACCGAAAATGATGCACTCCAAAAAAAAATGGAGACTTACAAACACGCCCTTTCATTTGATTTGACACACGGTACCTACAGTTTAAAAACGTTTTTTAAGTTTCAGATGTTGGCCCCCAATAATGACCCCCATATTCAAAATTCATAACGTTACACGTCCGCGTTTGGGTCATAAAAATTCATGTGTACCAAATTTCAAGTTAATCCGTCCAGTAGATTAAGAAGAAATTGGTACTAACAGAACCCGTTTTTATTCGGACGTACGGAACCCTAAAATCTAGATGCAAACTTTTCTTTATATAGTTAGTAATTAATTTGTTATTTAGACCACGTCCTCCCACCAGATAGACTGACGACATTGTCAAGATCGTGGGTAACCTGTGGATGCAAGCAGCGTTGTAGTGTTGTACGGGGGAGGCCATTTGTTCAACAGTGGACATCTTCCGGCTGATTATTAAATTAAATTCTTTATTTTCTATTTCACAAATAAAAATTACAAAACACAACATAATTTATAGACACCAAATTCCAACTAATAATAAAAGGAACTCTACTCACAATGGACAACATTGGGAATTTGAGCAAGGTGTTACAAAGGTGGGAATATTTTATTCATGGGACACTGGTGCCCAAACAAAGCCGAAGCCTGTATTTCAGGACACCAGGTGCCCCCACCAAGAAGCTAATAATTATGAATTATGAAGACACAAAAAACAAAATAATAAACTAGTTACGTGACAAAGTTACATACACATAAGCACAAGAACACAAGTTACATACACATAGAGACATAGTCACACAAGTGATGATATTTGTTTATTTATACAAGGTGACTTCACAGCTGACATGAAAGTGTAACATAATTATACATTTAAACGTTAAGCCAATGACGAAGTACACAAATAATTTAAAAAAAAATAAGAATTAGATTGGCAGAGAGTAACACAATTTTTTATGAAGTAGGTACATATTATTATTTATTGGAAGTGTGGTGTGAGGGTGTGTGCGTGTAACTGTATAGTGTGGAAATTAGTAAATGTGTGTGTGTGTGTGTGTGTGTATGTAGTGATGAGTGATATATGTAGGTGTGAATAAACTTTAATTTTTAAGTCATGACGATGATGATAGCTCAGCAGTAGATCAATTAATTGGTTCAATCTAAATGGAACTGGTAACGCACCTGTCATGTGTTATTATTCACATGAACCATTGGAACCACTTTTGACCCTTTAATATATTTCTTACAGCTACACGGAAATGTTTAAATTATAATAAGTGTTTGATGGAAGTGGATTTGAAAAATATCGAGTGTGATGGTAAGTGTTTTAATGTCCTATGCATGTCCTCTGAATCTATGCATCTATTCAATGTTTCAGATATTCATTTAGCAAAGATTTATTAGGTAAATAAAATTTTAGGTACTTTGTTCGGGTGTGTAATATATGGCATAATAACAGATAATATAATATCACTTGAAATAACGTTTACATGATACAATTTTCATAATTATGCTATAAAAACAAATAACCTAATTTCATGTGATCTAATGTTATATTTCATATAAACTTCTTTTGTTCTAATAACATTTAGTATAGCGTTCATTTCATATAATGTTCAATTTGTATAATGCTGTTTTTATAAAACGTTCAGTTGACCTAATTTTCATATTTACTCAGCCAAAATTCTGTAATGAATAAGTAAATATCAGGAAACATCATACTGTTATAGCCTCATATAACTAAAAGATTCACACAACACTGTAGGGGATCTGGCGCTCGGCGGCCGCTGCCGCGGCACGCTCGCTTCGCGCGTTATGGGGCTATTAAACGACTTTTACAGATTTTAAACTGACAATCACGTCAAAATGTGCAGTGTAATTAATTTGAAAAAAATATATGTTAAACTAGAACATTCTCTTAACCATTTAGTGTGTGAATAGTTTTTATTATATTCATAGTAAATAGTTTATTTAAATCGTGAAGTTGTGTCTGACGCGGACAAAACATGACAATCACACAAAATCTACCAGGTATAATTAAACGAAACTGACACCATCTTACAGAGTTTTGGACGCAGAGAATCGTATGCGCTGCGTCCAAAACTCTCCAAGTTTAGTCGAAAAAATTAGATAACAGTAGTATTTTTTAACTTAAAAAAAAAGGCGTATACTAAAAGATAGATAATAAAATTGTCTGTAAGATGGTCGTTTAATTATACCTAGTAGATTTTGTGTGATTGTCATGTTTTGTCCGCGTCAGACACAACTTCACGATTTAATTAAACTATTTACTATGAATATAATAAAAAATATTCACACACTAAATGATTAAAAGAATGTTCTAGTTTAACATATATTTTTTTTCAAATCATTTACACTGCACATTTTGACGTGATTGTCAGTTTAAAATCTGTAAAACTCGTTAAATAGCCCCTTAATGGTCACTGTTCTAACCTAACCTAACCCAAATGATTAAATAACAGTAGATGATATCTGACGCAGGTAATGCGTATTTATTTATTCCGCCACCAGCACGACTAATGAAAATAACAGGCGTTCGAAATCTAATCAGTTATTGCAAAAATATACTAAACAAAGTAGAGGTTTCTTGATTATAATAATAATAATATAATAATAATGTATTTATTAAATATCGTTTACAAAAAAGAGTACATTAGTCTATAGTAGAAATATTTTTCCATACAAATATGTTTATTGCTTAAAAATAAACTAAAACTAAAATATTTGTAGGTATGCCTAACTAGTGCAAGTTATGATGAATCGGAGTTATAATGTTAAGTAGCGACCCGCCTGAACTAGGTTACTACAAACCTGTGTTTCAGGCCATCATTTTACGTTTAAAATTATATTGGTTCATTTTTAAGATTAAAGTTAAACTGATATAAAATAATCTCTTAACAATTTTGAGAAAAGCATTTTTGAACATTATTATCTAAAAACTAAACCTATGTAAATATACAACAGTAAATACTTACAGGGAATAAATTATCTATGAGTTGTTGAGCTTATTATTATAAATCGCTGGTAAATAAGTCGTCGCGAAATTTAGATTGCAGTCAAAAGTGACCTAGATATTTTAAATGTCAGATTTAGCTAAAGTGGTGCAAAAACATGCAGTGTCAGCGTACTTACACTGCTACAATTATGTGCGGAAATTTTTGGATTAGTAAGCGGTATGTTATTATGACAAATTGTAAATAAAATATTTTTCATATTGAATTTAGTGTAGCTACGCATGCAATATTTTCTAGCTGAACTTATTTCTAATGTAACATCTTGATAATCGGAAAGCGGAGAATTAGTCACCAATGTTTTGGATGGGTTATTTGAATTGAACAATGATAATATTATGGTCTATGTTTGAGCCGCTTTGATGATTGGGGTGATAGTGAGATGGTAAAAGTCTATTTTCCAATAGTAAGTAAGTATTATGTTTTAAAGGTTAGCGCCCTTAGGCGCTTTCGTAATCTATCGAGTTAATATAGTTAAGCTCTGCATATTTGCGCGCCGGGCAACTTTCATCACCAGTTGGATGGTCACATTTCCTCTTGAATCGTTTGCACGTCGTACATTGAGCGGGAGAAGATCTATTGCTGCATTCCTTGAAGGAGTGTCCAGTCTCACCACAGTGATTGCAAGTAGGACTTGTTTCCCGGCAAAACTTGGCTGCATGTCCGAACTGCTGGCAATTGAAGCACCTGGTGACTATCGTGAAGTCTCTCACAGGGTATGATGTCCAATTTATAAATATCCGGCCTTGGTTTATAATTATTTTTCTCATGCTAGCGGGTATTTCCAAGATATAGTTACAGGTTGGAAGGTCTTTCTTACCTGATTTGTGGCTCAATTTGATGCTCTCAAGGACAGACTCACGAGATATATTTGGCAACTTGTCTGAAAGATTCTGCTCGTAAATACAGTCAAATACTTCCTTCTCGGTAAGGGCAATGGGAACACCAATGACAGCGACCCTTGGGCGACGTTTTGTAGGTTCTTCTATTCTAAGGCCTGATGAAACTAGTTTGTCTGAATTCTTTAGTTTATCTATATCGCCTTTGTTTTCTGTGATGATCAGAACGCCCCCATTTTTCACTTTTTTCAAGCCACGGGCATGGAGCTTAAGTTGTTCGGGGGAGATTATCTTTTGGACAAGTGACTTGGTGTCGTCACTTGTTTGGGTTTTATCGCTGGGATAGATAGCGACTGAGCTCAAATTTGCCGGACGGACGAAGTTATCGGCTCCTTTCTTCACCATACTAGCATAAGAGCTATTACCATTTGAATTAATTTTCGTTTCAACAACCCCTTATTCTGCTGGAGAGAGTTCACAATGTTCTGGTGCTCCTGAAGGTGCTGGATTGTGGTATAGGCATGAATTGTTTTCTGCTTCAATGATTGGTACAACACGGCTATCTGAGAAGTACCACCTGAGACCCTCCGGCAAAGATTGGTCACACGAACCTTCTGGTCTGAGTTCATTTTTCCGTCAGCGACAATAGTGCAAACTTCGTTAAGAATGGTCTCTATAGATCCTAACCATTTCTGGATCTCCGGCGTACTGACGACTTCACTCGGCAATTCATTCTCTTCGGGTGCTGGTGGAATTGGGTTACTCGGGGGTATCGGTACAGTAGGCGTCGGCGTCGGTGGGGGACTTCGCCGCAGTAGTTGGCTACGACCAAACGGGCTCGATCCTGGGTTAGACATCCTACCCGAAACACTTTATTTACGGTTTATGAAAATGATTTAGTTCATTTTGCAACTTCAGTAAAACAACCTTGAAAAATCTACAGTTTACACACGACACACTTTAGTAAAATACTGACGGCGCAAATAATTATATTATTTATTTGTCGTAGTTGTTTATTTCATTATACGGAATAAATACAAAACACACGTCCGCTTAGTCTCGCGTCTCGTCAAGCGAATAATAAACGTTACATATAGATTTTGAATATTACAGTAGCAAATTATTATAGATACTAATTGAATATTCATTCAATAATGTGCATTATGGAAAATCTTCATTATACCATATAAAATTAGGTAAAATGAAATTATATCTATAATTAATTATATCATTTCACCGTTATATCAAAAAAAATATAGTCTTCTAGCCTTTTAGTTAATAAATGTTACTACAACTTGAACGACTACTTATACGATAATTTCTCCAAACTAAAGATCTCACAGTAACATCAATGCCTAATAGCACAATGAATGTATCCTAAAAATTAATAAATAATCTGTTTATGTATTGTAATTATTCTGAGAATGACATTGAAATAATTTTATTATTATTATAAATAAATAAATAAATAATCTGTATTATTAGACTTTAAGAAGGACATTACATCAATTTATTATCTTAAAATATTTTTACATAATTTTATATTATATTCCAATGCCAATCTTAATCTTGATTTGTTAAACCGTGATTGTATCCATTTTGCATGCCTTACGGTAGAATCACTTGAAACATGCACTTTTAATAACACCTTTGTAACAGTGTTTTCTGCAAAAATAAATAATTTGAATTTGAATTTGAATTTTAAATGAAATTAGGTCATGTGATCATTATAACTTTTGTTATTATATCAAACGTTACACACCCCCTTTGTTCTGATTAATAAGAGCTGTCAATTTAAGTTGACCTAAAATGTTGATGCATTTATAGTTGTCATGTCAGAACGTATTGATTAAAAACACGGCGAAGTTCAAGAAAAAACTGATTTGATATTTCTGACTTAGTTCTTATCTGTGACCGTCCTTTTCTTCAGCTGCCTCGCACCAAAAAGAATATAGATAAAAGTGGAGGCAACACTCTAAATACCTAAGTGAAACCACCTGTGGGCAGATGCTCTCTTTCTGAATGCATATGTAGCGACATCTATCGCACATGAAACATACTACAACCGACGTTTCCTAGATCGCGCAAGCAGAGTTATCCGCGACATCGCGACATTAGGATACATAGAAAATCCCGACTACAACCGTCGCCCACCAGACATAACACCCGTCTGGTCGGAGGATCCTCCCGTTTCAATAGAGGATGAAGAACTTTACACTCTGTTCCTCATACCTCTAAACATACATAAGAACGAGACAGTGATATGTGTTTTCTTTATCTTATATATGCATTTAGAAAGAGAGCGCCTGCCCAGTTGGTTTCACTTATTTGTTCAGAGTGTTGCCTCCAGTTTTACCTATAAGCTTCTTGCCTGGCACTGTTTGTGAACAAGGGAACCGGCCCCAATGATTACTGTGTCTACATCCCACCTCTCCATCTCGGGAGCAAAGTCGTGGTTTGTTTCTCTGTATTGACGGGACTGTTTAAATGTTTATAATGATTGCGCGTCGTTATAACAATTTTTTATTGGGACTTTGTACAAACATTGTAAATACATGCTATAAAAACTTTTTTAACTGGTTTAGCAAATCATAAAAGGTCAATCAGAAATACTCTTGGGAACAAATAAATCGTGTACGTCTTGTTTTGGTTTCTTGAATTATATCATTCTAGAAAATATATCAGGAATTTAATATAATCTTTATAAAATCAGGGTAAATGATTGTAAGAAAAATGGTATTTAGATAGAACATTTTGTAGGGTTGAAACAGTCCAAAAATAAACAATTAAATTAACACGTCAATATGGGTATTAATATTTACACGTATAATAAAAAAGAAAAACCTATTCTATGAAAAAAATAAACTAGTTTAATAAGGTATCAAAAATTCCTCCACATCGTCGCTCGTGCCCAAGAGACTGGCTGCATTGCCACGTTGTATGGCAATGCTTAACCTCTGCCCGAGGTAAAAACCAGCTTTTACAATGGTTACAATTAATGAAAACCCTTAATTTAACCCTTTCTTAATGGAGCGCAATCAAAATATCATGAGCAAATTAAATGCGATATTTTTCTAAATTATACTTTCAATAACCATTATACTTACGTGATAAATGGAAGTGGCTTAATTTATTTGTTTTATTTAGGTAGGCCCCAAATGTAGGTAATAATATTAATAATGCCTTTACTTGTTAGAATATTGTTGTTTACACACAATATGACGTTCATAATATTCTGCTGTTTCGCAGCGTACAAATATTTCAAATAATTAAAATAAAATGTTTTAGAACAATATTTCAAAAGTAGTTGTTTAAACCATACAATGTCAAGAAGCAAATGTTAAATACTATCAAAAATAATGTAGCTTAATTTAACATAACTCAAACACATGAAATACATAAAAACCCGATTTTAGCTGAACAAGATAATTACAAAACAGTTGCATAGTGGCAATGATTTAAAATTTATAGTTCCGTCCAACAAACATATAAAGTTGTACCTATTGCAGAATTGTCTATTGGTACTACAACTGAAAAAGAACCAACGACTCATCGTAATGAAATCACTGAAACAACAGCGGCTCCAAATATCACTAGTAAGTATAGCAATTACACAAAGAACAATGGCAGCCACCCATATATTGTTTTAGTTGAGATTAAATTCCTACGTCTTTAAATGAAAAATATCTTATTAAATTCAGCATAACCTTCTGAATTAGTTTGTGCAAGATTTTTTGTTCAAGAAGGCCGAGAATAATAGATATTCAGTCATGAACTTTTGTAGGTTATGTCTATGGTAACTTTTATATTCCAAATTGAGAAAGTAAAAAGGCAATATCGCATTAGTATTTTCTTTACCTAGTTAATTCAGAATAAAATGGCTTGTAAAAATATTGTTTAAGGTTGGTAATCCCAGTGGTTATAATTACTCTTTGCCCTTACCTTATGTATACAATAGGTATCTACTACATGTATACATCGATCATATCGTTTTTACTCTGTGCACAGATCTGTCTATGACTCTGTGTCAATTACCAAGCAATTATTTTTAGATTTGGGCTACTAGTCTTTTTGCTAGTCATTAATCGAAACTAATTGATTTATTTTTATACCACAGTATTTTTACATACCTGCAAGAAACCTACACTTGGAAATAAACTGTATTCATTTACTTACTCCGTTTAATTGTAATAACAAACTAAAACTGATTACAATACTTTAAATGATTTAAGTACTTATTACTGTCACTTGGCAGAATAAATGTAAAATGGCAACACTAAACGTTAATGAAAAGTCAAATAAGTTTTCATTTAACATATTTTTTTTATCCGGCCCTAACTGGTTAATGTGATACTTTGAAAAATCGTAGAAAAATAATGTAATTTCTTTCGTATGTAAGTCACTTTTAGACGCTCAAATTTAAGTCAACTATGTTTTCGCCATTGTTCTTTCTTGTCAACTCGTAAAAACTATAAATATGTAAATCACAACACAAATGCTTATAATTAAAAAGTTCATTATCGCCTAGCATTTTCCCAACTATATTGGGGTCGGCTTTCAATAACCATTATACTTACGTGATACATGGAAGTGGCTCAATTTATTTGTTTTATTTCTTCCCAATAATAATAATGCATGTATTTGTTAGATTATTGTTTGTTACAAAGGTGTTACACATAATATGACGTCCATAATATTCTGCTGTTTCGCAGCGTACAAATATTTCAAATAATTAAAATAAATTGTTTAGAACAATATTTCAAATTAGTTGTTTAAACCATACAATGTCAAGAAGCAAATGTTAAATACTATCAAAAACAATGTAGCTTAATTTAACATAATTCAAACACATGAAATACATAAAAACCCGATTTTAGCTTAAGAGCGCGTATTCGATTCGTGACGAAAACTTCATGTTTTTGCGTTTTTCCCAGAGCAATATCGTAATTATGTAAGCAGATTATTTAAAGACAATTTACAGTTTTAGAAAGATTAAGTCTTGATTTAGACAGCCACAGAGTAAAAGTATAATTTTTAATTATGGTTTTTTAAAGCGAAGACAATTCTTTCATATCGTTTTACGAAAATAGACGTCAGAGTTAACTTTCAAGGCGAATACAACCATTAGAATATGCCAAAATATTTTGTTTTATGCGTTTTTCCAACAGTATATACAGTCATAAAGACAGCTACAGTGCCAAAATTACGAAAATATTACAATTATGTATTAAAAGATAATGTTGAAAAAGTAGAAAATCGGTTCACTTTGACAATTTTTTTTCACCAGTATTTGAATAAAAAAATAACTGATATTTTTATTTTATGAAAGTAAATGTTATGCTTAATATACAGAATATTTTTCAGTCCGTTATACGAGCTCATTTATTTTAGACAATTATTTTAAAAAGCACTGTAAAACATCGCGCGCTGTCGTTTGCCGTTCAATTTCAATGATTCGTGCTTATTTCGTGCATGTTTTTTATTCTAATGCACACAAACTGACCGTTGTATTGTACTAGTGTGTGTCAATGCTGCTACGCCGTTCTAGCAATCGTTTAGATTTTGAGTTGCGCTAAATCGAATACGCGCCCTTAACAAGATAATTACAAAACAGTTGCATAGTGGCAAGGATTTAAAATATAGTTCCGTACAACAAACGTACTTATTATAAAGTTGTACCTATTGCAGAATTGTCTATTGGTACTACAACTGAAAAAGAACCAACGACTCTTCGTAATGAAATCACTGAAGCAACAGCGGCTCCAAATATCGCTGGTAAGTATAACAATTACAGAAATATCTTGTCAACTCGAAAATGCTATTAATATGTTAATAACAACACTAATGCTTAGAATGGTGGTCGCTCACAATGGGCCTCATCAGAAGGCTTAAAGTCACCCAAAGGGCAATGGAGAGGGCTATGCTCGGAGTTTCCTTGCGTGATAAAATCAGAAATGAGGACATCCACAAGAGAACCAAGGTTACCGACGAAGCCCGAAGAATTGCTAAACTTAAGTGGCAGTGGGCAGGGCACATTGCTGAACGGATGGCCGATGACGCCGAAAACTTCTGGAGTGGCGACCGCGAACCGGAAGACGTTGCGTTGGAAGGCCTCCCACTAGGTGGACCGATGACCTGATAAAGGTTGCCGGGATCCGCTGCATGCGAGTCGCGCGGGACCGGTTAATGTGGCGACACTTTGGGGAGGCCTATGTCCGGCAGTGGGCGTCTTACAGCCGAAATGATGATGAATGATGATGATGATGAATGATGATGCTTATAATTAAAAAGTTCATTATCGCCTGGCCTTTTCCCAACTATGTTGGGGCCGGCTTTCAGTCTAAATGGATGCAGCTGAATACCAGGGTTTTGCACAGAGCTACTGCCTGTCTGACCTTCACAACCCAGTTACTGGTTATCACATTCCTCTTTGTTATTTTTTATTTATTTTTATTATCAAATAGGCTTGCGTTTGACCGCAATTCACCTGATCTTAAGTGATAATGCGGCCTAAATTGGAACACGCTTGCCTAGGATGAACCGGTTCACTCGTGCCTTGAAGATACCCAGATTATACTTATCAGGGAACAGAGAGACGGGCAGCGAATTCCACAGTCTGGCAGTTTGCACAATAAATGTGGAGTCAATGCGCTTGGTTCGAGACCGTGGAACTTCAACCATATAGCGGTGACGCTTCGCTGTATCTCTGCTCGTCCGATGATGGAATGGGGATGGGGGAATTAAATTGTGCAAGTCCAAAGCACACTCTCCGAAATATACCCGATAAAAGACCGATAGACTAGCAACGGTGCGGCGATGTTCAAGGCTCTGGAGCTTAGCCCTAACCAGGGAGTCGTTGTTAATGTCTGATATATCAGAAATTTCAGATATGGATTTCAATCCAATCTTTGATGTTCATGATGCAAACATAGCTGCAGACATGATGATATCCGCCATTGGCTCGGTCATAGAGAAAAATTCTGAATGTGTTCGCATACCCTCTAGGCTCAGGATCATCAAGCCCTGGATAACCAGTGGGATGCTTCGCTGCATCCGCAACCTAGATGAAATGGGTAGAAACCTGTTACAAAGTCCAAATAACCTTACCCCCAAACTTACTTACACCAGATATCGGAATTTCTGCAACAAGCTGCTAAAAAACTTAAAAGTTGCCTATGAAAAAACAGAATTACTAAAAGCGGGAACAAACCCCAAAGCTACTTGGAAAGCTATAAAAAACATTGCAAATATGAACCAAACAGTAACTTCTCCTACTGAACTTCTGACCCTGACACCTGACAACTTATCGTCGATCAATAAAGTAAACAATTTCTTCGCAACTATAGGCGAAAATCTAGCAAAAAAAAAATGACTCCTAATTTGTCAATTAGAGAACCCTCATGCGACGCACCAGCCAAATCTTTCGTTCTTTTGCCCACCGACGAAGCGGAGGTTGAAAGAGTCATAATGGGACTAAAATCGGATGCGGCTATGGGATGGGATGGAATAACTCCCCGACTTTTAAAATCTTGCTCCCATGCACTTGTACCGATTATCACACATATTTGCAACTACTCCATAAATTCTGGTTGTTTCCCCAAAGCTTTTAAAAAAGCCCTTGTGCGCCCAATTCTCAAGAGTGGCGACAGACACAGTGTCAATAATTATAGACCTATATCTGTATTACCTGCTCTATCAAAGATATTAGAGAAAATATTAAACAACAGACTGATCAGTTTTCTGGAATCAAACTATCTATTAGCTGATAACCAGTATGGCTTCAGAAAGTTCAAATCGACCGAAGACGCTGTTGACTCTTTTATCGATTATACAATTGCTAAGCTGGACTGTAGAAAGAGGTGTATAGGTATTTTCCTAGACCTCTCCAAGGCCTTTGACACTGTGTCTGTCCCTCACCTTCTTTCGAAGCTAGAGGCTATTGGTATTGGAGGTCATACCCTCCATATCTTTGAAGATTATCTCGCAGATCGGACAAATTGCGTCAAGATTGATTGGTGTGTCAGTGATAGTGAGACGGTAAGTTTCGGTGTGCCTCAGGGTTCAATTCTGGGACCGACGCTCTTCCTCATTTATATGAATAACCTGTGCAAGCTGTCACTGACAAATTGCTCTATTTTCTCATATGCTGAGTTGTTGAGTAAGACCGTTTTTCTCCCCTTTGCCTTACAGACCGTTTTATTGCCATCCCCAGACTCCATGAGTTTATAGGCCCACTCTTGTTTGCAAGACACTCCAATCTCGCATTGCTCTTGCCCACAATTAACAAGATCAACTACCATTAAATATCTTGGGGTTTATATTGATGGCCTCTTAAAATGGAAGTCTCATATTGATAACCTTACCGCACGGGTTAGGAAACATATATATATTTAAAAAATTGAGGCACTCGGCTGATACAGCTACCTTAAAGACTGTCTACTACGCTCTAACTTAATCAATACTTTCTTATTGTATTTCTATACCCTGTATAGAAATACAATAAGAAAGTATTGATTAAGTTAGAGCGTAGTAGACAGTCTTTAAGGTAGCTGTATCAGCCGAGTGCCTCAATTTTTCATATTTGCAACTACTCCATAAATTCTGGTTGTTTCCCCAAAGCTTTTAAAAAAGCCCTTGTGCGCCCAATTTTCAAGAGTGGCGACAGACACAGTGTCAATAATTATAGACCTATATCTGTATTACCTGCTCTATCAAAGATATTAGAGAAAATCTTAAACAACAGACTGGTCAGTTTTCTGGAATCAAACCATCTATTAGCTGATAACCAGTCAAGTAATCAATACTTTCTTATTGTATTTCTATATGGGGAGGGGTTGCAAAGACTTATATGTTGCAAGTTGAGAGAGCGCAAAGAGCTGTCCTGAAGGTAATGACCTTCAAACCGGTTAGACATCCTACATCCTGTCTGTATAAAGAAACTCAGGTACTTTCTGTTAGGCAGTTGTTTGTGCTTCACACAGTTATGCGTAAGCATCTGACGGTGAGGTATGATCCCGATGCTGGAGATAAACGTCGACATTACTCGGTATGCCCTACGCAACGATGCAATACGGCACTTGCTCGACGGCATTTCTATGGTATCGGAAGTCGGCTGTATAATAGAATTGACCAACATTGCTCTATATACCCCAATACTTTTCACGAATTGAAATTTAGGGTAAAAAGGTGGTTACAAGCGCAGGGCTACGAAGAAACGGAAAATCTTATAAAGTTATCAAGTTAAGCAATACTTCCTTAGGCATAAGTTAACCTAGTACGATGAATGATCCTTCAGACACAAACACACAAACTCACAATCCTTCCTCACTCATGCATTACCATTTAACATTTTCACTACACTTACACACATTCCACTAAAGGCTTCCCTCTTGTATACTACGCCACTCTTGATATCGTCTTCTGATGCAACCAATGTTACCCAGATATGTTGATTTATTGTGAGAATGCTGGTATCCATAACACAAGTTAAATCTTTCTTTGGATACCAGAGTTCATACAAAGACTGCATTTAAAACACTAATGGTTACAAAACTGTAATACGCTATTATTGTATACGCATGGAGTTGTTTGTAAGTGTTTGACTGTACAACTATTTTCTGTTCAATAAATAAATCTTAAATCTTAATGAGCCTCTTGGCACGTCTATCAATGACTTCCAACGCCTCCAGTTGGTATTTTGCTTATCCATCCCAAAGGTACGAACAGTACTCCATGCACGATCGAACTTGTGCTTGGTATAAGTTCAGCAGCTGTTCCGACGTGAAGTACTTTCGCACCTTTGCGAGGACTCCCAGCTTTTTTTGCAGCTAGTTTGGCCTTGGATTCAATTGGTAAGACTGGTGGTCAGATTTTAACGACTGTCAAAGATCTACTTGAGTACAAACTGAACTTTTACGTGATCAAGTACGTATAAAAACTCGTACTTTGCTTACTTGCTCAGATGCACCCAGATTCAACCCAGCGTGTCCCTTTGCTGCCCTCGCCCAGCGACGAACTAAGCGGAGACCCGTACCCTTACAGGGGGTGCCCTTAGCGTATAGTCGCTAGTTTATAGGTTGTTCTTGCCCTGACTGGAGGCCTTAAATTCACTTTTAAGGCACCACATGAAAGTCCGGTTAAGCTGCTTACAAACTCCTAGGTTGTAGGCGGTGACATGCGAGATACCATACCGAAAAATATTGCCACTCTTTCCGTGGGTCTTTCCGTGGGGACTTTAGCCAGACGCTTTAAAGCGCGGAAATTTAAAGCGTTGGGTCAGCCCAACGCTTTAAATTTCCGCGGGCCATAGCTTCAGAGCTATGGCCCCTATTCTCAAAGTTTCACTTAGGTATTTTAATCTGTTGTAATTTGTTTTCAGAAAATATCGACCCAAGTTCACTGCTAATCACTATTTTAACGTATGTGGTACCATCCGTGATAGTGATGTGTATTATAATATTAATGATTTACATCAGTGTGAAGAAATTTTGCAATCGAAATTCGCCCGCAGCAGATACAATAGAATTGAATACTTACGTAAGTGTTTCTTTTTTATACTACTGTACTCTCAGATTATGAAAAAAAGGCAGCTAGACCGCGCGGAATACTGAGAGTGAAGCCAAAAAAGCAAATACAAATTCAAAAGCGAATACCTACAATCTCGTGATTGTATTCGCTTTGGAATTTGTATTTGTATTTTTATTTGTTTTTATTAACGATGCGGTGTTTCGTGCTATAGTGACTCGAATACAACGCGTTGTAGGTTTTCGTTTTTTAATTTGTATTTGCTTTTTTAGCTTCACTCTCAATGTTCCGCGCGGTCTACCTGCTTTTTGTTTCTTAATCTGAGACTATCGTAACATCGCACATGATGCGTACTGCAACCGACGTGTCCTAGATCGCGCAAGCAGAGTTCTCCGTGACATTCACATTTATACAAAATTCCGACAACACACAACGACATACAACCGTCGGGCTTCCACTAGACACAAAACCCGTCGTCTGGTCGGAGGATCCTCCAAAGTCAAAGTCAAAGCATTTATTTCAATTAAACCATTTACAGGCACTTTTAAATTGTCAAGGAGTCGGTCACTTAGTCAGAAGGTTGAAGCTAGTTGCTCGTTCCAAAACGTAGGTAAGTCTGTATGGATAAGAACGAGCAAGAAATATAAGGAGTGGTCGTCTACTGTTTCAACATTTGTAATAATATGTGAACACTGTGTATCTATGTACATGTAACTTAGTCTGTCATTCCTTAATCTGTGATACTTTGTACACACTTTCAAATACCTAGTGTTTTTATGCAAGGTACATCGTATTCACGTATAATTATATAATTCCTGTAAATTCAAATATTGTTAACATCGTTTTTAAAAGAGTAAGTATGGAGTTTCTTGCCCATTCTTCTCCATACAAAACTACCTTTTGGAATGGGCACCTAGAATCAAATTTTTTTTTCTCATTTGACGTTCAAAAGTGCCTTATAATGGTCTAATTGAAATAAATGATTTGACTTTGACTTTAAAGAAACTCAACGGACACTCTTTTAAATCAAGTTTTTTTACAAAATACTGGTTATATGATTCTTGCCGCTCTATAGAAAATAAACATTTTTTTTATTATATGAAAACAATGAAGGTAATCTAACAATCATCATCATCTTCATCATCATCAGCCAAAAGACGTCCATTGTTGAACATAGGCCTCCCCCATAGAACGCCACAACAACTTCAACCTGCCGCTTGCATCCACCGGTTACCCGCGACCTTGACAATGTCGTCGGTCGATCTGGCGGGAGGCCTACCAACGGTGCGTCTTCCGGTTCGTAGTCGCCACTCGAGAACCTTAACCGTAATACAAAACATAAAAAAGAAGCAAAATAAAATTGATCGTGGATCGAGCGTGGATCAGCACCATTCAGTTCAACTATGGAGGATGAGACTCCGTTTTCTATGGACGATGAAGAACTTTCGACTCTTACCTCTAAACTACGATGTTTTTCCTGTATCTTGGGGTGACGTTTACAAACATACACTTAAACCAGAACTGTGGGTTGATTCTGTAAAATTCAAACAACAACTCGCATCTCACATCGCTATTCACTCTCACTTCGCATAAGGTTCAAAATTACCTTGATATATTTGACACTTTGAATCGGGTTCGAGTGCGAAGTGGGCGTCGAAGTGACGGGGAAATTACCTTACTGAATGCCACTTCTTACGTCATCTCATACTTTAGCTGTCAAAATCTCCCTGTCAATTTAGTTTAACTCGCTGACACGCTCGCAAGGGTGACGCTAGTGTAAATTCGAATTATCAACCTAGTTTTTAGAATGCCAATCAAGGATCTCACAGCGGATTCAGATTCGAAGTTTAGAATGAGGTCTTACAGAATCACACCCCTGGACCTGTAGGCCATACAAAAAAGAGTGTCCGTGGAGTTTCCTGCTCGTTCTTCTCCATAGAGAAACTGGTTTTGGAACGAGCAACTGACTAACTAACCAACTCCTTGACTATTCAAAAGTGCCTGTAAATAAATGGTTTAATTAAAATAAATCATTTGACTTTGACAAATATATAATAATAATAATAATAATAAATATCTTTATTTCAGATCCAAGATCCATATACAAGTAAAGAAAAGACACATGACACTAAATTAAGTACTTAAAAATAACAAAAAAATACAAAATAAATTCTAAACAGCAAATATGAATATTAAGCTTAATATTCGTAACTTACATATGCATATATTATGTACGGTCACCAAAGGAGATAAGTATCCATGTCGCCGGAAACAGTTGAAGTTTACTTAGAACCGATAGGTTTTTATGAATAAAATAAAATACAATTTATAGAGAATAAACAGTTCAATGATTTAATAAAATTTCATTTGAAAGCCCCCATTGGTTTCTAAGAAATCTTCAACTATTCCCGACGACATGGATACTTATCTCTTTTGCGTACTGTACATTACGAATATCAAGCAGCTATCTCAAGCCAGCGCCTGTAGGTACTAGAGGCACATAGACGGTCAGCTAAACTCTTAATACGTCCGTGTTATTTCAGCGGCACTCCCTGCAACACTGTAAACGTAAGCCATTATTAAAGTGTAGGAGTTATGAATACAGGATACAAGAGCGTCGCCAGTTGATGGCCTAGGGGTGAGGGGCAAAATAGGAAAATAATGAATTTTAGATACAGTCAAAGGCACATGAAGCCTTTGGAATCTCTAAGGGCGGGGTTCCCTTGGCAGCGCCCTTGACAGGATACAGGACTTTTTCAGGGTTTTATTATTAAAACCCCCATTAACAGCAGTTGTTGTTTGTTTCAGTCGACTGCGAAAGAAGTTATATACGCGGACCTCGCCCATGTGCATGAAGACAGTCGACCACAAAAACAGAATGAAGAATCGCCTTATGCCCAAATAATTGGGGTGTTAAAACCCATTTTAAAATGAGTGCGTCGCGATTGTTCGACGTTTACTTGCCCGAAGAACGTTAGCTCGAAGAATCGTCCAAAGAACGTTCGCTTGAAGACCGTTTGTCTGAATGAACGCTTGACCTAAGAATATTTATTCGAATTAACGGTTGCCCAAAGAACTATCGCCCTAATGATATTCGGGTTAAGATATGAATTAAAAGGTTAATGATTCAGTGATACAGTCATGGCGGTTGACAAGATGGAATGGAAGAAAAAAACGTGTAGCGCCGACCTTAAATAATTAAAAAACAATAATTTATCTGTGTTCTAATATTTTATTAATTACGAATTGAACGAATTCAATAAAATAGTATGTAATAATATTCAGTAAGTTAAATAACTGAAGGCATTCCATTAAACTCGGTAATCTACAAAAATATATCAGCATAAAAAATCCAAAAATATTTAGAGTGTTTCTTTTGTGTCCGGTTTTGTATGACATTTAAGAAATAAAAACTTTTTATTTGATGAGAATACTTTTTTTGACACTAATCTATGGGGGATGTAATATTACTGGGCCTCAAGTCTGCTATTACCATAGTGTCACAATGGTCTATCATTGATTTCAAATTGTTGATTTTGACATGTTTGGTAATCTATTAATATAATGGCGTCATTATGACTTTCCAATGGTCAACCACTGACACGCCATTGAAAGAAATGATATAGATTGGTAATCTAATCTCGAACAAAATGACAAGTGAATGACTGACTTAGGCGGTAATCTGCTAACATTTTGACAGTCCCTTTGATCAGTGACCTACCATTAGAATGAATTTAGCAGATTACGAACTTTTTGCAAAATAACAATGGAATCGTGTTGGAATGACGAAATTATAAAAATAGCAGACTTGGCCCCCTGATTAAATGGAACACCTATCCTTAATTAACATATTGTATAATAAGTGTTGAGTTTGCTTTGCCCTACAAGGTACAATACATTATTGTTTAAATTTTTTTACTAACTGTGACTCCTGTAAGTGAACATTATGGATTATAATAAATCATTCGAGATTTATTATAATCCATAATGACCTTAACAAAATTTAAAAAAAATCTTAAATAAAAAAAATGATTTTATTAGCCATTTTACTTTACTTAAATCAAACCATTATTTTTTGTGTAACATAGGTAGTGTACAGTTCTTAAATTAAAGTTCATAGGGTCACTATGTTATGCCAAGAGGCGTAAAGAAATATGGTTGCATGCGAAATAAGAAAAAATATTAATCATGCGCAACCTTTACCAGGTCATCGGTCCACCTAGTGGGAGGCCTTCCAACGCAACGTCTTCCGGTTCGCGGTCGCCACTCTAGAACTTTTCGACCCCATCGGCCATCTGTTCTGCGAGCAATGTGCCCTGCCCACTGGATCCGCTGGATGCGAGTCGCACGGGACCGGTCAATGTGGCGCCACTTGGGGGAGGCCTATGTCCAGCAGTGGACGTCTTTCGGCTGAAATGATGATGATGATGATGATGATGATTAATCATGCGAGAGGAAAACACGAATTATTTAGTAGGAATAAATAAACATTCAATTAGTCACAATAATCAATTGAATATTGTTTCTCTAGTCGAATAAATAGATAAGTCTACATTAATTTTTCTACTTACTAATATATATATAGTACTTACTAATATGTATGTCTTCAGTGTATGTACTACCTACGTCATATAAATATGTAACTCGATTAATTAAGATATTATTATTATTCCCATTTATTAACACGTATACAAAAAAAATATAATAATAATAAAATATAACATTAAAAAAATTGTTATTAAGTTATATTATGATCCAAGCATCGTCACGTTCGGTGACTCAATTATGAACTATACCCACCAACATACATATATACTCGTATACCACCTGGTTTTGTCAAGGTAAACAATTGACAAATATTATGTCCAATAATTAAAAAACTAAAGAAAAAATACACACAAACCTTTCAGCTTAAACATTCAGTGCAGTACCTATGTCTATTCTGTTTCAATCTCCCTCGGTGAACACCTAGGTGAAGTGAGCGGTCATCCGTCCCGAGGCCAGGGATTTACAAAGTACTACAATCTGATGACAGCTCACTTCACCTATGCCCTGTTCACAATAAGATTAGACATAAACACAAATCTTGTTTACAGTCCCTTCAACCGATTTTGACTTCTATTCCGCAGGCTTAAGGATGACATTAGAGGCAAAAAAGTGGTTTCAATAACAACTGTTTACTGCAGTTGCCATTTGTCATGCTACCAACGCAATATGAGTCAAAATCGGTTGAACGGACTGTAAAAAAGGTTTTTGTAAATGTCTAATCTTATTGTGAACAGGGTATAGGCACACCCGCGACACTTCATACAAACGAAACGATATAATTGCCTACACTACTACAAACATAGCAAACTGTACAGATACGTGAGTGTGTGTGCGTTAATATCACTAGGGCTGTTACTGCCACCGCGAGCGCGCGAGAGCGAGCGAGCGCGCGATACCGGCCTCGACACAAGTGTTTCTCTCTCATGTAGGTACTCGATTCTTTCAAGGTTTGAAATTCGAACTTCCAAATAGGTAAGTAGGTACATATCAAGAAGTTTGTAGCTTTAGTTAAAATTCGTCATCCACCTCACGGTCATTTCCTCATTGCATTTAGGAGGGAATGACGGTTGATGAGGGAATGATTTACACAGTATTCTACAATACTTTTAGATTTTTATTATTTCTTCCAACTTGTATTTTATGGTACATATTTGGTTTAAAACAGGTAAGTGCATGTATATGTCTTAGTTTAATGTGATCAAAATTACGTAATTTCATATATGTATTATTATTTGTTTTTAAATATAAAATATTATATATAAAATATTTAATTTGTATTCATAATATAAAATATTTCGATTTTAAAAAAATAAAAAAAAATAAAAAGTTGTTTATTACCTTAAGTTTGTACATAAACACTTACTTTAGACATAAAAGTATTTCACCACACGTCGGTGTTTTCAATGAACTCTGGCACCCAATTTAAGATTTAACTTGTGTTTAGGGTGCCAGTGTCCTCGCCTGTCATTTACACACAAAGTAACGAAAACTTATAAACTAAACAATTTATATGTGTGCTAATTACTAATTAAGTACCTATGCATCGATGTGTGCGTATGTGTAGTGAATATATGTATAGCGTGTGTACTTATAGTATGGGTAGTGTATATATCTATACTACTATGTGAGTGTCAGTGTGCGCGTGCGTAATTATAAACAAAAAATAAAATTACAATGTATTTTCTCTTTCACAAATGAGTGAATGCACGTTTCTACGCGCCACGAGTCAGCCCTTGAACATGAAGACGTGGCCAGAGCCAATGCGGCGCGTCTAGACGTGAGGAACAGTGTTTCGGTGGGGGGCGGAGCGTGTCGCTACTGTACGATAGTACTAATACTTATACTGTGGTATAGTGTTCACCGAGAGATTGTAACAGAATAGCACTGCAGCTGTGTAACCATTACTGATTTTAAAAGAATGTTCTGTGAATGTGTGTGTTTCTTGCTCGTACCACAAAGTAGGTACGTAAGACTGCGGCGCGCCCGAGCAGAGAGACCACTCAGAACAAACCGCCATTTTATTCACGCACACATTGACATTACGTTTATAGGCAATCTCAAGCAGTTTCAAGCAGACATCAGTCTCGACTGTCACGTTTTGTCTAAATGAATAAATGAGAGACATTGACATTTCATGATGAACAGAAAAAAATTGTTATAAAAAAAATGCAGAGTTCCCACCAGTGTCAATAAAATTTCAAATTATTAAAAAAATATTAAAGGGGAACGCCCGAAAAATGCATGAAATGGACAGAAACTACAAATAGTCCATAATTGTATTTAGAATAAAATATGTATAATAAAATAATTCTCAAGTTTGTTAAGGTAGGGTAAAAATATAACAATTATTAAAATATTTAACTCGATATCCGTCTCATTCATTCTTATTTTTATATTAAATGTCAGTTTTTATTCGGCACGAGTAAATGTCATTCAGCCTGTTTAAATTGTCCATCACTAACTATTTTATAGAATTAATGCATATTTGTCATTCATTTAATATAATTGGACATATAAGTACTGTTAATCTAATTAAAATAATACGTGCTTGTCAATATTAATTAAATTATTTTCAAAATAGAAAGCGTAGGCTGTATGAATCACTCCTTTGCCTAACTGACAGTTTGACATTACTGCATTTCATTGTTTTGTTTGTTTACTTCATGGTTTTACGTTTGTGACTTGTGTTATGTTCAGATTTCTTTTATGATAATTATTTTACGAGGACTTAGGTTAGAAACCTACACTGTGTTTTTGACTAACTCGATATTGCAAGAATGAGACGTAACGTCTTATCGGTACAAAATGACAGGCATAACACCACAAGCTGTAAGTATTGAGATTCCCTAGTATTTTTGCCTATTGATCGCACTGATGAGCAACAATTAAACTACGTATTATTATATCTATCCTCCTGCTCAGTTTCTTGATGTTATATTAGTTGTTTTTAATAACGAGTAAAACATTAAAATGCTATTTTGAAGTTTAATTAATGCATATTAATCGTTAATCTTGACTTAACCTATATTTTAGAAAAATGTTTGTAACTAGCTTCTGCCTACTTTTTTGATAATTATTGAAATTGTTATGGATTTCCTATGGTACGTAGTACAATTTGGCGTAGATTTCATTGTTGTTTATTTCAGGCATTTTTTGTATGGCCGCTGGGCATTCCCCTTTCAACTTATTTCAAAAATAAGATTGAGATTGCAATTGAATTTTCAGAGATTTTAATTACGATGATTGATCTACTCATTAACTGATAACTTAAGTACCTGAAGTTTTATTCTATAAGGTTTGTTCCACACGTCTAACGACCACACCACAACGACAATAAGTGGACGGGCGCTAATTTGTATGAAAATAAATAAAATAATTCACACCGAATATTCCCGATCGGTGTTATCGATCGGGATTCTTTAGTTTTCAACTTTATCAATGGCACTGCCTTAACCACAGAACGCACTATATTCCTGATAATGCATTTCCGTGGGATTTTAGTTCAATTTTAATGTTATTTTGATTGAGTTTTAAGGCTTCGGAATGAAATTCGGTCAAATATTTTTCGAACTTATGATAGGTTAAAATCAGGGAACTGCAAATTAAATCTTCTTGAAAACAAATAAAATAATAATATCGATAAAAAAACCATAATATTTATAATATTATTATTAGGCGCGAACTAAATCGACGCCAACGCCATCTAGTGAGAAAATCGGAACTATAATCATGATAACTTGCCTTACTTTATCTATTATCGTTTCGTTTTTTTACTTTATCAAAGTCAAGTCTGCCACTAGAAGAGTTTCATATGTTTTCCCAAATTTGGAAACGAAGATTGGGAGCACTGCTATCGCCAAAAAATTGCAATAAAATCAAAAGAAAAATATTAGACACTATGACTCCCGCTTATAATATTTTATGGATAAGTATACCTTTGATCTCCAACTGGAGCTCAAAGATATAGGTACACGTCCATAAACACAGTGACGACAGTGCTGCCTACCCCGTCGAGTTTCTAAATTCCTTAGAGTTACGGGTGTGCCTTTCCATAAACTAGAGCTCAAGGTTGGCGTCCCAGTTCTACTGATGCGTAACTTTGATGCACCGAAATTGTGCAATGGCACCAGACTGCGCATAAGTGAACCGAGGAGAAATATTTTAAAGGCACATTCTTACCGAAGCAGCCAAAAGACAGATGGTTTTGTTACCTCACATTCCAATAATTCCTAATTTTTTTTTGGTAAAATTAGCTTTCCACGGGCCCCACGCTGAAAGTAGCAGGAATTCATAAGGGCACTCTATGTTTTTCTCGTGGTCAGCTACGTTTGCTGTTCGAGAGTATCAAGTGCCCAAAACTTGCACGTACTTCGGAGTGTGGTACAATGTAGTTTGGATATCGGTTTTTTTTTTATCTATTGATAGGCATACGTTTGACCACTATCTCACCTGATGGGAAGCGATGATGCGGTCTAAGATGGAGCACGCTTGCCTAGAAGTAACCTATTCACTCTTGACTTAAAGACTCCCAGGTTGTAGAGCTATCAGGAAACACAGACTCAGGCAGGGAATTCCACTCCTTAGCAATCCGCACAATGAATGTATTCCCAAAACGTTTCGTGCGTGTGGGTGGGATGTCCACCATGTACCGGTGGCGCATCGCCGTACGTCTTGTGGTCCGATGACGAAACGGGCTCGGCGGAATTAAATTATGCAATTCCGTCGCACACTCCCCAAAATGCAACCGATAGAAAACCGACAGGCCAGCAACTCTGCGTCGATGCTTAAGACTTTGGAGCTTAGACTCGACGAGTCTATCATTGCCAATGATCCTCTTGGCTCGTTTTTCAATTGACTCCAGGGCATCCAGCTGGTACCTGGCAGATCCGTCCCAAAGATACACGATACACGATCCATACACGATCGAACTTGCGCTTGATAAAGTTTAAGCAGCTGTTCCGGCGTGAAGTACCGTCTCACTTTTGCTAGGATCCCCAGCTTTTTGGCAGCCACTTGAGCCTTTGCCTCTATGAAAGGGCCAAAATTGAGGGTAGATGTTAACGTAACACCAAGAAGCTCAAGTCGGTCGGTTATCGGCACAGTTACACCTCGAAAAGATGGAGCTGGGTGGAATTGGCTCCTTTTAGCGGAAAAGAGACACGCTTGGGTCTTAGCATTTTTGTGTTTTGTAATATCCCTCTAATATTATTAAGCTACGTTGTTTATGCCATTTTGCCAAACGTTTTACACGTGCAGCCTATGGGTCAAGCATGCAAAAAAATCGTACAACGCCCTGCGTGTTCTCTACAATAATGCTTTTAGAGCGCTGATGAAGCTGCCTCGCTACTGTAGGAGCTCACATTTGGTCCTAAAAATAATAAAACAAATTAAATAATTTGACTTGTTTATTGAATGTTTCTAGATAGGTAATTATAAAAACTTATATAATTATAGAGCAAACAAGTAATCAACAAAGCTTTTGCTCCGTAAAATCTACTACTTAAAATGAATTTAAACACTCTAAACTACTAAATATTTACTACTACTTTATTGTACAAAACTGTCCGCAAACTTTGTAAGAAAAAAAAAATTAAATTATTATTTTTATAAACGGGTCGAACTGATCGTTACTCATACTAATATTATGTATATGCGAGAGTGAGGTTATTTGTTTGTTACTATTTCACAGTTAAGCCGTGAATATTGTTTTTTTTTTTTATATTGTTATAGGCTTGCGTTTGACCGCAACTCACCTGATCTTAAGTGATGATGCGGCCTAAGGTGGAGCACGCTTGCCTAGAATAAACCGGTTCACTCGTGCCTTGAAGATACCCAGATTATATGTATCGGGGAATAGAGAGGCGGGCAGTGAATTCCACAGTCTGGCAGTTCGCACAATAAATGTGGAGAATATTGATGAAGTTTGGTACCTACTTACAGTTTGATTCAAACCTAATGGCGGCTGTGAAGTGCGCTACTTGATGCGCAGTACCCCGCCCCTCACTCCCGTTGACACGTTAACTTGTTACTGCACAGCCACTCGCCTCGTGTTCAGTAAATTCAGAGCCGCCATGAAGTTTGCATCGAACTATACAGACTAAGCTGGAACCACAAGAAATGATGTGGGCTTCTTTTTAATCCGCGACTTCGTCTGAATCCGCATTAACCGACATTCACGCGAAGTCGCAAGCAAAATCTAGTTTTCAATTAACCTTAACACTTTTTTTAATTAAAAAGAATATACTTATTATTAATAAGAATATATATAACTAAATCGACTTAAAACATTTGGGCTTTCTTAAATATACAATAAACAATAGTCTAAGCTCCAAAAGAGCCAGTAAATCTTTCTTTTAACTTTTTATAATTATTGTCATTTATAAATGACAAACCAAGATGCACCCAGTACTCCACATCCACGGTCATGAACTCACGACTACCTACATGACAGATTTCTATACGTAAAGAAAGCTCATAAAACCACCTTGTGTTTTATTTCCTTTGCTAATTATGTTCCTTGACTCATTCTTATTTATATTAGTTGAACTTCTTTCTTTATGTATCATATATATTTCCATAAGATGACAAACACAAATATCAATTTATTATAGAAATAGGTATCACCTAAATGGTGAATTGGTAGCTTCGTTTTTGCTTTTTTGGCGTGACCCTAAAGGTAATTTACAACGACCGATCATGGCTGAAATTTTGAGTTTTTTTTTTGTCAGGTAAGTAAGTGAGAGTATTATTTAGTTGAACGTATTAGCTAGCTGGAATGCTGGGCCCTTTGTCAGGAGTCTGGTACCTAAAAATATATCTTACTCATTTAAGTTAAAGTGCGATGACTAACTTTTATGAATGTTTTATAGGTCAAAGTCAAATAATTTATTTTAATTAGACCATTGTTTCGAAACAGGCCCGAGTATGCGTACTTACTCGTATACTCTCTTAAATACATAGGTATTGCTCTAAGATTTCTGAAAATTTCAGCCAATCTAAAACTAAATTTGTACCGACGTACAGTACGCAAAAGAGATAAGTATCCATGTCGTCGGGAATAGTTGAAGATTTCTTAGAAACCAATGGGGGCTTTCAAATGAAGTTTTATTAAATCATTGGACTGTTCATTCTCTATTAATTGTATTTTATTTTATTCATAAAAACCTATCGGTTTCTAAGTAAACTTCAACTGTTTCCGGCGACATGGATACTTATCTCCTTTGGTGACCGTACATTTGAAGTACCTATGTATTGACAATTGTATTATTGTATTCATTGGGCGTGGGCGCTCGATCTGTGGTTGTTAATCAAAGGTTCTCCAGCGTCATCGTCTTCATCTTCGGGAATGTAACTACGAATTAATTAATTGAATAAAGTCCGATATTCCAAATGTCAGGTGACTCTTGTTTTATCTTGCACATTTATAGAAATATCCCTATACGAAAGTGGTCATAATGCACGCCACACGTGCTCACACTGGCGTTGGTCGCGCCAAGCTGTTCAAGCCGCGAGCGAGGACTTATGGCGTAGTGTAGAACTTCGTACGCGCCGTGAGAGCGATTACAGAGTCTGGTACTACGCCATAGGGAAGGGCCTCCACCTACATCAGACAATTGGCGACTGATTGTTTTGCGAATTGTGTTCTGATTGTTTTAGTAGAGAATGGAACATAATTATTATGAATTCTAACATAACAGTTTTAACTGTATCGAACTAATTAATCATTAATCTTATGTTGTGCCTAGAACTGTAATAAGACGGGAGGTGAGTGCTTACCCGCTTTTTGCCACGACTACTAGCCGAAGAAATGCTGGTGAGCGAGCTCCACTCCGTCGTCTATTAAAAAATTATAATAACCACTTTTGTCATTTGGATATATTCTTTATGTCAAAGCAGTTTCAAGAAAAAAAATTATTGATACTTAGTTTGTGCGACGAGTAAAAACGAAATAAATTTAATTTGTACCTAAACTAATATTTAAGATAGTATTTAAGTGTAATTGTACTTACTTACCTAATTAATAATGTACACAAGTAATTTGTGGAAACGTCGTGGATTGTACATTTACCCATATGTCATACCATATTGTATTGTAACACATAATGTACAATTGTTTGTTTTTCCCAAATAAAAAAAAAAGGAAGATGTCGAAAAGTCGGTCGTGTGCTTTCAGTACCAGTACGACCGATTATTGAACCGTTTCTTAAAGTAGTTCTGTAGGACTGACTTTTCGTGTTACATCTGCGTTGGTATAACTAGTGTAATTTATATGTAAAAACGTCACTGATTGTCTGTCGTGTCCATAGATAAGGGTTTCCACAGACGTCAGACTTTGTAGGATGATTGTTTCATATTACAGTTTCGCAGGACCGAAGTTTAGTGGAACATTTCTTTTTTTTTTATATTGTTATAGGCTTGCGTTTGACCGCGACTCACCTGATCTTAAGTGATGATGCGGCCTAAGGTGGAGCACGCTTGCCTAGAATAAACCGGTTCACTCGTGCCTTGAAGATACCTAGATTATATGTTTCGGGGAATAGAGAGGCGGGCAGTGAATTCCACAGTTTGGCAGTTCGCACAATTAATGTGGAAGTAAAGCGCTTGGTTCGAGACCGTGGAACTTCAACCGTATAGCGGTGACGCTTCGCCGTATCCCTGTGTTGGTTTATTGGAATTCATGTTCCATTTCTCAGCGACAAAAATCGGTCATCGATTGTCTGACGTCCTTACACGCCGCAACTCGCACGCAGCTCGTGATAACCAATGCACAGTTTTACAGGGAATATTGTAATACTGTGACCAATGCGCGTGATAGATTATTCCAATAATTTCAGTTTGAATATTACACTAACTCACGTCTGTTTCTATAATTGTACACAAATTAAAACATCCCTAAGTTACTCGACACATTCGCTCCGGAGCAGTCACACCGAACAGATCTAAGTTAAGTAACCTTATTTTGTGGTAAAGTTTTATTTTTATATTTAATATTTAATTTAATTAATGTAATAACATTTCATATAAATGTTCTCTATTTATCTAATATATTTTTGATGTATGATTTATGTGCATGTGTATACTTTAAGATGTTGATGTTTAATGCAAGTGTATTATATTTCTATGTATATAAAATAAATTATTAGACTAAACTGCTTACTAAAATTTGTACTTTCCTTACAAATAAATACCTATTAAATAGTTGATTCCAAATCTCTGTATTTTAAATAAATAAATACTTTGTCCCCATGTTAGTCTATTATTTTTAGCACTTTTAAATACAAATATCTCACACGCGTATAAGCATGTGCGGTGGGCGTAACCGTAGGTATTAATTAAAGACGCTAACAGACGATCAGGCCGTGCGCCGGACAGAGGGAGATAGTGCTATACGCCAAAAAAAGAATTCTGTTCTCCTAATTGCTTCTAGTATATGACTCTGTCTCCGTCTGTCCGTTGTGATAAAAGTTAACAGACGATTGGAAAATCGGCCCTTAGTCTAATTAATTGTTTCGTAGTGCTGGTCAATCTCATCAAGTTCACGTTGACATTCCTCCCTGAATAATAAATTGAGGTAAAAGGGTTCTGTTGCCTGTAACAAAAAAGGAATTATTAATCACTAGCGTATCCGACAGACGTTGTTCTGTCCCTATACCAATCTAATTTTTCCTAAAACCAGTCGTCACGTAACGCACGTGAGTGAAAAACCTACTTTCTTTTACCTAATACCTGAAAAACTTTTTTGAAAAAAAAGAGAACCGCCATCAAAAAAACCTAAAAAGTGACAAATAACTTTAGCACAGAACACACATGACTTTAGTTTCGGAAGTCGGTGGCAATACAAAACAACAAGCAGAACAAAGCCACCGGCTTTTGAAACTAAAGTCGTGTGTTCTGTGCTAAAGTTATTTGTCACTTTTTAGGTTTTTTTGAAGGCGGTTCTCTTTTTTTTCAAATAAGTTATCAGGTATTAGGTAAAACAAAGTAGGTTTCTCACTCACGTGCGTTACGTGATGACTGGTTTTTATACCGTACAGAATAATCATTATTAACAATAAAAGTAAAATATACACGCTGAAATTTAAATGGTGGTTTTCCCGCGGCAGAACGATTTGCCCTCAGTAGTACTATCGATTCATAAAGTTAAACTTACAATTAAAAAATAGAATTAAAAAAATATACACCAACTCCTCTTATAACAGTCGTGGACCTAAACCCGTAAAAGTGTGAAGGGTATGTTGGAATAACTTTTAGGTAAGTATTGTGTTTCGTTAACACAGGATCTCGCGCAGTCAGCTGTTCGCGCTGTATCACTATTGGTTCGGAGTCGACGGGTGACTAAATCTGTCGTTTTTTAATCATTTATTTCAATTTTTTTTAATAATCGATTGTACTACCAGGACAAAATCATTTCGTATCGGGAAAATAGTAATAATAATCACTTTAATTCAGATATTGATCCATAAATTGTTAGTAAAAACATCCATACACAAAATAACCACTAAAATTTCAGCGTGTATAATAGAAACCAGTCGTCGAAGGGAGGGTTGAGAAAGGGCCCAGTATTGAATATAGCAAGTGCCCATACCTCCATAACTATATACTCTGTCTATTCCTAAAATGTCAGCCATGCTAACATGACGTAGAGAGACAGACGTACAGACAGAGTGTAGGTGTAGGGTAATAGAATGAGATCCCAGGATCTTATACTAGGCATGCCTTTTAAATTCTGTTGTTTCCGTATTTCACGGCAATTTTGAATTTGGAACTGTTCTATATTCGAATGTGTTTAAATTTTGAGTCTCAAAACTGTTGAAAGTATTAGGATTAATGCTGTTTAGTCACAGCGTCGATTGGAATCTGTTAGGTTACTTACGAAAATGAATCTTTCTAAGGAAAATGTTCGTGCAATAATTTTCTACAACTTTAGAAGAGGCCTGACACGGCTTCAGTGTTTTGAAGAGCTAACATCTGTGTTCAGTGATGAAGCCCCATGTCTGCGGACTGTCGAACGCTGGTATTTAGAATTCCAGCGTGTACATACTAGTGTTAGTGACAAATCTCGCGAAGGACGCCCAAAATCCGCCTTCACTGAAGATAACATCATTGCTGTGAGACAACTAATTCTCGAAGATCGTCATGTGACGTATCGAGACTATCGAGAGATAGAGGCTCTATTAGGCATCTCAGGGACAACCATTCAAAAGATCTTGCATGGGGCGCTTGGTGTGAGAAAGCTAGTTGTCCGTTGGATCCCGCATTTGCTGTCCGACGATCATAAATCGACCCGCGTCAGACGGTGTAAGAAAACTCTTCAAAGGTTTAACCGAGGAGAGTCAAATCACGTCTACGACATCATCAGTAGTGACTAATCTTGGATCTATGTCTACAATCCTGATTCCAAATAACAATCTACAATCTGGGTCTTCCAGGGTGGGTCAAAACCAACTAAAGTCGTTCGTTCTCGAAGCACCACAAAAAAGATAGCGGGCTAGTTCATTGCGAGAACCGGTTATGTTGTGAGGATTGCACTTGAAGATCGTAGAACGGTTAATATAGAGTGGTATACCAGACTTTCTTTACCACAAATCATCACCGAACTACGAAAATGTTACCCAAAGCGACGCATCATCCAAAAGCATGATAACGTAAGCTCACGCAGTGCTCATTGAACGATTGGTTATTTGAAGCAGGAAACGTAAAAATCCTTGACCATCCTCCATACAGTTCAGACTTGAGTCCTAACGATTCCTATACATTTCTTAAAATTAAGAATAGTCTCCGTGGTCAAAGTTTCCACTCCGGTGAAGAAGCAGTCGATACTCTCAAGTCAGCCATATTAAACATCCCCACTTTGGAGTGGCAAAAATGTTTTAATATCAAGTTCGAGCGAATGTAAAAGTGTAATATTAAACTATGTGGGGAATACTCCAATTAACCAATAAAAAATACTGTAAGGTTCTAGTTGGTTTTCTTTCTTCAAACGATAAAACTTAAAAGGCATTGCCTCATAGTATAAATTATAATAGTGCAAATAAATATTATGAGGGGTACGATTATGAAAAACAATAATAGTACAAATTATTTTATGGAAAACAAGACAATAACCTTGAGCTCTTCATAGTTATATCTTATTTTTATTAATATTTTTAAATGAAAATGCAAACGTCAAAAAGTATATCAAAGAACTCACATTATACGTTTGAGGTGTTCCGCCTGTGTTTGATTTCATGTCCTGATTTTTCTTTTTAATAATATAATATGTTATGACCAAAATACCCAAAATAACAGCAACAACCGCTGCTACCACTGACGCTATAATTTCTGGTCTAAATTGCACTGGTGAACCATCGTTAGTCTTGTTCTGCGGTACTGATGGCTCATCGCTTGTTTTATTTATCAGTACTGATATCTCTTCGCTCTTCTTATTTATCGGTACTGATATCTCTTCGCTCTTCTTATTTATCAGTACTGATATCTCTTCGCTCTTCTTATTTATCGGTACTGATACCTCAACGCTTGTCTTACTGGTACTGGATACTGATAACTCTGTTAGACCTAAAACACCAAAAATAATAACAGAAACGAAACGAAAACGATTAAAATTTAATGCACAAAAAAAGTATTATTGTGTCCATCGGTAGTCTTGCTGATTAGGATCCTAAAATGCTGCAAGATAAATTGTGTCAAATCCACGAAGTAAGTATTTACTTCGCGGTCAAATCAAAGTTATGCCGCAATGTGCAAAAATAAGTTCGAAATTGGCGCCGATTCCCTTGTTCACAAACTAAATTAAAATAAGGCATTTGGCATCTCTTACTACCAGGCAGCGGAAGAAAAGGACGGCGACAGACAAGGACTAAGTAAGAGATGTCAAATTCAAATCAGTATTTTCTTTGAACTTCGCAGTATTTTTAATCGATACGTTCTGAAATGACAACTGTAATTATTGTATGAACATTTCAGATCAACTTAAATTGACAGCTCTTATTAATATCTGTCTCTTTCTTGTTTTATCGGAGAGAAAGAGATGTAAACAGCTTAAAATTAATTTAGTTCGTGCACAACAGAATTGGCACCGATGTGTCGCTTTCTTAAAAACGTCGCACATAGTTGCGTCTCGCTTCGATGTGAGCTGGTCCATATGCCACTGAAAACGCCGAAGAAGTGACTAAGTTTAGGGTTCACGAAGTTTAACTGGTACAGACAACTCGACGTTAAGGGTTACAGTTTGATATTTACAGTGTCCTTACTTTAAAGCTGCACAGTGCATTCCTAAACTAAATTCTCTTGATCTCATCATCTGCATATCTTTCTGCCAAATGTGGACCGACTTACAGTCTAACTAACTGGATGGCCTATCTGCCCATCACCATTTTTTTTTTGTTTCGGGTGGAAAATCCTCATGGAGTTCCTCCGCCATGGGGCGGGTGAAGGGGTGTGTCAGACACCTACTGACTTAAAACCACCTCGGTGTTCCATCTCACACCTACGTCGGGGGTCGCGGGAACTGAAGATACTACCGCAACTCCCGACTGGTGGCGGCGAAATAGCCCAGGTCAGGTCAGGGGTGGGAGTAAGGTGTTGGACTCCCCTCCGGACATCTAAGAGGGGCGCGCTTGGAACACTACGCGCCGCCACCTCAGGTCCTGATGTGTGTGAGGGGCGACAGATATCCCCGAGCCTTTCGTCCCTGAACCTATTTAAGGGGGATGGATGAGGGCGTTATCCGCCCTCCGCCGACGCCCGGTGCGCCTGCTGTGGGCCGGGTGGGAGAAAGTAATCGCCCTCTCCCTTTCCGTAGCCTCCATCTGCGACATGATCTTTTCGCAGAAGGAAACCACCACGTCCCAGGACTCTGCGCTGCCGACCATCGACTCGACCAAGGCTGGCAGCGAACGATCACTGCCACCACACCCAACCCAGTTACTATAACATGATTACCTGCTGAGACTGGTTCTTTCGGGCTTCTGACTAAAAGTAACGAATGTAAAGCAATCTACAGCAGGGATCAACGGCTTAGCGTTCTTTCGAGCACTTAGGCCGCAAATTCGGAACGGTGGGGCGTGCAGCGGAGCGTTCAGCGTGTCTAGTTTTCGCTAGAGCGTACGTACGAGCGGGGCGTCCAAGTACGTTGACCAATCGGAGGCCGCTATTCAAGGGCTAGTGTCATCACGTCAAAGGAACGATATTACGAGACATTCGTGTATAATTTTTGTTGTTTGTTTTGTTTAATCTACGAATGCGATCCTTCCGGGATATAAGTATTAATGTAGATAGATAGATAGATAAAACATTTATTTGATGCACACAAAAGATACATTACAACACAAAAAAATACAAATCAAATGAGGATTACAACAAAATGAGGTGTGTGTCTCAGGGTTGCACCAAATGGGAGTCGAGCTCAGCATGTGTCAGGTACGTATTACCTGACGCTGATATTCTGCTGAATCCCTGCAGTGACATACGATACGGACGTCGAGCAGATGAAATATATTGGTGTTGACAGGTGTTGTGACAAAATTTTATGCGCGGACTGAAGTTTTGTAAGTATACCCGCAATTAGGTACAATTACATTGTATTGTACAATAAAGTTTGCATTGAAACGTTCATGTTCGTTGATGTGTAAAATATGTATTGATTACTTGATTATTTATAAGTACATGTGTGTATAATATATAAATCAGTAAACTTATTATAATCATAGTGGCGTAAGTGCGAATAAAATAGACGATTTGGCGAGACTAGAAAATGTTTATAAAATAAATACAGGTAATTAACATTACACCTACCATTCAACAAAAAATCCAGAAATCATTCACGAACTCTAATTCCAATTACCACCCCCTTGTTCCCAGGTTTATGACAGCCAGTTAAATGTCAACATAACGTCATTCGAAATGATAATTAGCGAAGTGCAATCACGGCCAAATCAATCACGGTCAATCATCCAAATCCGATTCGGATAAAGTAAAGTAGCAATTTCTCCTAAAAAATCTCTTTGTTCAATTGTTTTACTTTTAGTTTTTTTTTCATTAAATAATTCACATCTTAAAAATGATATTTCTTCTAATAATACGTCAATATCTTCCCATTCCATATTTTATTTATGAACACACCACTTCTTTTACTGGCAAATGTTGTCACACTGAACAAAATATCACTGATCACGCCGCACGGTAAAAACGCTGCTACGCAAGGGCGTCGCCAGGACTCGCCAGCTGATGGCCTAGGGGGGGGCAAATTGATATTTGGTGGATAGGAAAAGTATGAATTTTAAATACAGTCAAAGGCACATGAACCTTTTGGAATCTCTAGGGGGGGGCAGCTGCCCCTACCGCCCCCCCTTGGCGACGCCCTTGCTGCTACGAATACATCAAGAGAGAAATCCATAACGTTCAGTAGTCGAGCGTGCACGCTCAAAACAACGCGCCGCTGCACGCGCCGCCGTTCCGAATTTGCGGCCTTAGGGGTCTCGGTATGAAAAGAATGGTCATCCATTCACAGACCGCCATCGGAAAACGTTGCTCCGTGATCGATCGACACGTGCGGCTTTAAATTAGCCGCATTTTTGAATAAAAACTGAGCGTTGTCCGCTTTATTGCTCTCGCGGACCAGTGAAAGATTAATCAAATGCAATGTTTTACAACTAACGCGAGGTTGTCATTGTTTTACAGTGACATGTGAGCTGATTCGCGTATCGTGTAGCGCAAGAGTGTCCTAAGGCCGGTTTTCGTAATTCTTGTGTCACCAGCGGTTGCCTGTAGGTACCATCCACACGAACATTTTTTTTTTGTTTAGTAGGTGAATAGCATTTAACCCTAGATCACTAACCATTCGTATAATAGACGACGCGCACTTAGCGCTTTCGCCATTTCACCAACTTCCCGCTGCCCCCCGCCCCGCACTCTTTTAGTACACTTCCTGGATAGTGAATTAGTGACCCGCAAGAACTCATTGCGGGCGGATACACGATAATCAGGTGGACATATATCGCGTGATCGTCTCGTATTGCCAGCGAAAAAACGTCGCATGACCAAATACTTTTACAAGGGCTGCAAGAGGGCCATTTGTGGCGAACATACAGTTTCTATGTGTAATTCCTGCACTGATAAGGATATTTCTATTTTTTTTATTATTATATGATACTTTAAAAGCTTAATTACTGTGAACTTTAATTTGATTTAACAAAATTAAACAGATTTTTAAAGTAATGTTTTTTTTTCGTAGTCTCTGAGACGAAAGGTTAGTTACAGTGTTACTCGAAAATAAGGTTAGTGAGCTAGGGTTAAATCACACTTACCCTCTCTATCCGTGTTCACTGGTTTCTCATAATAAACCAATTGAGTAAAGTTTACGACAAAACGTTGCAAGACCCATCTAGAATTTGACGTGGTGTACATCGCGTAAAATATACAACATAGCATACTGTTATTATGCTGTTTCCTAAATTTCGAAGAATACGTCGTCCTGTTGTAAGTAGTAATTGTACTTCTTGTTGTGTCTATCAATCCTATGTATGAGTATAGACCTGTAAAACAAATCACATAATACGTACTTTGTATCTATTATTTATGCTGTATATACTTTAAAAGGTCAATTGGTTCAAAACGGGAGTAAAGTGGATTGTGAGGCTGTAAATTTTCATACAAAAAGGGATAACGTTTTCTTTATAATATTGAATGTGTAACTGTTATTTGTCCCAATAAAGTAAAATCTATACATATAATAAAACAGTAACAAAACTGTGTCTGTACATTGAATATATTAAAAAATAAATAATTGAGGGGGGTTTAGGAACAGTAATAGAGCACGAATCCAAAAAAAAAATTCTGTCTGTTTGTCTGTTTGTTTATACACGCTAATCTTCGGAACTACTGGGCGGATTTGAATGATTTTTCTTTTGTTGTATAGGTATTAAGTCTGGGCAACATATAGGCTATAATTTATCTTGGAAACTTGAACACCAGATGCAGAACCGCAACAGACCAGCTAAACTATAAGAGATACAAAAATGGTACAGTCAACAGCAAAAGTAGATGATCAACATCAGAAATTCAATACTAATGAACGGAGTTCGCGTCAGAACTGTGTGGCGTCGAAGTGATTCAAAAGTATGTGTGTGACAATCACATACTTTTAATAAATAAACTAGTAATAAATTATATAAATTTGTGTTAGTAAATTAGTATTTAATTTCTGATTTTGATCATCTACTTTTGCTGTTGACTGTACCATAGCAAAAATTGTTCCACGTGATGAGCATTTTCTGCTGAGAGAATAAATTTGAAGATCTGGAACACCTGATGTGGAACTCCAAGAGCCCAGCTACACCATGACACATATAGGAATTACGTCTTAGCAAAAGGTGTTCAGTCTGATGGGCATTTCCTGATGACTTCTAAAAATCGAAGATCAGAAACATCTGATGTCAAAATCAAAGCTATCACTAATTTCACTGTATCTTATAAAATAACATAAGCTGGGAGTACCTCCACGCGGTGAGGGCGGTAACAGTTTCAGATCTTCGATTTTGCCGACCCCGTTGTCGCTGGCAAAAGCAACAAGATCCGCGTACGAAGTTGCGGGCAGAAGCTAGTAAAAAATAAAACGCAACATTAAACAATTAAATTATACATAAAATCAAAATCAAATGTATAATCAATAACAATCAATTTATATTATACTAGCTTTTGCCCGCGACTTCGTCCGCGTGAATGTCGATTATTAAATTAATTCAAAAATTATCAATATTAATCCGTGATCAGCTACTCTTGCAATATTATTCAATTTATTAAAATTTTAATTCATTGACATTTTAAATTATTGTAAGTTTAATTCAATTAATTTAATTTAATTTATTCCATTGTTAATTTATTGTAATTGTAATTTATTTGTAATTTAATTTAATTTTAATATAAATTTATTTAATTTTATTTCATAATAATTGATTTTATATCGTATTTAATTTGTAATTTTTATTGAATTGTTTACCTTTTATTAAGAATGTTGTGCATGCCTATAAGTGATGTATTTACACAGTTTGGAAAATTTGTGATTACTTGTTGTTGTGTTTGTAAATATGTCGTTGGTGTGCCTTGCACAAATAAATAAATAAATAAATAGATTATCGCGGATGAAGACGAAGCCGCGGATTTATACGTAAATGGTAGATAGTTGGATAAACTACGGAACCTTTTTTAAATAAGGTGACCAATTATGGTGCTTCACACGATTTAAATAATTAGAGAGAACCCTGGCACATAACACAAGTTTAATCTTAGCTTGGGTGCCAGAGGTCGTTAATCAATAATATTAGCAATTTAAGAAAAAATGTAACAGTCAGATGTGCTCATTTCAAATTGGAAAATTGGAAATAAAGAATTTATTAGATATTATTATTATTATTAAAAATGCACAGAGTTTAGTACAGCAATCTGTCAAATATCTTTGATTTTCAACCTTATTGCAAAACAATAAGATTCATATTCAATTGGGGAAATGTAACAGTTTGGTGTGCCTTGATGTGCTGGCGTTTGTACTTAGTAGGTATACTTACTATTTGTATTGCATGTAAAGTTAACTTGTTCCAACTCTGAAAAAGTTTTCTTAATTATTATTTTTCCTGAAACAAATAAATTAATGAATGGTGGATCAGAATTTTAATATACAGGGCGTCCCACGGATATTCCACATGTAGGGAAAGTACCTTAAATATTGTAGATGGAACATTTTACTGAAAGAAGACTTTATTTGAATTTAAAAAACAATTGAAACTGCATTCATAGATATTTAAATAATTACATGGTTGAACCGGGAATCGAACCCGTTACACGAGAAAATTAATCAGCCTGTAGCTTTATCATACATTTGATGTGTTTGTTCAGAAAAATTAAAAGCTGACATTGCCGTAAGGGCATAAATTGATAAATTGATTAATTTTGTATTAAAAATATTAAAATTCATGGTCTTCCTTTTATTTCTGACACTATGTTATTTAGCAAAAAATAATCCTTATGATGAAGCCTTTTGATCGGTATGATAAAGCTACAGGCTGATTATTTTTCTCGTGTAACGAGATTCGATTCCCGGTTCAACCATGTAATTATTTAAATATCTATTAATGCAGTTTCAATTGTTTTTTAAATTCAAATAAAGTCTTCTTTCAGTAAAATGTTCCATCTACAATATTCAAGGTACTTTCCCTACATGTGGCATATCCGTGGGACAGCCTGTATAAGACTCTTCTTATGACTAGACCTTTGCAAACATTTTCACCCTTGCATTGGTCTCATAGACGCGTCGTGACTGCAGAGCATGGATGTTCCTCAATGCTTTTCTGACTTTCAGGAGGAGCAGTGGTTTGGGAATGATATGGCGGGCTTGCAGAGCGTGGGGTTCTGCGTTCGAGTCCCACTTCGGGCAAAGTTTTATTAGGAATTTCTCAGTAGCCATCCGAAGTTTGGAAGTTGGCGGTGTAACACCCCCGTGCCTCGAAAAGCATAAGCCGTTGGTCCTGCGCCTGATCTCTTACCGATTGTCGTCCCATCGGACTATAAGAGTAAGGGAACAGATAGTTTGCGCACTCACTTGTGCATTATAATATATTTTGCGCACTAGGCCAATTGTCATAGAGATTGGTCTACGTGATCGAAATTCTTCAAGTAAGAATTGTTTTTGTACTCACCCTCATATTCTTTCTTCGTGGAAATCTTAAATGCAGATATAGGAACCTCAATGGAAGGAAAATCATCTTTCCGATATCTCATTTTACTATAAATATAAGTATTGTCGTCAAATTTTTTAAGGCTCATTTTATATACCGTTCCTTTCGCCTTCATCCGTATTAGAGGCCCAATTAATGAACCTGTAATCATTAAATGTTATAATTGAAAACCAGTTTAATCAAAATTTTCCTACTTTCAATATTTCCAGCAGGAAAATTCCGTTTAGCCATATCCTACTATCCTACTAATATTATAAATGTGAAAGTTTGTGAAGATGTTTGGATGTTTGTTACTCAATCCGTTGAACAGATTTGGATGAAAACTGGTACATAGATAGCCCATTTCAACTAAGATAATTTGCATGTTTTTACACAATGAAGCATAATCCATTGGACGATTATTTGGATTAAATTGTATCTTGGGAAAGTTACTTTGTACGCGGGCGAAGCCGCAGGCAGAAGCTAGTTCAAAATAAAGATTAAAAAGACTTCAATAATAAACTGGCAAGACTGTATTTTATTATATTATTTTATAGATACAATATGCACTGCATTTAGCTAGGCCACCAACGTTCAGAATTTGGGCCCTTTGAATGTTGGTGTTTGGTGACGTAGTGCTACGACACCAAAGTGGTACGTGTGTCGAATTGCAAACAGACGGTTGTACGTTATTATAATGGAATATCAAACGTAAAAAACTGCCTTAGATTACACACCTTCACTCAGGGTTTGATACCATTGGTATTCTGTATCATTCGGGGCGTCCTCATTTGGATCTACCTCACAGTTTAGAAAATCGAAAGTTTGGTCACATCTCATTTCGGGTGTTATGTCTGAAACAGATAAAATTTGCATGAAATATTTGCGAAGTCTCTTCACGTTGGTCACGGTGATCAATCTTAATGAAAGCTAGTCAAGTACACTGGAGATATTATAGAGCAAAAGTGTGTGCGCAAAGATATTATAGAGCAAAAGTGTGTGCGCAAAGATATTATAAAGCAAAAGTGTGTGCGCAAAGATATTATAGAGCAAAAGTGTGTGCGCAAACATATTATAGAGCAAAAGTGTGTGCGCAAAGATATTATAGAGCAGAAGTGTGTGCGCAAAGATATTATAGAGCAAAAGTGTGTGCGCAAAGATATTATAGAGCAAAAGTGTGTGCGCAAAGACAGGTAAACTCCCTCTTCCCTCACTCTCATAGCCTGAAGAAACAGTAATCCGACACGATCGGAGAGAGATCAGTCGCAGGACCAACGGCTACGTTCTGTCAGCGGGGGTGTTACATCTTTAAGGCGCTACTCCGACCAAAAGTGCGTTTTTCTTCGTTACTCAGGGACTCATAACTCATTAATTAAGAGAAACAGACTACATCTGAAAGCATATTATTAATGTTCAATATCCTATCATCACATTCCACGTTCTTATTTTTTTTGTGTACACTATATACACCTAAATCTCCCTGTAAAAAAATGACTAAAATAATTGAAAACATGTATCTTTTGCTAAAGTTGACGTGCTATTCATTTGAGGATTACACTAATAAATAGGTTACTTAAAAATCTTTATAAGTCACGTTTTATTTTATTTCAAAAGATCGTTTCTCTTCTTTTTATAACAAAAAATTTAAAACTCCACTTTTTTTTCAAAAAATTGTGCGAATTTCGATTCTACGGCAAAGAGGAAATATATGGTCAAGGTTATTGATCAAGGACAAACTCCGTCCTACTACAAAGAAATTCGTAATGGACAAAACCCACTTACACTTTGCCCGACCTAGAAACCTAGGATCCTAGGGACCTATCGAACCCTGGATCGGGCAAACGCGCGCGCAATATAATATTAACTTGCACAAATATTTAACTCTTTTTTTTCTATTATCTATTAATAGAGAACGAGTATATATAGCTGCTCTATTTACGATGACTCTTAGATGTATTGCGGTCTCTTTCTGAAGCTCTATGTATCATATTTTACGCCCGGGTAAGGTAGGTACTCACATGAAACCGGTGTAGGTTCCGTACCGCATAAAAGCCGTGTGTCCGGCTATCAAGACCAACGTAGCGTCCAAAACACTTTACATACCTTCACATTTTTTATTCTTGAAATCAACAATAATTTCACAAGTATTAGGAAGATCTCCGTGTAAACACGCTGTGCGAAATGAATTCTCTGAAACATAGAAATCCACTATAACGTTTTCTACTGCACGTTCACTGCTCACGTTATATCTCGTTTGAGTACGATTCGTGATCAGAATCCTGATATTTAGAGATCCAGTCTCCAGAATACGAATTTCGTTTAGTTTGCCTATTGTCTAGTTTGAGAAACCATTCGTTGTTTATGTTTTTCTTTTTTTGGAGATATTACCCCTATTACATTACTGATATCACTACTCGGGACAGGACATAATTATTTAACTTTTAAAGAAGGTCCCGATAGTACAAAAGTTTGTAAAGATCTAAAAATTAACTCAATAGAAGATCTTTGGGGAATGTGTTTGTGTGTTGTGTGGTTTAAAAGTTTGTAAATCTATTAAGTATCGAAACAATTGCGTCCTATTTAGCTGTGATATTTAACACCAGTATAGACCAAGAAGTCTTTCCGGATCTGATGAAACACGGTAAACTCGTACTAACTATTGTTCTAATCCGGCAATAGTAAAGATCCCAACGATTATAGGTCTGTGTCGATTATGCAAGATCTCAGTAAGATATTTGAAAAGATACTGCTCAATCAAATGCTACGTCACTTTAATAAAAAAAAAACAGTCTTTCATGAACAACAATACGGTTTCTTCAAAGGGCATTGTACAAATGGCGCCGATGTCGTCCTAAAGGCCTATTCAAACCTGAGCGATATTCGCCGCCGCTGTGGGTAGAGGTACATACCGCGCGGGTTTCGCTCAGGTATTTAGTATCAAGTACCGCGGCTAGAGCGACCTGAGCGATATTCGCTGCCGCTGTGGGTAGAGGTACATACCGCGCGGGAGCAGCGGCATGCATCCCGCCCCTCACTCCGCAAGCGGGGTTAACATGACAACAGTTACCAGATGCTGATGCTCTGCAGAAATTACAACGTGACTGACGTGTATATTCTTTGGCGACTCAGAAATGACTAACTGGCGAAAATTTCATACCTCTCTGAGCGAAACTCGACTACCGCGCGTTATTCTACCCACGAGGATAGCGAAATCCGTTTTGGTGTGAACAGTAATATTACCGCATAACCACTGAGTTTTTTCTGCCGCAGACGGTAGCGAATACCGCTTAGGTCTGAACAGTAATATTACCACATACCCACTGGGTTTTCTCTGCCGCAGACGGCAGCGAATACCGCCCAGGTCTGAATAGGCCTTAATAAAGAATATTTTAACGCCTGGAAGGAAGCACAAGATGCCATTAGAATCTTTTGCGACCACTTAAAAGCCTTCGATTGCGTTGTCCATGAGACGCTGTTGTTGAAATTGGAGCACTAAGGGATTATTAAAACATTTCTTGTCTCTTGATTTTCTATGATCATACCTGGCCATAATAGCCCACATGCCATAAAAGTGACAGGTGGGTTTAGGCGGAGAAGAAGGCGTCGACGCCTTTAGATCCAAATTCTTCATAGGAACCTACATGTTTAAAACTAGCCCCTTCAACTTTCTGACTGACTCCTTAACAATTCAAGTGTCTACAGACACTTGAGTGTATGGTGGCATTTGAAATGAACAATTTTGGGTTTGAGTTTGAGCAAAGGGGCCAAAGTTCTCGTCCTGACTGGTAAGTAATTTCCTTTTAAGAAAGTCAAGAGCTCCGCTCAACTACGCCACGTTTGTTCTGCGCTGCGAAACACACTACCAATGAACGAAATGCAAAATGAAATATTTCTTACCAATTTTAGATGTCATATTGCCCCTAAAACCAGCCATGATTCTTTCAAGGTAACAGAACTTGTTTCTGTTTCGTAAATTCACATAAAGCGTTATTTCTCTTTCATTGAGCGTCTTTCCAAAAAAAATTGTTGTGGCCTGCGGTGTTATCGTACCGTATCTTACTGGTTCTGTAATTGGTGAAAATTGCTTTTAAATCATTCGGAATACTGACTTCATCATCATTAATAGCGAGACGCTGTTCTAGGGCTTCTGATCACGAAGGTCTGAACTCCAAAATCATCCGCATCAATCATCATAAATAATTATAAACATAAACTCAATACTTTATTACGTTCTACAATGTGAGTTTAGGTAGTAACTTAGATATTAAACCATTAAGGACCTTGTCGGGCACAGTAAATAAGTAGGAGAGAGCTTATCTATCTATCTTCTATCTATATTATATGTATGTGTATATACAAAATGCTTTGTCCTTAATGACTGACTGACGGATCAACGCACAGCCTAAACCGCTGATCGTAGAGACTTGAAACTTGCAGGGTGTGTTCATTGCATGACGTAGGCATCCGATAAGAAAGGATTTTCCGAAATTCTACCCCTAATGGGGTGAAAAACGGGGACAAAGTTTGTATGAGACAACGTGATTCCTTGGTTTAATCTACTTCAAATTTTGCATAAACATTCTTTAACAGAATTGATGGAAGACGTGTTTTTTTTATTTTACTGTAACATAGGCTATATAATAGGGTAGGTGTAAGGTAGGTGTGGGGTAGGGGTAGGGTAGGTGTAGGGTAGGTGTAGGGTAGGTGTGGGGTAGGTGTGGGGTAGGTGTAGGGTAGGTGTAGGGTAGGTGTAGGGTAGGTGTAGGGTAGGTGTAGGGTAGGTGTAGGGTAGGTGTAGGGTAGGTGTAGGGTAGGTGTAGGGTAGGTGTAGGGTAGGTGTAGGGTAGGTGTAGGGTAGGTGTAGGGTAGGTGTAGGGTAGGTGTAGGGTAGGTGTAGGGTAGGTGTAGGGTAGGTGTAGGGTAGGTGTAGGGTAGGTGTAGGGTAGGTGTAGGGTAGGTGTAGGGTAGGTGTAGGGTAGGTGTAGGGTAGGTGTAGGGTAGGTGTAGGGTAGGTGTAGGGTAGGTGTAGGGTAGGTGTAGGGTAGGTGTAGGGTAGGTGTAGGGTAGGTGTAGGGTAGGTGTAGGGTAGGTGTAGGGTAGGTGTAGGGTAGGTGTAGGGTAGGTGTAGGGTAGGTGTAGGGTAGGTGTAGGGTAGGTGTAGGGTAGGTGTAGGGTAGGTGTAGGGTAGGTGTAGGGTAGGTGTAGGGTAGGTGTAGGGTAGGTGTAGGGTAGGTGTAGGGTAGGTGTAGGGTAGGTGTAGGGTAGGTGTAGGGTAGGTGTAGGGTAGGTGTAGGGTAGGTGTAGGGTAGGTGTAGGGTAGGTGTAGGGTAGGTGTAGGGTAGGTGTAGGGTAGGTGTAGGGTAGGTGTAGGGTAGGTGTAGGGTAGGTGTAGGGTAGGTGTAGGGTAGGTGTAGGGTAGGTGTAGGGTAGGTGTAGGCTAGGTGTAGGGTAGGTGTAGGGTAGGTGTAGGGTAGGTGTAGGGTAGGTGTAGGGTAGGTGTAGGGTAGGTGTAGGGTAGGTGTAGGGTAGGTGTAGGGTAGGTGTAGGGTAGGTGTAGGGTAGGTGTAGGGTAGGTGTAGGGTAGGTGTAGGGTAGGTGTAGGGTAGGTGTAGGGTAGGTGTAGGGTAGGTGTAGGGTAGGTGTAGGGTTAGGGTAGGGGCTATGCTAGAAAAGTTACAATAAATGATTTTAGTTTGGGTGGTGTCTTTATTTCCTTTTTGAGGTTCTTACATATAGCGTTCATATTAGGGCCGGCGCTGACTAAAGTCGCGGCACGGCAAAGGTTTTTATATTTGATCAAGTTATTTTTATTCTTATTTCATCCAGTTTAAAATTCATATTACTTTATTTCTTAACTAGCGACCCGCCCCGGCTTCGCACGGGTGCAATGCTGATACTAAATTAAATACATTCACAACATGAATACCGCCCGCCGCAAACGCAAATTTTAAATTTGTAATATCTCCGAAAATATTTGTTTAATATACATGCTGTAAGGAACCATATTGATCTATATTAATTGCACACTGTATTTAAGGTACTTAATTCGATAAGGATTAATGCCGTATTGCTTAAAATAGCTTCGTAAATAAGTCATTTTTTCACGTAAAAAGTAAACAATAAAAATTGTTAATGTGGGTTATCCCTAAAAGATAAACATATACCATCGCGGACTTTTTTGTAGACCTTTTTATGGTGTACAATACTGTAGTACATTAATTTGATCTAACTCGTAGGGTTTAGGCAGCGTTTTTGCTAAATTGCTAAATAAGCCCAAAAAAATAGGTTAATTTACGACATCACGTTAGAAACCTCTAAAATTAGCAATGTTGCCTTAGTATATGATGCATGTATTATACATATAAACCTTCCTCTTGAATCACTCTATCTATTGGAAAAAACCGCATCAAAATCCTTTGCGTAGTTTTAAAGATTTAAGCGCACATAGGGATATAGGGACAGAAAAGGCGACTTTGTTTTATACTATGTAGTGATGCAATGTATACGCATACATTACGTATAATGATGTAAACAAACTTAGACGAGATACTTATTTGTTTATCTTAGGCCTTAATGGTAAACAGAATGTAGATATTTATAAATGAATACTTATAGCGATGGCCTGAGAAAAATAAAATAAAGGTTACCCTACTTAGAAAGAGAGGGTTGGCCCACAGAGAGCGAGATAGTGATAGATAGGTATGGCTTCAAGTAGGTATTCGAAGTGTTGACTTCATTTTAATCTACATCTTCATGGCGCTATGGGATGCTTAGTCGCTGCGTTTAGCTTCCAAATGCGACTAAATCGCCGATCGCCGATGCTAAAAGTAGCGTGTGTGGTTTGGCCCTAAAATTTCGGAAAATCCTTTCTTATCGAATGCCTACGTTATAAAAAGAACACACCCTCCAAGTTTCAGGTCTCTACGATCAGCGGTTTAGGCTATGCGTTGATCCATCAGTCAGTCATTCAGGACATAGCATTGTATATAAATGTATAGATTGACCTGTTATACGAGTATTTGAGTTCAATAATAGGTTTAGCAAAAACGCTTGAACGCACGGAAATTAGTTCTAGTTTCTACATGGTCCACATAATAAACAGCTCCGGATGTAACCTGATACTGTCTAACATAACATTGCGTTCATTCTGCCAAAGAATTCGCTACCTTATGATATGATGTGCAGATTGTTCGTATATACAGTCAGATGTAGAACGTTGACACAAAAGCGAGGCAACTATCTTGAAAGAAAACAGTTTACTCTTAAAGTTGCCATGGCCTGTGAGAAATTGAGCAACACAGTGGTCCACCTCCAGGCATGTCCTGGCCATCCACTTACGGACAGATACGCTTTCTACCTGAGGGCTCATTCACGTAATTTTATGACGCGCCGATGAAGTTGTAGTGCAATTGTAGTTAAGTTCAAGTTTGAGTGATAAACGGTATTCTTGTAAACTTTGAACTGCGCGTAAGCTGCACGTCAACTGTACGACAACCAAACTCTACCAAACTTACTTATGGTGTAGCCACATGAGAGAAAAAACATTACTCACTAAATAATTGAATAAAATCTATTAAACAATACCCCAGTACAGATTTGCTATACTGGGGTACTGTGCTATTTAACTGTCATTTTGAGACGTCAAACGAATAGTAGAATACCGATCACGTTGCGTTCCGAAGCACGCACCAAAGACGCGCAACAGTAGAATGGCGTTATTGCGCTCGCGTGACGCGAACTTGACGCGAGCGTGTCTGCAAACGGTAGAGAATACGAAAAGCGTTGTTTTGATCGGAATTTAACTGCAACTACACTGCAATAGCACTTCTTTAGTTACGTGAATTAGCTCACTGTTCTTGTTCCTGCATCTAGACAGACTAAGACTTTCGTCGGTTGGACATAAACTCTTTCCCCTTAAATGCAGATGTACTACGGGCTGATGCTAAAAAAAAAAAAGAAGCTTTATCCGTAACGTTAATGCTTACCAGTTTGTATATATAGAATGTAGTCAGTTGCCTCCCGCGGTACATTTTGTAATACTATTGCTATGCCTAATTCATCTCCATCCACGTAACTAAAATTCATCGGATGTGAGAATCTATATCCTTGAACAAAAATAAAGTATAACAGTATTATGGACTAATTATACCCCGCGGGCCTTCAGCGCCCTACGAGTGCAAAATAATAATGGTTTCAGGGTGCTGTTGGGGTTGCCCCGTTTCTGCAGTGCATCTGCTATATTCGCGCACATTAAGGTGTATGGCTTCCATGCCATCATTAGACAGAAATCTGCCTCTTTGCTCTGCAGAGTACGGGCGAGCCCCAACGCCATCCTGAAAATCATAGCTGGGAGATGCGACTCTTCAATAATGCATAGCATTATTAAGAGATGTATATCTCAGAATAATCTTGTCGCAAAGTTATAATAATATTAAGCTTTACTAACATAGTCGTAAGATTTCTATTTACTAACCCACTATGGGTGTTACTGGTCCGAAATAAAGGTTATTTTATGTTTTATTTTATTTATTTATTATAGTACAGACCGCGTCATTAACTGGTTACCCGTCACGCATTCAAATTCCTTCAAGAAAAGATGGTAACCATTTGATGACACGCTGTCCGTACAAAGACTGTCATAGAATCGTTCGAGAGCATACACCACTCACTAGTCTAGCGATTGGAGCGAGCTACTCACTAGCCGAACGATTGGAGCGAACCAGTCACCAGTCTAGCGAGTGGAGCAAACCACTCACCAGTTTAGCGAGTGGAGCGAACCACTCACCAGTCTAACGAGTGGACCGACCCACTCACCAGTCTTAACGAGTAGAACGAACCACGCACCAGTCAATCGATTGGAGCAAACCACTCACCAGCCTAGCGATTGGAGCGAACCACTCAACAAACTGATTTATAAAAATAAAATTATATATTGAACACAAATGACCGTATAGTTTATTAGAAAAATAAATAAATTGATGGAATATAACGTTTTTTTATCATATTGTATTATTTAAATCAACGTAGGTACTTAGTTCATTCATTCACAAAAAAGTAAGGCATAAAGGCAAACACAACTCAAGATATCAAGATTTCAAAAAATCATGATCGCACTAGTGCTGTAATGAGAAAGCACGGGTGCATCATACCCTACATTATGACACTAAAGGGGTGCAAAAAGAATCGTGTTGAAAAACCTTGAAAGACATAACCTGAAAATAAATAGCATTAGCCCTGTTCTGAAAATAAAACAAAACTTACCACAGACAAGCTCCGTTACAGCCAATATTACGAAGAATGATACTCGTAGACTCATATTTATAGTTAAAAAACTAATTATTTTCAAAATGATCTTCGGGACTTCTAGTCGAGGCGTGGTCTTTCAGTGACTCATCTGTGCAAAGTAAACAAATCCAAATAAAAATGTTTTCAGAACGTAAAGCCTAGAGGTTTGTACAGAGGCCAGCACATCAACCTACAACAATCAGTCAAATTTCTTTGATAGATTTTCAACTTTAATACAAAAGCATAGGGTTCATATTAAATTGGGAAAATTTGACAGTTTGGTATGGCTTCATGTGCTGGCGTCTGTACCTAAGTGATACTTCAATGAGATAAAATTGAAACAACTATTGGTACCATATAATAATTTGAAATCACTATTATCCCATAATCAAAAGTAGGTACCAGTATACAGGTAGGGTCGCCATAATTATAAGGACGAGACTTATGTAAATTAAAGAAATGTTAATAGTTCTACGTTCCGTTTATTATTGACACCATCTCCTAAATGATAAAGTATATATTCTTATAAGCTAATGCTTAATTACTACCTAATTCACGTAACTAAAGCAGTGCTGTTGCAGTGCAGTAGCATTTAAGTTTCGATCAAAACAACGCTTTTCATATTCTCTACCGCTGTCAGACACGCTCGCGTCAAATTCGCGTCACGAGAGCGAAATAACGGCATTCTACTGTTGCGCGTCTTTAGTGCGTGCTTCGGAACGCAACATGATCGGTATTCGACTATTCGTTTCACGTAAGAAAAAGCATTAAAATCTGTGCTGGGGGTATTATTTTAATATTATAATAACGTCATATTCATTGAAATTTAATCGATTCTATTCGATTATTTATTGAGTAATATTTTTTCTCTTTGGTGGCTACACCATAAGTAAGTTTTGCAGAGTTTGGTTGCCGTACAATTGACATACAGTTCACGCGTAGCTTACGCGCAGTTCAAAGATTACAAAAATACCGTTTATCACTTAAACATGAACTTAACTGCAACTGCACTACAACTTCCTCGGCGCGTCATAAAATTACGTGAATTAGCCTTCTGGGCGACCGCATCCGTTTAGACTGGAAGTCAATCCCAACATAGGAAAGCAGTTTGTTTATATTAAAAATGACACAATGGCGCTACGATACAAATATTTGTTATGCGTAACATTTTCAAGTTATTTGAGCGGTTACAAACAGTTTCACCCATTACAAATATTGTGGAAAGAATCATGGCGAGAACCATACATTCATTTGTATAAATAAAAAAATACATTTAGAGGGTTTAAAATATTTTCCAATGTGGAGAATACATAACCAGCAGTAGATCGATATAAGTACTTACCCTATTTTTGACCTCCCGCATAATTAAAATATTTCGAAATGAAAATAACACTTTTTCGTTTCATCTCCTTGCCCATTTTATGTGTATAAAAAAATGAAAGTGACATGTGACATTAGCGGATCTATCGAATTGGCAGACAAGTGTGTGTAAAAAAATGATCAGTATTTTTTTTATTATTATTTATTTATTTGCATAAAACATGGTATACATATGATCACATTTTTAACTCATGCAACACCTTTGTGTTGCATGAGTTAAAAATGTGATCATACATGTTTTGCTTAAGACTAAAGCATGCAAAGTGGTTAACATAACTTATGTTCAAAGTATTCCTTAATGCTATAAAAATTGTTATTGTTATTGTTATTTAAACAAGTGAATTTTAAACAGTCTACTATTTAGTAATTGAAGTTTACATGGTAATTTGTTGTATATACGTACAGCCATAGATAAGTAGCTCTTACTATATTTTGTTAATCGGGGGAATTCGTCTAAAACAAGTCTAAGTTGGTCACGCCGACTCCTAGAGGTTACATCTGCTGCTATTCTGAATAGATATTTATGTTTCCGTACAAACATACAAGTTTCATATAGATATAATGAGGGTAGTGGTAGCAAACCGAGTTTCTTAAATATTGGTCGACAAGATACGTCCGTCACTTCCCTCCCCGCGCGCGATCGATGCAGATGTGATTTGTTTACGCTGCTGATTATAATTACGATTATCGTGTTCCGTGATCGATTTTTGGCTCGTGAGTTGTTTCTGGTTGTGTGCTATTGTGCTAAGTGCTGGTATCGTAAGTTTTTATACGTGTTTGCTTCCGTAATTACTGGTAATTAGTTAATTTTGTCGGCTATCGGTGAGTACATTTATTTTCTTTAGTGTGAGGGTATCGCGAAATAATTTATTTGTACGTTAATTTTCACTTTCTACTGGTTTGTTTGCTCTAAATTGTTGATGTTATCCAATAATGATGACCCGCCTGATCGTGGCGGGGAAATATTCGGTAGAAATGCAATAACACCAAGGGTCGCCGCGCCCGCGTCAACCTCCGCTAATAGTAAACGTTTGTTTAGCGAAATGTCTCCATCCTACGTTTCGCCCGATGATAGGTCCAAACGGCTTCAAACGTCTGAATCTTACGAAAAGTCCTCGCCAATATTAAATGTAAGTAATGCGAGCAACGCCAGCAATGCGAACAATACCGACTATTGTTATTTAGTTTCCGAAGCGTCTGCGTATCTGTCAAAAATAAACGACCTTGTCAACGATCAAGGGTCCCGCATTAATGTTGCAAATAAATCTGCTATCATGGATATGACTCAGCGAGTAACGGCCATCGTTTCTATGTTAGCATTAAAATCATCGTGCAACGAAACGAAGTTAGCAAATACGGAACGTGAATTGGACAAAATTAAATTGAATCCCGCTATCAATACTGTTAATAATAATTATGTCAATACCGAAAACAAAAAAGTGTCCTACGCGGACTCGTTAAAACTTCGCTTGCCTAAAGTGGCTCCAGTCTTAGAGTCGCGGGCGCCGCTGCCGTGTGTCGTTGCTTATCCCACGGCGGAACGCTCAGCTGATTATGCGTCATCATCCGCGACTAAACAAGCCCTTATGAAAGCGATTAACCCAAGTGATGACGGTTTTCAAATCGTAGGAGTTAAAAAAACCGCCAAGTTAGGCGTTGTACTGCGTGTCGCTAACGAAACTCAATTAAAAAAGCTAGAATCGGTCGATGCCATTAGGTCCGCTGGCTTACGTTTAGAAAAACCAAAAGGCCGTATGCCACGCATATTAGTTAAAGAAATTCCATCTTCAATGGAAGACAGCGCTTTTATGCTCGCTTTGTACCGTCAAAACATTAAAGACGAGCTGCCTATCAAAGAGGATGAATTCATAAAATCTACCAAAATAATTCGTAGGCGTTCTGCTTATAATGGTCGTAAATGGATTGGCATAGAACTCGAATCTGCCGTACGTAAACACTTAGTATCTACGAAGGATAAGTTATTTATTGACTGGGCCACTTGCCGTTTTGTAGATGATATTGAGGTAGTTCGTTGTTTATATTGTCAACAATTCGGTCACGTTAAGAAATACTGCAATAATAAATCACCTGCGTGTGCTGATTGCTCGGAAGCACATGAAACACAGGATTGCCCTCATAAAGACAATTTAAATTTTAAACCGACTTGTGTGGCGTGTAAGCGTTTCAAAAAGCCGTTTGACCACCGGTGCGGGTCTGAAGATTGTGCGACCTTTAAACTCAAACTCGAACAGCTTATCCTAAACACTAACTACTAATAAGATGGATAGTTTAAGCATAGGTCAATTAAATCTTCACAATGATAGTGTGGCGACATCCGAGTTGGATAGATTAATTATCGATTACAAGTTAGACGTAGTACTTGTTCAAGAGCAATATCAAAACGCGCGCCTACGTCACAAAGTGGTGCAGCTGGATTGCAAAGCACGAGCCGGAATTTACGTTTCACGATCTTCTAACTTTACAGTAACATCTTTACGTAACCTTATGACTCATCACTGTGCCGTTGCAGAGATTTCTTCAGCTTCCTTTAAAGTCTACGTTGTGAGCTGTTACTTTCAATATTCTGATCCTGTTGCTCCTCATATACATAATCTCCGTCATGTCTTGCGGTCGCTTGCGGGCCACAAAATCATCGTTGGCGCGGATGTTAACGCGTCATCGTCCCTGTGGTATGGCAAGGTTCGGTCCACGGATTCCAAACGACGCTGCGCTGTCGAGGATTTCATTGCTGAAATGAACCTATCGATCCATAACACCCCTGACGCACCACCTACTTTTTGCAGCCCAATGGGCGAATCTTGTATTGACGTCACACTTTCTAGTGCAGACGTACGCTTGGATAGGTGGCGTGTCCTACCGGACGCGTCTTGTAGCGACCATCGCCTGATCGTGTACGAATTTGTTCCGATGTTTACTCAAGGTCCGTCACATATTAGTGGTAATTTGAGATGTAAATGTAAAGGCGCAAATTGGGAATTTTTTAGCTCGCTTTTTGCGCGCCACGCCAAAGACTTCACTCACATCGGATTGTCAGCTGAAGAGAGTGCTGAAATTATGTCAGACACCTTTACTTACTGTGCTGACATCGCCATTGGTCGCGGATCTATGACCAACGTTCGGAGATGTGATTGGTGGAGTGACTATTTAGTTGAACAACGAAAACTTTATCGCAGAGCGCGTAGACAGCTTAATAAGCTTAAAAAACGTAAGGTTACCGGGGACCTGCTGACTTTTGCATTAAATACGTTTAGAGTTGCCAAGTCACGCTACAAAGCGTCGGTGGAAAAATCTAAGGGTAATTTACTGCGTAAAATTGTTGTAAAACTAGATAAAGAAGGTCCGTGGTCTCCTTTATATCACGAGTTTAAGGCTTACCTTACCTACCTTGCGTATGTCCAAAACATTAAAGTAAATAATAAACATACCACCGGTATCGAAGAAACAACGGAAGTTCTACTTAATAATAATAATAATAATGCTTTATTGACATAACAGGTTACAAAACTTTTTTGAAGCCTCTGACTCCCGAACTAGGTGTACCTGTATGTCAGGAGTCAGCGCCCTCTCCCATTTATTTTGGCTTAGATACTAATGTCAACATAGGAATACACAAACATGTAAACTAGAATTGTGGTTACAATTTTAAAAGAAGCAAAAACAGAATAATATAAAATACAATACTATATATAAAGTTCAATCAAAAAAGAACAAGATAGAAGCTTAACTTAAACTATTATAATATTAAATCGTGGTGTGTATGTGTGTGTGTGTGTGTGTGTACGTTTGTGAATGAGTAAAGTGTGTGAGAAAGATAGTTATGTTCTATGTAAGTATGTGTTCCTTTATAAAATTAGATTAATTATTTATTATTTTCTCTACATCCTCATAATCAAGAGTAAAGAGCCAGTTCTTTAATTTAGATTTACACTCGTGTAGTGTTAGCGGATAAAAATTTATGATTCTATTAATTTTGTTGTATAAATATACAGCGCAGCGTTTTGGGTGTAAAAAGAACAGACAAAATACGAAACACCACGCTACGCTCTAAAACAGGGATCTTAGACGTGAGGAAAAAGGCTGCCCGGCTCAAATGGGATTGGGCGGGTCACGTCAGCCGCATGCACAGCGACCGCTGGGCAAAGGTCTCCACGCAATGGGTGCCTGAAGATGGTCGGCGTCCCCGAGGCCGGCCCAGGAAGAGGTGGCGAGATGACCTAGACGCGTACTGCGGGGGCTGGGTCGAGGCAGCGCAAGACAAAAATAACTGGAAAGACTCGGGGGAGGCCTTTGCCCAGCAGTGGGACACAACGGGCTACTAAAAAAAAAAAAAAAAAAAAAATATACAGACAGATAAGCGTTCTGTCGTCTTGCAAAAGCCGTGCGACACTTAACAGATTCAATTACGTTTGGAGTTGTTCGCTTATTTCGAAGTTTACCTGGATCGTATGGGGTAGATACGTGTTTTTTAGTAATTACTTGAAAAATAAAAAGTTGTCTCACTGTAAATACCCGGCACAACTCGTATAATGTCTTCGTGGGAAATCTATATGGTTTGAATGACATTATTTTTAGTAGGGACCGTTGCGTTCTTTCCAGGCGTAAGAGATGGGTTTTACATGCGCCACCCCAAACCCCAATACAGTAACCAATAATCGACTGTGCCAATGCGTAATAAACTGTACGGAGGAGATCGCTGTCAGCTACATGCCTCAGATTTTTAAACACCCATGTAAGTTTTCTGACTCGTGTTGAAACCATCTCGATATGTGGTTGCCAGGATATTTTCTCGTCTAGGAGAACCCCAAGGTATCTGACCGTCTTAGATTTGCTCAGAGTTGTACACGAGCACTGTTGAATGAAAGGTGATTTGCATGTGTGAATCTGGACAGTCACATCGGGCTGTTTTATGCGGGCGTTAGTGAACTGTACAAATGAGGTTTTCGAAATGTTGAGTGTTAACAGGTTATGCCTCAGCCACAAGCTGACTTTTTGGAGCCCTATCTCAGTATTTTGTTGGGCTACATCCCAAGTCTCCCCCTGAAACACCAAGGCTGTGTCATCGGCATAGGTAAATATTTTGCCTTTATTGAGTGTCATTTGACATAAGTCATTTATGTATATCAGAAAGAGACTGGGACCGAGAATGCTACCCTGTGGGACTCCATAGGTGACTGCGACGTCCGAACTAACAGCATTACCTACTTTAACTCTCTGCAAACGCCCAGTAAGAAAGTCTTTATAGATTTTAAGTACCGTTCCCCTTATTCCACACCTTTCCAGCTTTTCCACAAGGGCAGAGATCGAGACAGTGTCAAAGGCCTTGGCCAAATCAATAAACACTCCAACACACTTTTGTTTATTGTCTAGACAACCTGTTACATAATCTACTAATGAGCTAACGGCTCCGTCTGTACTTTTACCTACCCTAAAGCCAAATTGGGAGTCAGATAATATGTTATTTTTTTCTAAGAATTTTATGAGTTTGTTATTCAATACTTTTTCTAACATTTTAGAGAGCGCTGGCAACACAGAAATTGGTCTGTAGTTTGTTACACTGTCTCGAGCTCCACTCTTGTAGACAGGCGTGATGAGCGCCCTTTTAAATACACCAGGAAAAACGCCCTGCTCTATACATAGCCTAATAATCTTAGTAAAGTGAGGGACGATAATATGCTTTGACATTTTTAAAAACTTATTCGAAATAGAGTCCCAGCCCGTAGCAGAGTCATTTTTAAGATTCATGATAAGTGATTCAATTTCTGCTTCGTTTGGTGGGAGCAATACCATAGAATTCAGGACGGGAGGTCTACTGAAATCATTTAAAGTAGGCAGGGGGATCCCAAGATTCTCAGAGCATTTTATCTTGTCGGCAAGTAGCTTTCCGGCATTAGCAAAAAAATTGTTTACAGTTTCAACGGAATCGTGGGGGCTATTCATCATCATCATTTCAGCCTAAAGACGTCCACTGCTGGACATAGGCCTCCCCCAAGAAATGGGGGGATTTGCCATAATCGCCACGCTTGGCAGGCGGGTTGGCGATCGCAGTATGGTTGTTACAAAGGCACAGAGAACGCTGCTGCCCATTCTCTGGTGAGTCCCTTAGTCGCCTTTTACGACACCCAGGGGAAGATATGGGATGGTGCTATTCTTTACGTCCGACACCATACGGACTATTACTGCTATTACTGTTCTTTAATAAATTATCAGCATAAGATTTTGGTTTGACAGTACCAGTGATTGATTTAATAGCTGACCACGTTTCCTTACTACTTCTTGCATTTTGTAAAAGAGTCTTTTCATAATTTCTTTTGAGCTTCCGCAATAGAGCGTTACAGAAATTTCTGTAGCGCTTGTAAGTGACTTCAAGAACCGAGCTATTGGGATTTTTCCTAACCTTAACATGTAGCCTATCACGGTGTCGAATACACCGAACCAAACCAGGTGTAATCCATGGTTTTATGGTTTTTTTCCGACCAGAGACAGTACTAGACGTTGTATTTGACTTAATTGCGAAAGTCAAGTTTTCGGAAAAAAGAGTTGCAGCTTCTTCAGCATTAGCTGAAGGAGAGATAAAAGAGAAATCCATAGATTCGATTTGTTTTATGGTCGCATTAAAATCTGTCCTAACAATTATGTTTGATTGCCTTATTAGTTCACGCCTACAAAATAAAGCAACCAGAACCGAATCGTGATCTGTAACTGTGGACTCTATGACAGTGACTGTGGCTGACCTATTTGTTTTGATCATGATGTGATCCAAACAATTGCTTAATCTAGTTGGCAATGTATGCCCTGGGAGAAGACCCAGCTCTGCAGTGAGATTTAAATAAGGTGAACTATTTCGATCATTATTGCCAGGCTTAATATCTATATTTACATCCCCAATAATCATAATATTATTGCAATTAATAGGACGAAGTATGCTGTCAATCGAATTCAAAAAGTTGTCGATGCAATAAATTGACGGAGATCTGTACGTAGCCAAAATGGTAATGTCGTTGTTAACTGTAAGTAACAAAAAATTTGCTCCCAAAGGATCAGGTTCTTCCACAGTACACTTGATATCACTGGTGACATAAATGACAACTCCATCATTTTGATTTAGACTTTTCTTGGAAAAGTAGCATGAGTAATTGTCTAAAAGTGGTGGTGATTTGTGCTCACTCAGCCAGCACTCTGTTAAAATTATTATGTCAGGTTTAAATGTAAGTCTAGCCAAATGAACAATAAAACCATCCATATTTTTATAGATACTGCGGATATTTTGTGAGATAACAGTCAATGCTTTTGAAGTAGACTTGATTAAATTGCCACAAGTTTCCGGGTCACATCTATAGGATTTAGCCACCGACACATCATCAATGTCTTGAATAATGTTATTTATGGAAGCCATTGGTGAGGCGTAAGCAAATAAGTCACAATATTAGGCACGGGATTTCTCTTACAATTAAAATTTGATGTTAAGCTACATGATTTAGGTGACGTGTACAGAACAAGGATATATTTATTGATATGTTGAAGAATATCATGTTTCGGAGGCAATATTTCGATTGTGTAGACTTGAGTGTGTGACTGCGTATGAGGGTGTAATAAACATTGGTTATTGATTGTTATGTGTTTTTGATGTTTGTTTGTATAGAGCGTTTTATGTAATGTAATGAATATATTATGTAATGTTATTAACACGAGATGTACATTTATGCAAAAAAGGCATAAATAATGGTTAAAGAAGGGTTTAGTAAACATGCAACAAACTTTCCGTGAGATCAATATTAGTCATGTACAGCTAGCAGGTCTAAGCTTTTGAAGATCCTCTTCTGAGTTTATACGGATCTGGGGATCGCCAGCTTTCTTGCGCATGTATATTACGCCATATGAGGTCCAACAAAATTCATACCCATAGTTTTTATGCTGAGTTCTGGCCAGGTAGTACAATTTCTGCGTATTAAACGTAAGTCTTTCCGACACGTAAATTGGTTGTTTGTTCTTGAACTTCAGGTGGGTGGTATTGAGCTTTTGTCCTTTGTCTTTTGTCTTATTAAACATCTTGACTCCCTTAATCACCTTATCTTTAGTTATGACGGAGTTGAAGTTCACAATTATTGGGTACGAGCTATCTTTTGATTTCACTCTGTGTATATCTTTCAGGTTGGCTTGATTAATATTTAGGTTTAAGGTTTGTCCCAAATTAACAACCAAATCACAGAGGTCATCTTTTGTCTCACCTTCAGACTTCGGTACATTTCGAATTTCTATTTCAGTTGCCCTCGTGTTGCGCTCTAAATACTCAATCTTATCCTCAAGTTGACGAATCAGCTTTTTGTCCTCTTTTTTCTCAGCTTCTAAGGATGATATACGGTTTAAAAACTCGTCGTACTTGGCTGACATTACCTCAACACTCAATTTTAACTCAATATTTTGTTCAATAATATTATTAATCTTGAGCATCATACCCTCAAACTGAGTTTCCTGTTTACTGGAGAAGGTAGCAAGCATGGTCCTAGTAAGCTCCGCGGATGCAGTTGCATCTGCTCCCACGAACTTTTTCTTTTTACGATCCGTGACGTAAGAATCGAGTGACAAGTCGGGCGCCGAAGCACATTGGTGTAGCGATAAATCATGAGAAATAGATCGTTCGGATGTTGATGTAAGGTTGTCCGCCCCGACGACGGATATCACTGGCAGCTTTTCCAGTGGAATCGGAGAGTCCGGCGGAGAACGGTTGACGGGCATAATTATTCACCACACCAGTAACGAGGTACCAGGCAAGCAGAAACTGTTTGTAGTTAATCACTTGTTTGCTGTGTTAGATACTAGTTCAAAGTCAAAGTCAAAGTCAAATTCAAATCATTTATTTCAATCAGACCATTGTAAGGCACTTTTGAACGTCAAATGAGAAAAAAAAATCGATTCTAGGTAGTTGTAGCACACACTCGGATTGAGTCAATGCAGATTATGAAATTTAAAATTAATTAATCAATTACTACTCACTGATGACACTTCTTACTACTTCCGGAACAACAATAGGCTTCCCAGTTTTGTTCTACGAGTACTAGGCGTGCAGGTACTGCGAGTAGGCAACTGTTGTTCGTCCTTAATGAAGAGTAGCCGTGACGTAAGCAGGCGTGGGGCGTGACACGATAGTCCGCAGCTGCGAGCACCAGGAGCACAGGTAGTAAGAGGCGGCTGGCGCTTACGTAGAGGCGGCGCGCGGCGCGTGCGGCGTGCGAACGAGGATAGCAATACCTCGGTGCTTCTTACACGCAGAAGACTTCCGTGTATAGACTATTACTCCTTTGAGTTATGCACTCCTATTTTTTTGAGCTGAATAAACTTTGATTTTTATATTAATTAAGTTAAAAATAAAACTGCGTGGGGTCTAATTGCACGTCTGCTCGTGTTCGAGGTCCAGGGGGAAGGGGGAGACTTAATACTCTGATACCCGATGATTCACCTATGAACGACAACGAATACCACCAACAGATCAGAGCGTGGGCTTCGGTGCCACCTGAATCACCAGCGTCAGATCTACCATCCACTGACGAGTTCATAAACGTTGTCAAGAAACTACCAGTCAACAAATCATCAGGTGAAGATAAAATATCTAATAGAATGATTATAGAAGCGTGTAAAACCGCGGGTGACGCGATCTTAACTGTTTATAACCGGTGCATTGCAGAGGGTGTTTTTCCTCGTGTATGGCGACGTGGCTTTATACGGATTATCCCAAAGAGTGGCGACAAGCCCCCGGATGACCCGAAGTCGTACCGGCCCATAACACTTCTACCATCTTTGGGAAAACTCCTGGAGTGCCTTATCGTTCCACGTTTGCTACCGGATGGACCAAAATTTCATAATAATCAATTCGGTTTCACCAAAGGGAAATCTACCGCCGACGCGGCACTATCTGTTAGGAAAATTGTTAATTCGTCCGAACATAAATACGTCATTGGGATCTTTCTGGATATCTCAGGGGCTTTCGATAACGCATGGTGGCCTATGCTACTACTTAAGATGAAAACCCGTGGTTGTTACAGAAACATCTATACTCTTGTTTACTCGTACTTTTTAAACGGCTCCGCGAAGCTCAAACTTGGACATCATTCTATGTCGAAGGCTCTAACCATGGGATGTCCTCAAGGTTCAGTTATCAGTCCATATTTATGGAATGTAGGTTTTGATGATTTGCTTGCGATTACACTTCCTTGCGGTTGTTCATTAACTGGTTACGCGGACGATGGCCTTCTGCTTATTCAGGCAAGTACCCGGGCTGAGCTTGAGAATTTGGCTGACACTTGCCTTCGCTTAATATCTCAGTGGGGCGACCGAAACCGTCTAACCTTTGCACCTCACAAAACCTATCAACTTATTTTAAAAGGTAATCTTAAATCATGGCCTAGTATTAAATTTAATAACGTTCCCGTTAAAAGAAAACAATCAGTGTGCTACCTTGGTCTGGTCTTAGAGAAAAACTTTTCATTTATTGACCACATAAAAACAGTTGGTGAAAAAGCTAAAAAGAACTTTTATGCCTTGACGAGTATATCTAAAGCCACTTGGGGTCTATCATTTTTAACTTTAAAAACTATTTATGGGGCTACCTATTTGGGATGTATGTGCTACGGGGCACCTGTTTTGGCTGATAGGGCCACCATAGGGGCGGTACGACGTAAATTGCTTCAAAGACAACGTTTGGCTTTAATATTTTTATGTAAAGCATATAGGACCGTTAGTACTGAAGCCCTTCCGGTTCTAGCAGGCGTGCTTCCAGTCGATCTTGAGGTGCAACGACGTGCTGCAATGTACTATTCCGCGCGAGAGACCATGGACGCAAACTTTTTAACTCAACGTGACCGCGCTAAGATCTCTAGATTATTTAAACCACAGACTGACGTCTGGGAGGAACTTTTATCCGAGTGGCAGTGTAGGTGGGATGATTCTAGCAAGGGCCGTCACCTTCATCAGTTCTTTCCATCCGTTCGTGAGCGGCTGGCCAGGACATGGCTGAGGTGGACCACTGTGTTGCCCAATTTCTAACAGGACATGGCAACTTTAAAAGTAAATTATTTTCTTTCAAGCTTGATGCTTCGCCTTTGTGTCAATGTTCTACATCTGACTGTGAATACGAACAATCTGCACATCATATCTTATGGGAGTGTATTCTTTGGCAGAAAGAACGCAATATTATGTTGGATAGTGTACAGGCTACATCCGGTGCAGTTTATTATGCGGACCTTGTGGAAACTAGAACTAATTTCCGTGCGTTCAAGCGTTTTTGCCATACCTATTATTGGAATCAAATTTAATGTAACAGCTCACTTTTTAGGGCCCGTTAATTATGTCAATTATAATCCGTGGTGCTTAGCAACTGGGTTTCTCCCAGTTGTAAACGTCCCTTTGTGCCTATTGGCCTAGTTCTGTTCTGTCTCCTGCTTGATTTGGAGGGAAGTGGAAAATATGTTTTTCTTACTCCTCCGCTGTTCTTTTCTGATTAATTTCGTTGCGGGATCCAAGACAGTTGAATCGTTTCTCTGGGACTCGTCGAGCTTCATTGCTCTGGCGCTTTTCTGGTGGTCGCCACTGTTGATTCTGGCTTACAGGAGTTACAGTGGTTAGGGAATAGTGTGGCGGGCTTGTCCCATAAAAAAAAAAAAAAGATACGTCTGGTGGAATGCCCTGAATAGCTCGAACACATTTCTTTTGAGCGATAAATGCTTTGTTATGGTCGGTACTCTTTCCCCATACAATTAGTCCATATCGCAGCGAGGACTCAATATATGCACAATAGGACATTACAGCTGTATTAGTGCTTGTAGCATTTTTAATTTTTGACATTATTTCCCATGAAACGATGCCATTTTAGTGTAAGAACTACGAAACGGCGACTGTAGTGACGCTGCCGCCGTTTCGTTCTGAATTAGTGAGCTTTTCGATAAACTATTCACTTTGAACATACATTATTTGCGGGATTTTAATAATATTGTAAATGCCTGAAGATACTCTTTAGGTAACCAAAAGTACAAGAATTAGAATTTCAACTTCTCTAAACATCTTTTTTTTATACAAATCCTGCCATGAACCTTTTTAAAGCCGCCATTTAGAATTTTTATTGCGCCCTCGCATACTTTGGTAATAATAATTATTCTTAATTTATTTCAAGTACGATATAGTCCTAAGTAACACAATCAAATTTACACAATATTGTCAATTAATTTTGGTCCCCTTTTCCCTTCGTGCCTCGGAAAGCACGTAAAGCCGTTGGTTCCAGCTGACAAGTGATGTGACAAGTGTGTGGAAAAAAATAATCATTATTTGTGATATTATTTCTCATAAAACGATGCAATTTCAGTGTAAGAACTGCGAAACGGCGGCTGTCAGCGTCACTGTTACTGTCAGTCGCCGTTTCGTTCCAAAATAATGAGCTTTTCGTTAAACTGTTAACTTTTTTGCGGGATTTTAAAAATATTCTAAATGCCTGAAGAGATTCTTTAGGTACCCAAGAACATAAGAATTAGAATTTCAATTTCTCTAAACATCTTAATTTTATTTGGACAAATCCTGCCATGATTCTTTAATATTTGCAGTGACTAAAGCAGTTAGTGACAGTTCAGTAACCACAACTATTTACGTGCCTAGTCCAAAATATTTTTGCAAACTCTATCATAATTAACGGACACTTTTTCATATACAGAGACGGTCCTCCTTAGCTCTACCCTCCATACTTCAAATGAAAACATGACAAATATTTGGATAGTAGCCACGTATAGAACGGTTCTACTCACGAAGTAAGTACTTACTTCGTGGTTCTACTAGAGGTTCTACCCATCGATTACAATGTACTATTCTGCCAGAGTGTCAGAACGAGAATAATAATGTTGTGTTAGCTGAACTTATTATTTTTTTGTAGTTAGGGTACCTGAGTGCTATAAAAGCGCGTGTTCGATCAGATTAACTTTCACCAAAACCGTTTCTTGCGAAGAATCACCTCCGATCGCGAAGAACCTCCATCTCGATTTAAAAATTCCCACCATCCAGCAGTTCATGAAACGCTGCGCCAAGCGCTTCTTCGATACTGCTGACAAGCACTCGAACCCGTTGATCGTATCGGCCGCCCGGTACACTCCCTCCCGTATAAGTAAGACTCGACGACCGAGACATACTCTGACCGACCCTGCGATGCTAGAACTCTCCTCCAGGAGAGCAATAAGGCCACCAGTACAGTAAACAAACACAGACACAGACCGCCGTCATTCCGTCCTCGCTGCCGAGGCCCGCCGCGACGACCCCGTACGTCCCCTCCCCGACCCTTGCTCGTGCCAGCCCTCGCCGCTGAGCCTGTAGCTTTAAATTCGTCCCTAATTAATTGAAATCCGATCCAGCCTGTCCCTTTGCTGAACTCCCCCAGCGACGCCCTAAGCCGAGGCTCGTACCCCACAGGGGGTGCCCTTAGCGTGCAGTCGCTTAGTTTGTAAGTTATTTTGCCCTGGCTGGAGGTCCTAAAATAATAATTTTTAAGGCACCGCAGGAAAGTCCGGTTAAGCAGCCGACAACCTCCTAGGTTGACCTGCGAGATGCCAATCCGAAAAAGAAAAGATTAAGTTTCACTTGTTGCTGAGTCATCGGACAGAAAGGGTTTGGTACCTACAATACTTTACAGTGAGTTCGTTCCGTATGTTGTGTACTTGTGTTTTTCTTGATATAAATGCTAACGGATGTTTGTGTTCGCTTGAGTTTTGAATAATGATTGCAATATTGATAGAACTAAGTCTATTTTGGAATAAATTAGTCTTAGGTTGTCTATAATTGTCTTTTTTTGTCTATATATGTATGTATATTGTTTATCTATATATGTATGTATTTACAAAAAAAAAATATTTGTGTATGTATATCAGCTGTCTGACACCCATAGTACAGGGTCTCCCTAGTTTGGGGTCAGATGGCCGTGTGTGAAAAATGTCCCCACATATTATATTATTATTATTACCTATATTATTATTTTTAATATTTTCCCCTTCTGGTTTCTAATAGTTGTTAAAGTTAACCGAATTTTGTAGAAGTATTGTCGTGTGCCGTTAATATTGTTCTTCAATGTCATTCACCGATAAGTATTAGTTAATTTAACTGCGTTCACCGTAATCTGTGGCCCTGAGTATTCAGCGACATGGTTGCTTACGATCTCAGATTATGCATAAAAGCAAATACAAATTCAGGTATTCTTTTTTATTTGTATTTGCTTTTTTGACTTCACTCTCAGTGTTGCGCGCGGTCTATCTGCCTTTTGTTTCATAATCTGAGCTTACGGTGTTAACAGCTTGTAGAACCTTGTACGCAGTAGTACTTACTGTCTGACTGTACCTATTACTTATTATGTCGATGAAATAAAAAAATAGTATTATATAGGTACCTGTATTTTCCTTGAAAAATGTGACTTCTAGCACCACACAACAGTTCACACTAGCTCTAGCTACTACTTTTTGAAAACTTAGAAAGAACTTTAGCCGGACATATTAAACAACTTCCACTTTGAGTGGAAACAATGAAATAAATCATAGATTTAGATTTATTAGCAAAATAAAATGCTTAGTTAACGACCAAGTTTGACGATGGTAGGCAACTATTAAATATGTATTTTAGTTACTAATAATATGTAGCATTTTCCTTTTGGACCAACAGTCAGACCGGAATCAATCCTGTGGCTCTGGTCGTCTATATGCGCAAATGAGTGATGGGACAAAAACTATACATCACCATAACTATTCTATCAAAAGCTCCCTCGGTGAAGATGGAGTGAGCTTGAGAATAGCATAGTATTGTAGCAATATCCTTACAAGATGTATTATTATCATCTTCCTAGTTCAGCGTGTTGTGCTGGTGCTGCCGCTGCGGTTGTAGAAAAACTCAAACCGCGAAATAAATGACTTATTTTTAACCGACTTCAAAAAGGAGGAGGTTATCAATTCGGATGTTTATATATATATTTCTTTTTTATTTAAGTATATTCGGGCATAACTCTTTCATATATGGACGGATTTGCAAAATTCTTTTTTTGTTCGAATGGGGTTTATTCCGAAATAATAATAATAATAACTCTTTTATTTCAGACGAATGTCCATTTGGTTAGTACAATAGATAACTTAGAAACTAGTGTTAGCACTTACATCTACCAGGAAAATGAAACAATTAAAACTATTATTAAGTATACGCCACAGTGGCATGTAGGCGTATCCAATGCCCCAGTATGGGACTGTCCCACCTGTCCGCTATAGTGCTCAAGATGCTGTTGGGGCTGCACCGTACCCTGCGCATGATGGAGGCGCATCGCTTGCGCATGATGGCGTGAAAGCCATCTATACCCACTTCTGTGAACATGCCGGAAGCACTGCAGTAGCGCAGCAACCCCATCAACACCCTGAATGCATTGTTGTATTGAACGCGCAGAGCGTTGTATGCCCGCTGTGTGTAGTTGACCCACAGACTGCATGTGTAGAACGACTGACAGTACGCTTTGAAATGGTCCCATATAAATTTTACCTAAATTGATCCAGCCCTTTTTGAGAAAATCAACAAAATCCCAAAAAAAATTGTTAGATGACGTTTTAGTTTCTTCATTCTTTGGAGAACTTACATTCTCTTATATTGTCGCCGTTTCTTAATGGATTTAGATGTTAAGGTAATACTAAAAAAAGACAACCGCCTTCAAAAACTAAAAAGTGAAAAATAACTTTAGCACAGAACACACATTGACTTTAGTTTCGGAAGTCGGTGGCTTTGTTCTGTTTGTTGTTTTGTATCGCCACCGACTTCCGAAACTAAAGTCAATGTGTGTTCTGTTGAAGATGGTTGTCTTTTTTGTAAAAAGCTTTTTATTTTCCGCTTTTTAGTACCTCCTTCTCATCCAAATCTAATAAGAAGAGATTGAAAGTTAACTACTACAAAGATTGATGAAACTAAAACGTCGTCCATGTTAAATTTTTGGGTATTTGTTGATTTTTCAAAAAGTGCTGAATCAATTTCGATAAAATTTATATGGGACCACCCCTGAAGCATAACCTATCCATAAAAAAAGAATTTTCAAAATCGGTTTACGTTTGCCGGAGAAATCGCGTAACAAATCGCGCACATACTTAATGCAAATTTAAGACTTATACGATTTTCTCATGGATGCCATTGTCAGAACTGGACCAAATTAAAATGGAACCACACGGGAAGCACTAGCTTTCAAATAAAAAAAGAATCATCAAAATCGGTTCCCCCAGTCCAAAGAAATCCAGTAACAAACATAAAAAAAAAAAAAACAGACGTATTGATAACCTCCTCGTTTTTTGAAGTCGGTTGAAAAAGCGAAAGTCGGTAGCGATAGCTTTGTGTTTGTTGTTTTGTATTGCCACCGACTTCCGAAAGCCCTATAATAACCCACCCTAAGTTGTCTGTAGCGCAAGCTAGTTTGAAATAAATGGTTTTAGTTTGACAGGTTTGTTAGTGTTTATGTTTAAGGGTTTTAAGTATAAATAAAACGCATGGCAATGAAATTATCATCGCCGTATAGAGATTGATTAATACCGTTCTATTACAAAACTAATTCTAACTTTAGTCGTTTGGGTGTGCGTATAAATTGATGTAGATAGGTACTAGCTGCTGCCCGCGAATTCGTTCCCGGTGTTTATTTGCGATCGCCATTAGACCTCCTTTATTCTCCTCCTTTGAGATACTTAATAGATACCACAAAATAATCGTTTCTACTCTTCCTATTGTCTAAAAGAGTAGAATGGTGCCCTGTACCCCGTCATAAAACACCAGTTGCACAAAGACATTTTATTGTACTGGCTCCACGGACGATGCCACAGAAAATCTAATTAAGTAATAGGGTGTTTTACTCTATACGAGAAAAAATCTATAAATATGTTATTGAGACAGTTTAGGCATAAAGCAGTCGGAAAATGTAAGTTTTAGTTCATAAAATAACAAAACCAATTTTTAAATTCAATTCAAAGTTTTCAGTATTTTTAATCTGTTATAAAACACCATGAAATAGTATCGGCCATGTTATTACGCCGTACGGCTGTGTAAACAAAAAATTGACAACTGTCAGTCAACCGATTGGCGTAATAAAGGCTTTGTACTTTTATTATTTTCATAACTAACATAATTTTTTCATTATTACACCTATTACAAAATATGCTTTTAATTATTTTTAATACAGAGCTCCCTCCGTACCTGGGAAAGCACGTAAAGCCGTTGGTCCCGGCTGTCATTTGTAGATCTTTGGCAAGGGTTGTCAGAAGCTAGAGAAAGTCTGACAACCAGTCTCACCAAGGGGTATCGTGTTATCCAGTAACTGGGTTGTAGAGGTCCAATAGGCGGTCGCTCCATGTAAAACACTGGTATTCAGCTGCATCAGGTTAGACTGGAAGCCGACCCCAACATAGTTGGGAAAAAGCGATGCAAATGATGAGGTGTGCGTAGGTATATGCCTGCTCATTGAAAGATATACTGAGAGAAAGAGAAAGGCGTATGTAGGGTATAGGTACAACGCAAAAACCATACCTACCAGCTAGTGAGTTTGGCACAAAGTACGTAAGGCTGCGGCGCGCCCGAGCAGAGACCACTCAGAACCAACCGCCATTTGTCGCACGCACACATTGACATTACGTTAGGTATTCTCAAGCAGTTTCAAGCAGACTTCAGTCTCGACTGTCACGTGTTATCAAAATGAATAAATAATGTAATTGACATTTCATGACGAACAGGAAATTTTGTTATAAAAAATTGCAAAGAGTTCTTACCAGTGTCAATAAAATTTCATATTGTCACAAATAAAACCTACAGAGTACAGAGAGTCAATACAGTAGCAACCCTAGTGAGTCTGGCAAGTTTAAGTAATTATTTTTGAAGATGGCTTTGGATATAGTATATTTTGTATATTTTGTGGTGTATATTGTTTTTAAGTATGTACAATATTTACAAGAATAATAAAAAAGAAAACCTAAAATATTAAACTAAAAAAACTAACACAATAAGGCATCGTAGAATTCGTCCACATCGCCGTCATCTGGAAATGTACCCAAGAGACTGGCGGCATTGCCACGTTGGATGGCAATGCTTAATCTCTGACCAAGGTAAAAACCAGCTCTTGGATCACGGGAAGTGTCAACCAACCTTTTGGACATTTCTTTAAAAAGAAGATAAGCACTCGGACCCCACGAAAATAACGTTTCCACCAAGGTTATGAGGTCTTCTGCAGCCGCTGCTGCAGCACCAGCACAGCACGCTGAACTAGGAAGATGGGATGGCGCAAGAGTATCGACGCACGTAGCGTCCCACACTAAAGGCCTACCCAACTTCCAGGGAAATAGAGACATGCCGTCTAGTCTCTTGCCATCGTCGCGTGCCAAGCCGTTGGGTTCTAAGACAGCTGGAACGCCGACGGCGACGATAGCACGACGAATAATGTCATTAATATTCGCGTGCCGCGCTATGCGACCCGCACTCCGGCTGCACGACAGGCCGTGGTGTCCGAGGCTGTTGACAGCTTCCCCACAGCGACAGCGACGAGGAGAACAGCACGAAGCTCCTAAGCGTAGGGAAGCAGCGAGGCGAAAAGTAGTGTCGTCAAACATAGTACCTACGTTCGACGACGGAAGTGCCAGAAGCCAAAGACCCGACTCCCATTTACCCACAGCCAGTAGACGCGCTCGCTCAGCAGTAGTAACAGCAGTGGTAAGTAAATTATTCTGTACTAACCTGCAGAGCGGTCCCATCGTCTCTGAGCACACAGGTTGTCGGGTGGATCAGAGTTCGGGCAAGCAAGTTTCCAGGTATCCATGGCCTCGGCGAAGCACGGCACATCAAAATCAACCAGTGTAGGAGCTAGAATATTCCTGGTTAATTTCTCAGTGCCGTGAACCGAGGATATAAAGGCAGGCAAACTGATACTTGAAATTTTGCGGACGCCGAGGCCCCCCATTCGAACAGGTAGAGTAGTCGGGCCCAAACACGGTCGTCCATTGCTAAATTTAAAATGGAGGTTAAAGTATGACGGATAATTTGGTCCATTTTATCTAAAAGGTGAATGTGTTTCCACAAATGCGTAGCCCGAAGGAAGTAATTTAATTTAGGGCCAAAACAACAGTAACGGAGTATGGTGATGGCCGAATGCATGTTAATTTCTAGTAGTCTTTCCGAAATATCATTGAAATTTTGTATTTTTTCCTCAATAAAGATAGGAAAGGAATTCTCAAAGATTGGAGACCCAAGGAGACGAAGAGTGTTTTTTTCTATAATTTTTGATATCTGGGCTGAAAATTGCGTTAAATTTTGAATGTGTCGATTGTCTGTCAGTATTGTCCGATACATATAATTCAGATTTGGAAAGATTGAGTTCTAAGCCAATTAAACGCAGTTCATTTTTTAAGAAATCCAAATCTTTTAAAACATTATCTACATCACCCCCTAAGGTCCCATCATCGAGATACCAAACGTTAAATTTGGAATTTAGTTGTCGAATAATTGGAAGAATGGCTAGACTGAAAATCACTGGCCCAAGAGGGTCACCTTGTTGACAATCAACAGCAGATTCTAGAAGGTTGTCACGATACAGTAATTTCGAACGATGTCTGTAACATTGCCAAAGAAAAATATAAATTTGGGGAATTTTTTTTTGTTAGTTTCTGCCAGCAAGGTGTCCCTATTAACTGAGTTAAAGGCATTCTTTATGTCAACCTTCAAGATGACCTCTCCTTTTCCAGAATTTAGGTAGGTCGAGAAAGCGTGTACGGCAGCCTCACAGCCCCCTTTGGACCCGAATCCTAGCTAAAGGGGCAGAATTTTTTCCGAAACAACCTCATTATAGAATTTACAACAAATTTTGGCTGCCATACGACGGTATGTAGTTCCTACGGCAATGGGGCGAATACCGCCATCCCTCTTGCGCAAGGCACATAAGTTGGCCCCGTACAAGACGTCGATGACGGAATCGTTCACCTTGCCGGAGAGCATGAGGTTTACCAAAACCGTTAGCTCCTTAAAGAGCAACTCACCAGCTACCCCGGCACCTGAACAAAGAAGATCCTTAAGGTGCTGAGGAGTCAAGCCATCGAGGCCGCCGGCGGAGCCGCTCCGAAAGGAGCAAACGGCTGCGATCAACTCTTGACCTGTGATGGTGAGGGAGTGGTTAATCGAATCAGGAGGGTCAGGAAACGAAAGGCCATCTGCTGGGGCAGGGTGTTTACTCTCCAGAGCTGAGACAGTTTCCGGAGAACACGATGCCACCACATCACTACTAAAAAGAATCCTAGCTGCCCCACTTATGTCACCTTCCCCTAACTTACTTTCTACCAGATGGGATATACCCCTAGAAGAGGTATATCTCTTGGACGAAAAATTTGGATCCAAAAGTTGAGCCGAACATTATTTTTTTTTTTTATTTGTGCAGTTAAAGTTTTTTTGATTGCCAAATTCTTTTGCACATGGAGAATTCTGTAAGGGAAGGTGAGAAGTTGCTCTCAAGCACGTTGCGAGTTCTCCCGGGCGGCAAGGCGTATTGCGACCTGCTAAATTCTGTGCAACTAATACTCTAGCGCCACGGGGAACTCGTTTCAAAACAGGAATAGAACTTTTGAATTTTGAAAGGGTTTTCCAAAACGGGTCTAAAGTGGGTGTTGGTGGTGTAGAAGTAATCGAAGTTGTAACAGGGTCCGAAGAGAGTGCACTTGGGGGTTTATGGACCTTCCCAATGTGCACATTCAGACCCCGCTTACCTTTACAATATCGAACCTGGGTGCAAAGGGGGCATCTTTCCATGGTACTTAGAGATGCAGAAGGTTGACATGCACTTGGAACTCCATCGCTGCTGTCACTATGCATTAAAATGAACACTTAAACACTAAAATTGTAGAGAACTTAAAAATAATATAAATAATGTATGACAGTTAAAGACAGTTTTTGAAATAACACTGATTGACGCGCAGCGCAGTCGTGTTGGCTGCCTAGGGCGCCGCGCCGCTGTTGCTGGCATTTCGACGCAGCCCTAGCAACCGTTGCTGTGAGACAGGCCGACGCGTCGTTCTTGTTCTTATTATTTGATAATTCACGGTAATTGTCATAGAAATAGTGCGTAGTACGAGGGCGGCACTGAAAATTTCGGGAATCAAGGAAGTGACACGACATTACTATTTAAAAATGTATTTATTGCTTTTCGAAGTATTCTGCGCGAAATTTGACACATTTTTCCATACGATGGAACCAATCATTGAAGCAACCATTCCATTCGGAAGTTGGGGTTTCCAAAATGGCCGCTTTGTAGGCGTCCACAGCTTCTTCGGGCGATGAAAATCTCTGACCACGCAATTTATTCTTTATTTTAGGGAAAGTATAGAAATCATTAGGACTTAGTTCGGGGCTGTACGGCGAATGGTCTAATAATTCTATGTATTCTTGCTCTAAAAACTCTTTTGTTCTGTGCGCGGTGTGAGAACTCGCATTATCGTGATGGAGGATGATGCGGCGGTTGTAGTTCTCTTTACGGAGTTCAGAAACGACCTGTGGCAAACAAATTCTAGCATACCATTCTGCATTAACCGTTCTTTGTCCCTCAAGAGGAATAGTCGCAACATTGCCGGTTTTGGAGACAAACGTGGCCACCATGCAACTCTCCGTAAACGAACAATTTTTGTTGGCTTTAACTCATTTTCGAACACCCAAACTCGTGACTGGTTTTTTGTTTTGGGTTCGTACGCGTATATCCAGGATTCGTCACCTGATACGATGTTGTATACAGCATTTGAGGATCCTGCGTGGAATCTTTCGAGAGTTCTGACGCACCAAGTAAAGCGAGCCGCTTTTTGCTTTTCACAGAGCGAATGCGGTATCCATCGGGAAACAACTTTTTTACACCTAATTGTATTTGACTCATGCCAATGTCTAAAGTTGCCTAAATTTCGCGGTATGCCACATGTCGATCTTCCTCAATCAGCTTACGCACAGCATCAACGTTATCTTGGGTGACTGCAGTTTTTGGACGACCTTGACGGGGATCATCACTGAGCTTGACACGTCCACGTTGAAATTCAGCAAACCAGCGACAAATTGTGGTTTTGGATGGGGCTTCATCACCAAATCAACATCATCATCCGGTCAACACACTGTTTTTGTGATAAACCACTTCGAGTCATAATAAATCATCGCTCTTGAATTTTCTTGAGTCAATTCCATTTTCTCAACGACTAAACAAGTTTGACAAAACCTTGTGACAAGCCCGAGAATCTTTTTTTAAATAAATAAATGGTATTCGATTTTTAAAACCAAGGAGTTTTCAATTAAAAAGATTTTAATATGACAGGAACAGGGGAAATATTCCATTCCCGATACTTTTAGTGCAGCCTGGTACATATATATATCGATAGGAATATTTTTGCGGTCTACAAGTATTACGTAGAAATTACACACAAAACTGATTTTATCAAAAAGAATTGACCTCATTCAGAAGTTTTGAAACACAGATCAGTGATTTGTTAGGATAACACTTTTACATTGTACGTATTGTAGGTACTATTTTATTGATGTATATGACGTAATAAAGTAAGTAGGTACTGTTCAAATAAAAATTTCAAGAAATTTTATTACGGGAACACAATGTTTACATGACAGCTAGCGCCATTTTACATTTTATTTTGTGGTTTGGGAAAACCTTTATAAAAATTAACTATGTACCCGTTTGTAGTTACTACACTACAATGATGATATTTCTATTTGTAGGTACTTAAACATTACATTACAAACGATGATACATAAACAAAATTTCATGACTTTCCTCAAATATTTTATTAATAGGGTTCTGTTTTGGAAACCTAGAATGACTTCCTGTTACAATTACGAATTATTACATATTCAGTGTTGTGCTACTTTTGTTATAAAAGCCAAAGTGATATCATTTATTTCAATTATGCAGTTAAATCATAAAAAAGTACTTTTGAACGTCATATACAAGGTGTAACGTCAAATACGCAAAACTTGAAAGTTTGATTAGAATAACGAGCAGAATCAATTGAACCACTTTTTAATATAGGTAACATTTTTTTTAAAAATCTTCATTATACATGTTGCCCTGTCTATTTATTTATAAGTCAAGCCATCACGTGCGCAAACCTGCCAAAATAGGTAAACAAACACAAATAGTTGTCGTCCAATTTAAATTTTCTCATACGCGTGATAATAATAGTTCATATTTCAATGCAAATACGAGTCTTGGTAAACCTAAAACAGCACATAAAACCATTAATTACTTTTATAAGATTTTTTTTCTTTCATAATTAGGTTAATTGAATTAAAAATCATTTGGGGTGTCTGAGGTTTTGCGTGTTTATCGTTACACCTTGTATAACAAAAATAATAATCCGATTGCCCTTTCCAAAAAGTAATTTCGTATGGAGAAGAATGGGCAAGAAATTCCATACCTTTTTACTCTAGTATTTTTTCACTTTATCTTCTTTTTATAATTACAGGGATTTTACAGGAAGTACGTGAATACGATGTACTTACCTATCCTGCGTAAAAACCACTATATTATAGTACACACGGCTATACATCAAACTATACCTACATTTCCAGCTCAGATTATGAAACAAAAGCCAGATAGACCGCGCGGAACATTGAGACTGAAGCTAAAAAAGCAAATACGAATTCAAAAGCGACCTACAATGTCTTGATTGCATTCGCTTTTGAATTTCTATTTATATTTTTATTTGTTTCTTTTTAACGATGCGGCGTTCGTGCTATACTGACTCGTGTCAGTACAGCTCGAAGCCCGTTGTAGGTATTTGCTTTTGAATTTGTATTTGCTTTTTTGGCTTCATCTGCCTTTTGTTTAATGATATGAGATTTCCAGTATAAGCTGATCTCACATTGTTAAGAATTTCCATACAATGAAAGGTCAGCTTGTCGGTACTACAAATGTATAGCTTGATGGATAGCCGTGTAAGTACTAGTGACCCGTCCCGGCTTCGCACGAGCACCACTGATCTATACTTCTATATTATAAATGCGATAGTAACTCTGTCTGTCTGTTTGTTTGTTTGATTTCGTGCTTAAACTACTGAACCGATTTTGATAAATTTTGGTACAGAGGTAAAGAGTTTGGAGAAGGACATAGGCACCTTTTGTCGCGAACATGAAACTTGAAGGGGTTTAAACAGGGGATGAAAGTATGTATGGGGATTATGGAGAATCCTTCATTTTTCAAGTTAGGAATTTCCAAATTTATAGAAAATATGCTATTGATATGTGATTCAGAGTTTTAAAATAATCATCCCTCAAGGGGAAAAAAATTAAAATATCTCCTATTGATTTGCACCGATTCGGATACATATGGTACTGTAAAGGTTGCATGCATTTAGCATAGCATGCTGGTGCCTTTAACTTTTTGGCATCGACGGAAAACTCTGGAACCTTCTAGACATAAAGCGTAGTTTGAATATATTAGAACATAGCTGTTAATATATGATATATACACAATCTTCTCTTGCTGTGCCCTTCTCATACTTTTCATTTTGTTCACTCTTCCTTTCATATCCAGTCCATTCTTCTTTGGAACGAGCTTCCTCTCTATATCAGAACGGCCACCAGTCGGTATGCATTTAAACGGAAATTGCGGATATATTTTCGACACAAGTAAGCAGAGTCATCTCGTAAGTAAAAGTCTTTTCTTTTCTTAGGAATATATACCGTACATAAATATATATTATATAAAGGTATATATTTTATTACTTGTATAGTTTTGTTTAAGTAGTTTACCTATTTTCTTATTTTTAGAATTCCGTACGTAATATAGTATTACATACTATTTACTTAATTTTTTTTATGCATGAAACCATTCTCTTTAATTGTTGTTCTTATAATGATATGCATTATACTTATTATTCATAGAATTCGTGGCAATTCTATAATGAATCACACTTTGTGTCCTCGTAGCTTGATAAAAACTGTGTTTTATAAATATTTATCATTTTCTTTACAAAAACCTGAAATACAATATTTTATTATTATGTCTTCTGAAGACATTCAACATTGCATTAGTTTTTTGGGCTTATGTAACTTAAATTCTCTTTATTAATATCTGATTGTATTTTATACGTGTGTGTTAATGTATTTTCTACAAAATACTTGCTACCTGCTAAATAATCCTTTACGCACTCGTGATTTTACGAAGGTCTAAAATAATTGGCAGGCTACATTTAAAACCTGATTTGCTGAAATTTAAGCCTGACTGGTTTTGACTGAATTCCCAATACTCCTTCTATATGACGATACAGAAATTCCAGAAGAAAAATCATATTTAGAAAATATGAAAATTCGGAAGAAGCCGCCTATATAAGGCAATCTGACAAAAGACGAGGCAGTCAAGATTTGGTTTCTAACTAGCAACACGTCTCCGTATCTTAAAAGTCTACCAATCCACAACCGAGATTCGGTAACAGTCCTGAATCAAGCCGTCGAGCTGACGCGTGCCTGCTGCTCCTAGGGCGGGTCCTACTGTTAGGACCGCCTGGGGACCTCCGTCCCAGAGCTTGGAGCTGACTGCGCCAGTCTTTCTTCGGTCCAATCCTAATTGCCAGCCAGCTAGGCGACGCTGCCTTATCACAGTGCGTTTAGGTTAGTCGTTTATATATCTGTGTTTTTATAGTCACTTCATTTCTTTAAAATCTATTAAGTTTTACATGTCGTGTAAGTCTACTTAGCTTTTTATTTTATAGAATTAAGTAGATTTGTTACAGTAGGTACCTCAAAAGGAAAAAAGCGGAACCCTTATAGGATCATTTTGTTGTCCGTCTGTCTGTCTGTCTGTTTTCTGTCTGTCAAGACCCTTTATCTCGGGAACGCGTAGAAGTATCGAGTTTAAATTAAAACCATGTACTTAGGTCTACGGTCCCTTGAAGCTGTGAAAAAATCGAACTTCTAAGTTAACGTGAAAATAACATACGGCCGTTTATGTCGCAAAAAACGTATGTACATTTCGACACTCTCAAGGGGATCATTTAAAGGGTACTTTCCGTTTACCTAAAACTATGAAATTTGGCAAGTAATATCGTCTTCATTCATTCGTCGGAAAAGTCTGAATACTTTAGAGGCGAGTGTCCTCTAGTATAAAGTTTATGGGTAAATGACAACACCGAGCGAGTGTAGAAAATGGAATGATTTATTAAAATAAAATGAGCCCTATTATATTACAAACTTAAACCTATGCGTAGTGATATACCTAAATGCTAAAATATGTACAACCAATCAGAGCGCAGGATTCCGAAGTATTTAGATCGATCGCGGTCGCGATTCACTCCGCGGGTCAAACCATAAATATCCCGCGCTTCTAAGGGGCGCTTTAGTCTGCGTTCGCGCTCCGTGGCGGAAGGGCGCATGTGTATGCTTTCAGGATGGCGGCGCGCGGAGGTCGCGCTACCGCTACAATACTATACATTGTAATTAAATCATAAAAAATATATTCTTTATTTATAACGAGCTTTTGTCCGTGATTTGGTCCGTGTGAATGGCGGTTATCGCGGATGCAGACGAAGTCCCGAATAAGTACTAAGTACCCTAAGTACTAGTAAGTAATAAGTACCCTATGTGCTTTCCCAGGGTTCATTTTCATAAAAAAAAATCATCAAAATCGGTTCAGCAGTTTCATCGTGGTAGCGTAACAGACAGAGTTACTAACTCATTTATAATATTAGTAATAATAAATAATATATTAGTAATATTATTTTTAGTATGGATATGTCCCTATAAATTTGTACGGAACCCTCGGTGAGCGAGTCCGACTTGCACTTGCCCGGTTTTTTTTATATGCACCTGCTATGTTATCTCTTCACCACCCTTGGTTGGGTATTGTCTTAATTTCCATAAAATCATTTGTACTATTATTGTTTTCCATAATGGGGACGATTATGGAAAACAATAATAGTACAAATGATGTTATGTGTTTCATAATATTTACTTGCACTATTATCATTTAGGTATACTAATAACGCTTGTCATGTCAACTAAATAAGTTTCCATAATAACATATTTTATAATCATTAGTTTCCATAAGTAACACATTACATAATCGTTACTTGACATAATCAACATTTAATATAATTTAGAAACGTTTATTGTTTTGTACAAAAATTATTGTCATTAAGGCCACCCACTAACCAAATGATTTATTACAGTAATCAATCTTTAGACAATAAAAAGTTAGTAAAAATCGAAACGGTTAGGTTAGAACTGTGACCACACAACGCGCGAAGGCGAGCGAGCGTGTCGCGGCAGCAGCGGCCGCCCAGCGCCAAACGTCCTCTTTTGCGTAGCTTAGCTTTTGCAAGGATCCCTTCTTTTCGCATAATGTTCTATTTCCTAATATAGTTTGGCATAACTATTTTGGCATAATTTGTTTTGCCATAATAATACTTTTATATTTTTATATATTATATGTTTTTTGGCATACAGTTTATGTTGGCATCTTTAAGGCTAATTTGTTATGGCATAAATTGAATTCACATAATGTTACTAGGCATAATGTGCAAATCTATTGTGACAGAAACGAATCGCTGCAAAACCGACTTCACATAGTCTTCTCAAACAAACGATATGATATGGTGGCTTATTTGACCTCTTGACGCATTGAATTTAAGTTGCCTATGGGTCCACCAAATTATGCAAAGTGCGTTAATAAGGCACGAAGCGAACGTGTTAAACTGGATACGCAGAGAAGCTACAGCATATGACCTGGATCTTAATCCGTAACTCCATCTGCGTCCCGCATCCCCGATATCCAACATTGATGCGGAGGAAGTCGTGGGCGATAGCAAGTTATCTATAGGCGGATGACTTCTGCTGGATGGTAGATGGGGGCATATTCATGAGACGAAGTCTTATCAGATATCTCAAGGTACCTACGGTGGGCAGCACTTTACCATTAGCACAGCAATATTAACCTTTATTTCGTGCGCTTAAGGCGGGTTGTTTCAAACAGTCGGTTAACGTTACATACGGACGGTTAAAAAGTTACTATGACGTGAGATGTTTAACGTACGTTAAATGCATGAAGATATAGGTATAAATGGAGCCAACACTTAAAACAAAAGCTTCAAACCAACCGTGGGCTGATGCTCTCTTTCTGAATGCATACATAAGAACGAGACAGTGACATGTGTTTTCTTTATCTTATGTATGCATTCAGAAAGAGAGCGTCTGCCCACAGTTGGCTTCACTTAGGTATTTAGAGTGTTGCCTCCACTTTTATCTATAAGCTTCTTGGTTAAATGTAACGGGTTGTTTATGACATAAAAATCCGTCGGTTAAAGTTATTCAAAAAGAGATCCTTTAATATGTTGATGTTTGAAGTAGCTGTTTGACAACACAAAATTACGTTGACTATGGTACATTAATAGTAACTTTTTGACGTACGATTTTGTGAAACAACCCATTTTTTTTTAAATTTGACGATAGTAAGCGCAATTTTGGACTATTACCGGACAGTAATGTCACAAAATATAAAGGGTACGAGCGACGCAGACTTTCGTAGGTACTTTGTAGTAATGTAAAGTTGAAGCAACCCGCCCTAAGAGTTCTAAAAGTAAACATGTTTGATCAGAAGGTTGGATGTTTAAATCACGTCAGAGTCATCAGTTTAGAGGTATGAGGAATTGGTGGAAAGTTCCTCATCCTCCGTTAAAAGGGAGGAACTTCCGATTAGACGGGTGTCGTATCTGGTCACTGGTGGGCTCTGCGTGACGGTTGTTGTCGGGATTTTGTGAATATCACAACAAAATGCATAAATACAACATAATAATATAGGAATTTCGTTATAGATCTTCAACAGCGGCATATATTCAACATATTATAATCAAAAACCAGGAAACTTTTAAGTTGATTTTTAAAGGAGCTTGAGTAGATAGCGCTTTTTAGATCCAGAGGCAACTTATTAAATAATCTAACCAATTGATAACTGGGACTGTGCTTCACAATATTCAAATTAGTCTTAATGTCTTGCCTACCTTGTCCAGATCATACCAAACTACCTCGTTGTCAAAATTAATTCCGATCGGTTTAGTGGTTTTGCGGTTAAAGTCCAAGTCAAATCATTTATTTCAATTAGACCATTAACAGGCACTTTTGAACGTCATAAAAAAAAGTTGCTTCTAGTTGCCCCTTCCAAAAGGTAGTTTCGTATGGAGAAGAATGGGAAAGAAACTCCATACTTACCCTTATAAAAAAAATGTGTACACAAAATAAAAATGTATGTGTGTGTGTGTATGTATGTATGGGTGTGTGTGTGTGTGTGTATGTATGTGTGTGTGTGTGTGTGTATGTAATGTATGTGTAAAATATTGTAGACAGACAAAATATTGGTAGTCAGACTTGCATACTGTCACGTAGGTCGGTACGACCGAGAAAGCCACGTTAGCGCCATCTATTATCGAGTAGCAGTGTTACAGATATTCTGGGACATTTGGGACCCTTCCATATTTTTTTAGATGGTTAAGTGTCGTGTTGCAATATTCTAGACCATTCCCGGCTAGATTTTTCTTGAGTATGTCATGTCAACTCATATAAATAGCGGGCAGCTACCGGTGGCGTGTTAGTTGGGGACCCACATCGAGTGGAAGCGGAACGCCAAGTACCTCGGCATGACGCTCGACTGTCGGCTGTCCATGAGCAAGCACGACAGCGAAACCGTCGCGCGGGTCAAGACTGCCCGCCATCTGTTTCGGCCGGTGCTCTCGTCGCGCCTCCCGCTACGAGTTAAGCTGGGGGTGTACAAAGCGTACATCCGGCTCCAACTCACTTACGCCACCCCAGCATGGCTCGCCCTCACGGCCGAGAATCACAAAAAGAAGTTCCAGGTGCAGCAGAACCTCACGCTGTGGCAAATCGCCCACGCCCCTCGGTACGTGAGGAACGACGTTCTCCACAGGGACCTGCGTGTCGAGAGCATCGAAGAATTCACCACTAGCCTCAGTAAGATGTAGCGCAAGCGGTTCCCGCGCGACCTAGTCGCTGACGTGCCACCACCACCGGACTTGACGCCTGAGTAAAGCCGCACACAGCCCTACACGCGGCCTACTCACACACACAGACTCCACACGCACCACTCACGACACCCCGCTCCCCCGGCGTGTCAAGGTAATCTGGGCGTCGAGAGTAGCGGACCACTAATTCACTACACACTCGTGTAAACACACCGAGCGACGTACACACATATTTCAGCTCGCCACACACTACAACGTTGTCCGTATGGTGTCGGACGTAAAGAATAGCACCATCCCATATCTTCCCGTGGGTGTCGTAAGAGGCGACTAAAGGACTTACCAGAGAATGGGAAATGAGAATGGCAAAGCCCCCCCTTGGGGAGGCCTATGTCCAGCAGTGTACGTCTTTAGGCTGAAATGATGATGATGATGATGAAGAGTATTGTTGCGTTGTGGCGTTGTAACAAACAGTAAACACGTCCGAAAATCAGCTTTTTTGCACAATTTTATCTGAACTTTGGCCGTTCATAATGCACTCATACATTGAAAAAGTAATAAAACAGCTTCATACAAACCTTGCACATGTAATCCTGATTCTAAATTACAAACATTATTAAAACCTGTAAGGCTTTTTAGAAAACACGTATGTCCTGGAACATGTTATGTGAAATTTCCGCGCGCCAATTTTCCTGTGATGTTATCGCGTTCTCACTCACTCGTTTGTTTTCGAGCTTTGCGTTGGTTGAAACAAAAAAGATTTCAATCACGCTCGTGTTGAAGTTCGTTCGATGGGGAAGGGCGCTCTTAAAGCAAGCCGGCGGCACAGCCGTGTAAACGCGTATAAATAAAATCAAATCAAATATTTTTTTAAATAATTATATTTAAACTTAACCAACTTAATTAAAACTACTCTTTCTCCATGATTTCAGGTAAATCTCTGTCACTTTCTTGGTCGAAGTAATTTTCAGGTATCACATAGTTTTCCGGCGGTCGCATAGGACCATACATTTTCTTAACTTCAGGTTTTTCTTCCTCTTCCTGTACATCTTCTGTTTCATTCTTATTATTTTCTTGACTCTCAACTTCTCTTTCTTCTTCTTTGATGTCTTTCGAACTGGATTCTTTCATTGTATCTGCCCTGGATTCTGAATCATCATCTGAATCCATTTCCTCGACAAACTCTGACTCTTCTTGTTTTACTTCTTTCCGTATTTTTGTTCTTTTCTCTGTGTCTTCTTTAAGTCTTATTCTGAAATAAATAAAAACATATAAAAATAAATGGTTTGCATTTAATTGCATTGTGTTTGAGACTGACTTGTACAGGTTGACTCTATTTGTAATATTGTTTTCTCTCAGAGGAGTAAGTGAAATACATATTCCTTCTCTATCAAGCAGTCTTCGTCAAGTTTCACTTACTTGTCTTCTTATGTGTCTCACATAAGAAGACAAGTAAGTGAAAGAAGAGCACAGAAGAAGAGGCCAATACACACAAAGGGACGTTTACAACTGGGAAAAGCCTTGTTGCCAAGCACCATGGATTATTAACTAAAATGTGAGCTGTTACATTTGATACAGTTACCAACACGTAAGTTGGCGAGATATTTTGGGGGAAGTTCGCGCATGTAAAAATTTATGAAATTAATAATAATAATAACGTTTATTGGACAAAATCATAACTAAGCATACTACAGTTTCAACACTAAAAACATAACATATAAGAGGCTTCTAACCTAAATGAACTCCTGATTTCCAAACTAGGTAAAAACCTGTATCTTGGAAATCAGTGCTCTTCCAATGAACATAACACGGACTCTTACTTAAATAAGGAGTAACTAAGATACATCAGTACTGAAAAACTGACGACAATTCAGTCATGTGAAAGAGAAAAAAAAATGTGCGTGCGCGATCTTTCCTCACTACAAAATCTAATAAAAGGTATGGAAGAAACGTTCGAACGCCCTAAAATTAGTAACTGGACCAACTCTGTATTATTACCTCTTGCCATAGACGACGGAGTTGGCAGCCTGTTTGATGATTTTATCATCTTTCTTGATCAATGGCGGGAGGTGTGCCGGGCGAGCCAGCTCTGCTAAGCGCTGCGTCTTCGACAGTTCCATCTTCAACTTCTGTATGATCATCTGTTGAAGAACATTGTAGGTTATAACGAGATCCGAAACTAGCGGATCCGAAGCTAGCGGATCCGAAGCTATCGGATCCGAAACGAATCTTTAACCGTATCTAACTAAAATTTTCAAGCAGTTTCGGTTAAGGGCGGCTAAATGAGACACGATATGACAACAATAATTATATTAATGTATTTTAATTTTTCAATAACTGAAATATCTATTGAATTTTTGAATTAGCTATTTGAACGAATTGGATAGTCCGAAATAATTTCATATCCGTAACCGTATCTGAAACTGGTATAATATTTTTCATATATCCGTATCTACGTCCACTTCTAAAATTTCCATACAAAAGTGCAATAGGTACCTACAAGATCAAAATGTATGGAACAAGATTTTTTTTAATAATTGGACCATTTCATCACTTCTGTGTCTTGTATTATGTACCGAAACCATGGAAACAGATTGCTCATCGACGTCCTTTCCACCGAGCCGACAGCCTGACAAACCCTAATGATTCTTATTCCTGCTTTCCCTTTCTTTTCCCCCTCACCCCTCCCGTCCAACCCCCTATTCCTTTCTCCCATCACTCCCCAATTCCCCTTCCCTTCCCTATCCCGGCCACATTTTCCCGTCCATCCCCACCCCTCCCCCAGACTCAACGTTTTCCTCCCTCCCTTCCCTTTTCTTTTTCAATGTTATTTCCTTCTTATTAGCTTATGCCCGCGAATCAGTTTTTTTTAATAAACATTGCTATCAGTGAAAGTCTTGTCAAAATCTGACCAGCGGCTTCGGCGAATAACCGGACAAACAGAGACCGATTTTTTTGTATACGTAACTTGTCAACTTTCATTTAGTAAAACGTTATATTGACATTACAAACAGACACTTCAATTTTACTTATTTGTATAGATTTCTTCCATAAATTTGCAATATAATAAAAAATACAATCTTTTTTTTTTATTATCAAATAATAATAAGTATTTATTTCTCACCACAATAAACATTGCAAACATTGTTACAATTTCAGTTCATACATTCATACGTAATAGTTTAGTTTACTGTGGGAGACTGGTGCCTAAGCTAGGCTTTAAGGGCCTGTGGTTCAGGTCACCAGGTCTCCACCCTCTGGCAGCTAGATACATTTCTATAGTAAATATAAGTGCTTTAACAATTTAGGTTAACGTGAAGTTACAACTTTTAAGAGTCTGTAGCTCAACAATTAAGTTAAAATTTTAAGTTTAAAAATAAATACAAAAAATTAATGAAGTAAAAAACAAAAGCGAAAGCGAGAAAAAAAGAAAACTAGTATGGTATGGTATTTGAGTGTTAGTATTGTTAGTAAACATTTGTAATGAGAGTGTGAGTAAGTAGATGTGTTTCGTGCGTGTATGTGTGGGGGTTGTGGGTGTTGGAATAAACAGTATTAGGTATCCATTCGTTAAGTCACGATGGCAAGTAGTTTTTCAGTATCCTCATAGTTGAGTCCCAAGAGCCACGTGGTAAGCTTCTTTTTGCATTGTCCCTTAGTGAGGTTAAATATGGGTTGAATTGTGTTAATTTTGTTGTACAAAAATCGACCTAAGAAGCAAAAGAAGCGGTTAGAAAAAACAGTCGAAAGGGAAGAATGAGTGCGACTCACGGGATTAAATCGTCTCTTACCATGTGTCGTTGAGGGGTGATAGGTGAGTAATGAGTGTTGTTTTAGTAGAGTGTTCAAGATAAATAATTGGCGTACAGTTAGGGTTTTTGATTGCTTGTGCTTGTAAAAAAGATCTGTAGGATAGCGGTATGGAAGAAAATTTGATACTTTTAAGATAACTCTCTGGGCTCTCTCGAGTTCAAGAATATTAGTTTTTGGTGCACCGCCACATATAGTTATACAGTAACTTATCAATGACTGAACGAGGGCGAAGTAGACAGATCTTTTTAGTTTGTCATCTGCCACATGCCTCAGGGTTTTAAAAACATATATCAATTTACGTAGCCTAGTAATCAGTAAGTCTATATGCTCTTGAAATCTAAGGGTGTTATCAACTATTACCCCCAGATATTTAACGGATTCGGCTTTAGTAAGGTGGAAACAGGTGCAGATATCTTCGTGCGGAGTTGGGCATGAGTGGACTTTAATGGTTTCTGGCGCTGTAGGTAAATTTGTTTTTTTTAGAGCAAAGGTAAGGTAGTGAGTTTTACTCGCATTTAGTGATAGTACGATGGAACGAAGACATTTTGTAACAATATTAAAGCCCGACTGAGCGTACGAGTAGACTTCGCGCCAGGAATCTGCACTAAACAGGAGGGCTGTGTCATCAGCAAAACTTATAATTCTGCCCTTCGGGGGTGTGAACATACCCAGGTCGTTAATACAGATGAGAAAAAGTGTTGGGCCAAGCACGCTGCCCTGAGGCACGCCGTAGGTAACTTTCCGTTCGTCACTAAGGAAATCATCTATCTTAACGCACTGAGTACGCTCACTTAAGTAGTCTTTGAAGAGTTGAAGTTGAACCCCTCGAATTCCCAAGTTCTCCATCTTTTCAGTCAGTATAGGAACTGAAACCGTGTCGAATGCCTTAGCTAGATCTAAGAATATGCCAAGGACTTTTTGCCCTTTGTCTAAGTTTGTAACGATATAGTTCGTCAATTCATGAACGGCATCCGAAGTCTTGCCGGTGCGAAAACCGAATTGGGACGAGGAGAGGAGATTATACTTTTCCAGGTAATTGACAAGCCTAATGTTCATTATTCTTTCTAGTACCTTTGACATGGCGGGAAGCACCGCTATTGGTCTGTAATTATCAATATCAGGTTTCTGTCCCCTTTCTTAAAGATAGGATGTATAATTGTTTTTTTTTTAACTTTTGGGAATTTGCCTGTGGAGAGTGCAAGATTGCAGATGTATGTTAGAGGCGGAGTAATCAAGACCCGATGTCTTTTTAGGAGGTCACTAGATATTTTGTCCCACCCTACTGCGCTGTTACTACGTAGATTCTCCAATAAGTTTCCAACTTCGACCTCGTCGGTAGGTAAGAGTGCCATAGAATGGGGAACTTTTACGGCGGCACCAGTTGACAAATCTGATGGATAACTTAATATTTTCTCGGCAAGACTTGTGCCAACAGTCGCAAAGAAGTCGTTTACAGTATTAGTCGAGAGCTTTGGAGTGGGTGACAACTTTAGGAGAGGATTGGAAGTTTCTTTGTGAGTTGCCCTATTCGTTAACGAGTTTATTGCCGACCAGAGTTGCCTAGGATTATTACCAGCCTTAGCCAACTCGCTTTTTTCATATTCCCTCATACTACTTCTTCAACAGTTTGTTGCAGAAGTTTCTGTACCTAGTGAAAGTGATCTTTAGAGTTTCATTAGTTGGTGACTTTTTAATTTTTTTATGAAGGTTGTCTCTGTGTCGAATGCAACGAAGAAGATCTGGAGTTATCCATGGCTTTATAATTGTTTTACGGCTGGGTACTTTGACAAGTTTAGAGTTAATTTCAATCACATTTTTAATCGAGTTGACCATGGTTTCAGCCGCTTCGTCAGGATCTTGTGTGTTATAAACATTGCTAAAGTCAATGAGCATTAAGTCTGCATTTAACTGGTCATGATTAATACGTACGACTATTTTTTTTGCAGGTTGTCTAGAGGTTTTTTTAGCAAGGTATAATAGTACTGTATCATGGTCAGTTAATGCAGAGTAGCTTGCGTTTGACCGCAATTCACCTGATCTTAAGTGATGATGCGGCCTAAGTTGGAACACGCTTGCCTAGGATGAACCGGTTCACTCGTGCCTTGAAGATACCCAGATTATACTTATCAGGCAACAGAGAGGCGGACAGCGAATTCCACAGTCTGGCAGTTCGCACAATAAATGTGGAATCAAAGCGCTTGGTTCGAGACCGTGGAACTTCAACCATATACGCTTCGCCGTATCTCTGCTCGTCCGATGATGGAATTGGGAATCTTATCTAATTCTTACCTTGGTCTTCGAAATCTCAGCCTTCTGCGCCATGCTCTGACCTTGCTTGCCCAAACTGTTCATGTACTCATCCAATTCATCCACATCATCACTGCTTTGCTGACTCTTGGCTGAAGAGGATCGCAGCTTTTCCAGCGTTCGTTCTTCAGAAGATATCTTGTTCTCGATGTCTGTTATTTCTTTTAGCTGTAATATACAAGTCATCATCATCATGTCAACCTTTACACGCCCATAGTTGGGCATAGGCACAGTATAAGTACTACCGTATAGTAGCGACACGCCCCGCCCCCCTCCGAAACACTGTTCCTCACTTCTTTCCGCGTTGAACGTGCTCTCGGAACTGCTTTTAGTTCGAGCGGCGCGTATTTGTAAAGTCTGTTATTTTGATAGTAGTGTAGGCAATTATATCGTTTCGTTTATATGGAGTGTCGTAGGTGTGGCATAGGTCTCTCTCAAGGAAGAGGTTTAGCCTTAATCGCCGTGCTTGGCCGATGCATGTTGGCGATCGCAGTAGGTGTTATGGTACTCAGAAGGACGCTGCTGCCCATCCTCTGGTCAATATTCCTCGTGTCGCCTTCTACGACACCCACGGGTAGAAATGGGGCTAAATATACAAGTGAATAGATGTTAAAAGAGAAATTGTGTCTAGAAATTATTGATTTGGTGTCTTTGATCAATAATTCCGTGACAAAGCATGATAAAAAAAACCTTTACTTTAGTGCTGCAAACCCAATTAATTTTCAATTAACTGTCAAATTAATTTTTTAGTTGCTTAGAAACAGGGACTTGAAACGTTACTTAAAATAACGTTACGCGTAGTTTCTGTAACGATAGTTTGTAAGGTTCCAATAGGATCGTAACAAAATGTAAGTACTTAGCTGTAACAATAATAACAAACTGAACGAAATCTAGAACTATTTAATTAACGACATTTAAAATATAACGTTATTATTTCGTTAGGTATAATAAATAACGAAACGATAACGATATTTATTTCGATACCAATAACGTTTTCATCTATCTTCGTCTCCTGAATCACAGATACCACGCTCAGCTCATATTCTCACATATTTTTCCGAATAGTTTTATTGATAGTTTTAAGGGCCTTCAGTCTTCAATCTGTAACGGTTCTCCTGTAACGTTATTATAAGCGGAGCTATAACGTTACTAAAAAATAATTGTTTTATGAAAAAGATATTCTAAACGTTATTTTTTTACAACGTTATTTTTATTTTCCGGTTTTAGTTTCGTTACAAATTCTGGAACGTTTTGTGAAAACATTAAGAGTAATGGAAGAAAATTTATTTCGTTTTAAGCCCCTGCTTAGAAATCAATAAAAAAAACTAAGTTAATTGAGTTTGAAAATAAATGACGTCCGAGTTTGCTATCGCCGGAAAATCTGTAGAGGAATTACGTTGTGTTGTGACAACACATAAAAAAGACAGCGATTGATGGCGTTTCGTACCAAAACTTTCCCCGTGTCCAGTGCTTAGAAGGAACCAAAAAAAGTCGTAAAAGTCGGCTTACCAAGTCGTCGTAAGTCCTAGGCTTGTCTTCCACTCTCTCGGCAGCACCGAGTTTCTGCATACGTAATTTCCGCTTCCTCTCGACACTGCCTGTCCGGTCTAGGAACGTATCGTCGTCCGAATCGTAAAAGTCATCCGCTGACCAATCGCGTTGTTTCCGTCGACGGGATTCTGGAAAAATTAAAGTCACACATTTATTTCAATTAAGCAGGCACTTTTGAATAGGGTATTTTACCAAAAAAATTTTGTGCAAAAAACACTTAGAAAAATTTCATATCAATAACACTTAGAATAATCCGCGTTAAATAGGACTTATAAAAATGTCGTATCAAAAACACTTAGAAAAGTTGTGCATAAAAAAGACTTATAAAATTTCTTCAAAAATTAATACCTACGGAACTTTAAACTTTGAATTTCGTTGGACTACTAGTGAGTAAACGAAAATAAAAAATGGAGAAGTTGTTTTTGAAGCAAGAAGATATGTTCGAGCATATGAATAAGGCCTATTCAAATTATAAAAAGACACCTAAAGAGAGACTTAAAGTAACTTATATTGAAGCAAGACTAGAAAATTTAGAAAAAATATTTGATGGTTTTGCGAACATCCACAGTGAGATTGTAGGAAGTGTAAAAAGAGAAGACAAACCGAAAGTAGCTTATTTCAAAGACGATATGTATTTTCAATTTGAAGAGATTTACACTGACTATAAGACAAGGATGAAAGATGATCTCATTACCTATGGTGTGAAGCCTTGTTCATCTCAAATTAAAAGATCTGATGAATTGTGTCTATCGAGTACTAAAGTTAAATTGCCACAAATTCAACTACCGAGATTTTCTGGATTATATGAAGAATGGCAAACCTTTTATGATATGTTCATATCGTTGATCCATCAGAACGCAACTTTGAGTGATGTGCAAAAGCTACACTATTTGAAGAGTAGCTTGACGGGTGAACCAGATACCCTTCTCAAAAACTTCTCAACCACAGACTCGAATTACGAAGAAGCGTTTAAACAACTTACTCGCCGTTACAATAACAAACGTTACATTTGCAACGAAATTATGAAGCGCTTATATTCACAACGTAATGCCACTGATTCAGCGAGTTCAATCAAACAACTTCTAGACACTACATCTTCATCAATCAAATCATTAGAAAACATCGGAATCGTTACCAGCTCCAGTTCGTGTGAGGTCTTCATAAACTACTTGGTTTTATCACGACTTGATTTAGAGTCACGTAAATTATGGGAAATCCAAGTAAGTCAATTAGATCCAGATGTATTGCCATCTTGGGAACAACTCGTCAAGTTTTTAGAAACCAGATTCCGAACATTAGAGATGATAAGTGGCAACATACCTACAAACAAATCTTACATTACGCACCCCAATACAACAAAACCTAAAGTTTATCACTCTACCACGCAAGAAGATAAAAGATCAACTCCAAACTGTACAAGTTGTGAAGGTCAGCACTTACTTTATCAATGCAAGCAATTCGGACAGCAGTCTCCTCAAGAGAGATCAGAGTTTGTGCAATCAAAGAGACTGTGCTTCAATTGTCTTGCACCGACACATTCAGTGAAAGAATGCCGATCATCTGCATGCTGCCGTCGCTGCGGCAGACGTCATCACACACTGCTTCATTTCGAGAGAACCTATTCAACTGGAAACTCATCTTCCAGCATCGAGAAAATTGAGTTATCGAATCCAGAACCGAGCAAAGAGATTGAGAATAAAATGGTAGTTCATTTGATTACAGAAAAAGTTGAGAGAGAGTTGCTATTGGCTACTGCTGTAGTCAAAGCATATTCAGCAAATGGCTACTCACAAGTTGTGCGAGTTCTAATCGACCCATGCTCAGAAGGTTCATTTATCACCGAGACTACTGCACAATCATTAGGCTTGACGAGAGTGTGCATAAATGGTGTAGTCTCTGGAATTGGAGATGGTCTCGCCAGATCGAAGAACATGGTGTCGCTTACTTTGGAGTCAATTCAACATGAAAATGCAAAGTATTCGATAAAAGTCGATGCATATGTACTGAGAAAACTGACATCATTTCTTCCTACTTGTCAAACTACAATAACAGACTGGCTTGATCTAGAGAAAGTTCACTTAGCTGATCCAAACTATGGATCACCTGCTAAAATCGACATGATTTTGGGAGTTAAAGTATATCAAGAGTTAATTCTAGAAGGATTTTTTAAACATCCTTCAGGGAATGGTCCAATAGCTCAAGAGACACGATTTGGATGGATTTTGTCAGGTCGAGTAAGACGTGAATCAACTTCTGTAAACTCCCAGATTATCAACTGTCACATACGAGTAAGCGAAGACGATTTCGAAAGAGAGCCAGATGCAATTACGAAGAAGGAAATTAAATGCGAACAAATGTTTGATGAAAAATCGAAGGAGATAGTTTTACGCAGATTTAGATTCTTAGATAAGCAGTTGCTAAAGAACACTTTGCATGGTCCACATATTTTACATCATAGTAATATTTATGACAATATTGATCATTTTTCTACTACTGATGATCAAAAACCTATTGATATCAAGAGTCAACTTCGTACGTTATGCCCCATTGATGGGAATGAAGTGTTAAGAGCTAGCGAATACATAAAAGAATCTAAAATTAAATTTGATACGAAGCACTCTGTTATTTTGCCGTGTCATAGCCACCTTACTAAGCTACTAACATTTGACGCTTACTGTAAAAGTATGCACGGAGGCCCACAAATCATATTAAATCATTTACGATCCAAATTTTGGAAAAAACAGAGAAAACGAGCCAGAGATCGTGTGAAAAGATGGTCAGGAGAATATTTGGTTAGTTACCAACGATACAAGTGGTCGAACAAAAACCAGACATTGAGAGAGACGACATTGCCGTTATTCAAGATCACTATCTACCGCCAACAAAGTGGTTGTTAGGTAGAGTTATCCAGAAGCACCCGGGCCAAGATCCTATTAAACATCAAATCAAACGTCCATCTATTATCTATTTTGAGCATGACAGTTAATTCTTTAGTAATGTGTCTGTTTTGTCTTATTATTTTTGTTTTATTCTTAACGCGTAGTCATGACGGTGGGCGGTCTATTTGAGCGAATGTTATTGTTCTACTTTTTGTTGTGTATAGAGTTTATTCAATCTTTTTTTGCCCTTTAATGTTGTTTTTAAAACTATTAAAAGGACAAGTCCTTTGGTGGGCGGAATGTCTAAACGTAAACTACCTTAAAATTGAAATCACTATTATATTTTGATTATTTAGTTCATCATAGCTCCCTAGATGGCATTGCCCTATTTAAAAACGAGCTATGGTTTCGTTACATCCAAAAGTATAAGCAGACAATCATATTTTTAATAAATGAGTTCAGTGAAGAAACAGTTTGGAGTATTATTCGTGTACAGTGCTGACAATCTAATTAGTTAGATTATCGAAAAATATTGGATACGTATTTTTTGTTTTATCAAATCAATAAAAACTGACGAAGATAAAACGCATCAAAGATCATGAGTGGGGGGTTGTGACGTCACTTCGCCAGTAAAAGTGTACTGACATAGTGATGTCACACGAGTTTTCGACGCACTGTATCGTCTTCACTTTTTGTTTACGTGAAGAAAGAATAAACACGTGTCCCATATTTTTTGGAAATCTATCTGTCGGACTAATTAGTTTTTTTTAGTAAAATACCCTATTGTCAAAGTCGGTTAGTTAGTCAGAAAGTTGAAGCAAGTTGCTCGTTAGAAAACGTAAGGTAGGTCTCTATGGAGCAAACCGAGCAAAAAAACTCCACCGACATTCTTTTTAAACCAATTTTAACCAAATCCTGGTAACGTTATTGTTTTTAACTCTATATGTGAAACCAAATCAGGTATAGAAATCAATAACAAAAAAATATATATATAAAAACAAGATAAAAGTTTGGCAATTCAGAGATGATCAATCTCAACTGACAATGCCCATTCACGAACATGACGCGTCAATCAGCATCCTTTATTTATTTAATACATGGAAAACCAACAGCTATACATAGAGTGGATTAAAGAAGTCGAGTAACAAAGGCAATTACAGGTTCTCACGGCTAGAAATGTAATAATTTAAAGAGATCTTAAGGATCACTAGCAATTAATTTACTCAACCATTTTAAACGGATGATTTAACGAACGCGCCACCATTAGCGAGACAGGCTGAGCATGATAATGCTCTCGAACGTATGTATATCATTACACTTAGATTTTACCAGCCGCACGTCCTATGGGTAACTTTTCGTCCCTCAAATGGGGCGCACCCCACTGTTTAGCAACACATGATTTAGATCCATGTGGTACCATATAATAATAATATGTGGTGACATTTCACACATGGCCATCTGACCCCAAACTAGAGAGACCCTGTACTATGGGTGTCAGACAGCTGATATACATACACATATACATTTAAAATCTATACTATATAATATAATATTTATATATTAATATTATAAAGCTGAAGAGTTTGTTTGTTTGGTAGAACGCGCTAATCTCAGGATCTACTGGTTCGAATTGAAAAATTATTTTTGTGTTGGATAGTCCATTTATCGAGGAAGGCTATAGGCCCATGCGAAGCCGGGCCAGGTTGCTAGTACATACATATATAGATAAATAACACCCAGACACAAATCGCAACACATATCTTACCATGTTTGGATTGCCTCAACAGGCCTGCTCTATCCAGTATCCTGCAAGCTTCTAATGCACATGCAATGACCGCTTCCTTCTTCTTTCCTCTATGAATAACTTCTGCGATCACAGGGTTACCTCTCGCATCGTCGATTGGTAACTCCACCCTGGGGACGGAAATAATGGTGCACTCATTATAATAGACCCATTGAATAGTCCTGGGTAACCTAACACTTTATTTTGGCCCTGAATGCACGATAAATTTTTATGTTGATGATTTTAACCACAGATATAGATAGACCCTAGATAACGCAAGTATCACGATCTGTATGAAAACCAAGCGTGCCATTTTTTGACTACCTATTATGACGTCACAATGTTTTGTTTTTCTTAAATTTGGTATTACCAGGTATTACTGAGGGTATTACATTAAAAATAATTATTTTTTAAATTAATTACGCATAATATTAATCACAAAATGACTTACCGATGGAAGGAAACGTTTACTTAATTTTTTTACTTACGATTTTCTGTGATTTTAACTGAGAGAGATAAACAAATTAAGTATCTTAACTTGGCTCGCAAAGTTGTCGACATGTAGGATGTGAATACAGCAGGTATTTTGTCGTTACAGCCAATGGAATCATTTCCAGAAGCCTCGACCAACACCTAAGGAGGCTCTCGTTAGGCAGCTGGATCAAGGGCTTGATACAGAAAGCGGTAATCCTGGACACGCCAACGGTAGCTTGGACCCTATTTCCGATACCGATGGGCTACTATTTTTTATATTTTTAATGCTTTTTTTTTTACTAATATTTAAAAATATAAAATATGTGAATAAAATGAATAAATGTGAATAATAATAGGGTATTTTACCAAAAACATCTAATTAGTCCATCAGTTAGATTATGGAAAAATATTGGATACGTATTTTTTGTTTTATCAAATCAATAAAAACTGACGAAGATAAAACGCACCAAAGATCATGTCGCATGTTGTTACGTCACTTCGCCAGTAAAAGTGTACTGACATAGTGATTTCACACGAGTTTTCGACGTACTGTATCGTCTTTATTTTTTGGTTACGTGAAAAAAGAAAAAACATGTGTCCAATATTTTTTGGAAATCTATCTGACGGACTACTTAGATTTTTTTGGTGAAATACCCTATTAATTTAACTCAGATTAAAAATCCTTATATGGTTAGTAAAAGACTTAACCAAAGTGTTATTAAAACGACACTTTATACAAAATGGAAACGACTGACACGTACGTATGCAGCCATATTCAGTGCGCCAGCATGGGGCTGTCCCACCTATCACACAATGTACTCAGGATGCTGTGGGAGCTAGTACAGAATCTACTGAGAACAGAAGCGCACCGTTTCCGAATGATGGAAAACTATCCACCCTGGCTTCGGTGGACATTCCGGACGCTACAAAAGCGTGGTAGACCCAACAGCATCCTAAATACATTGTTGTACTGGACACGCAGGGCGTTGAATGCATATCTGTTACCGCGAATATTTATTTTATTACCATTACTATACAGCGGGCTGAAATTGCGAAACAAACGTAAGAAAATTTGAATTTCACAGGCTCAGATTATGAAACAAAAGGCAGATAGACCGAAACACTGAGAGTGAAGCCACAAAAGCAAATACAAATTCAAAAACGAATACACACAATAGGGTATTACACCCATTTTTGAAAAGTGTATCAATGAAATGCTGTAGTGCTAATATGCCACCAAAAAAAACACAAAATGTTTATTCAATCGATAAGTGCCATAAAAATGCATCTAAATTTTAAATTTGACAGAATGTACTGCTGTAATAAATTTGATAATCACAGTATCCTAAGCAAGATGCCGTTCATCTTCTTTTTTAACACTCACAGGAGAACTGTATAGCCCATTCTTAGATGCTCGCCAATAAAAAATATTTTTCTGCCATCCCACATTTTTTCACTAGCTTCCAAGTCCAGAACTTAGAAAAGCTATCTCTGTAAAATGAACGCAACACAAACTTTACAATCCCGCATCCAATTTGGTAAAAAGGTACACTTTACTAAAGCTGTTTACTCAAGTACACTCCACCACACTTAATCATAGCGATCCGTACTTACGCGTACATAAAACCGGAGAAACTTGTTATCACTATCGTACACCCGCGCTATGGGTGTAGTTTTGACAGGGATGGAGAAGTAAATAGAGTGATCGTACGCTTATTTCATTGCGTTCTGTTAACCGAATGAAAAGCATCCGAAGAAAAATAAACATCAGTTGTTGAATAGGGTATTACACCCATTTTTGAAAAGTGTCTCAATGAAATTCTGTATTGCTAATATGATACAAAAAAAAAACACAAAATTTTTATTCAATCGATAAGTGCCATAAAAATGCATCTAAATTTTCAAATTTCGCGCGTAATTTGACGAAAACGCCTCTTACTGGACGCCATATTGCTCAGCGTAAATGACGACAGTTCGTTTTGTATCAAATGAGCTCATATTAAATATGATAATTGTATATCATTTAAAAATAATTAAAAGTATATTTTGTAATAGGTGTGTGTAATAATGAAAAAAATACGTTGGTTACGAAAATAATAAAAGTACAAAGCCTATGCCTACGCCAATCGGTTGACCGACAGTTGAAATTTTTTTGTATACACAGCCGTACGACGTTGTAACATGGCCGCTATTATTTCACGGTGTTTTATAACAGATTAAAAATACTGAAAACTTTGAATTGAATTTAAAAATTTGTTTTGTTATTTTATGAACTAAAACTTACATTTTCCGACTGCTTTATGCCTAAACTGTCTCAATAACATATTTATAGTTTTTTTCTCGTATAGAGTAAAATACCCTATTCGCTTCGCGCTGTATTGACACGAGTCGGTCCAGCACGAAGCGAAGCATTGTTAAAAAGAACTAATACTAATACAAATAAAAATTCAAAAGCCAATACGATCACGAGATTGCAGGTATTCGTTACTGAATTTGTATTTGCTTTTGTGGCTTCACTCGCAGTGTTCCGCCCGGTCTATCTGCCTTATGTTTGATCATCTGAGTTCACAGGCTACTCTGGCGCATCCCCCTTAGCACTTTTGACTGCTTCAGTCATATACAGTCACGAGCATAAATATGTATACAAATTGCAAAATTCAAAAGCAATTTTTTCGTGAAATACCTATTTCAACTAATAAATAAAGCCTATTCTATAGTAGTTTGGGATCAAAAATACCCTAATCCTAACCCCATAACAATTCAATCAATAGTTTAGGAGAAAATCAGTTTAGAATGAGAGCAACTGTTTACATACTTTTGCTCGTGACTGTACCGATGACAAACCTATACTCCGTTTACAATAAGATTAGACTTTTACACAAACCTTTTTTACAGCCCTTTCAACCGATTTTGACTTCTATACCGTAGGCTTAAGGATGACATTACAGGCAAAAAAGTGGTTACAATAACAACTGTTTTTTGCAGCTGTAATTTGTCATGCCACCAACGCAATATAAGTCAAAATCGGTTGAACGACTGTAAAAAAGGTTTGTGTATATGTCTAATCTTATTGTGAACGGAGTATAAATGTGCCCAGCATGCTACAGTCAACTCACGACTACATGACAGGCAAATTACTACTCCATGGAAATACGTATAGAAACGTAATTCTATAGAGTATTCATTCGTAGCTTAGCGCCGAGGGCACATTTTTTGCTTTTTTGAAGCGGCGTTTAAGGTTAAGGAACAGTGTACTCAAAATAATATTTGATCGTAATTTGAATTCTATATTCCGTAGAGGAGCTCGTGGCAAAGTTAAAGCCGTACAGATCGATCGGTCAAAGGTTAAGCTACGCTAACCGCTGTCGGTCTGTGGATGAGTGACCATCCCTTTCATACCGAGTTCCCTCCGTGCCTCGGAAAGCACGTGAAGCCTTTGGTCCCGGCTGTTATTTGTAGATCTTTCGCAGTCGTTATGGGTAATCAGAAGCCAGAAAGTCTGACAACCAGTCTTACCTAGGAGTATTGTGTTACCCAGTAACTGGGTTGTGGAGGTCCGATAGGCAGTCGCTCCATGTAAAACACTGGTATTCAGCTGCATCCGATTAGACTGGAAGCTGACCCCAATATAGTTGGGAAAAGGCTACGCAGATGATGATTTGTATAGGGTATTTGAAAAAATCTATAAATATATTATTGAGATATTTTATGCAAAAAGTAGTCGGACAATGTTAGTTTTAGTTTATAAAATAACAAAATATTTTTATAATTCAATTCAAAGATTTCAGTTTTTTTTAATCTGTATTATAACACCACGAAATAGTAGCCGACATGTTATTACGACGTATGGTTGTGTAAACAAAAAATTGACAACTGTCAGTCAACCTATTGGCGTATATAGGCTTTGTGCTTTTATTATTTTCGTAACCAACGTAATTTTTTCATTATTACTCCTATTACAAAATATTATTTTAATTGTTTTAAAATTATATTCAATTATCATTTATAATATTAACGCATTTGATAAACAGCGAACTGCCGTCATTTCCGCAGAGTAATATGGCGTCCACTACGAGGCGTTATCGTCATACTACCCGCGAAATTTAAAAATTTAAAATTTAGATGCATTTTTATAGCACTTATCGATTGAATAAAAATTTTGAGATTCTTTTGGTGGCATATTAGCACTACAGAATTTAATTGAGATTATTTTCAAAAATGTTTCTAATACCCTATTCCGTATTGGCTAACCAAAGCCGAGTGAGCATACATAAAATGGTTGTTTCTACACCCGCTATGCTATTCTCACCTGCACATAAACTGCCCCAAGCCCCGCTCATCACAGTTATAAGTGAGCTCATGGCCTTCCCTCTCGAAATAGCCTCGCAGGGTCTTCTTCGGGTCTTCTAGGTACAGCTCCTCGTTAGCCGTGACCGCATACGGGTTCTCTGCCAAGTCAGGTTCCTCTTCAGCATCCTCGCCTGTGGAAATTGGAAGGAAAGATGGAGATGAGATTTTGGAAAATTAAGTTTATTGTTTATTGTTAATTAAACCGGTAACACCAATTACATTAATTAACACAGTTACGGTTTACAAGAAAAAAATATAATAATACTTAAGATATAATGGAGGACGCCCTAGCATACCTTCTCTCACAAAACATCAGGCACACACGCATAATTCCACTCCATTCATCGGCAAACAGATCACAATCAGGATTGATGGTCAGGAGAGCGTTAAGCATTCTTAAAGTACGACACACCGGGGACTCAGCTCTGGCGACCGTTCTAGATGACGGCGGCGCAAACAAATTGTGTCGACGGCTTTGGCGATGTCCGATGTACTTATCAGGAACAAACAGCCGACAGAAAAGATCGTGAAGTTCGGGACTCTCGATGCGTCCTCTAAGAGTTTTACAGGCGACTGTGAGCTGTTGAAAGCCTCGTCTAACCTCCAACGAGTTGAAGCCCAAAACTCCTAAGAGGTAGTTAGTAGGGTACATGAAAGGAAAATAGTGAAACGTCTCTTTATACAGTACTCTCAAGAAAGTCTTTTGTACCTTTTCTAGTGCTAATGTTTGACTCGCTGTTTAGGGATTCCAGATACAGGCACTAGCCTCAAGTTTACTACGAACCAAGGTGGTGTACAGACGTTTAAGTACATTTGGGTAGTGAAAATCACGGGCATTTCTCAAAACAAAAACCAAACGCCTAAAAGATTCCTTGGCAAGTTGAGATTATTGTCATTTTCCATGCTAGTTGAAATGTCGATGACTACAGTCATAGATATCCGAGAGATATGCCATCATTCCATATTTGTTTAAAACCTAGTGTCGCCTAATTTGTGTTTTGTTTTAACTCACACGAAAACAAAAGAAACTGATACGGCACACATGATACTATTTTCGCACGCAATCTTTAAAATATGCGCAACAAATCTGTGCGATCTTATGGCCCACATGCTCGAAGGGGCGAGCACTAGACAGTAAGAAAGTATAAATACAGGCACTGAAAACAGTTGATTAACCATATCCTCATATTATTATGCATACATTTTAGTACTACAGTAAGAATTAGTATTTTAATTAGTAATATTGTACTCGTGCTCTTCCAAATTTTTATTCGAATATTGTAACATGTGGATAACGTAGTTAGTTACGCACTGATAAACCTAGATTGTAAGCTATTGTTAACCATGTACAGTGTGTAATTGTTTGTTTTCCTTAATAAATAAAATAAAATAAAATAGAATGCACACACGGAACACTAGCACACCACGGACACTTCATACAAAACTTGCTAAATAATTACCTATTACTACTACAAAACCAAATGACGTCTGTACACGTGCAAATGTGTGCGTGAATTTTAGTAGGGTTGAATCAGTTGGATGTCGTGGCGTACAAAATGGCGCGAAAAGTGCAGCGCTTTGCGTCGGGCGAACCGAACGACGACGGAACTACCCGAACGTTTCGAGCATTATTATGAAGTGATCTTGTCCGAGCGTTCAATTATTTATTTCTTAAAGAAATAAAATAAATGATATTTGATTTTGAATACTCGGATTTGTAATGACATAAAAGTAATATTATAATATTTATTATGTAAAGAGGTTTATTTATTCATCAATAATGGTAAATTAAGGTACCTACCTAATTACAAAATATGGAATTCACGATCGCCCCGTACCATTACGCGGCAACGCAATTTATTTTATTTTTTTTTCATTTCTTTCGGAACCAGTCCATGTAGGTATGTTAAGTTCAAAAGTATTAAAAATAAAAATTAAGAATTAATTAAAATATTACAATAATAATAATTACAATGGGGCGACGCGACAAGGTTAGTGCGTAGGGTTACTACTTTTCAATTCCAAGAATGAATAGAACGTGAAAGAAAGGGACATAAGTACATAACTAAGACAATAAAGAGAGAGAGCAATATTAATAGCTGGTAATGTTGGTATGTTATTATTACGGAAGTTTTAATTGTATTATTATAAAACGACGAAAACTTGGAAAATAAATGAATCATCGAAATTAAAACTAATAAATAAAACTTAAAACAAAATAAATCGCAAAATTGTGTGTTTGTATCAGCAGTACCTACAGCGCTCAGTTCTTACGATTTTGAGCGCCCTGGCTAAAGAGTCGGCGGTTAGCCCCTGCGGTGCGGGGTCGAGGGTGCGGTATCTGATATAGCGCGGGGAAGGGAGTGTCCCTTCTGTACGTAGTACTATTAGGTATTCTGTGACACTAGTCTAAAATAGGGAAGAGGGGTTGGTAAACCCAAAATAATTTATCGATAAAAACCGAGTGCAAAAAAGAGAAGTGTATTTTGGGCGTATTTTGTAATGTTTTTTATAATATCGCTACACCGTTATACGTTTCTATGTAAACAAACGACTAAACAGTACACCGCCGTCGCGCGTACTGAGGCCAGTTCGAGCACTAGCAAGATAAGAACAGTACAGTACTTTTTGCTGTGCCCGACAGGGTCCATATTGGTCAACTCCATATTATACCACCTATTTAATACATATGGAATGCAATAAAGAATTTGAATTTGAGTATTATACTGTTTTTCACTATATTATACTTTTTACTGTCGGACAAAAAAACAGTATAAAAAATACTGTTTTTAACATCACTGGTACATTTATAGGCGCAAAATGCAGTGCAAGTAGTGCAGGCCTCCCTCCTAGTTTCAGAACGCAAACGCATTTTGAAAATATTGTAGGTCATTTAAATTTGCATAGACTCAGTATTGGCATGGATGATTCATATTCAGAATTAGAAGATTTCAAAGTAATTTATGAAAGAGTATCAGAAGAAGACAAAAAATGTATTCAAATGAGTACTGGCGTAAAGTGGAAACATTAGGTAATTGTTAGTAAACACTTGAGAAGAATTTAAAATATTACAAAAATTGTTACTACTTTCTGTTCTCGCTACAGAAAGAGTTTTTTCAATGCAAAGTGAGGCGGGCCGACAGAAATAGATCTTCCATAAATTTAACAAAAAATGAGCTCCTCATGAAGCCTTAAAAAATGTCACTAAATTGCTAAGTTGTGCGAGAAGCACCGAGAAATAGTTAAGTTTTTAAAACATTACAAAAATAAAGTACTGTTTTATTTTCTTTCTCCAACCTGAATATACTGTTTTTCTTGCAAAAAAAGTTGGCAACCCTACATGGAAGCGACATGTGCCACGCCTCCACGCCATATCCTAGACTACATATCCGTGACTACAGTAATTAAAAGTCAAACCAGACAGATTCAAAGAGGTTATTAAAATAAAGAGGTTTTTACCCACCCAGCCCCCAGTCAATTCCTTGCTCCTCTCTCCTCCTCTCTTCTTCCTTTCTATCCCTCTCCCTCTGTTCCACTGCTTCTTTGATCATTCTGTCTCGCTCCACCTTCATGTCTTGCGCTCTTCTCTTGATTTCTGTCACTGAAAGCTCCGTTTCTCCTTCACAATCGAAATCTGGACCCTATGAACATAATAATAAAATAATAAATCTTTATTTCTCTAATAATTTCACAATCATTGAATTGTCTAAGAAATGTGGCTTAAGGGGCTATTAAACGAATTTTACAGATTTTAAACTGACAATCACGTCAAAATGTGCAGTGTAAATGATTTGAAAAAAATATATGTTAAACTAGAACATTCTCTTAATCATATAGAAAGTGAATATTTTTGATTAAGTTCATATTAAATAGTTTAATTAACTCGTGACAAAACATTGACAATCACACAAAATCTACCAGGTATAATTAAACGAAACTTACACCATCTTACAGACAATTTTATTATCTATCTTTAAGTATACGCCTTTTTTTTAATTTTGAAAGAATACTTCTTTTATTTAATTTTTTCGACTAAATTTTGATTTTGATTTCTATCTAGATTCTGCATCAGTTTTGCGTCCAAGTTTTGCGTTCACGAGTTAATTAAACTATTTAATTTGAACTTAATCAAAAATATTCACTTTCTATATGATTAAGAGAATGTTCTAGTTTAACATACTATATTTTTTTCAAATCATTTACACTGCACATTTTGACGTGATTGTCAGTTTAAAATCTGTAAAAGTCGTTTAATAGCCCCTTAAGCTAATTGGTCCAGCGTAAGAGGAACCTTGACTTCTAAGAGTCGGTATAGTTTGGAACTTATGCGTGTGTGTTAAGCATACTTCCAGTAACATGAACAGGGTGTTTTATGCGGAAAGTAGGTGAATAAGTAGGTACTTACAATGTAATAAGGAAATAAAACAATAATTTTACTATGGGAACAACGAAAGAAACTTTTTTTTCCGATCGTCAACAGTATTAACTTAACGGAAGGGGTGTTCCTGAACGGGAATAATTAGAAGTATCGAAAAGAGATCCCGTTCGTCAAGACTGTGAACGAACGGTGCTTTTTTTCCCGATCGTTAACAGTTTTGGTTTCAGCAAAAAAGGTTTCAGAAAAAAAGAATATTCGGCGCCTAAATCAACTCACCAGCATGATATACGTCCTCGTACTATTGCCGAACTTGATCTGATGGCCGACCCTCACCCTGGTGTAGTGGTTGGCTCTCAGCCGGTCTTTGTTGAGGAAAGTGCCATGAGTGCTAGCCAGGTCGAAGAGATACCAGCCGCAGGATGGCTCCCCGTCTTCCGCAAAAGCTTTGTATTGCAGTACTGTGTGGTGCCTAGAAAAGAAGGAATTTGTATTATCATAATCATAAATATTTTGACAACACGGTTGGCGCAGTGGCTGAGCGATCGACTGCTGCGCAGCGTGTTGCGGGTTCGATTCCCGCCCAGGGTAAACATTTGTGTGATGAGCACTTGTGTTTGGCTTGTGTCTGGGTGTTGTTTATCTATATATGTATGTATTTACAAAAAAAAAATGTATTTGTGTATGTATATCAGCTGTCTGACACCCATAGTACAGGGTCTCCCTAGTTTGGGGTCATATGGCCGTGTGTGAAAATGTCCCCACATATATTATTATTATTATATTATAATCAGATTGAATTATGAAGATAGTGAAATGATTCTACTGACACCCACATAAACTCACATGATTTTTCACACACACTGCACATCATCCACATTCACATGCACACTCCCACACACCTCCACATTTACTCACCGAATTTCACACACAAGACACTCGGCACACCCTTGCATGCTTCATTTGCCGTATTATTGAATCTTTATGTATGTATGTATGTTTGTCCACGATTATCTCCCGTTTGGCTGAACCGATTTTGATGCGGTTTTCAGAAAAGTGTTTGTTACATTCTGGAGAAGGTTTTAATATATAGCAACTAAAAATATATACAGCACTTTTTGAAAAAATCAACAAAAACCAAAAAATTATACATAGAAGACGCTTTCGTTTCTTCCATCTATGGAGGACATTCAATCTCTGTTTTAACTGTGTTGCCGTTTGTTAACGGACTTAGGTGATAAGGAGGCACTAAAAAGTAGAAAATAAAAACTTATTACAAAAAAGAGAACCGCCTTCAAAAACTAAAACGTGATAAATAACTTTAGCACAAAAGACACATGACTTTAGTTTCGCAAGTCGGTGGCAATACAAAACAACAAACAGAACAAAGCCACCAAACAACAAATACTAAAAACAAAATAAATATTTAAGGGGGGCTCCTATACAACAACCCTTTGTGTGCGTGTTCAACTCGCACTTTGACAGTTTTTAAAGAGAGCTGGGGGAGTTACATTTAGTTAATAACAAGCAAAAATAATAAAACTTTATCAACTTTACCTGGATATGGTAGGATGGGCCAACACAACATCACAATTGGCAAGTCTGCCAAACACATAGAATGGTTTGTTGGTCAAGTCCACTTTGTCCACAATCATTCCTGACTTTAACACCTCCAGAGCATATTCTGCACCTGAAATGTTAAAATAAAAACACTATATTAGTCTGCCAATCCACAATTTCACACTAAAGGGAAGACTTTAAGGGACCATTTAAGGTAATTGAACGGAAAAATTATTACACAATCCTATCCCATCCTATCCTTTTCATCACATTAAGAATTGTGGACCGATTTATCCCAGACAAGCATGTTCCACCTTAGGCCACATCATCACTTAAGATCAGGTGAATTGCAGCCAAACACAAGCCTAATAGGAAATATAAAAAGTAAATTGCATGTCCAAAGCTGTGGATCCTAAAACTATTATAAGATCTCATTGTACACAGTCACGCAATTCTTATTCTTATTCAAATTTTTCTTATTATAAAACAGCCAATAGCACTTGAGGAGACCATAGTAGTAGTAGTATGACGGGCTGGTGTCCGCAACTCCATGTCTCAGCGTGTGATTTGCATACAGTACACAGTATAGTTAAGGAGACCGCAGCTGTCTATTAGCAGAAGTATTTTCAAACCAAAACACACACCTCTAAAACAACCCGCTGATCAAACTCTTCAGCTTCTTAATTTAGTACACATTGTAGATTATTATTTATTATTAATTTATCACAAACACAACTAACAATGTTCAACCAATGTGACAGTGCGGTACTTGATTGAATTGTATTACATTTTGCATAGCACATTCAATAATGAATTCTTTATTTTACAACTTAAAATCCTAGATGAAAGCAAGAGCGTCGCCAGGACTCGCCAGTTGATGGCCTAGGGGGGGGCAAGTAAATTTTAAATACCTACAGTCAAAGGCACATGAAGCTTTTGGAATCTCTTGGGGGGGGGCACCTGCCCCTACCTGCCCCCCCTTGGCGACGCCCTTGCATGAAAGTAAATGCCCTCACCATCTGGACAAATCCCGGACCATTTAGGCTCTTTGTAAGGTATCGGCGTCGATAATTCCTTCACAAGTACTGCTGGAGGTAACGAGTTTTTCGATGTCGATTCAGAAATCTTTTCGCCAAACTTTTCTACTTGTTTTTCATCTGATACTCTTTGTGGCTCACTCTTTTTCGGCAACTTCCCAATGCGTCCGAATAACACAGGCTTTTTAAATTCGATTTTATCTTCCTTTTTCAATTTTTTATTTTGCTCGTCCATTTTTTAGGTTATGTTTTATTTTCGTTTTCTATTTCAAATCATTTATTGATTACCTAGGTCGGATGATAAAAGTAGCCTCAGCTTAATAATTCCGTTCAGTTATTCAGTTTCACGGACTCAATTTCCACTTTATTTTAAAGTTTTTAGATACGAATTCATGACAATGACAATGACAACGTATTCAACGTACTGTAAACACACACAACACCACAATAGTATTAGAATATATTCTGTGGTAAACAGATTGAGTTTGGCCAACAAGCTTATAGGTAAAAGTGGAGGCAACACTCTAAATACCTAAGTGAAACCAACTGTGGGCAGATGCTCTCTTTCTGAATGCATACATAAGAACGAGACAACGATATGTGTTTTCTTTATCTTATGTATGCATTCAGAAAGAGAGCATCTGCCCCCAGCTGGTTTTACTCTTCATGAGTTAAACCAGCTGTGGGCAGATGCTGTAGACTATATCTTCATGGTTTCACGTAGGTGTTCAGTATTACCTCCACTTTTACCTATAAGATTCTTGAGTTTGGCTAGTAAATTAAAAAAAGTACTAGAAACTACTAGCTAGACAACTGCTACTTGTGCCCGCCACAAGACAAGCTAAATCCCTATTTACAATGTTGTATACCTACATTATGAATGATGTATAGGTATATATGAATTTGTGATGCTTTGTTGAAGTGAAAGCTATTCAGTGAAAACATTATCTTTTACGAATTATTCTTTATATTACTATATCCAAATTAAATTAAAATCAATTAATAATTTTAATTTTAATTTAATTGAATTATATTTTTATTTGAACTTGGTGAGTTATGTTTATAATTTTTATTATCATAAATCTCCAAATCATCATCAGCCGGAAGACGTCCACTGTTAAACAAACAATGGTCTCGCCCATACAAGGAGCGGGAAAGAGGAGGTTGCCATAATCCTCACGCTTGGCTTGCTTGGTAGGTAGGTAGGCGTCTTTAGAGTTGTTAAGGACACAGAAGCCGCTGCACTTGGCCGCTGCTCCCTGACTGACTTCCCGATTTTCCCTTAGTCACCTTCTACGACGCTCTCGGGATGAAATGGGTGGTTCTAGTCCGTACACCCCATCGGGAATCCCCAAATACACATTCGTTGCTGTCGCGTCTAAATTTTTTACTACCATAACCAGTGTACACCACGCTGAAATTACATAAGACGTAATAATATTTGAATTTCACGGTCCACTCATCGCCACCTTAAGGTTTAGCAAAAATTAAGACACGGCATTATATTATATTTATAATGGTTTTTTAAATTAAGAATTAATTGGCTATTGTAATTTTTTTAACAATAAACGGAACGCGCTAAAATTACTCATTCGTTTTCATTCATTCAATATCATTCTCGAACGAAGGTATTCCAACATGAATGGAACAACCCAAATCAATCAATTCAAAACGATTTCGTGACGATTGCCAACCGATCGAATAACAATATTGAAACGAACACTCGATTTCGTAGTGGATATTGCTGAAATTGTGTCGCGTGCGTGTTTGTTTGTTAATTTTTTACACATCAGCTGTAAATATCACATGAACAACTGTGCCGCGGTGACCATATTGTGTGTACGAACGCGCGGAAGCTTAGAACAAAGATTGTTACAATATTTACTTTTATCGAAGCCTTATCGTAATTCAGGCTGTTTCAGTGATTTCATAGTATTGCTGACGTCCCTTCGCGCGTAATTAACTCAGGTGAGTGTAAAGTTAAGTTAGAAAAATTACGAAAATTTTCAAAGTTGTATGTCTCAATTTTTTTTTGTCATCACATTTACAATTTCGGAGATAACAATCACAGAACCGGTGAAAGTATAGTTCACAAATTCTATGTTGTATAATGTTGCTATTGTTTTGGTAGGTACATCTCTTTCGATTACCTATTTCATTCTGAATCGTGACATTGTTTAACAGAGGAGTAGGAAAATTTTTGGTCTAGAGTTATTGAGAAACTGGTTTTTAATTAGTAGATTTAGGTACCTCGAGTTCTGAGAACTATTATTGTGTCACAATACTTCGCAAGTGTAACACATTCAGTTCTGCTTGTTAGTCAAGAACTGCTTTTTTTTTAAAGTTGAGATGGGTATGTCAAGTACAGGGATAGGTACTCAAGGTTCCTCACCACAGGTCCTATCAACCTGGTGGGATAGTAAGTAAGTATTGATGGTCTGAGGCACTTACCAGTAATATCTACTGTTCATTACTAATACCGGAAGGTTTGCAAACCTGACTTAAACTGAAAGTGATACTTACAAAAATTTTATTTGTATTGTAAATCAACATACAGGAAAATTTTTCATGGTCCAATATTCAAATGCAATTAGGTACCATAATGGTAGCACCAGTATCTATGTAGGTAACACAATCTTTCAAATCTTGAACTACATTTATTTTAATAAAATATTTAAATTTTTAGAATGTTCGCTAATAAATTCAACTTATCTTTTAAATATTTGTGTAATGTGTCTTGCACTTAAAATATTTCTAACATTGTTTATTCCATAGGGTTTATGCAAATATACTACTTACTTGCTTTGTATCTGCACATTTTTCGTCTATGGAAGAGTGCTTTGGAACATGTCTGCCTTTAAATTAGATAGTTTTAATGTTTGACTTTTAAGTTCATCACACCTCTACCAACAAAAAGTTATGGATTGCAGTAGAGTGAACTATTTGGTAGACTGTAAAATATTTTCCTTATTCACTAATTGGTTGATTGGTTGGTTGGTTTGGTTGACGGGCCTGTTGGTCTAGTGGTCACTGACCCTGACTGCTAAGCCGGAGGTCGTGGGTTCGATTCCCACCCAGGACAAACTTTGTGTGATGAGCATGATTGTTTGTTCTGTGTCTGGGTGTTTATCTATAATATGTATGTATTTATAAATTATATAAGTATGTATATCAGTTGTCTGGTTACCATAACACAAGCTCTGCTTAGCTTGGGACCAGATGACCGTGTGTGAGTTGTCCCAAGATATTTATTTATTTATTTATTTTAAATTCATTAATATTTTTCCTCGTTACATTTCAATTACTTAAGTCACCAATGGAAGTTGTGGTTGTCTGAATCTGTGATAGATAAAAGCCCTGTTACTACATCAGATAATGATAGTTAGGTAATTGATGGTAGTAAATTTAAATTGAAATCATTTATGATAACTTCGGGCAAGTTCAATGAAGTTCAACATTTTTGGTTAAAGTTTGCTCCTGCAGCTGTTATTGTGCTATGATTTTTTAACCTGACTTCATTTTCTTCATTGTAATACAAAAATCTTATCTTGTGCATGTTTGCATGCAACCAATGCAATTTTGGATTTATTTATTTTTGTTGGAAGACTGACTGACCACAAGCCTCAGAGAGCTTGCTCATTGGTCTGTCAACTTGTGCCAACTGTCACCCCTCCCGCACTGCGCAGATACATCAAGAATGGTCTCAGTTCTGGTTGGGATATAAACTATGTTTTTCTACTAAGAAAAAAAAAAATAAATTAAATAAATTTAAAAATGATATTATTAAAATTCTAAAGGATCGGCAGGAGGCTCCATAGATTTTATACAGTATAGGCACCATTATTAATTAGCTAAGGACCTTTATGATATATCACGCATGATTTCTTTTTTTTTTATTATTTTGTTTTTTTCTTTTTGTTTAAATTTTATATTTGTTATTTTATAAAATATTGCTTATTCTTCCTTTAAATTTATTATTTTTCATTAAGTTAGCCCTGCTACAGTTAAACGTTTGCTAACAGTTTGTTGTTTTTATTATAGTAATCTGTGGAAAATGTTGTGGGTAGTATATTTGTTAAGTTTAATTTTAAGACAACAGTGTTTATTCTTAATATACTACTGTTTGTTTTCCCAAATGTAATAAATAAATAAATAAATAAATAAATAAGTGCACTGTTGGTACATACAATTTTCTTCAGTAACACTAATTCAATGATAGCTTCATAATTAAAAGATTATAACACTCATAATGTTACCTAAGCTCATTTGTTAGAAGTCAATTCTCAAAGTTAACACCCACACATTTGGTAAACAAAGTTTTTATCTAAACTAATATTCTATAGGGGTAAGATTTGTTTGTAACAATTTTACTCAAAAACTGCTTGACCGATTTTAATAATTCTTTCACCATTAGAAAGCTGCTTTATCTCTTTGTAAAATAGGCTATATTCATCAATTGAAAAAAATAGGAATCTTTGAGAACATTCACGCGGGCGAAGTCAAGAGGAAAGTGCTGGCTTATTTATAATTATTTAAAAAGTTGTTAATCAATTAAGTAATCTTACATTCTCTTGACTTATCTTGAGGTGTCCAATTATTTTCTTGATGTAACCAAATGATTGATTTCGAACGTACGTACGTACGTACGTAACGTAAGTACGTACTTAAAAAACCTGTTTTGTTTGGAAAGAAAGTTTTAATGCATAATGTATTAGACTCTTCTAGTTTATGTTTATGCCAATCCGTGTCCTGAGCGTTGTGTTTCATTATATATTACTAGCTGTTGCCCGCGAATTCGCGTGAAAATCTGTTATCGTGGATGCAGACGAAGTCGCGGTTTGAAAAGTAGCCTATGTCCTTCCCCAAGGTTCAACCTATTTTACACGCTTTTTATTAGCTTCACCTGTATGTTTGTTTGTAACCGACTTCTTTAGGCGCGATTTTGACCCACTTTAAACACACATTTTTCAAACTAAAAAGTAAAAAATAAATAATAGTTAAAAAAAACTAAAAACACGCTTTTTATAGAAAACCAAACTAAAAAATAGAAAATAAATTTTAATAAATTAAAATTAAGAAAAGTGTTAAAAATTTCAATAAATATAAATTAATAATAGTGTTAAAAAAAAAAAATATATTTTATTAAAAAAAAAGCGTGGGGTGCTTTTTAAGATATTATCAAAATGATAATCACTCTACTCATATCTGTCAATAAAATATTTATAACTATTGACACCATGCACCCCACGCTTTTTTTAAAATAAAATATATTTTTTTTATTCACACTATTATTAATTTACTATATTTATTGAAATTTTTAACACTTTTCTTAATTTAAATTTTTTATACGAAATTTCGTCAATATCGATTCTGCCGTTTCGTCGTGAAAGCGTAATAAAATCCATCCATACTTAATATTATAAATGCGAAAGTAACTCTGTCAGTTACGTTTTCACGACGAAACAGTGGACAGATTTTTATGAAATTTGGTATGAATGTAGTTTGAACCCCGGGGAAGGACATAAGGCTACATTTTAATCTGCTACTTCGACTGCATCCACGATAACCGACATCCACGCGGACGAAGTCGCGGGCAAAAGCTAGTATCTATACTAATATTATAAAGCTGAAGAGTTTGTGTGTTTGTTTGGTTGAACGCGCTAATCTCAGGATGTACTGGTTCGAATTGAAAAATTGTTTTTGTGTTGGATAGTCCATTTATCGAGGAAGGCTTTAGGCCCATGCGAAGCCGGGTCGGGGCGCTAGTTGTATATAAAATGGTACGGAACCAACGTGCGCGAGTCCGACTCGCACTTGGCCAGTTTTTTAAATATTTTTTTGTAGCTCCTTAAGTTTTAGTTAAACTGCTGTAGAATCCATAATGATGTAGTTCGGCCTAGGTACTGCAAGCATAATTTCTTGTTTTTTGTACGCCTCAGTATCTCTTTTATTTTTAACTAGCGACCCGACCCTACTTCGCATGGGCCTATAGCCTTCCTCGATAAATGGACTATCCAACAGAAAAAGCATTTTTCAATTTGAACCAGTAGATCCTGAGATTAACGCGTTCAACCATACAAACAAACAAACAGACAAACAAACTCTGCGGCTTTATAATTTTAGTATAGATTTTAACACTATCCATTGTGTATGCACATGTTTTTATGTTTTACAAAATAAAAATATCTGAATTTAAACCCTACCTCTTTAGCGTTTTGTATTATTTTCCTTCATGAACACGTTTACGTGCTTGTGTTGAACGAAAATAAGCTAATGTTTATTCAATAAACAGTAGGTATTTTAAATTCCCATTCGTTATCATATCCTAACACTTACATAATTTTAAGATTAGACCTGATTATATTATTTAAAAATGGGCAAAAGTAACGTGCTAGTTATGCAAGCTAAAATTTGTCTTAACCCCTTGAATTTAAGTTTGAATTGGATTTGATTTCTTTTACTTAAAAAAAAACTTATCGGTTGCATTTAATTTCACAGTGTAAAATAATCACAGTTTTGAAAGTCACCCTCTTGTACGGTATGGCGCATTGGCAAAGATTAGTTGTCGTAAGTGACGGCAAAGATTGCTTAATTCCGTTTGTAATTAAAATCATAGGCAAAAAGTCATCATCATCTGCCTAGCCTTTTCCCAACATGTTGGGGTCGGTTTCCAGTTTAACCAGATGCAGCTGAATACCAGTACATTATGGAGCGACTGCCTAACTGACCTCCACAACACATTTGCTGAGTAACTTTTGCTGAGTCAGACTTTCTGGCTTCTGACTCCCCATAACGACTGCCAAAGATCTACAAAGAACAGCCGGGACCAACGGCTTTACGTGCTTTCCGAGGCACGGAGGGAACTCGGTATGAAATGGATGGTCACCCATCTACAGATCGACCGCGGTAAGCGTAGCTTAACCTTTGACCGATCGATCTGTACTTACGGCTTTTACTTAGCCATGAGTTTGTAAAAATGGTAGGCAAAAAGTATACTTAGGTGTTTTATTTTACGGTGTAGTTAAAATATCTGTAGCATGACTATTATTCTTATTCTATAAGCCGTGTGGTGCCGGCCGTGAATAGCACCACCCCATTTCTACCTGTGGGTGTCGTAGGCGACAAAGGGATATTGACCAGAGGATAGGCAGCAGCGTCCTTCTGAGTACCATAACACCTACTGCAATCGCCAACATGCATCGGCCAAGCATGGCGATTACGGCTAAACCCCGCTTTGTAGGAAACCTATGCCCAGCTGTGGGTGATGATGACTATATTCTTTGGAAATAGTAGACAGTAGATAGATATTCTTGATTATACCATTTTTTAACGGCAGTAGAGTAGCAGTTGTTCTGAACTTCCGAAAAGAAACCGGTAGAAATCAAATTGTATGCAGTCCTCGTCACTGGTATTTTACCTAGTAGGAACTTCCTCAATGAGCTCGACTACATTTTCTCCACCCATCTTCTATTAATCATTTACTGTTATCAGTAATTCAGTACTGTACCATTTTCGTCACATTTCCTGCTCCATTGCATCGTCACCATTGCAGTTAGCGGCTTTGACAGATAAAAGAATTACTAGATAACGATATCTATAAGCGTCACGCTGTGATATTGCGCATGTCTTTAATAGGTCTTGACTGATCTGCCAGATATGGTATGCGCTTCGGCAGTCGGCGTTTAAAATAATAATTCCGGCCTATTATTGTGCCACTGCGGGGCAAAAGGGTTCTTCTCATACAGAGAAGACTTTTTAGACTAATACGAATTAAGTACTAGCTTCTGCTCCTTAGGAAACGTGGACTTCCGCCTTGAGCAACCGCGGTGATCAATACTCCTGCCTTCTCTATATAAGAAGAGGCCTTTGGCCTTCAGTGAGACAATTATAGCCTGGTATTTTTTTTTTTCTGCCCTCGAATCTTGTTGGAGTTACAGACAGCCCACTGTGTAGAGTTGACGAGACATCAACCCACGTGCTTCCGAACTGCCCTAAAGTCGTTCCATACAGTGCAAAGTAACTCAGGTTAAACCTAAGAGAGATCACCAGGTAGCGTCAAGGCGCTGCTGGCCTTTCTGGAGAGGCTGGGCTTGCGAATGATATACTTCCCACCTGTACGCAAAATACGCGCTGAGACGTGGAGTTGCAATACTATACATGGCGAGCGACATTGCAGCCAAAGAATTGAAAGAAGAAGAGCAGTGAGGTCTTTGCCCTGTAGTGGGAAAATTTTGGCTGATTAACGGTTACTCTAAAAGTGTCCACATTGCATATATATTTTATAGGTAGAAGCAGCTTAAAATTCGATACTCTCGACACACACTTTCTAGGTACATCGAAGTAATCGAATTAATAGGGCTTCGTACTTGATACCATTTTGTAACATAAAGTCGATCAAGCCGAAACCTATGCAAGGTCGGGAGACCAAGAGGCTTAGAAAATGTCATGCGTGTTGCTTATGTAAGTTCCCTTATTAAATGAGGCTCCTGGAGTTCAAATAAAACGAATTGTGTTATACTAGTAAATTGTGTGTAGACAGAGTCTTAAAATAAAATACAATGGAGACATCAGCATCAGCCTATATTCCCCGAATCATAAGGCAGAGAGGTAACAATGTACATGCAAATTAGGCAGTGACTGGTCTGCTGGAATTCTCACGAATCGAATAGTAAATAAATATTAACAGTGGTAAAACTTATTGATACAATCTTGGCTACGTCCTTGGGCAGAGGCTCATAGATATGTACTATATCCATCAATAGGATAACTCCATTGTTGGTAAAATAAGGCCTTTCCCATAATGGTCGCACCCAGTGGCGCGAGTGAAACACTGCGCCGCCAACTCGGGTCTATTTATTTATTTACACTTCATGCACAAAGGTACAAAGGCGGTATCTGGTCGGACGACAGATGCCTCTAATCCGCCGCCCGCAGGCCACCTCCCGTGGAGGCCGTAGATCGTTTTGCACCCTTCTTGGGCGCCCGGTGCTTCTCCTGCGGGAGGAAAGAGAGGACGTAAATGGAGTACCTGGCACATCGCAAAGGCCTTAGCGAAGGCGTGTTCTTGTGGGTACAACTCCCTCTTTAAATCTCTTTTTGATGTTACCACCCACCTCGTTCGACCGGCTAATACAACTGCAACACACAATCAAGTATTATGTTGGCCTACAAGGCATGGTGATGCGTTGAGACGTCATTGCACAATCGTCCGATACAAATCCCTATTGTGAGGCTTATAAAGACAGCAAAAGATAGACTATTTAACGTGTGAATTTGTAATTAGCATGGAGAAGGCATTCAAAGCATCCGTTCAAAATGTAGAGAAAAATAATGTTGCATTATCTGATTGGCTTTGCCGATAACTAATTATAATATTCTACCGAACGAATTTCGTTCACGGCGGCCAATTTCAATTAAAAGTAGCCAAGAACCTACGCAGGAGATATTATAGTGCACAAGTGTGTGCGTAAACACAGGTGCACTTCCTCTTCTCTCAATGTCATAGTCCAATGGGAAGACAATCCGACACGACCGGTGAGAGATCATGTACAGGATCAACGGTATTTATGTACTTTTAAAACCAAAACGTCCCTTTGCTCCACCTAGGCATTGATTGATCGACGTCGGCTGTTTTATTCAGTGTCTATCGCTGCCTGCTCTACGAGATGGCAGAGGTACCTAAACTATCTAAATCGATCGATATCGACCATACATCGATTGCTAGTCGATCCTTCCATGTTTTGAGGCAACCAATACCGATCGACTGGTTCACGTCGAGCAACCTCAATCTAGATGCGCCTTTAGTAACTCCGTGGCGCGAATCTGTTCTAAGATTTGCATTCAATGAATGGACGATGGGGCCTTTTGTTTCTTGAAGGATGCCATGGAATGTGACGATGCCAGTCGTTACGGTTGAGAGGATAAGCGTGATATCATTCTACCATTAATTGTCTTTCGTCATTTAGCCAAAAGCAGGCCAGTTCTAAACAAGGCCCAAATGACCCCAAAATTCGCCTCAACAGCCGTTCCTGTGCATTCTGACGACGCATTCACGGGTTTCCTATGAACTTTTTTTATGTAATTGGTTGGCAAACATCCCCATGGCCCACCTGGTGGTAATTGGTCACCCTGACTTTCAGATGCATTGTCATCGTAGAAACAAAGTTGAAATATCTCTAGTGCCTGCAATTCGCCGGTACCCGTACTCTTCAAACCGGAACACAGCAGCGGCTTTGCGCAGAAATAGAGACGCCAGACGAACTCCTTCATGAAGAGCTTCACAAAAATATGAATGGTTCACTTTATGTCGAGTCCCTTTACGTCGCGCCGAGAGCCATGTCTCGCTAGTCGCTTCTATTACCCCTACGTCGAGTCTAAGATGTCTGTCCCGTTTCTACTCCCTTAACGTCGAGTGTCGAGAGAGGTGTAAAAGTATGTCAAAACATATTAGTCGATTGATTGTAGCATACTAAAAATCAATGGCGCATCAGTAGCAGTATTTTGCAAAAACAATAGACTCTCAGACTCGACCTAAAGGGAACCAACCAAAAATTCATGTAACGGTTGCCAAGTAGCATCATGACAGCAAATTTACTACAACATGAACAATTTTCACTAAACGGTAAGACCATTTAACTGAATGGTTATCTTCTTAACCGTTTAAATAAGAAAAAAAAATCGTGTCAATGAGTATAATAATATAACGGTAATTTGACGGTTGCATTGAACCGCGGTGCCTATAAACATACTGACACATTCGCTATGCTATTCTACTGTGGGAATTGCCCATTGATGACTGTGTAAAGTGTAATTTGCTGTTTATATAAAAACCGCACATCCCGTGCCTCGGCAAGCATTTAAACAGGCGTTGGTCCCGCCTATCATACGTAGACCTTTTAAAGTCTTTACGGGTAGTCACTATGAAAGTCCAACAACCAGTCTTACCATGTTAATACTTGGTGCTTGACAACCGGGCTTCTCACAGTTGTAGACGTCCCTTAGTGCCTATTGGCCTAGTTCTGTTCTGTCTCCTGCATGATACCACTTCACCCTAAGTAGAAAATATGCTTTTTCTTACTCTTTGGCTGTTATTTTCTAATTAATTTCGTTGCGGGATCCAAGGCAGTAGTAATGTTTCTCTGGGACTCGTCGCGCTGCATTGCCTGGACGCTTTTATGTCCAAGAACCCACAGACCTAGATCATTTGATGCAGAGTTCTTCAGCCAGACACTTCGAAAGTCTAATCTTAAAAGCGTCCAGCGGAAGTGGTCTACAGAAAGTGTCTCACAATAATGCACGTTGGTTCTTAACCATATTTTGTAAAGCATAAAAAAAGCCTTTACACTTGAATGTGAGTAAGGTACCATTTGTACAGTGTAAGCACGTACAAATTTGACCTCATTGTGTCAGCACTTTACTTGCTACGAGTGGTCTATACTTTAGTACACGAATATCACTTAACTCGCGTGCACTCATTATCATTCAATTAATTTCATCATTGATCAATAAAGTGTATAATTACGTACTCTTGCGTATCACTCAAAACTATCATCATTGAAAGGTGTAAAGACCCTACATCTTTTTGGTCCTTCGAGCCGGATATGAACCAGCGACCTTTGGATATGGATAAGGGTACGGTATATGAAAATCAACCCAGCATTCAAGCTAGAAAATACGTTAATTGCTTTTATCTACATATCCATACTAATATTATAAATGCGAAAGAAACGGTTAAACCAATTTTGACAAAACATGGTACGAAGATAGCTTGAAGCCTGAGAAAGGACATAGGTAGCCTTTTTAATCCGCGACTTTCTCCGTTTCCAAGATTATACCTATATTGGAAATGAGATTAAAATGTAAGCAAAATCCAAAAGCAGTTCGTCGTTTTATCGAATCCAATAATCTTTGTATTTTATTGCTTGACTAACGGCCAAACCCAATTACCTATTCTATCTCCAATTTTGACATACTGGTAATAGAAAAACCTATCTGTCTGTGGTTATAGTGTCCCAATTATTTGTTAGAGAGTAAGAAATCTTACCGGCACACGATATCTATCGATGAGAGGGTCTGTGGCTTACTACGGTTAACTATTTGTATGAAAAAGCCAAAGTATGTGTCCCAATGACGTGTTGACAATTATTTGTTTGATAGGGTGGTAACTAATGGTAACAGACTTGTTGATCCGCCGAATTCTAGGAATAAATGGTTTGCTTTTAAAATAAGCTTTATTTATAATCTCATGAAACCTGTACTACTCAAGTTAAAGTACTGATTTTGAAATAGTATCAGAGTTATCCCACAAGGAAATTGCTTTTGAGGTCCTATAACATAGAACCAATAACAAACAATAAAAACCGTATCGATCATAATTATGAGCAAATTAACTTGTAATTAATTTACTTATAAGTAGATTCCATTTAAATAAATCAATAGCAAGTTGTTTACTTAACGAAATAATTACAATTTTATTTTTTTTTAGTTTTACATTGTCAATTAGGTACGTTTAATTCCTACCTTAATTCCTGCCTTACCGCTTTGTTTAGCAAAATGTAGTCAAATCTTGTATAATGTTCGAGTTACTCGCAGAGTTTTATATTTTATGCAAACTATAACTAAATCCAGTAATTTAATACTTCAAACATACAGAAGTTTTTTATAAAAATCACGTTGTTTATGATGATGTTGGTTGTACCGAAACGCACGGGAGGGCCACCCCTATCTATTGTTTCCGTCACATAGATAACCGTTATTGATGAATGTGAAACACTGATCAAACATAGATAGAAACATATGGTCTTCCAGCAGTAGTGATCTACATTTCAGTGAAGGTAGGTAATTGGTTTCAGCCGTTATATGTTCTCGTTACGGAGACAGTAAGGTCTATAGTTTTCCGTCAATCAGGCGTAGGGAATGCAATCTCGTCTCGCCGAGATCCCGATCTCGCGAGATCCCGGCCATATTTTACGAGATTGTATCTCGTCAAATTTCGTACGAGATCTCGCGAGATAACGAGATCGACAAATGCAGCGTGACGAAGTGTATTTCATAGCGCGGCTGCCCTCAACTGTGGTTCCCACAAGTGTTGAGGCAGAACGAGCTTTTTCAGCAGCAGGGTATTTGGCATGCAAAATCAGAAGTCGTCTGTCAGATGATACTCTCGACATGATGTGTTTTTTGAGAAGCCATTTTCAGACAAACTAACTTGCCTTTCCGTACCTTGATAACTTCATCTGACTTCTACTTTAAACTTCTTTTATTTGATTAATACGATCTCACAACATTTATTTAAGAACTTGTGAAGTTAAGTTTTTGTTTTGTTGTATTTATTTACCATAAGTAATGTTCCTATTACTCTTAATTATTGAAAGTAAAGTAATAATTTACAAAAGACTAAATATAGATAATTATTGTTTTGTTACCAATATTGTAAGAATTTGAACTGATTAGCTACAGTAGGTATAATAATTATAGACATAAACAAATGTTATTAGAGTTAGAGACAAAATAATAAGTACTCTGTTGATTTTTAAAATAAAACTTACATTATTTTTATAACTAAGCAACGCAGTTTCTATTTAATTACATATCATGTCAATTACTAGTTCTTAAAACAAGCATTTGCATATGTTTTAATTGCGATTCTCCCAATCTCGCGAGATCCCGTAATTTGCGAGATCTCGCGAGACTGGGTTTTGAGTCTCGCGAGATCTCGCTAGGCGGAAATCTCGTACGAGATTGCATTCCCGTTCAGGCGGACGAATTCGCGGGCAAAAGCTAGTTGCTCTATCATCATTATTCTCATGATAACGTAGTTAGTAGCTCAGTCTTGCACGCAAATTCTAACTTACTTAACGGTAAATAAATACTTGTAGTACTGTACCTAGCTCCCTGAGGGACATGCGTGTAAGTAATTAAGCATGTTAAATCATTCTAAATACGTATAGGACATTACAAAACGGTGGTTTGTATATAGTTATTATTTTAGGTCGTTTGTGTACTGATAGCTGTGATGTTGCAAGATATTTTAATTTGGTTTTAATAATAATACCAGCCTATTACAGTTTTTTCTGCTGGGAAAAGTCCTCTTCTCGTACAGAGAAGGCACGGGCATTGATCACCACGTGCGCTGAAGGTGGATTGGCGGTTTCAGACTTATGTTAATCACAGTAGGTGTTATTGTACTCAGAAGGACGCTGTTGCCCATCCTCTGGTCAATATTCCTCTGTCGCCGTCTACCACACCCACGGGTAGGAATGGGATGGTGCCATTTGCGGCCGGCACCACACGGCAAAAAAAATATTCTACTCATACTAGTCGACGGTCTTTTCGAATACACGACACTTGCTGCTCGATATTATCATTGCTTTGTAGAATGTAGCACGTGTATCCCAGACTTGAGTCTAAAGTCCTGTAGTGTACAATCTTTATGGTTATGTTCTAAGAAACCAGCATCTTGCAATTCCACGTCCTACCTTAAAGCTAGACTAAGCTATAAAAACATCGCTTATCCTCCACCGTAGCATGAACTTTATACATTAAAAATTCACCATGGCGACGGCGCGCCCATGTATATATATGTGTTTGTCTGTTTGTCGATAGCATACGTAATGTGTTGTTCAAATACTAGCTTTTACTCGCAACTTTCGTTGTGTGGGTGGTTCGGCAAAAGTTTGTTCGGTCTGTGCAATATTTGTCATCGATTTATTGTTTTATTTCTTTATTTGGTAGGATTAGCTTTCGGAACCGCATGTCACCATAAGAGTTATGAATGTGAATTGATGGAGAGGGGAAAGGAAGGCCAAAGGAAAGATGGATGGATTGTCTGAATCGGCGCCAACGGGGCAGTCGTCATCATCATGTCAACCCTTAGACGCCTATTGCTGGGCATAGGTCTCCCCCAAGGAGGGGATCAGCCGTAATCGCCATGCTTGGCCGATGCATGTTCGCGATCGCAGTAAGTGTTATGGTACTCAGAAGGACGCTGCTGCCTATCCACTGGTCAATATCCGTCTGTCTCCTTCTACGACACCCACGGGTAGAACTGGGGTGATGCTACTCGCGGCCGACACTACACGGGTTACGGGGCAATCAATCATTTGAATAATATTTCATTAAAAGAGTTGCTATCGCCATATTTCTTTATCTCTTGAAATTGAAAGTTGACATTAATATAGTTCAGTTCAGCATTCGATGAACCACCAACCTTTCACTTGGTATTTTAATTTAACGCCTATCTACCAATTTTAGAGAGAAAAAACTTTCAATAAATTGTCCCAGCTGAAGGCCTTGCTGTTTCCATTAGAGTGTGGAGAGGTCTATTCTATTCTATCAATGCTAATATTAAAAAGAGTTTATAAGAAGGAGGTAATCTCTGAAATTACTCATCCGATTTCAAAAGATATTTCACCGAAAGAAAGCTACATTATTGTCTTATGCTATATTTTATGGTTTACAACATTTCTACGAGGACGAAGTCGCGGGCAGAATCTAGTTTTTTTTTACAAATGGTAAGCATTGTCAAAAGTCAAAAATACTGCCAATGTCAAAACATACAAATAGCAAGAGTGAGAAGAAAACAAAAAACTGTATCTTTTCAACAGTATGATCTACAACGCACTTGTGGCTGGCCGCATTGCGGCATGCCGTTGCGGTTGCCCGCATTTAATATAGGGTATTACACCCATTTTTGAAAAGTGTCTCAGTGAAATTCTGTAGTGCTAATATGCCACCAAAAAAAACACAACATTTTTGTTCAATCTATAAGTGCCATAAAAATGCATCTAAATTTTAAATTTTCAAATTTCGCGCGTAATTTGACGAAAACGCCTCTTACTGGACGCCATATTGCTCAGCGTAAATGACGTCAGTTCGTTTTGTATCAAATGAGCTCATTATTAAATATGATAATTGTATATCATTTAAAAATAACTAAAAGCATATTTTGTAATGTGTGTAATAATGAAAAAATTACGTTGGTTACGAAAATAATAAAAGTACAAAGCCTGTATTACGCCAATCGGTTGACTGACAGTTGACAATTTTTTGTTTACACAGCCGTACGGCGTAATAACATGGCCGCTACTATTTCACGATGTTTTATAACAGATTAAAAATACTGAAAACTTTGAATTGAATTAAAAAATTTGGTTTGTTATTTTATGAACTAAAACTTACATTTTCCGACTTCTTTATGCCTAAACTGTCTCAATAACATATTTATAGATTTTTTCTCGTATAGAGTAAAATACCCTATTTTTTAGATGAAACCGCATGATATCAGCGCACCAGACTGACTTGCGGCTAGGCCGGGCGTCAACCACACCAGTTGTCTTTGAGCTGTTGCGGGCTGCACATCTCTTTGGTTGTAGGTCTTATGCTGGCACTCCACATGGCGTATTTCTACAAATATTCGTCTTATTTAGATACAAAATTTACTTTATCTTTATTGAAATAAAGTCCATTTTATATTATGCAAATACGGTAAATATTTGCACAAATACGCCATGTGAAGTGCGGCATGACAGGTAAACACTTCAAATTTACAGTGTGCTATTACTAGGACCATTGTAAAAAAATAGTGAAAATAAAAGTAACATTTAAAGGGGTTCCCCATACAAGAAACGTGTTTTTTTGTATGCTATGTTAAATATTATACGGTAGTACAAAACTCTTCGTGTGCAAGATCGACTCACACTTCCCGTTGTTTTTCCAAACCAATGTACTTCTACCATTCTTCTTTATTTACAAACAGATGCAAGTACTTTAAGTATCTAAGTACTTGAGCACAATAAAATTAAAATAAATAATTCCGTTGCGGTGTTGTGTCTGCCTTGGATCGATCGTATACCATTATAGCGTCTCCGCTTGCTGTGTCAGTGACCTCGGACCATGGCAGTGCTCTGACTACCAGGTACGGACTAGAAAGAAGGTTTACTTGGCGGGAAACTGCTGGAGATAATTTTAAATCTAAAATAAAAATATAATAATAATTATCATTTAATTCAGGTAACAAAGACCCATACAATATATACCTACGTTATAGACTAACATACATAACTAAATTACATTACTTGTTAAAATCAGAATCAGAATCATTTTATTTGCTCTAAATGTAGGTACAGTATGGGATAGTAACATAAATAAATGAGATCAGCAGAATATTGGTATTATTTGTATGGTACAAAATCGATTTTATTTCAATTGCATAGCGTATATTTTGTATTAACGCAATTATTTTTATAAATACGCCAATTGAAGTGCCACCATAAAGCTGAAGAGTTCGTTTAAACGCACTGAAAATGATACTAAAAATTATTTCGCTTGTGTGAAACTATATTATTATGTTTGAGTGCTAAATTTTATTTGATAATAAATTTTATTATCAAATAAATTAGGCTAAGCGCGCACTGCGAATTTTAATCGTTGCGAATAATAATCGCAAATCTGTGAACAATACCAATATTCTAGAGTTCGCGCACTGTGAGAACAATTCGTTTGCGATTTTCCCTTCATTTCAATCGAATTCATTTCGCATTTTTAAAATCGCAATGATTAAAATTCGTAGTGCGTATAATAAAAATTCACGCATAATAAAGTTAGTTTAGACAAACTCGTCCCATAATTGATTTGTTGTATTTCTCCATCGGTGTATTTTTGTCTCTCTCTACTATTACAATGTATTTATTATTCTATTTTATTCTTGTAATTTTTATGCACCTTTGCACCTATACCATGTTTTGCTCTGCACCCTAAAGGTAGACTGGTAGAAAATGCCCAAGGCATTAAGTCCGCCTTTGTACAGTGCAGTTTGTTTGTGCTTTGTGCAGTTACATTTTGTGCATTCAGTTTTAATAAATAAAAGCGGAAGGTAATTCATTCACCCACAGACTAGGTTGAGAAACATATCACAATTGAACTTCTACTCTTTGTCTGTTAGTTGACACTCAATGAAAACCGACAATGGTTTTTATGTAACTATCATTCTGCGACTTTTTGCCATTTGCAATTTCTTTGAATTATATGAGATTATGTCCTACTTAGCTTTATTTCTCTGCAGTTATTGTGTTCACTGTCATTTATTTATTTATTTATATGTCATGCACAAACGTACAAAGGCGGACTTAATGTCTTAGGCATTTTCTACCAGTGGATCTTTGGCAGTCAGTCGTTATAGGTCGTCAGAAGCCAGAGAGTCTGACAACCAGTCTCACCAAGAGCTAGCGTGTTATCCAGTAAGCTGGGTTGTGGAGGTCAGGTAGGCAGTCGCTCCATGTAAGACACTGGTATTCAGCTGCATCCGGTTAGACTGGAAGCCGACCCCAATATAGATGGGACGGGCTAGCCAGATGATGATGATTCTTCAGTTTCTTTCAAGTCTGAAGCCGACATAAATAAACTTTACTTAGCACGTGCTTTGGCTTAGCATTATTCCTGTCATTGTCGCACAACTGTGAAACTACGAGTGCTAGATAGAGATAGCAACATAGCTGAGCATGCTTAGTATATATTTTTATCTCGGCCTAAGTGTAGTAAAGATGTAGTACTTTCACCAGAACTTGTAGGCCAGTAGATACATACCAACGTTCAGTTAACTGTGGTACTGTCTGCCATGGTCAGTTCTACCTTTATATCCCTCAATACCATACATATAAGAAATATTTCTCTACTCGATATGATGCATATAATAATAAGATAAGCGTTTGACTGTGGCACCGTTTCTAGATTTTCAATCTTAGAAGCGTTTACGCCGAATGTCACTTTTATATTAAAAATTCGCTTCCCATCAGGTGAGATAGTGGTCAAACATATATGCCTATCAAATGATAAAAAAAACGGTCTAGCTTAGCTACAAAACTTTATTCTCAACTGACTCTTTAGCAGTGGCGTGCTTTCCATTAAAGCCGAAAAGCCCGGCTTGCTATCAATAACGGAAAACGATTAAAAACAAAACGAAAAAAAGCACAAAAAGAAAATACTTCAATATAGGATTTGAAAATTTATTGATTGTTTTATTTTTTAATCTGTCGGGCTTGCCCTAAACTTGACCCTAGGCACGCTACTGCTCTTTAGACATTATATCTCGCAAACGGATCATTGTATTGCGTATAGCTCTCAGAACCGATAACCGATAGGAAAGAAAGGTTCTCGAGTGGCGACCACGAATCGGAAGACGCAGCGTTGGTAGTTGGTAGGCCTCCCACCAGATGGACCGACGACATCGTCAAGGTCGCGCGTGACCGGTGGATGCAAGCGGCAGGTTGCCGCAAGTTGTGGTTTCCATCGGGCTTTTGTTTAACAGTGGATGTCTTCAAGCTGATGGTGATCATGATGATACGTGTCAAGTAAAAATCGGTTCATCAACTTTCAAGAATTTGGACTTGAAAATTGGTCTGACATATCTTGCGGCGAAAACGCTCTTAACTCAAAAAATATCTTGCGTTTTTCTTATGTCATTTGATGGCAAAGAAATGGACGGTCCATTTGATGGTAATTGGTCACCTCTGGCTACCAGAGGCCTTGCAGATGCATTATTGCCATACCTGAAGCAAAGTTAACATATTTTCTGATTCTGCTATCTATTCTACAACGAGCTCTGTTGATAGCCGAATATAACTGATGCAATGGACACCGTACCAGGTACGGAAGAAACACCAAGAAAATTGATATGGCTTGGCCTAGTTCATGCCATCCCGACGTTATTTTTATGACATAAGTTCGTTGACATGGGCGTAATTAAAGGTATATTCATTCTATCTTCATGTAATATCTATGCCGCCGTCCATTTGGCCATTAGTTGCTTTGGCTGGTGGCCGCATCTAGCCACCAAGTTGCTGCCACTGGTGGCTTGCCTAGTGGCTTAACTTTACCACCAGTTGTTGCCACTAGTTGGCCCAGTGGACGGCAACACTAAAGGCGAATACACGTGGAGACATTTTGAAGAGTCAAATCTGCTCCTATGCTATTGGATCGCAAATTGGCGAACAATCCGACGGACGACCACCTTTTGTAATGCGATCACTGCCAACAATGGAAGTCTCTTGAGCCCAGATTCCTCCAAAGCGAAGAGGTGAGGAGATATCTTGTAAACAATCAATCAGATACTGTTGTGCTATTCGCTTAGTAAAACATTTTAATGTTCTCAGTATATAGCAATTTGTAAGTTTAGTAATCCACTTTCATACTTTTACGGGCATAGCATAGGACAGTCAGATATTTTTTCTGATTAATGTTAAGAATTTATTAATTGCGTCTAGAACTCTAGGAGATATTTTATGTTGGATACGTTGAGTGGACCACCTTTGTAGGACGACTTAAATGCCACAGTGTATATAATAATATCCTTTTAACAATGTTATACTTTAAAGTCTCATTAGAGGAAATAAGTAAACTACACTTAACTACCCTCAAATGTCTTCTGTATTTAGATTTTTTCTAAGTTCAAAATCCCTCGCTTTAACTCTTAATAGAATTATCTAAACCGATTTAACTTTGGACTTCATATGAGCGTATTTGGCGTACTAATTACTCGTGGTATAGAGAAGTATGTGTTTGAGCTTTTCGATGCAATTTTCATCCTTGTTGTCAAGTGAAATAAAGCCGAAAGTAATTCGTAAAATGTGTGTAGACAGGGTTGATAAACGTCGACATTTTGTATGCCATTTTGAACTTCATTTTCATGAATATAAAGTCTCAATTTTATTCAGCATTAAATCTCAATAGGGTTGTCAAAACAAAGTAAACTCTGCCGCCATTTTTAACTGGATTTGTAGGTTGTAAAACAAGGATTTCAGTTTGGCGACAGCAAAATAAGTTTGTAGGGATTAGTAAGGACTTAATTGTGGGTTGGCAGCTGTCCAAGTTCGGTTAGTCACGTTTGCAAAGGATAGTATTGGAGTTTGTCATGCTATTTATTTACTGCAATCTTTATTTATTTATTTATTTATTTACATTCATTAACACATACATTTGTTTTTACAGGAAAAACCCAAGCTAACAAAAGTAGTCATAAATTGTAAATTTCCCAAGTAACAGGTCTGGGTAGAAGTTACACAGTGGATAACATACTAAGTGTCACCCTCTGGAATTCCGCCAAAGAGCAAGAAAATATGTCCAAATGCAGAGAGACATTATTATTAATTTGTATTGCACGAACCACTGGTGCAAATTTTAATAGTTTGGTACGGGTTGCCGGAACTTTAAAAAGCCCCTCCCTCGGTCCTAACCGTAGCCTCCTGTTTGGAACAAGCAATCCCAACGACTCCAATATTTGTGGATTATTAAGCATACCTACCACGAAAAACCATAAACACATATTTTACCAGAGCGAGGTTGCGCCTTACTTCCAATTTATAATACCCAACCATCCCTATAACGAAGAGAGTTGGATACATAAGTGGGTAGAAAGGATAGACACCAAACTGCTTCATGTACAGGTATCGGGTAAATTTGTTCTGCATCTTTTCCAGCATCTGAGAAAATTTCACTTCATAAGGATTCCAGATGATAGCACTAGTTTCCAAGTTGCTTCGCACCAACGCATTATACAGTGATTTCACTGCAGCCATATTAGTGAAGTCACGGGTTTCACGCATGACAAAACCAAGATTTTGAAAGGCTCTTTTGCACACCTGCACTACATGAGTACGAAACGAAAGATCGCTAGAAAAAGTAACCCCGAGCTCTCGCACTGACCCCACCCGCGGTATGACGTGACCGTCCATGCAATAATCATGGCGTCGGGGTACCACGGCCCTCGTGAAGGACATTACGTTACACTTCGTCACGTTGAAGAGTAGTTTATTCTCTTCACTCCACGCTACCACCCGATCGATGTCTCGCTGAAGCATTTCGCAGTGTGACTTATCTGTGATCCGCAAGAATAGCTTCAGATCGTCAGCAAATAGCAAACAGCCAGCGTCTTTAATGACTTCAGGAAGATCATTAATCATAATAATAAATCCTAACGGTCCCAAATTTGTTCCCTGACTTACCCCCGTAAGGGTGAAATATGAGTCCGAGGTGTAACCTGCATATTCTACGATTTGCCTGCGGTTACCCAAGTAGCTAGCAAAGAACTCTAGGAGGGCTGGAGTAAACCCGACCCTCGCAAATTTACTTAAAAGTATGTCATTATTTACACTATCAAATGCCTTCCTGAAGTCAAAGTAAGCGACGTCCAGTTGGGCACCAGTCTCCGAGTCCAGCACTGTGGTGGCCTGATTTAAAAACACATTAAATTTGAATTCGTGCTACGGCCCGCACGGAAACCATGCTGCGCGTCGTTGAGCTGTGAGGCTACTTGTGAATGGATAGTTGAGCACAATGCGGACTCGAAGACTTTAGCAAATGCCGACAGTACTGCTACTGGTCTGTAACCGCTAACCTCTGAACTTGGAGCCCCCTTCGGTACCGGAGTAACCGTAGTCAATTTCCAGCCGTCTGGATACGAACATTCTCGTTAAAAGCTATTAAATAAATGCATAAGCGGCCGGGCCAGTACTGTCCTACAATCCCTAACGACATATTATTTATATTCATGCGTCAAAGGAGTTTTGATGTTGCTTATTGAAAGTTAAGGGGTAGAACTTAAGACATGTTGTCGTTGATAGTACAGACAGCGTCATTACCTGCTTACCCCCCACGCATTAAAATTTATTCGTATAGGGGGTCAGCAGTTAATGACGCTGCCTGTACAATTGCGCGTAACATCCATCCGGCCATCCATTTCGTATCGAGTTCCCTCCGTACCTCGGAAAACACATAAAGCCGTTGGTCCCGGCGGGAATCGAACCCACGACATGCAGCGCAGCAGTCCATTGCTCAACCACTGCGCCAACCGTGTCGTCGTCATTATCCCGACTGCCATACGTAGATCGTTACGTCGTTATTGGTGGTCAGAAGCCAGTAAGTCTGACAACCAGTCTTGCCAAGGGGTATCAATCATATAACCCAGTAACGGGTGTGCAGGTCAGGCAGGCAGTCGCTCCATGTAAAACACTGGTATTCCGCTGAATCCGGCTAGACTGAAAGCCGATTCTCAACATAGTTGGGAAAAGGCTAGGTAGATGATGATGATACATTTGGAAAAGAAAACATTTTACTTTTCCACTTTTGTATGGAACAATTGACTTATTTTAAAAAAAACTTCTCTTAGGGTGTTACTACACCAATCGATAGATCATCGATCGATGCCATCGGTCGACATCGATCGACGTTGTTCGATTGGTGTGGTAGCTTTGGCTGATCGACGGATACCGGTCGACTAAGTAATCGATCGATTGCCAGTCGATGGCGTCGGTCGACGTTGGTCGATTAACTCCGGCTATAATCCATTACTAATAATAATCAAGCAGCTCGATCGACGTCGACTAATCCATTCTTCCATCGATCGATCGTCGATCGACAATCGATCGATTGGTCTGGTAGAAACTATCGATCAACGCCGACTAATCCATTCTGCCATCGATCGATGCCGTCGATCGATGCCGTCGATCGATCGATTGGTCTGGTAACACCCTTATGTTTCAAAATGTTAAAACTTAAGAGATGAAAATTTTTAACCTTGGGGTTCTACAAAAATGGTAAAAGTATACGCGTCTGTATTAATCCACAGTATCCTACATATTTTTAGTTCTACCAGAAGTCGCTAGGTCGCGACGTAGTGATGTACATCCGAAATATGAATGTTGAATCGATTTATCTTCAACCGAGTGTTTAGAATCGTTTCTCTACAGACAATTTGTTACAGTTGCATTGTTCGGGTCTTGCTCCATTTAACTCTTAATCGGTAATCGAAAAAAATCATATTATAATTGTAATGCGGGTGTGGTTTCGAAGAAACATCTCATTGTTTATTTACTAGCTTCTGCCTGAGACAAATGTGCAATAAAAATTATCCTTGACTACTTGACAATAGACTAATACCACAAAATATAGAGATTACAGAAGGGCCGCTCCCGCCATCTTCAAAAATAATTACCTAAACTTGCCAAACTCACTAGGGCGGCTACTGTATTGACTCTGTAGGTTTTATTCGTAATAATATGAAATTTTATTGGCACTGGTTGGAACTCTGCTTTTTTTTAAACCAAAATTACCCAGTTCGTCATGAAATGTCAATATCTTTCATTTATTCATTTAGACAACAAGTGACAGTCGAGACTGAAGACTGCTTGAAACTGCTTGAGAATGCCTATAAAAGTAATGTCAATGTGTGCGTGACAAAAATGGTGGTTTGTTCTGAGTAGTTTCTCTGCTCGGGCGCACCGCAGCCTTACGTACTTTGTGCTAATACTAAGGCATCGTTCACATCAAACGTATTGTCCGCCGCCGACTGTGAGTATCGGTGTGGGCAACGCCTAACCAACCATATTTAATTATAATTGGATAAATACTTCCCGAAATCACCTCAAACAAACAAAAAAATAATAAAAACGAAAAGAAAACACGCTTTCTTTGGTATTCCACTCATACACTGAGGTTCAGCGGGTCATGGCCTGTCGGGGGAGCGGTGAATGCTTATGCAAATTCCGCACCACCGGCCATAGGCAGAGGTGGAACACCGCGGTGGTTTTAGCCGGTAAGAGTCCGGCATGCCCCTCCGTCAACCTCACGATGGAGGAAGTCCATGACGATTTCCACCGCGCAAAAATAAAATGGTATATAATTGAGCCGTTTGTGGTGGAAACTCTAGAACCATGGGGTCCGAGTGCCCATATGGTTTTTCGGGACATCGCCAAGCGGCTGGTCGACTCTTCATGTGATCCGAAGGCTGGTCTATTCTTGGGTCAAAGAATCAGCATGGCCATACAGCGTGGCAATGCTGTCAGCCTGCTGGGCCTCAAGTCTGCTATTACAATAGTGCCAGAATGGTCTATCATTGATTTCATACTTGTTGATTTTGACAAGTTTGGTAATCTACTAATATAATGGCGACATTATGAAAATCAATGATAGACCATTCTGACACTATTGTAATAGCAGACTTGAGGCCCTGGGCACGTGTCCCGTTGACAGCGATGTGGACGAGTTTTTCGATGCCCTTTGAGCTCCTCTGCCTTTTTCTTGGAATTGTACATAATATTATGTATTTGTGTATGTATATCAGCTGTCTGACACCCATATTACAGGGTCTCCCTAGTTTGGGGTCATATGGCAGTGTGTGAAAATGTCCCCACATATATTATTATTATTTAGATTTTTGTGTTTTGTATATATATTCCTAGGTACTATGTTTTATTGAAATAAATAAAAATGGTATTCCACTCATCATCTTCCTGCCCTTATCCGATGTTACTTGTGGTCGGCGCAACACGTTTTCTTCTTCCATTCCGTCCTGTCATCTGTCATGATATCACTGACTCCCTTTTCATTCATATTATTCTTCACATCCATCTACATTAATGTTCATAACTCTTTTGATCACTCTTTGGTATTCCACTAAAAAGCAAAAAATATAATTAAGGCTTTTGTATACATGCCAATAACCTTGAGCATATTTGGCTCGTAGGTACTGAATTTGTGGACGAGTGCGGGGGTGATGTAGACGCAGTCTTTAATCGAACGAATTTTAAAATTGTAATAAAAATAATACATATTTGTAAAAAGTAGTAGATATTTTTTTTATACTCTTTTGATAAGAAATTAAGGAGTTAAATGGCTTCATCTCAATGATTTGGAGGTGATTTGACATTTTTTTTTCTTATTATCTGATACCGATGGAAAAATTGTGGCTAAACCAAATTACATATAATATCATGTAGATTAGGTACTAACAATTTTTTTCAGATGTAATTTCTCTGTAAATGACGACGAAAAGTTGCTTCATCTGCATGCTTCTTTCGAGAGAGCAAGCAGCCTTAAAAGCGTGGACCACTTCTACATACTACCTATTTGTCAAAAATCTCGATCTTGATGTAAAGACCAATAGAAATTCGTTATCAAATACCGCTTTGATGTCTACGTAGCCCGTGAACTTGATACCTTTTATAATAATAAAATAGTTCCTTCCCACTGCGGCAATGTCATTCGACTGTTAATTGGAGCGTGGTGAGGTTGACATTGTTGGCAGTTTCCGTTTTGTTGCTGTTCGCGTCAATGACGCCGCGTTTGATACTTTGAATAATAACACTAGCCTGTAACTGTCCCACTGCAGGGCAAAGTCCTCTTCTCATACAGAGAAGGCACGAGAATTGATCACCACGTGCGCTCAAGGCGGATTACCAAAGTAGTACATATTTTTTGCTTCCATGGGTTTAAATTGCTGCTATCTTGTCACTATTTTGACAAATTGAATTGTTTTGATTGATTATTACTATTGGACCAACTATGCATAGATGCGCGGTAAGTAAAAAACAGCCTAAATAACTTCGTCAAGTAATTCAAAGGTATAAGAGCGAGTCTTGGTTGAACGCGATTTATGAAAAATGCGCTGCGTATCGTCGCTTTACGCCAGCACAGTCTAATGTCTAATCTGGGTATCTTCAACGCACGAGTGAACCGGTTCATCCTGGGCAAGCGTATTCCAACTTAGGCTGCATTATCACTTAAGATCAGGTGAATTGCGATCAAACGCAAGCCTATTTGAAAAAAAAATTAACAATAAAACAAACAACCTTATATGTATAACCGATGATGGATTAATGCGTCAACTACCTCGTTGGTTTTGTAGTCGCAAGCGTAACTGCGAAGCGGGGAGTCCTGGTTTTGATTGCCAGGTCAGGCAAAGTGTTGTCAGGTTTATCCATTAGGAATTTCTCAGTAGCACGTCGGAGTTTGAAAGCTAGTGATGTACGAGTAACACGCCCGTGTCTCGGAAAGCACGTAAAGCCGTTGGTCCTGCCTTTGATCTCTCCACGGACGTGTCGGTTTGCCGTCCCGTGCACTTGTGTTTGCGCACACTAGTGCACTATAATCTCCTGCGTACTTGGCTGTTCTCCGTTGGAATGTGCCGAAATTCAGGCAAGATCAGTGGCGTGCCTAGGGGTCAAAGTTAGGGCAAGCCCAACAGATGAGATAATGACTCAATACCTACTTAAAGATGTTTGTTTTTTTTGTGCTGTTTTTTTTACTGTCTCGCTTTATTGATTGCATGCAAGCCTGGCTTAAATGGAAGGCACGCCACTGGTCAAGATTTATTAGTGCGGCGAGCATATAAACGACGAATATATTCGAGCCCGACGCGTCTTCCGTCAGATGTGTGTTCTTACGTATACCTCTGTCCAACGATGTCGCAGTACTTCGTAAGTTGAAGGCCAACAAATTCAAATGACCGGCTTGTTCAATGATGAAAACACGGGCATTTACATTAGTTTGCATATTCGAATCTGGTTGGATCGAAGGTTTAAATGTTTCGAATACCTTTGTTGTTTGTCTATGGTTTCAATGGGCTGAGACGATACGATTTTTTAAATTGGAAATACATAGATACATCCAGCACATCAACCCATACCAAACTGTCAAATTTTTCCAATTGAATATGAACCTAACGTTTTTGTTTTAAAGTTGAAATTCTATCAAAGAAATTTGACAGATTGTTGTAGACGTGCTAGAATCTGTACAACGGTCATTTCGAAATTCAAAAATCGTTTAAGTTCTCTGAGTCCGTACATGTATTATTCTCAAGTAATATTTATCAAACTAAGCGACATTGATCATAAATTATTGCTGGGAAAGGACCTTTGTTTTTGGTGTAAAAATTCACTGTTTTAGCACAGTACAAATATTATTACTACCGTACAGTAGTGCCGGCATATAAGTTGGAGGTTAGAAAAACTCATAGTCATCATAGACGTCAACTTGACATTCTTGCCAACTTTACGGTGCAAACTATCACGTCTCAATTCTCATATCACACAGTGCAACCAACCAACAAAGAGAAAAGTGTTTGAGACCGAGGTTTTTGGGAAAAGTACAAAAGTTACGTTTCGGTTTACGATGAACACCAAACTGTCAGAAGAAATGTCACTACTATTTGAAAAAATGAAGGAAGAGTTACAAAAACAGACGATGGCAATAACAGAGAATATAACCACAGTAATCCTCAAGAAAGTTGATGAGAAAATTGAACCGCTCATTAAAGAGAACGAGAATTTGAAACTACAAGTAGACCAACTTAGTAATAAAATAGAACACCTCGAACTTAGCAGTAGAAGAAACAATATTGTAATCCACGGAGTTCTTGAATCAGTCAACGAAGGGGAGGCGGACTTGATGTCTTTAACCGTAAAAACAATTGCAGACTTAGACGTACCGTTGGAACATAGTGAAATCAACAGAATCCAACGTCTTGGAAGGAATGTGAGTAATGATAGGGCTAGACCTATTCTTCTGTCAACCACAACACTTCAAAAGAAAATACAAATATTGAGAAACAAAAAGAAAATGAAGCCAAGCACGTACATCACTCACGATTATTCCAAAAAAGTACTAGCTGAAAGAAAAGCCAATAAAGCCAACCAAAATGAAAAAAGAAAGAGAGAAGAATCAGAAACGCCAAGTCCCAAGCCCTTTCGCGAAACTAACTCTGAGGCAAAAATCAAAAAGACGGATGCATTCCAACTTATGCGAGGAAGAGCAAACTCTCTGTCCGGATCCCATAAAAACAAAAACTAGCAATAACAAAGGGCCGGAAATCAAACCAACAAAATTAAATCAACACACGCTACAAAACAAAAAAAAATCTCCCACCACGGCTGGTCACCGAGGGAGATCAAGACCAACACCCTCTAGCAAAACGTGAAGAAAACTTGTATATTGCAACATTGAATACCAGAACCCTTAGAACCCCAGAGTCCTTACTAGAATTAGAGCTAGCCCTAGAAAATATAAAATGGGATATCATAGGTATAAGCGAAATGAGAAGAGCTTATGAAGCAATAGAAGAACGCTCTGGATATATACTTTATTCAAAAGGAGAGACAGGACAACGAGGCGTCGGCTTCCTTATTAAAAGTTACCTTAAAAAGCATGTAAAAGATTTTATTGGAGTGTCGGACAGATTGGCAATCCTAAATTTTAATATACCCAGCTATAAAACAACCTGGTCCATTATACAGATTTATGCACCAACTGAACAAGCGAATAAACTAGAGCTTCAAGCATTCTATGACAATCTGTCAGAAGTACTAACAACTTTTTCAAACAACAATATTATTCTAATGGGAGACTTCAACGCACAGGTTGGAGTAAAACAGAGTCTTGAGGAAAGAGTAATCGGACACTTTGGGTATGGGAAAAGAAGCGTAAATGGCCAGAAACTCATAGATTTTCTACTTGAACAAAATTTATATATACTAAACAGCTTATTCAAAAAGAACAAGAACAACAAATGGACTTGGAGGTCCCCAGACGGCAATCATAGAAATGAAATAGACTATATTATTAGTAACAACCCACAAGCATTTACGGATACATCAGTCTTACATAAAATAAACTTTAACACGGACCACCGCCTAGTTAGAAGCTCTCTAAAATTAAAACCCTCAAAAATATCCAGAAAACATATAAAGAATATAACAAACACCCTACATCAAGAAGATGACAAAGAAATTTCTCAATCCCTGGCAAGAAATCAGTTAGAGTTAACAAATGAAGACACAGGAATTGAAGTAAACTACAACATGTTAGAGAAACAACTAAAAATTTGCACTGCAAATAAACCCAGAAAATATAAATATGAATTAAGCCAGAAAACACTACAGCTAATTGAAGAAAGGAAGAGTCTCTTATCAGGACCTTTTAAAAAGAGTAGTATCAAGCAAATAACAGAAATTAGTAAGGACATAAAAAAGAACATCAGGAAAGATCGAAGGCATAAAAGACTACATACTCTAGAAAGGCATATAATTAAAACAGGAGGAGTACGCAAAGCTTGGAAAGAATTAAGAGAAGTAAATAAGGAATGGATACCAAAAGTGAAAAGGAAAAAGGTCACTGTGACAAAAAGAGTACACATAATCGAAACAGCAACACAATTTTATAGAGACCTATATGCAGACCACTGTCCTTCGCTCCATACAGCCAGTGAAAATTTATCACAACTCTGCTTAACAGGATTTGAATCCGAACCAGAAATATTACAAAGGGAGGTAGAAATAGCAATTAGTAGTCAAAAGTTGGAAAAAGCACCAGGTCCCGATAAAATCTCCAACGAACTGCTGAAAGGATCTGCAGAAGAACTAGTCCCTATACTAACTAAATTATTCAACAGAATTATGTTTAACCAGTACATTCCTGCACAATGGGAAACTTCACACATCATTCTGCTTCACAAAAAAGGGCCGAAAGATGACATAAGTAACTATAGGCCTATAAGCCTTATGTCCAACTTGTATAAAATATTCTCAAAAGTTATTCTTGAAAGAATAAGTCTGAAACTGGAGGAAAACCAACCCATAGAACAAGCTGGCTTTAGGAAGAAATTCTCAACAATAGATCACATACACACGGTGAAACAGATAATGCAGAAATACAATGAGTACAATAAAACACTGTACATAGCGTTCATTGACTACAACAAAGCGTTTGACAGCATAAGTCACGAAGCTATATGGGAAAGTCTGGCTACCCAAGGCATACCTGGAATATATATAGAGCTAATCAAAACTATATATTCAAACAGCAAAGCAAAAATACGGTTAGAAGAGACAGGGCCCGAGTTCAAAGTGAGGAGAGGCGTCAGACAAGGCGACCCAATGTCACCCAAATTATTCTCTGCAGTCCTGGAAAATATTTTCCGGAAACTGGATTGGTCTCACCTGGGTCTCAACATTGATGGACAGAAACTAAATCACCTCAGATTCGCAGATGACATAGTTCTATTTGAGGAAAACCCAAAGCATCTCGAGCTTATGATCCAAGCTTTAAGCAAAGAAAGTGCTTTGGTGGGATTGTCCATGAACATAACTAAAACAAAACTGTTAACCAATTCGGAAAAAAAACCAATTGAGGTAGATTCAAAACCACTGGAGTATGTAGATGAATACATATATCTAGGCCAAATAATATCACCAAACGATCAAACCAACAAGGAAGTTAACACAAGAATAGCAAGTGGTTGGAGAAAATATTGGTCACTAAAAGAGGTCATGAAATCCAGAGACTTAGGAATGGCTATCAAGAGAAAAGTTTTCAACATCTGCATACTACCCTGTATAACATATGGATGCGAAACATGGGCACTGACAAAACAACACAGAAACAAATTGCAATACTGCCAAAGAGCCATGGAACGTAGTATGACAAATATACGAAAAGCAGATCATGTAAGGAATAAACAATTGAGAGCAAAAACTAAGCTACAGGACATTTTGACCAGAATTGACCAACAAAAATGGAGATGGACTGGCCACATGATGAGAACAAATACAGAGAAATGGAGTAAAGTAATAACCGACTGGTATCCAAGGGACAGTAAACGCAGCAAGGGGAAACAGATAAGAAGATGGGAAGATGAGCTTAAACAAACAGCGGGCCCCAACTGGAGGAGAGTGGCTCGTGACAGAAAACAGTGGAAAGAGCTAGAGGAGGCCTTTGCCAAAAGGCACACTGAATTGAGGGACATATTGTAACAGAATATTACAGAGAAACAGAAAATTCAGAATAAAAGGGCAAATTATACAGTAGCGACACGCTTAGCCTCCTTCCGAAACACTGTTCCTTGCCTCTTCCCGCGTCGAACGTGCTCTGGAAATTGCTTTTAGTTCCCACGGCGCGTAGACACGCACACACGCACGTATTTGTACAGTCTGTTATTTTGGTAGTAGTGTAGGTAATTAAATCGTTTCGTTTATATGGAGTGTCGTAGGTGTGGTTTAGGTTCCGCATGCGACAGTACAGGGGTCCAAGGGGCATTCAAAGTTTTCTTGTTTTAAAAAAAAAGTTGGTATCACTGAATTTGTTACTTGATTATTTCTTTCATGAACATTCCTTTAAATGTTTGCATGTTTTTAAGGTAGTAGATTGTGCAAGAATCAATTTTTTTTTTAAACATCTTATGTCATGTACAATCTATGCGAAAGAGAAAAATATTTTATTCCACTCAATATCACATTCGTCTGTATAAGTTGGGAGAACGTTTATTTTATGAAATCAGTAGGTATATCAGATAAAACAGTTTTCATCTATGCCTCTATCCAAAGAAAAAATATGCCTCTCCAAGGGTCAAACTTTTTCCGGTTTCCTAACGAGAGCAAGTCTCGAGACGAATTGCCCCAAGCAAAATAGACTCAATAAGTATTCTTGGCATCCTCCCAGATTAGGATGAAGTAAAACTGCTGAAGAAACATATTTGTATATTAAAACAGAATAATATCGTGGAACCGGCGGCGCCAGACAATTTCCAAATACTTACAAACTCGCGACAATAATATTCTTTCGACCGCATTTCACGGTGGCTCTCAATCATCTCAAGCGTGACTAGACGTGTACGCAGGAAATATCATAGTGCTCAAGTGTGTGAGCAGGAACACTCCCCTTTTTCCTCACTTTCACAGTATGGTGGAACAGCAATCCGACACGACCCACAGCTAATCGGGCGCAGGACCATCAGCACAGTTAAGATATCTGACAGTATTGTGACTCGGCCCTGTCCTTGAAATAATTACCTACAGGTGCGCAGTACCTTAACATGAGATAGGGTTGCCCCGCGTACAGTCACAGTAAAGATATCTACAGTATTCTATCTTCATACAAATGATGCCATGTAAATTTAGCTTAGTTAACTGAATCATATACATAGACATTAGGCAGGCATGCAAACAACAGAGAAAGAAAGAAAGAGTATATGGGCTCGAGGAAGGAGGCAGGGGCTTTCAGCGCGGCGCGTCCCAATGTTAAAAAATATAATGAAAATTATTAAAACTCAACGCTTGAAGAAGTGTAGTACGCGAACGAAGTCGTAGGCGACAGTTAGCTAAACAAAACAGGACCTCACCTTCAAGCAAAGCTAACATTGAACAATAACACTTTACGTAAAGAAAACTTCCAACAATTTGCCACTAAATAAGTTAAACTTTGTAACAACAATGGTTGACCTGTGGCCGCAAGTTTAAATGTCTGCTTGTTCAGGGCAAACGGTTTAACATGTTGCCAACAATGTAGTAGTTCAGGGTTATTTCACTTCATTACTCATTAGTTATGAAGGTGATAAAGATTCTAAGGTGGGTTTTCATGTAACTTACAAGGTTACAAATTACTTGAGATTTTAAGAAGGTAGAAGAGAGAGAGAGAGAGAGAAGAGGGAAAAAGTTCAGGGTTATTTCACTTCATTACAGATTAGTTATGAAGGTGATAAAGATTCTAAGGTGGGTTTTCATGTAACTTACAAGGTTACAAATTACTTGAGATTTTAAGAAGGTAGAAGAGAGAGAGAGAGAGAAGAGGGAAAAAGACGGGGGGTGTGCCGGACTCCTACCAGCTAAAACCATCACGGTGTTCCTCGACTGACCTTTGGGAATCCCGTACCCCCGGTACGGGATTCCCTCGCGTATGCACCGCGCCTCCGCCAAGCTATGATCCGCCAATGATGTAGGCGGGTCCCGTCGACCTCGGCGGTCTAAACGCCGCCGAATCCTCTAGTGTGGCGCGCGCGGAACACGACGCGCCGCCTACACGGGCCTGCATCTGGTCGGGTGGTGGACTGCCCTTAAGTCGACCACCCGCAGGCCGGCAACTCATGCGAGGCCGGAGGTCATTAAGCGCCCGGTGCGTCTTCTCCTGTACGAAAGCGAGACAGTTGCTTTCCTCACCCTCTCTGCCGCCTCTTTTTGCGTGCATGACATGCTCGCAAAAAGAGGCGACAGCCGTGTCATCATCATCTGCCTCGCCTTTTACGACTATGTTGGGGTCGGTTTTCAGTCCAACCACATGCAGTTGAATACCAGTGTTTTACATGGAGCAACTGCCTATCGGACCTCCGCAGCCCAGTTACTGGATTACACGATACACCTTGGTTAGACTGGTTGTCAGACTTTCTGTCTTCTGACTACCCTTAACGACTGCCTTGCTGCTTCATCATCAGCCGAAAGACGTCCACTATTGAACATAGGCCTCGACCATGGAACGCCTTGTTGCTTATTAATTGCAAATAAAATAAAATCATAGAGTAAAATAAAATAATTTACAGTTTTCGCTCCGGCATTGGTGCAGTTACATGTGTGCTGAAACAATGCTGAATGAAACGGCAGTCCAGCCTGCAATGAAGTAGCTTAGGATCCAGATCGTTTTAAAATTGGACAATAATGTAACTTGAAGACATTTTAACCGCGACTTTGTCTGCATTCGCGATAACAGAAAGACACGCAGACAAAAACTGGAAAAAAGTTACTTATTATTAACCGACTTAATAAAAAAAGGAGGTTCTGAGTTCGACCCGTATGTTTGTATGTATGTATGTTTGTCCACAATTATCTCCTGTTTGGCTGAACCGATTTTGATGCGATTTTCAGAAAAGTGTTTGTTACATTCTGGCGAAGGTTTTAGTATACAACAAACAGAAATGTATTCAGCGCTAAAAAAACAACAAAAACTGAGAAGACGTTTTCGTTTCTTCCATCTTTCCATCTTTGGAGGACTTTTAAATCTCTGTTTTAACTGTGTTGCCGTTACTTAATGGATTTGGATGATAAGGAGGCACTAAAAAGTGGAAAAAAAAAAAAAAAAAACAATAAACAGAACAAAGCCACCGACTTCCGAAACTAAAGTCATGTGTGTTCTGTGCTAAAGTTATTTATCACTTTTAGTTTTTTTTGAAGGCGGTTCTCTTTTTTCAAAAAAGTTTTTTTCATTGGGCCCACAACAATTCATTACGAAACAAAATATCCATTACTATTCATTGTACAGAACAATTTGCTTATACATACGTGAACGTGCTTCGAAAATAATTGTAATAAAACAATTAATCACATTAGAAGCGTGCAGGAAAACTGCGAGGAAACCCGCATGTTAAGTTATAAATATATACATATTGAATGAATGTCTGGTCACGTTTGTCATAAGGTGCACTTATAGTCGCAAGTATAGCTTGCGACGTACGTCACGTACGTAAATTCATTTTTAACCGACTTAAAAAAAAGGTTCTCAGTTCGACCCGTATGTTTGTATGTATGTATGTTTGTCCGCGATTATTTCCCGTTTGGCTGAACCGATTTTGATGCGGTATTCAGAAAAGTGTTTGTTACATTCTAGAGAAGGTTTTAGTATACAACAAATATAAATTTATTTAGCGCTTTTTGAAAAAATCCACAAAAACCAAAAAATGTGACGTTTTCGTTTCTTCCAACTTTTTGGAGGACTTTCAATATCTGTTTTAACTGTGTTGCCGTTTCTTAATGGATTTGGGTGATAAGGAGGCACTAAAAAGTGGATAATATAAACTTTTTACAAAAACAGAGAAGCACCTTCAAAAACTAAAAAGCGATAGGAAATAACTTTAGCACAGAACACACATGATTTTAGTTTGGAAAGCAACAAACAGAACAAAGCCACAGACTTCCGAAACTAAAGTACTGTGTGTTCTGCGCTTAAGTTATTTCCTATCACTTTTTAGTTTTTGAAGGCGGTTCTCATTTCAACCGACTTCAAAAAGAAGGAGGTTCTCAATTCGTCTGTATGTTTTTTTTTTGTATATTTGTTACGCGATTTCGCCGGCAAATGTAAAGCGATTTTGAAAATGGTTTTTTTGATGGATAGGGTATGCTTCAAGTGTGGTGTGTGATCGACATTGATTCAGCATTTTTCGAAAAAATCGACTGAGAGCAAAAAAAATATACATGGATGATGTTGTAATGTTCTCACCTTGTACTTTCAATCTCTGTTTTGACTGTGTTGCCATTTCTTAATGGATTTGGATGATAAGGAAGTACTAAAAAGCGAAAAATAAAAAAAGTATTTTACAAAAAAGACAACCGCCTTAAAAAACCAAAAAGTGAAAATAACCTTAAAACAGACCACACATGACTTTAGTTTCGGAAGTCGGAGACAATACAAAACAACAAATAGAACAGCCAAGCCGCCGAATTCCCGAAACTAAAGTCTTCTGTTTTAAAGTTATTTTTCACTTTTTGGTTTTTGAAGGCGGTTGTCTTTTTTGTAAAATAGCTTTTTCACTTCTCTTGCTCAAAAAGGCCGTCATTGTAGCATACCAGAGCGGGGATAAAATAGCATTTCATCCTCTAGGGGAAAAAGTTTTTTTTTTTTTAATTTTTGTGTGTCAAATATGACAATGAGCCTACAAAAACGAAAAAGTCTTTAGTCATAAGTAGAATAATCATGAATAAAGACTCGACGTATTACTGTTTCATAAAAAAAGAACCTCATTTTAATTTTGAAAATGGAACTAAAATCGGCGATATCTGGTAGAATGCATGCAATGAGTTGCGGCTACAGAAGAAACAAAAAAAAGACATTGGCGCGAAATAATTATAATTTTTCTGTAATTGCAAATTGAATTGGTAGTGACCGTAATTAATTTCTCGCAATCGTAGTGAAAAGTATAGTGAGTGTAACACACGGCGCTAAAACCCATTAAAACTCGGTTTCTATTTACTCCCTCGCTAAAGCTCGGGAGTAAAACTACCTCGTATATAATGGGTCATTTTAGCTCCTTGTATAACAAACTACTATTTTTTGTAAAAAGTTTTTATTCGTGTGCTTATACATTAAGAACACACTTATGAGAGACTTAGCTACTGAACACATTTACAACATTTCAAAAGTAGTTGCAAGTCAGCCGCTGTTATTTAAAGAGCGGTGGTGTGCCATTTCTGTCACTTGTATCTCTTCTGTCTCTTCTCTCTCTTCTCCTTCTTCTCTTTCTCGTCACATTCTCATATTCAAACAACTAGCAAATGCCCTCGCTTCGATCGCGTATATTTCAGTTATCGGCCGGATGTTTTAATTATTTTTGCCCGAAACCCTTATTCTTTTTCTAAACTAAAAGTATATATATGATACTCCTTATATTATAATATCAGCTATATGTAAATAAAGTCCTTTCAAAATTTGACTAGTCCTTTCAGAGATTGGCAGAACAAACAGACAGCCACACAAAAAATAATATAAATTGTTTTGGTATAACATTCATAATTATGCATTTAATAAAACGTTATTACAAACAGACAGATGATATCAGAGTCAAAACGTTTATTGCTTAGTGAGTGGTATATGAAAGCAACAGAGTTTTTTCTCACTGACCCCCGAAGTACCCTTTTTAGGGTTCCGTTGCCAAATGGCAAAAAACGGAACCCTTATGGATTCGTCATGTCTGTCTGTCTGTCTGTCCGTCCGTCCGTATGTCACAGCCACTTTTTTCCGAAATTATAAGAACTATACTGTTGAATCTGGGTAAGTAGATGTATTCTGTGAACCGCATTAAGATTTTCACACAAAAATAGAAAAAAAAAACAATAAATTTTAGGGGTTCCCCATACTTAGAACTGAAACTCAATTTTTTTTTCATCAAATCCTTATTTGTATGGAAAAGGCATCTATGGATAGGTCTTCAAAAATAATGTTGAGGTTTCTAATATATTTTTTTTCTAAACTGAATAGTTTGCGCGAGAGACACTTCCAAAGTGGTAAAATGTGTGTCCCCCCCCCCCTGTAACTTCTAAAATAAGAGAATGATAAAACTAAAAAAAATATATGATGTACATTACCATGTAAACTTCCACCGAAAATTGGTTTGAACGAGATCTAGTAAGTAGTTTTCTTTTTAATACGTCATAAATCGTAAACCGCAATTTACCGTTATTTCAATCAGCTCAAATAAGTGCCCATATTGTTTTTCGTGACATCGCCAAGCGGCTGGTCGACTCCTCACGTGACCCGAAGGTCTATTCTTGGGTCAAAGAATCAGCATTGCCATACAACGTGGCAATGCTGCCAGCCTGTTGGGCACGTGTCCCGTTGACAGCGATGTGGACGAGTTTTTTGATGCCCTTTGAGCTCCCTGCCTTTTTCCTAGAATTGTAAATAATTTTATTATTTTGATTTGTATATAATTATGTTATTCTGCTCAAATAAGAAAACATTTATATTATGTTACTTGCTGCTACGGAACCCTTCATGGGCGAGTCCGACTCGCACTTGGCCGCTTTTGTCAATGCTTGTAGCATCTAACACAAAGTCCTTACCGGTAATTCTTACCGATCGCTCGTTTCTCGATGCGCGTCGCTTGCTTCAAATAATAGATTCATTGAAACCATTTGTCTTTATTGAGTTATAATTGTAAGATGTTCTTTGTCTCAAAGAATTGAGGAGTGTCGCTGTTTCTTTATTGGACTTTAGTCCTGCTAAAGCAAACGTTGAAATTTCTCTCATTTTTCAAAATTTAGCGCAGACACCGCGTTTCATTCAAAAGTAAAAAAGTCATGTCATATTTTAACCGATTTCAAAAAGGAGGAGGTTATCAATTCGAATCAGTTCTCGGTCGGGATCGGTTTTTTGTGTATGTGGCAATACAAAACAATAAACACAAACCGACTTCCGAAAGTAAAGTAATGTGTGTTCTGTGCTAAAGTTATTTATCACTTTTTAGTTTTTGAAGGCGGTTTTCTTTTTTTTGAAAAAGTTTTTTTATATTCCATTTGCAATAACATTTGACAGAAGTTGGAAAAGGTTATTTTTAATGCACGCTTTGTAACAAAAGCACAATAAACATTTTTCAGTTACGATAGACGCCGAACTTATTATAATCTATTTTTACAGCAGCTGTCGCACTTAAGAGGAGACACAAGGGCCGTTTTTCCATACAAACTTAGTCCCCTGTTTCCTCCCTGGATAATGCCAGTAGATCAATATTTTTTTTTTTAAGATCCATGGTACTATTGGCATGTCCCTATGTTTTCCTTTTTCTCATAAATTTATTATTAAAAGAGATATGAATATTCAGAAACCTAAAAAATTGGCATGATTTTCCGCTGTGTTCAAACATTCAGAAAACAAATTTGACATGATTATTTAAAAAATAGAAAACATAGGAACACGGCAAAAGCCTTTCTTTATTTTTTAATAAAAAAAGCAGTTAAATCGGTTAAGTTTTGGAGAACAAAACAGGGGACTACGAATCATTGATTTTGTGTACTTTTAATAGGTATTTTCGGTCAAAGCTGCAGTTGTCTCTATCGCGCTCTGCGGTTCGTGTTCGGGCATCGCGCGACAGCAATAGATTTTACAAATACCTAATTTCCAATTCTCTAGCCCGTGGTATTTCCTCTTAATTGTACCCATTTTATTCATTTTCCTTATTAAATGATGTGGCTTACATTTACTGCTATTAGGTATATATTTTTATGCTATTATTTCACTCCAATTTAAAATTACAGTGTCAATGCTAAAAACCTAAAAAAAGCAGGGGTGAACAATACAGGGATCGTTGTTCGTTTTACTCTTTAAAAGACTTTTATTTTGTTTATATTATTAAACGTCCTTAGTATATAGATCTACTTATCAAAGAAATGTTAAAATAATTTAAATTAAAAATAGTTTTAACTTTTGAAATAAAATGTTTTGCATTTCTGCTTCTACGAGCCTCTTTTTTTCTAATGCTTTTACGAGGGCGGCACTGAAAATTTCAGGAATCAAGGAAGTGACACAACATTACTATTTAAAAATGTATTTATTGCTTTTCGAAGTATTCTCCGCGAAATTTGACACATTTTTTCATACGATGGAACCAATCATTGAAGCAACCATTCCATTCGGAAGTTGGGGTTTCCAAAATGGCCGTTTTGTAGGCGTCCACAGCTTCTTCAGCTCTCTTTCTCGAGTCAATTCCATTTTCTCAACGACTAAACAAGTTTGACAAAACCTTGTGACAAGACCGAGAATCTTTTTTAAAATAAATAAATGGTATTCGATTTTTAAAACCAAGGAGTTTTCAATTAAAAAGAGTTTAATATGACAGGAACAGTGGAAATATTCCATTCCCGATACTTTTAGTGCAGCCCTCGTATAAATGGAGTATAGTCAAAGAGTAACTCATCATCATCTGCCTAGCCTTTTCCTAACTACATTGGGGTCGGCTTCCAGTCTAACCGGATGCAGCTGAATACCAGTGTTTTACATGGAGCGACTGCCTATCGGACCTCCACAACCCAGTTCCTGGCTAACACGATACCCCTTGGTAAGACTGCTTTTTCAGACTTTCTGGCTTCTGACTACCCGTAACGACTGCCAAAGATCTACAAATGACAGCCCAGGGACCAACGGCTTTACGTGCTTTCCGAGGCACGGAGGGAACTCGGTATGAAAGGGATGGTCACCCATCCACAGACCGACCGCGGCTAGCGTAGCTTAACTAAGCCACGAGCTCCTCGTCAAAGAGTCAATGTCAACGTCAAAGAGTAACTAAACTACACATTTTGTAGATATGAGTAAGCCCTTAAGATCTTGACTTAATATGGTAAGTCAGTTTTCCGATAGATAACTTAGTTTAAGTGATATATCATTTCAAATCTCGAAGAGGAAACGTGACTGATTACAATTCTAGACATTGACCTTAGTTTACATTTTTTAAGGTTCCGTACCCAAAGGGTAAAAATGGGACCTTATTACTAAGACCCTACTGTCCGTCTGTCTGTCTGTCAACAGGCTGCATCTTATGCACCGTGATAGCTAGACAGTTGAAATGACAATGCCAGATCCTGTCCCACCCATGTACAGAAAAAGTAAATTAATGAAAATAATTGTAATGAATATAGAACCTTTCTATACTAAATTGTTTTTCTTTAGAACTTGCGGATTACGAAATACCTATCCACAAAAAACAAACTCATTTTACCTAAAATACAATTTAACCTATAATCAATGTCATTATTGTTTTTAGATTTAAACGGAAACCGCAAGTTCTGCAGTCACTAAGACTAATGTGTAGTTATCAGCAATAAATAAACAGTAAGATGCAACATATTGCACATGACTTTTATTGAGTGGGGCAAAGTTCTATAGAGTTTTTGGCATTGTCCTTTTCACAGATGATATGTCTGTTGCCGCTAACAATAAAAACAGAATAAAATGAATATTTAGGGGAACTCCCATACGACAAACGTAATTGTTCGCCGTTTTTTTTTGCTCGTTATTAAAAAAAGGCTATAATATAGTGTCCAATGTTGTATTACAGATAATGGTACGGAACTCTTCGTGCGCGAGTCCGACTCGCACTTGGCCAGTTTTTACACGCGATATATTATAGTCTCCTTAAAATTATGTGTTGTTCTTTCAACTAGTCATTAAATATTATCGAATTTTACCGTTCCACCGTTTGACGGCCATGCTATGTTGTTTTGCGTGTATTTCGCAATCGGTTGCGTCCGTTGCTCCTTATGCAAATATTGTCTATTTGCTGGTGGTTGCGTAACCCGCATGGTTGTTTAACAAACGCGTCTTGTGCGAAAGTGTCATCAGTCTGTGTTGTTTTGTGTTTTACAACAAGTAACAACTCATCTGCCTAACCTTTTCCTAACTATATTGGGGTCGGCTTCCAGTCGTTCGCTATTATGTTCGTTCGCAGTGGTTGCTTATCGTGTAAAAGGACCCATTGGGTCATATAACACACACACACACACACACACACACACACACATACACATACTTGTTTTTGTTACCTACCTTTTTGACGTGACAACGTCTTATAATTTGATAGAGCCGGCTGCACGCACGAAAAAACATGACGTCATGCGGCGTTACGGCGTTACATGACGTCATGCGGCGTTACCTCGCTCTGCAACGTTACCTCGCTCTGAGGTGTTCCAAGTGAAAAGTGAATGTGTGTCAATTGTTTATAGCAACGATAATTACAGCGATAAAGGTAATGATTCTTTCGCGTTGTCACGTTCAACCATCGTCAGTAAACCGACTTTACAGACAACCAATTTTTTGTTATAATTTTTCTTTTTACCCTAAGGTTTGATTTGGCTTACTTTTTGTTTATTATTTTAATACAATTATTACAAATATTCTTGTAATAAATGACGGAAGAGACTGGACCTCACGACACAGGGTATCCTAGTGTGTGGTCCAGAGTAACTTGTTATAGAAAGTACCAACTGTTTCAATAAAGAATTAAATATTATTATTATTATTATGCGTTTGGTCCAATGAGCGTCAGACATGCGGCAAATGTGTCCAGCCCTATTCCACTTCAGCGTGACAGCTTTCCGAGTGACGTCAGCTATTTTTGAAACGGACGTCTTGATGTCATGTACCCAGAATACTCTGTTCCATAGGTCTCTGACAAACTGAGAGCGTGGACCTCTGCTGTCAAAGACCATGTTTGAGAACCATGAGGATAGGAAGCATGCACTCATCGACGGGTCTTAGATCGTGACTTTATCAAAATAGACCTCGTATGTTGAAAACTAAAACATGTAGGTACAGTGTATTATTTTTAAACGTTTTTTTTTTTCAAATATTGTACTTGTTTATCTACTTTTGTATTAAATGGATCGAGGTATAAAAATACCTGCATATTAATGAATAATCTGAGTAAAGGTCAAACAGGTGTCACTTGACTTGGTTTAGTCTAATGAACTTGTAGAAGGATGTATGTTAGGATATCGTAGCACGTGGGTTTCTGCCATTCTATTTTGAAAATATCTCATTCGTGGAATTTAGATGAATTTAAAGCACATTTTATCAAAACTAATATTATAAAGTGGAAAGATTGTTTGTTACAATTTAACTCAAAAACTACTGGTCCGATTTCGAAAATTCTTTCACCAATTGAAAGTTTCATTATCCCTGAGTAACATAGGCTATATTTCATTAATAACCTATTGAACGCCATTGACAACTTAAGTTGCAAAACGGTCGCGTGGCTGAGACGCCACCGGCAACTAAAGTTGACCCGACCCAGCTTCGCATGGGCCTATAGCCTTCCTCGGTAAATGGAATATCCAACACAAAAATATTTTTTCAATTCGTACCAGTAGATCCTGACATTGGCGCGTTCAACCAAACAAACAAATAAACAAACTCTTCAGCTTTATAAGTAAACTAGCTGACCCGAAAGACGTTGTCCTGTCGCTATCTACCTACTAACCTACCTATTTACCTACCCTACACCTACCCTACACCTACCATACACCTAAAAAAAAAAAAAAGTATCCTATGTCCGTCTCCTGGTTCTAAGCTACCTCCCCACCAATTTTCATCCAAATCGGTTCAGCCGTTCTTGAGTTATAAATAGTGTAACTAACACGACTTTCTTTTATATACATAGATATAGATAAGTATAAGTACCTATAGATTTATATTGGGGTAAATAACAATTATTTTTAATTTATATCATGTCATGATGGCACATGCACGAGGTTGCAGGTTTAGAACCGGGTACGAGCAAGTACATTGTACCAATGTGACTTTATAAATTTCATATGTACTTATACTCCATTTATAACAATTTATAAAGAATGCAAAACATTTTATTTCAAAGACAAGTAAAAAACAATGTAAATTGAACTAACTTTAATAAATACATTTAAGATAGTATTTACTAAATATGGACGTTTAATAATAAAAACAAAATAAAAGTCTTTAAAATATTAGGTAACATTTTGAATTTGGTAGAATTATAGTGAAACGAATAACGTTTTCGGTGTTGTTCATCCCTGCTTCTTTTAGGTTTTTAGCATTGACACTGTAGTTTTAAATTAGAATTAAATAATATGACTACAATATGAAAGCCACATAATTTCATAAGATAACTTATTAAAATAGTTACAATTAAGTGCGACAGCTGCTATAAAAATAGATTATAATAAATTCGGCGTCTATCGTAACTGTAACAAATGTTTATTGCACTTTTGATACAAGCGTGCATTAAAAAAGTTTAAAAAAAAAAGTAAACCGCCTTCAAAAACTAAAAAGTGATAAATAACTTTAGCACAGAACAAACATTACTTTCTGAAGCCGGTGGCGGTTGCTTTGTGTTTGTTGTTTTGTACTTTTGTTACAAAGTGTGCATTAAAAAGAACCTTTTTTAACTTCTGTCTAATGCTATTGTAATTGGAGTATAGGTTGGTCATTTCTAACCCAACTCCCCTTTTTATTTAACTGAAGGCTAATTTAAAAATCTTTCCACACTATTACTATGCCGAATCACAGTAAAGATATTATGTCCGAATGTTTCAATTATTAATTGACGATCGTCATGTATAAACTAATATTATAATTGTGAAAGTTTGTGAAGATGTTTGGATGTTTGTTACTCAATCACGCGTAAACCGCTGAACAGATTTGGATGAAAATTGGCACATAGGTAGACCATTTCCTGGATTAACACATAGGATACTTTTTATCCCGGTAATGTGTTTCCTTGGGATAATCGTTCTTTTTACGCGGGCGAAGCCGCGGGTAGAAGCTAGTCATGTATAAAAGTGCAAGGCGCATGACCTTTTAAATAGCTAAATTTAGACGATGCAAATGTGATCTGAATATAGCTCAGGAAGTCAGGACTGTTCTTATCGGTCAGAATCTCATTCGCTTGAATTACTATTAATAAGATTCTAACGAACAGGCATAATATTTAGCAAGCACCTCTGATTATGAAACAAAAGGCAGGTAGACCGTGCGGAACACTGAGAGTGAAGCCACAAAAGCAAATACAAATTAAAAAAACGAATACCGACAATAGGGTATTTTACCAAAAAAAACTAATTAGTCCGTCAGTTAGATTATCGAAAAATATTGGATACGTATTTTTTGTTTTATCAAATTAAGAAAAACTGACGAAGATAAAACGCATCAAAGATCATGAGTGGGGGTTTGTGACGTCACTTCGCCAGTAAAAGTGTACTGACATAGTGATGTCACACGAGTTTTCGACGCACTGTATCGTCTTAATTTTTTGTTTACGTGAATAAAGAAAAAACAAGGGTTCAATATTTTTTGGAAATCTATCTGACGGACTAATAAGATTTTTTTGGTGAAATACCCTATTCGCTTCGCGGTGTACCGACACGAGTCAGTACAGCACGAAGCGAAGCATCGAAGCATTGTTAAAAAAAACAAATACTAATACAAATAAAAATTCAAAAGCGAATTCAATTACGAGATTGTAGGTATTCGTTTTTGAATTTGTATTTGCTTTTTTGGCTTCACTCTGTGTTCCGCGCGGTCTATCTGCCTTTTATTTGATAATATGAGGCAAGCACTTTACCCGTTTGCGTGAAATTGTTATGAATCTCTATTTTTTTATAATAAAATATAGTTAGCAAAAACTAGTAGACTATAATATAATTTTATTATAAAAACATTCCGCAAAACAAGACAAGTTATCAATCGGTTATCGCGGATGCAGGCAAAGTTGCGGATTAAAAGGTAGCCAGTTCTTCCCCAGGGCTTAAGCTATCTTCCATACCACATTTCATCAAAATCGGTTCAGCCGTTTCATAGTGAAAGCGTAACAGACAGTTACTTTCACTTATAATACAAGTTACTAGGGTACTAGGGATGGTTACTAGGTTGTACTTTGAGTTACTTTCTAGTATGGGGATGGATTAGTATGGATCACTACAATCTCGAGATTGTAGGTATTTGCTTTTGAATTTGTATTTGCATTTTTGGCTTCACTCTCAATGTTCCGCGCGGTATATCTGCATTTTGTTTCGCGCGATCAAACAAACAAACTAAACAAAATATGAAATGTTTTCTTTTTAAAATATTAGTTTAAATTATTCCTTGAAACTATTAATTTAATATTTAGTAGTTGTTCTGCCAATCATTAAGACTTCTACCCTACATGTTTATTGAACTGGAACCTGTCGTACACAATGTTGTTTTGTCAATTAACCCACCATCTTTTCTCTCTTTCACAGATATGGCATTGAACGAGACAACACTACCCAAATTGCAGAAAAATTCCAACGGTCGACCCGCTGACTTGTCTACGACGTGATTCTTGAAAAATAACATAAAAATAAAATTAAAATCGCGTAAATTAATAATTAAGTGTAGTTATAGTGTTTTTAAGTGTCCAAAAACGCATTCCGTTCATATTTCATGCTCAAACTCGTGAATATTAAAAGTGCTGTGCTCAAAACATCCAGTTCCTCAAAAATGGCTAGTGACTCAAAGTACGTCCATTATTGCATACAGTGAATTGAATAAATAAAATCTTAGTGTGAAATAGTGAGTTTTTAATAAGTTTAAAATGAAATGCTAAACATAAATTCGTGTGTCAAAAGTTTAAACAACGCCATCTGTCGCGCGATGGATTGAGTGTTTTGGCAGGGTTGTGTACAGCGCCATCTATTGTTGAGTGGCGGCGATGTTTAGTACCTGATATTGCCATGGAAGCCGGTTTCATACCGGTTGGTAGCGGCAATGGCGGCAATTTGCCGCAAGCAAGCTCTGTGGTGGCGCCACCGGCTAATGTTATTCGCGCGCCGGGATTGAAGCGCGGGAAAATGGAAGAAGCTATTTCTGATCGGGTAAGTCAATTACATTATTTTTCTTTTTTTTTTAAACGACTGCGCGCCATTTTTTTTCTTTGTACTTTGACACATCGGCTTTTGCCATCCACATGCAAATGAAAGACTAGTTTTAGAAAAAATATGACTTTCCAAAGCGTCGTGTCTGAAATTCTAACACTCGATGTACCATTAAATGTCCATTAACTAAAACTAAAATAAAATTACATTAAGAAAACCCGAACTAAACGGTTACCCGGTAACCGCTTAGTTCGGGTTTAAGCAGACTTTCGCTCAAGTGTTGCCCTAAATTGTCTCTTTACTGCTCAGACTCCAATAAAACAGGTTAGCAAACTGAATAGTTCCAAATATAATATACGAGCAATATAAAAACTAAACGTTCCGTTACAAACTATGCAAAAGATTTCCTTGATCACTTGATCACTTCTGTCTGTCACATACCTAGCGTATTTGTACAAATATTCGCCCTATTTGGATAATACAAAATGTACCCATGGTTATTGAATTAAAGTCCATTTTATATAATAATAAGACGAATATTTGGACAAATACGTTATGTGAAGTGCCGGCATAAACTGCCCGCATTCCCGAAGAAATTAAATGCATAGAAGATAATACAGTCGGCATAGCTCGAAGCGAACTGAGCGAAAAATTAGCGCTCTACTGCACCACTGAGAGAATTGCATTACCTAAGTAACTTGCGGCACGAAATTGTTTTAAGTAGTACAAACTATGATTATAATAACCTAAAAAATTGCCAAGTGCGAGTCAAACTCGCGCACGAAGGGTTCTGTACCAATGATATATTATATACACTAATTATTACACTAAAAATATTATATACACTAAGATGCGTTACCCGCGTTCAATAATAATGGCAATATTAAAGCATGGCAATTGCCGGGTTTCACTTAGTCACGTACCACCCAGTGTCGCGGCTATACGTCAGTATCGCTCGTAATTCACACATAACTTACGTAACAAAATATGTATGTTTATCTTTTTCTAACGGGTATACGCTGTATGCTTCTGTCCTTTTCTTCGCACTGTATAATTGAATGTGCCTACTTGTATGTAGATATAAAAGTTTGCGCCGTTTTATAGAGCACTAATGTTCGTGTATGACGCGTCTATTTATAATCCGTCATTGTTCTGTACCATTATCTATTCAACAACATTATACATCGAGAAAAAACGGCAAAAAATCACGTTTGTTGTATGGGAACGCTTAACGCTTAAATATTTATTTTTGTATTTGATGTCATAGCGGCAACAGAAATACATCATCTGTAAAAATTTCAACTGTCTAGCTATCACGGTTCTTGAGATACAGCCTAGTGACAGACAATCAGACAGACAGACGGACAGTGGAGTTTTAGTAATAGTTTTTACCCTTTAGGTACGGAACCCTAAAGGGATAATAATTTGTTAAAATATAATTATTTACTGGCGACCGGTTCCAGCATCGCACGGATAGCACTAATGAAGTATAGCCTACCCAGAAAATTCCTATTTTTATTGGTGAAAACCACAGATATAGATAGACCTAGATAACGCAAGAGCAACTACTTCGCGTGCCTAGCTTACGTACAAAAATCGTAAGTAAAAAAATAAATTAAACGTTTCCATTGGTAAGTAATTTTGTGATTAATATTATGCGTAATTAATTTAAAAGACAATTATTTTTAATTTAGTACCCTCAGTAATACCTGGTAATACCAAATTTAAGAAAAACAAAACATTGTGACCTCATAATAGGTAGTCAAAATATGGCACGCTTGGTTTTCATACAGATCGTGATACTTGCGTTATCTAGGGTCTATCTATATCTGTGGTGAAAACCAATACGAAAATCTGTACAATAGTTTTTGAGATTAGCTCGAACGAGTACAATATCAGTATGTAGTGATAGTGATAATTCATCATGTCAACCTTTTGACGCCCACTGCTAGGTATAGGTCTACCCCAAGGGGCGTCATCGCCATACTTGACCGATGCATGTTGGCGATCGCAGTAGGTTTTATGGTACTCAGAAGGACGTTGCTGACCATACTGTGATCAATATCCTTCTGTTGCCTTATACTACACCCGCGGGTAGTAATTGGGTGGTGCTATTTGCTACCGGCACCACACGGCTATAGTGATGACGTGTAAAGTAATACTTATTCCTCAGTAAGTTAAGGGCGCGTATTCGATTTAGCGCAACTCAAAATCTAAACGATTGCTAGAACGGCGTAGCAGCATTGAGACACACTAGTACAATACAATGGTCTGTTTGTGTGCATCAGAAAAAAAAATATGCACGAAATAAGCACGAATCATTGAAATTGATCGGCAAACCAAAGCGCGCAATGTTTAGTGCTTTTTAAAATAACTGTCTAAAATAAATGAGCTCGTATAACGGACTGAAAAATATTCTGTATATTAAGCATAACTTTTACTTTCATAAAATAAATATATCAGTTAGGTTTTTATTCAAATACTGGTGAAAAAAAATTGACAAAGTGAACCGATTTTCTACTTTTTCAACAATGTTTTTTAATACATAATAGTAATATTTTCGTAATTTTCGCTCTGTAGCTGTCTTTATGGCTGTATATACTGTTGGAAAAACGTATAAAACAAAATATTTTGGCATATTGTAATGGTTGTATTGGTCCTGAAAGTTAACTCTCCGCCTTTGTACCTTTGTGCATGAAGTGTAAATAAATAAATAATAATAAATAACTCTGACGTCTATTTTCGTAAAACGATATGAAAGAATTGTCTTCGCTTTAAAAAACCATAATTAAAAATTATACTTTTACTCTGTAGCTGTCTAAATGAAGACTTAATCTTTCTAAAACTGTAAATTGTCTTTAAATAATCTGCTCACATAATTACGATATTGCTCTGGGCAAAACGCAAAAACATGAAGTTTTCGTCACGAATGGAATACGCGCTCTTAATCAATATTTGTACGCCACAAAGGCTGAGCACGACTAATCTCATACTACCTATACGATTAAAGTCAAACTGCATATCTGTAAGTATGTAATAAGTACTCATGTTTCCTCAAATAAATGTAATGTCTTGAGATATGCGTAAGTTGGAGAATTTCTGGTGCAGAAAATGTACTCATTTCATTATTTATCCAGCTGCCTTGATTTAGTAGAAGAGCATCACTAATTTATAGGAAAACGAAAGATTTCTCCTTTTTGTATTGATGTTACATCCTTATTGTTTGGGCCCAATTGGTAGCTACATAGTATGGTGAAAGAGGTTTTTCAGATCGTCAAAGGTGTACCTACGTGAACTGGACACTCCAGCAAATAGGCCGTCGCTAGCTACATCCTGAGCTAGTCTGTATTTGTCAAGCTGGTCCCACCATCTTCATCTGGACCTGGATCGTTTTTTTTTTTTTTGTTTTGTTAAAATAAAAGCCGGTCTTAATTTCTATACTTTGGATGGATTATTCTCACACGCTCGGAATTTCTCAAGACTGCTTTCAAGTTGGCTCAAGTTGTAGGTAGGTGTTTAGGCCGTACACCTACAAAAAGCCACAGCGTCACTATTCACACGTAACCACTGCTTGACCACCTTTTGACGCAGCTACAAAAAGCCGCAGCGTCACTATTCACACGTAACCACTGCTTGACCACCTTTTGACGCTGCGATGTGATGTGGTTGAGGTACGTGTGAAACAAGCCTAACAGTCAATATCAAATGTGTGGTTGATACCGACCACATTGCAGCCACAACGCAACCACCAGCGACACAGTGAAGGAGCAGCGACACTCGCTGTTCTGTAGTTACCATAGGGCAACTATAAGAAGAAGCTGTGTGGTGCCGACCGCGAATAGCATCACCCGCGTGGGTGTCGTAGAAGGCGACAGAGGGATATTGACCGGAGGATGGGCAGCAGCGTCTTTCTGAGTACTATAACACCTACTGAGATCGCCAACATGCATCGGCCAAGCATGGCGATTACGGCTGAACCCCCCTTGGGGGAGACATATGTCCTGCAGTGGGCGTCTAAAGGTTGACATGATGATGATGATGAACTATAAGAAGCTGCACGATACCACCGCTCGCCCACTTTTTGTCGCTGCATTGTGGTGTGGTTGTGGTTCGTGTGAATAGGCCCATCATTTATTTATTTACTTATAAAACACAAAACTGAATACAGATAATACATTGATAGGTAACACTGAGTATTTAAGTTCAGGTTGAGATACCTACCTACCTATATAATATAAATTAATTACTGTTCGTTGGTTCTCGCTAAAACTCGAGAACGGCTAGACCGATTTGGCTAATTTTGATCTTGAAATTCAGGAAAAAGTCCAGGAAAAAAGTCCAGGAAAGGCAATTGACAGGACAACGTCTGTCGGGTCAGCTAGACCTAAATAGAAATTGGTGGTGGTATAAATATTTACTTACTACACCTTAGCCCAGTCCTTCAAGGAATACAAATGAATTTCACAAAAGGGAACGGTCACGGAAGTTGTATTGTATTGCCACCGACTTCCGAAACTAAAGTCATGCGTGTTCTGTGCTAAAGTTATTGATCACTTTTTAGTTTTATTTTAAGGCGGTTCCCGTTTTAAAAAATAGTTTTTAGTGTTTAGTGCCTCGTTAACACCCAAATTTAACAGTTAAGAAAGTCCTTCAACGATGGAAAGATGGAGGAAACGAAAACGTCTTCTCGGTTTTTGCTGTTTTTTTTTCAAAAAGCGCTGAATAAGTTTCTGTTTGTTGTATACTAAAACCTTCTCCAGAATGTAACAAACACTTTTCTGAAAAACGCATCAAAATCGGTTCAGCCAAACAGGAGATAATCGCGGACAAACATACATACATACATACAAACACACGGCCCGAACGGATAACCTCCTTTTTTTTTAAATATAGATTAACACAATAATTATGTTGATCCACGTTTTGTATAATATGAAATGAATATCTGACACACTTTATCTGCCACGCCCAGATTAACATTTAGACTTATGTATTTACACACTAATGATCATATTACCTCTGATATCATACAGAGGACACACGATATGACACAAATATGGACATATTTTGCATTACAATTTGATTCATTATGTTGATACTTTTTTTTGCATGAGAACAGTCCTCTGTCCTACAGTGGGAGTATACATTATCTAATACCTTTAAACGAGCAATTCTTGTATATATATATACTTATAATCTTCTAATATATAAAATTCTCGTGTCACAGTTTTCGTTCCCGTACTCCTCCGAAACGGCTTGACCGATTCTGATGAAATTTTGTGTGCATATTGGGTAGGTCTGAGAATAGGCCAACATCTATTTTTCATCCCCTTTTTTCACCCCTTTTTCATCCCCCATTAGGTCGATCGGGGCAGGACAACGTCTGTCGGGTCAGCTAGTAATATTATAAAGAGGAAAGATTTGTATTTTTGTATGTAACGAATAAACTCAAAAACTACTTACTGGTCCGATTTCAAAAATTCTTTCACCAATCGAAAGCTACATTATCGCTGAGTAACGTAGGCTGTATTGTGTTATTAAAAAACGGAACTATTTTTTTTGAGCTGTTAATTAAATATTCGAGATGTTATTAATTTATTATGATCAGTATGTATTACAGCGATGTGGACGAGTTTTTTGATGCCCTTTGAGCTCCCTGGCCTTTTTCTTAGAATTGTAAATAATGTTATTATTTTGATTTTTGTATAGTGAATGATCAGTTGAAAAACATATTGAATGAGCAGTTATTTAATTTAATGGCGGTTGATAAATTTGTGCGACAGTAAAACACAGACAGTAATAAAGAAACAATTGGTCGGTTATTTCGTCTTACTATGTCAGTACTAAATAAATAACTGGCCAGTAAAAATGATGGAATGGGCAGTTAGCTAAATCGAAATGTCTAGTCGTCCGATATATAATCAGATGATTAGTTTACAATTCATTATACTACGTATGGTAATACTTTTTTTTTATATGGGACAAGCCCGCCACACTATTCCCTAACCACTGTAACTCCTGTAAGCCAGAATCAACAGTGGCGACCACCAGAAAAGCACCAAAGCAATGAAGCTCGACGAGTCCCAGAGAAACGATTCAATTCTGTCTTGGATCCCGCAACGAAATTAATCAGAAAAGAACAGCGGAGGAGTAAGAAAAACATATTTTCCCACTTCCCTCCAAATCAAGCAGGACTAGGCCAATAGGCACAAAGGGACGTTTACAACTGGGAGAAACCCAGTTGCTAAGCACCACGGATTATAATTGACATAATTAATGGGTCCTAAAAATACTTAGGATGCATCCGACATGGTTAGGTTAGGTTACGTAGGTGTGAGATGGAACACCGGGGTGGTTTTTAGTCAGTAAGAGTCTGACAGACCCCTCCGCCCGCCCCAGGGCGGAGGACATCCATGAGGATTTTCCACCCGTACCAAAAAAAAAAAAAAAAAGGTTACAGTTCTAAACTGTGACCCTCTACGCCAGAATCAAATCGCTTTTCAGTCCCCTCACTCTCCCCTAACACCCCACTCCCTCCCCCTCATTGTTTATAGAACTGCTTAGAATGAGATTTCTTACCGACTAATTCCAATTTGTCAACTGCCCACTCGTAACTGCCCATTTAGTTATTTTCCTGCTCAATTATATATTCAGTGATCCATTTCATTATTTTGAATTACTCATTTTTGTTTAATTTACTGCTTAGTTTTAACTGCTGAACTAGTTATTAAACGTGCCATTTATAATTTTTAACTTACCAAAACCGCTATTTACAACTGCCTCTTTAAATCAGTGCCATTAATAAATTAGGGGTCCTTGAAAAAATTCACGCGGGCTAAGTCGCGGGCAAAGTGCTAGTCTTAATATATATAAATCTCCTGTCACGATGTTTGTCCGCGATGGACTCCTAAACTACTGAAGCGATTTTAATGAAATTTGTACACCGTGTCACAGAATACTTAATAGTACTACGTACAGAAGGGACACTCCCTTCCCCGCGCTATATCAGATACCGCACCCTCACCCCGCTGAAGAGGGGCTAACCGCCGACTCTTTAGCCAGGGCGCTCAAAATCGTAAGAACTGCAGCGCTGTAGGTACTGCTGACACAAACACACAATTTTGCGATTTATTTTGTTTTAAGTTTTATTTATTAGTTTTAATCTCGATGATTCATTTATTTTCCAAGTTTTCGTCGTTTTATATACAATTAAAACTTCCGTAATAATAACATACCAACATTACCAGCTATTAATATTGCTCTCTCTCTTTATTGTCTTAGTTATGTACTTATGTCCCTTTCTTTCACGTTCTATTCATTCTTGGAATTGAAAAGTAGTACCCTACGCACTAATCTTGTCGCGTCGCCCCATTGTAATTATTATTATTGTAATATTTTAATTAATTCTTAATTTTTATTTTTAATACTTTTGAACTTAACATGTATGGACATGGACTGGTTCCGAAATAAATGAAAAAAAAAAAAAATTGCGTTGCCGCGTAATGGTACGGGACGATCGTGAATTCCATATTTTGTAATTAGGTAGGTAGGTACCTTAATTTACCTTTATTGATGAATAAATAAACCTCTTTACATAATAACTATTATAATATTACTTTTATGTCATTACAATTCCGAGTATTCAAAATCAAATATCATTTATTTTATTTAAGAAATAAATAATTGAACGCTCGGACAAGATCACTTCATAATAATGCTCGAAACGTTCGGGTAGTTCCGTCGTCGTTCGGTTCACCCGACGCAAAGCGCTGCACTTTTCGCGCCATTTTGTACGCCACGACATCCAACTGATTCAACCCTACTAAAATTCACGCACACATTTGCACGTGTACAGACGTCATTTGGTTTTGTAGTAGTAATAGGTAATTATTTTGCAAGTTTTGTATAAAGTGTCCGAGGTGTGACCGTGTGCAGTTTGATACAACTTGAAAGATAGGGTAGGTGTAGGGTAGGTGTAGGTAAATAGGCAGGTAAGTAGGTAGATAAGGACAGGACAACGTCTGTCGGGTCAGCTAGTATATATTATATAATCTGAATCTCGGAAACGGCTCCAACGATTTTCATGAAATTTTGTATGCGAGGGGTTTGGGGGGCAATAAATCGATCTAGCTAGGTTTCATTTTCAAAAAACACGATTTACCAAAAAAAAAAAAAATAATAAGTAATATCGTCGCACAGATATTTTTTTATAACATGAGACATTTTCCCTTTGCCTCTGAGATGGCAACGCATTTGCGATGCTTAAGCCCCATTTACATGATGCAAGTTTCTTGCCTGTTGCATACAATTCAATTGAAGCAACCAATTACTTGCATCGTCTAAAGACTGTTCAGACGGTGCAACTTTCATTGTTGCTTCAATTTATTGCATTGAACAGGCAACTAAATCGCACCGTGTAAATGGGGCTTTATGGTATTTTCATAGGTGACAGAGTCCATTTACGATCATTTGGGGTTTCGGTTTGTTCGAAAAACATCTGATATGACCGTATTTAACATTATCAACATCTGCCTAGCCTATTCCCAACTATGTTGGGATCGGCTTCGTGTCTAACCGGATGCAGCTGTATACCAGTGTTTTACATGGACCTCCACAACCACCACCTCCTGGGTAACACGATACTCCTTGGTAAGACTGGTTGTCCGATTTTCTGGTTTCTGACTACCCATAACGACTGCCAAAGATGTACAAATGACAGCCGGGTCCAACGGCTTTACGTGCTTTCCGAGGCACGGAGGGAACTCGGTATGAAAGGGATGGTCACCCATCTACAGACCGACAGCGGCTAGCGCAGCTTAATCTGTACGGCTTTAACTTTAACTTAGCCTCGAGCTCCTCCAGGTATTTAACTTTTTAATATAATCACCAATTAAGGGGAGCACGCTAACTTCTGCAACACAGTTTTTACTAGCGCAGGAGTTAGGGAAATCTTCTTACATCTGTAACGTATGTTTGTGTATGTCTGGGCGTATATCAGCTGTCTGACACCCTTAGTACAGGGTCTGTCTAGTCCAAACTAGGCAGACCCATGTCCCCACATATTATTATTATTTATTTACTAAGGTACATATCTGTTCTTATAACGGCCATAGTAATAAATACTGATAATTTAAAGTATATATACCTATTACAATTCAAAAGATTGTGACAGACGGATGGACGGACAGACAGACAGCGGAGTATTAGTAATAAGGTCCCCTTTGGCTCTCTTTAACCCTAAAAATGATGACCCAACAACATGGCCATTACTTATTTATTCACATAGGTAAAGATGAGGCTAAGACTGCACAATAGCGCATTTCCATGGTCTTCTATGTATGTATTTCTCAGGTAAATGTAGTCGAAAGTCGAAGCACGTACAACGTAGCATAACAGACAACATCCGTCGAGTAATTCTAATGACACATTAACGTGTGATCCGACGTGGAAAGGGTTGCCAGAGTGAAGAATAATTTGTGCTTATTTTTGTATATTATTTTTAGCTGATGTGTAATTTTGTTTTAACCTTGACCGTACATAAAATAATATTCTCATAAACGTGACAAATGATTCGTCTACGATATAACACCGTGAAGTGACGTGACGACGCGACGTACAAGTAATGTTTAATAATTATTGGCGAAGTTTAAAAGTGGTTACTCAATGTTTTTGTCAGTTCTTAGTAATCCTGCCCTAGACAAATTTTTTGGGGGACTGAAACGTCTTTATTAGCCGTCATCTCGGAATATTCTCTTTTTATTTTGTTATTTGGCCATTCACGTTTTTTAAAACACTAACTTCTAAGTCCCGGACTTCGTTCGCGTGGTAATCGAGTAAACATAGTCTCTATGGCACTTGATGATAAGGTAGCTTTCAATCAGTAAAATATTTTTAGTAATCGGACCAGTATTTCCAGAGATTACATCTAACAAACAAACAAACCTTACCTCTTTATAGTATTAAGTAGTCTGGTGACCATGACAATCAGTTATTCAGCTTTTCTGTTACAAGCGTTTCTTTCAAAATCTAGTTATTTATATCGTATCCATTCTCATCACACTTACTCATCGTAAATTGTTCTCATTTTTTTCCTTGATAATTGTACGTATTTTATTTCTAACTCTGGCAACATTGGCCTCTCGCCACACATTCTACTATCGTTCTAAGCCAGTGTCGGTAAATGCTTGGCCGCGTCTACACGCGCGTTGCCCTCGCAAACGGTAATTATCGAAATTCCCAAATTAATCGAGTCCCCCATTTAGTCGACTGCCTTTCCCACGTGCTTCGTGCAGTGTAAAAAGTGAGTGGTGCTAGTGATGTGACAAATTCTAGTGTTGTTCTTCTTTGTTATTTAGAAAGGCGTTTGTAATGCAAGTATGTGAAGAATGTAATAGTTTTTAGTTGATATCTAGGTCTTGTTAGTATTACGTTTGAGTACATAGTATGTTGACAAAATATTGGCTTAAAAGACGCAATAGGACGTACAGACATTTTTTCTTTAATGTTTTGAAACTTTGAACATACTTAGTTAGTTTAGACTTAGAGCAACTTATATTCTCATATCCGTCGAGCGGCTTGCTCGTTCTTCTCCATAGAGTCCTACCTACATTTTAGAACGGTCAACTACCTCACACTTTCTGACTAATAAACAGACTCCTTGACAGTTCAGAAGTGTTCGCTAATGGTTGTATTGAAAGAAAATGCTTTGACGTGGAAAATAATACTGAAGTCCTTATTACACTATACAATTTGTAGGATATCAGTTTAGGAAATCGGCAGGTGTAAGCGCAGTTAGAACAGATTTAGTGCAAAATGGGAGGTTTACTAAATTGAATTCTAAATTGACCCAGTTTAGAATTCAATTTAGTGTAGTGTGAGAGTGATACTAACAACTTAGGCACCTAAATTGATTTCCTACAAATTGTAATAAGTACTTAAGGGCTGTGATTGTAGAATTGCGTATCCGCCAGTCTTTTACAATATTTCCAGCTTAATAATGATGAGACAATCCAAGTGAAATCATTTCACTATACAACAAAGACGTCCCGCGCCTCGTCTGTCTTTCTGTCTGTCAGTTCGCGATAAACTCATAAACTACCGAACGGCTTTTCATGCGGTTTTCACCAGGGCAGGTTTAGATGTATAATTTAAAAATCATGGCGAGTCGTGCTATGTTGATGGCTATGTATGCTCTGCTACTTTTTCAATAAAAGCATTTACAAATACTTTTGAATTGTCAAGGAGTCGGTCAGTTGGTCAGGAAATTGGAGCTAGTTGCTGGATCCAAAATGTAGCTAAATATTGTAAGGTATACCGCATCTGACCAAAAAGGCCTGTTCATACCTAAGCGGTATTCGCTACCGTCTGCGGCAAAGAAAACCCAGTGGGTATGCGGTAATATTACTGTTCAGACCTAAGCGGTATTGAGTTGTGAGGGGCGGGATGCATGCCGCTGCTCCCGCGCGGTATGTACCCCTACCCACAGCGGCAGCGAATATCGCTCAGGTCGCTCTAGCCGCGGTACTTGATATTAAATACCTGAGCGAAACCCGCGCGGTATGTACCTCTACCCACAGCGGCAGCGAATATCGCTCAGGTTTGAATAAGCCTTTAAAAAACATCAAAATAACCACTAGACAATCAGAATTGCCCTAATGAGTACTATCACGCTTGACATGCGTTCAGTCGCTCACATTATGCTCACTCATGCGCAACTTTTGGAGTTGAATTCAAATTTTAACAACGAAATTTTAATATTAGAACTGCCTCGTTGGAATAGCTAGTGATTGCAGGTGCCGTCCGGAGCGACTGTTCATGCAAAGTGTAGACTGGGTTTTTGATCAGGATCTCGGAATCTATGTGTACCCATTCCATGGGATTTCAATATAACTGTGTGAAGAAATGCTAGCACATCAACCCATACCAAACTGTAAAATTTTCCCAATTGAATAAAGTTGAAATCTGTCAATGAAATTTGACAGATGGTTGTAACTTGATGTGCTGGCCTCTGTATTAAACACAAATGTCCCCTGACACTCTGCCTTTTTGGCCACTTTGGGAACCGAAAACAGCGTAGTAAATTTCAAGAACGACGATACTATTAAACAAGTTATCATCCAGTTAATTAATTTTAATTAAGGGGAAAGGGTAATGGCGCTCGTTGATTAGAAGATTAACCGGTAAATTACGTGATTACTAGTTTACGTTTGGTATGTATGTAATAACCCACATACACATGATGTCATGTAAAGGAGGAGATAGGGGAGACGGTTGTGAAAGAATTGTGTTTTTTAAAAAGTCGTTTGCCTTAATCAGTGTGTTAAGAGCACCCAACCTCATAGAACGAACTTCAACGCGAGCGTGATTGAATTTTTTTTTGTTTCAACCAACGCAAAGCTAAGCAAAACAAAAAAAAAAGCTCGAAAACCAACGAGTGAGTGAGAACGCGATAACATCACAGGAAAAATTGACGCGCGGAAATTACACAAAACTTGTTCCAGGATGAAAAACACGTATGTGTTTTTAAAAAAGCCTTACAAGTTTTTGGTAAAAATGTTTGTGATTTAGAATTTCCAGTACATGTGCAAGGTTTCTATGAAGCTGTTGTTTTATTTTTTTAATGTATGAGTGCATTATGAACGACCAAAGTTCAGATAAAATTGTGGCAATAAGCTGTTTTTCGGACGTGTTTCTCAAAAAAGTTTATTTTTGGCTTCATACAAACCTAGATTTAAACCACAAGATCCCTGTGTGTTAAAAATATTTGGAAAATAATTGGTTATAACGCCGTAATCGCGTACGATCATTTGTATGGGAAATATGACGGGTCGGGCGCTCTTAAATTGCCTTGCAGTGGGACAATACGGGTTAAAAATAAAAGTATAACAAAATAAATGTGTCCAAAAAATGTGTCATCATATCATATCATGTCAATCTTTAGACGCCCACTCCTGGGCAGAGGTCTCCGCCAAGGGGAGGTTCAACCGTAAAAAAAAAATGATTTATTATGATAGGAATAATCTGTTTGTAAGATACGAAATAGGTAATTACCAATAATTAGTGACGTTTTATTTCGATTTTAAAAAGCTCGTTTTATATAAGTTTTTTTGATTTATAAAATTGTTAGCTTTTGCCCGCGACATCGTCCGCGCGAATGTCGATTATCGCGGAAGCAGACGAAGTTGCGGATTAAAAAGTATTAAGTCCTAGCCCCAGGGTTCAGACTATCTTAACCTCAAACATCAAAATGGGTTCAGCAGTTTCATTGCTAAAACCGACAGACAGACAGTTACTTTCACATTTATAATGTATGGATATAAGACATAAATGTACCAACTGTTATTACGGGACGTTTTTGTCGTAGTCTGGTTTTAGACTTATTTTGATTAGTACTGAATCTCTAAATTAAATCTTATTTGGCACAAATAACATATGTATTAATTGTAAACAAAACACCTAACAACAAATTACTTAACCTAACCATAATTCTGATATAAAACCATGACTTTATCCATATAAGTATCGTCCTACCTTACACACTCTGTATTCGTCAAACAACAATATATTTTACGATATTTTTATTATAGTGTTAAAGTGTGCGTGTCCAATCGATTTGTGCGTTGTGAAATAACAGCTGATTGTGATGGTATCAGCTGTTTGATGCACGTACTTCACTAGCCACGCTGCCTCATTCTAAACTCGGATTTTGTTCAAGTTGGCGTTAGACAGAGGCTCACAAGAATGCTGAGTTATCTTAGTCAGCTGCTATAACCGTATCCAGGAGTTACTGAAATCGTTTGCACATAATAATTATGGCAACAGTTTAAGGGGCTATTAAACGACTTTTACAGATTTTAAACTGACAATCACGTCAAAATGTGCAGTGTAAATGATTTCAAAAAAATATATGTTAAACTAGAACATTCTCTTAATCACTTAGTAAGTGAATATTTTTAATTATCTTCATATTATATAGTTGAATTAACACGTGAAGTTGTGTCTGACGCGGACAAAACATTGACAATCACACAAAATCTACCAGGTATACTTAAACGAAACTTACACCATCTTACAGACAATTTTATTATCTATCTTTGAGTATACGCCTTTTTTTTAATTTTGAAAGAATACTACTTTTATTTAATTTTTTCGACTAAACTTTGAGAGTTTTGGACGCAAAACTGATGCAGAACGGACACAGTCTGCGTCCATTTTGACGTGATTGTCAGTTTAAAATCTGTAAAAGTCGTTTAATAGCCCCTTAAGGGCGGGTTGTTTCAAACGGTTAAGGTTACATAAGAACGCATAAAAAATACTACGACCTGGGCCTGTAGACAAAATCCCTTTTCTGTTAGCGTTAACGCCAACGGAAAAATCAAATAGGGAACATTACGCGAAAACTCGGTGCGCCACAAGCACATTCCGTAAATCATAACCTCGTATTCTTGTTATATTATGTTATTAAGTGTAATAACTTCGTATTTTGTGAAATATATCAAAGTTTTAATTAATCTTACTTACCTAACTGTACTTTAACCATATTATGGCGTCCTACGACCATTTGAAAGTGGATTCTAGGTTATGCTCAGAATAAAATAATATTTGGTTGTCTTACATGATGAATGTGAACGTTATTCTGTAAATGCGTCTATCTCACCTGAATACTTAACCTGAACATATTTTAGAGTGATTTTTAGCTGCTTCCCAAAGTTTTCGAACATTTTCTTCTTTTGGAAATGAATAATTCCCTTCATTTCTTCATCGAAATACACATCACTGACACATTATTGTATAATATAACACACTTCCCAATTTTGAACTCAATTAAAGGCAGAATTTCACGCTTTGAACGACTCGTCGATAAACTGTTTACGGACTATGCTAGTGCTGCACTCTGGTGCCAAAACATTGCAGTAATATCCCCTATTGTATGCAGTTGACATATTTGCATCACGTGACATCGCGTATGCAAACGTCAACTCCATACAATTTCATTTTCTGTTGGCGTTTACGCTAACAGAAAAAGGATTTCTCTACAGGCCAGATGTTTAACGTTCGTTAAATATAACGGGTTGTTTCATGCCATCAAAATCTGTCAGACGTCAAACACTTGAACGTAATTTACGCAACACAAAATTACGTTGACTAGTGGATGAAGTATCGGTTATGGTAATAGTAACTTTATGACGTACGTTAAGGCCACCATTTTTTTATAAAACCCATTTTTTTGGTTTGACGAAAGTTAGCGCCATTTTTGACTATTACCCGTCAGTAAAGTATTTTTGAAGCAACCCACCCTTAGTCAAACTTGTTGGTATCGATAACCGATATAAACGCAAACGGAGTTGCAGATAAAAGCTAGTGGCCTTTAAACGGTCCCTAAACGTCCTTTAAGGACATCCTGACCTCCTAACCACGCATAGGATCCCCCACATGGCACCAATTCCCTCCCACAAGCATTAATGAAATTTCTCAATGTGGGTAGGCAGACCTTAAGCCTTGAAGGTCACATAATTGACACAGAACACAACTCACACTATTTCAAATCGTGATGTAATGTACTACGATGTTGTATTAATAGACTAGGTAACCGGTTCTTGGTAATTGATAAGTTTTTGAGTGTCGTTTTATTTTAATTTATGGTAATATTGTGGTTTGGTGGTGTTCTTGTCTTGAGGTCGTTAGTAATAACTGTTAATTAATGGCAAAGCACGTGTATGGGCCTATTGACAAGAGGTGTATCTTCGATAATACGAGGACTTGGAATATTGGTCTTTTTTACCGCCATTAATTCCTTAAATATGGGGGTATAATCCCTGGACTTTAGCATGCATCCGTAAGCAGAATGTTTTGTGCGCGCTACAATAAATCAGTGAGTTTCTACACCAAAAATATAATGGTTTTCCAGCAATCATTTGTGCTCAATATTACTTAATTTGATGCGTAGTTAAAGTCACGAGCGAAAACATGTACCTACACAGTTGGCTACAGTCTAAACAGATTTTCTCCTAAAGTGTGGAAAGAAATGTTATGGTGTTACAAACATAGTATTTTTGATTCCAAACTACTATAAAATAGGTTTTATCTTTAACTGGAAATCGTTATTTCACGAGAAAATTACTTTACTATTTTGCAATCTGTATACAATACATGTTGTACACTTCGTATTTTGTATCCTTTAATGAGTTAAAGAGTTTAAGCTCAAACCAGCGCTAAGCAACCCTGTAGGAGGGAACTAAGCAAAATGCTGACACTGGGACGTTTTGCTTCAAGTATTATAGTTCTGTGTATGTACTATTACTAGCTGTAATACTGGAGACGATAAACGTTTATTAACTTGTGTTTGCCTTGTGTCGAGTTGTTGTTTATCTATTTATGTATTTGTGTATGTATATCAGCTGTCTGACACCCATAGTGCAGGGTCAGCTTAGTTTGAGGTGATGGCCGTGTGTGAAATGTCCCCACATTATTATTATTATTCTATTCTACTCTGTCGTTTTGTTAGCCTGTTCTGTCGCATTCCTAGGCAGGCCTCCCTCTATGCCTTTCATCATTCCCGATACCTCATCTTTTTCTATTTGCCTTTGATATTTCTTTTTCTGTCATTAGCCTTGTTGAAATCCTGAAATGTCCAGGTGCATCATCATCTCAACCGAAATGCGCCCACTGCTGGAAATTTATCTCCCTAAGGTTATCCAAACGAACCAGCCCTTTTTTTAGCTGCGCTGTGGAAATCGTCATAGCCTTCGCCATGATGGAAGGGCATGCCGGACTCTTACCGGCTAAAACCACTGCGGTGTTCCACCTCTGCCTATGGCCGGTGGTGCGGAATTTGCATAAGCATTCACCGCTCCAAACGAACCAGTCCTGCGCTATGGTGTTTTTCTTCTAGAAACTATCCGAATCATAATTTAAATAATAAACATCTTATTCATTCATACTCCTTTGGAAGTTCTTAATATTATCTAGTTTAGCGACCAGAATGTTTATTTTCCAAGATAAACTTAAGACACTAGACGGCAAGATAAGTTTGTTTTTCTTATAATTGCTAGTTGTAATAATAAACTTTAAATAAAAAGCAAATGGCGAACGGATGCAGTCCTTTTATAATATGAATGTTGAATAAAAACCAGTTGGATGTTGTCGTAAATCAAGTAAAGTGAACTTGTCTTAACAATGTATGTTTGAGGAAGTTATTCTAAAGTATTTCTTAGTCGACACTAGACTTGTAAATAAATAGAACTCATAAATGATACCAGCATCTCAAGGGCGTCGCCAAGGGGTGGCAGGGTGGGCGTGTCCCCCCCTCTAGAGATACTAAAAGCTTTATGTGCCTTTGACTATATTTATCAATAGGCCAAAAGTTAAGCTACGCTAACCGCGGTCGGTCTGTGAATGGGTAACCATCCCTTTCATACCAAGTTCCCTTCGTGCCTCGGAAAGCACGTACCTAAAGCCCTTGGTCCCGGCTGTCATTTGTAATGTGCGTCACTATCTCGTGAATAAATGGTTTTTCTTTCTTTCTTTCTTTTCTTCTAGATCTTTGGCAATCGTTATGAGTAGTCTGAAGCCAGAAAGTCTGACAACCAGTCTTACCAAGGGCTATCGTGTTAACCAGTAACTGAGTTCTGGGGAAAAAAGCACCACAACCAGCCAATCGGCCAAAATTTGGCTAAAGGAGTTGTTTCAGAATGTATGGAGCCTGGGCCCAGTCCTTGTACACCATACTTACAAATAGGGAAACACATTTTAAATAGTTCTCAACTGTCCAATTACTTTAGAATAGCTTTTTGAGCAGGTAAAACACAAGAAATTGCACTTGAAATTGCAACACACAACAAAAACCAGTCATGGCGGTAAGCTGTCATTTTGATTGATTAATGACGTTTGACATTTATAATTCTGATTTTGTGCGTCGATTTGTGGATAACCAGGTAAACAGATGGGAAAGAAACAGTGTTGAAGTCAAAAAAACGAATGGGAGGTTGTTAAAAAGAACTCTAAAAACTAGAAACAGAACGAGACGAAAGCACAGAACATACGGACGAAAGTGACACTGTTGTAACACTGACAGCTGACAGTTCTCTTTCTATGATCAATGGTTGATCAATGGTTTATAGAGTAGCTAAATCTGAATGACGCCATGTTGAAAATCCATAAAAATCATTGATAAAATATCAATTTACTACCACAACAGTATACATTGAAATTAATTATCTGTATTTTTCCCGGATTCTACAGATTTTTTACTATTTTTTGAAGTGGTGTACATAGACTGGGCCCAATATGAAACATGTCCTTTGGTCTTGAAATATTTGTGGAAGTCCAGGGAAGGTTTACACGGTAAGAAAGCTGAAAAAACAAATGACAGGACAACGTCAGCTAGTAAATAGATAGGTATATGATAATGACATCAATGATTAGCAAAATCATCAATGTACAGAATGGTGCAGGTACTTTGTAACCATTGACCTATACTACTATGTATATGGGAAGGTACTAGAATCACGCCTCTTGTATTCAAGGTGACAATGATTAATATGCGAACTATTGTTGTTTTGATGGGGTTTGTAAATTAAAGTTGTGTTACAACTAAATATAGTTAGCTATATAGTTGCAGTCGTTGAAGCCCGGTGTTTTAGGTAGGTTTCTATATGATTATAAAAAAAAATTTCACTAATAGTAAGGAAGAGGAGCTCACGGCTAAGTGAAACCCGTACAAATCGATCGATCTAGCTTGCCGCGGTCGGTCTGTGGATGGGTGGGACCTTCATACCGAGACCCCTCAGTGCCTCAGAAAGCACGTAAAGCTATTAGTCTACGTCTATATATAATTATATTATTATCTATATATAATTTTTTGGTGAATAAATAAATACACCATCTATGTATTTTATTTTTTGTTTTTGTTGATTTTTTAAATATTCCACACATTTTTCTTACTTTTCTTTCATATTCTTCTCCTTACAATAAAAAACACAACAAAATAACTAAATATTTTAAATGATATCACCTTATGTAACCGTGTTTCTGGCAAATAAAAACATTCATTCATTCAAAAAAAGAATTGGTCCAGCCGTTCACGCCTGATGCGTGACCAAGGGAAATAGGGATTCTTTTTTATATATAGATTAAAAATTGTAAGTAACTAAGCGGTCAATTTTGGATGTAGATGTTAGATGTATAGCTACAACACCAAACTGTATCCCCCGATTTTGTTATTATCAGTTTCCCACTATAGAAGCGTTAAGACGAATTCACGTCCACAGTGAAGTTCGCCCGAGTCCTCTTCAATAAGATTTATTACTTCGAAGACTCGGTTTAAGTATTATTTAATAGCCGTTGTTATATTATTTGCGGTTACATGTCAAGGTGCTTTGAGGTACCTTTTACTAACATACCTACCTCGATGACGTTAATAGTTAGTTGCATTGGATAATTTGACAATCAACGCACGCTGGGCAGCCATTTTGCTTATGCTTAAACGTATCACAAATAAGGTTGAAAATTGTATGCAAGAACTAATTCAGTGCGGCATTTTATATTTTGCCGTAATTTAGCAATTTTCAACTCTATGACTATCAAATTTTAGTTCATTATTAATTATTTCAAGTTTCTTGAGCATAATAATTAAAATCATCAACTTACTTCTCCAAGTTAGCATAATCTGTAAATGCATATTCGTTACTTCCGCGATTTTTTTTATTACCATACATCCTGATACTGAGCTGCAAATTTGCATAAAGCGTAAGAATTTTGCGGGCGGGACACAAGTATCTCTCATACTTACGGGGAGGCACTAGGGTTAGTGCCTCCCCGTAAGTATGAGAGATACTTGTGTTAGGAGGTGCTCTGTGCTGTCAGTAAAAGAAAGCCTGACAGACCCCTCCGCCCGCCCTAGGGCGGAGGACAACCAAGAGGATTTTCCACCCCGGAACAAAAAAAAAGAAGGATGTGCTCTGTGCGGGGCACACAATGCAATAGACGGAGTAATAGTTAAGAAGGACATACCGTAAAAATTTCAATCAAAACTGCGTTGTTATTTGACCACAAGTGTAACATTCACTGCCCAACTCTGACGTAACTGTAGCCTTTTCTATATCTAGTATAGTAAGTAATGTAAACACACAAAGATGCAATTATCTATTTAAATGACATACAACGTTTACATACAAAGACTTATCTGTTTTCCTGCTTCTAATCTGCTTATTTACATAATGCCTGATTAGGCACGAAGTAGGTTATGTAAGTGCAAAGTCTTCAAGGCAAAACTGCGGTGGTAAACGAAACATTATCATCATCATCATCATTTCAGCCGAAAGACGTCCACTGCTGGACACAGGCCTCCCTAAACGGGGGGTTTTGCCATAATCGCCACGCTTGGCAGGCGGGTTGGCGATCGCAGTATGGTTGTTACAAAGGCACTGAGAACGCTGCTGCCCATTCTCTAGTTAGTCCCTTAGTCGCCTCTTACGACACCCACTGAAAGATATGGGATGGTGCTATTCTTTACGTCCGACACCACACGGAACGAAACATTAAATAGGCTTTTTTTTACGAAGAATGGCTACAAAGACCAGCTTCTGTGCATCAATTTTGAGAGGTCCATATTAACCTCGCCACAGTCATATATAGATGACAAACCAAAATGTGCCAATCACGCCACGGTCACGACTACATGACATAATTCTGGACGTAATTCTATAGAGTATGTTACTCGGCTTGGCACCGAAGGCACGTTTTTGCTTTCGGCTAAAAGGTTTACTAACTAATCTATGCGGGATGGGTCTAACCGGATTCGCGTACGCAAAATCGAAAGGATCAGATGTTAATATGATCAGGGTCAATCAATCAGTTTATTTGTGAAACATAGGTGTGTGATAAAATGGTGGTTGCGCTATGTTTTGTCATAATTAAGACATCATTTGTATGTCTTAATTATGACAAAATATAGCGCACCGCAATCAATCAATACAGCCTGTCGCAGTTCACTGCTAGCCGTAGGCCTCTCCCAAACTGCGCCTAAGCACCTGATCTTTCGCCTTCCGTATCCAGTTGCTGTTCCCCAGTTACTGAAAAGTCGAATCTTCTTTTTAGTGTTTTTAGTGTGTCGTTGGCAGTCAATATTGAGTCAGTTCAGAATTGCCACGTGTCGTTTGACGCCATCAGTAGCGTTCAATTCCTGAAGAGTCATCATCTGCCTAGCCTTTTCCTAACTATTTTGATGTCGGCTTCTAGTCTAACCGAATGCAACTGAATATCAATGTTTACATGGAGCGACTGCCTGCCTGACCTCCTCAATCCAGTTACTGGATATCATGATACCTCTTGGTAAGGCTGGTTGTCAAACTTTCTGGCTTCTGACTACCCATAACTGTAAAAGATCTACGAATGACAGGGGCGGGACCACAGATATAGATAGACCTAGTAACGCAAGTATCACGATCTGTATGAAAACCAAGCGTGCCATTTTTTGGACGTCACAATGTAATACGAATGTTTTGTTTTTCCTAAATTTGGTATTACCAGGTATTACTGAGGGTATTAGATTAAATTATTTGTTTTTTTAATTAATTACGCATAATATTAATCACAAAATAACTTACCGATGGAAGGAAACGTTTACTCTATTTTTTTACTTACGACTTTTTATCGTAAGTTAGGCACGAAAATAGGCACGCGAAGTAGTTGCTCTTGCTCTATCTAGGTATATCTATATCTGTGGGCGGGACCAACGACCATCAATTCCTGAAGAGTGCAAACGAATATTAAAATAACTTCAATAATGCTGTGATGTGCTCTAAATTTGAGACAGTTGCAGATTGTATTATTGTTAAAGAAAAAACTTGACGAGTTTATTTAGATCGTAACCGTTTACACTTACCGGATGTACTCCACATTTTAAAAGCAAGACAAGAACACACAAGTTAATCATTACATACACATTACACATACGGAAAAATATAACTTATCTGAATAATGTGACGAAATAAAAACAAAAGGATTAGAGACGTCTTGCTTCCGTTATTCTGGTGCTTTGATGACGCTCAAACACCGAATATTTTAAAATTAAAAAAAATGGAATCCATATTAAAATTCACGTGGGTGACGTAGCGAGCACGGCCTACAAATCTCGACCTGTAGAGCTATTCTGTTACAATCTCCCTCGGTGAACACCTAGGTGAAGTGAGCTGTCATCCGTCCGTCTGCTTTGTCAATCCCTAGCTTCGGAACGGATGTCTAGTATGAAGTGACCAGAATGGATAAGGGGAGAAATTAGTAAATTAGACAACGTTTGAAAGTGGTTCCAGTGACAGAAAAGTTAAAGGAATCAGCTGTCTAGGTAAGGGCATGTGAAGAAGAGGGATGAAATTCATGTGACTAAAAGAGTTATGAATATACCTGTGGGTGGATGGAGAGGTAGAGGAAGTCCAAAGAAAAGATGGATAGATTGTTTGAAGAAAGAAATTAAAAAAGGAGTCTTTGGTAGCATGACGGTCTTCTTCTTTTCGGTTTTCCTTTTTGTTAGACTTCTTGGGCCCAGTAGCCATATTTATCGCAGCATTAGTGGCGTTTTGAATATACTCTAAGGTGCAGATGTAGGGGCATCACCACCCATCTTCGTTCAATCCAAGGAACACCTGCCACTCGGAAGTGATTTGCAGTGGCCTATATGGAAAGCGCCCAATAGACTGCACACCCAGGTAGGTCGCTGCAAACACAACCTAGCAAAATATTATAGATATATTATGGAACCAACCGACACCCAGTGTTAGTGCGGTGATCCTGACCAGACAATGGCCCACTTAATACAGTGCCCAAAGCATGACGGTTGACAAGGTAGGTATAGAATGGAAGAAAAAAGCGTATTGTGCCGACCCTAAGTAACACGAGAAAAAAGCAGAAAGTTGATGCTGTTATGTTAAGTCCACTTTCTGTACGAGTTGTTATGTTAGTACACAACGCAGCTCAAACTTAGATATGATCTAACTGTTCTGCTGATCCACTTATCTCAATTTGTAGAGTGACGTCATCGTTTATGGCTGATAGTGTTGAACAATGTTTCATTACTGCGCTAAAGTGGTGACGTGTTTGCTAAGGTTAGTTTTGTTAGATAACAATTGAGATTTTGAGATCGTTTGAAGGGGCAACTCACCTGATCTTAAGTCATGGTGCGGCCTAAGGTGTGGACGAAAAAAACTCCATGGACACTCGTTCGTCTCCATAGAGACCTGTCTACGTTTTGGAACGAGCAACTAGCAATGTTCTGACTGTATTACCAACTTTTTAATGATTCAAAAGTGCCTGTGTGATAACTTTGAATGAATTTGGCGACTGCCCCGTTTTAGTCTCGTGGTCGCAACGCGACTTCTAAGCTGGGGTACTAGCTTAAATTCTTAACTAGGGCAAAGTGTTATTCGATATTTCCATTAGGATTTTGTCAGTAGGAGCTCAACTGTCCAATTAGCAGACACAATAGTTAAACAATGACAACTTGACCCAAGGATTCATGTCAACAGTCAAGAGGGTAGCAGTCCAGAGTTTGAAAGCCGGTGACGTGAGTTGAAGATGTTGGTCGAACTACTAGTATATCGTGTGTGTATAAAGGCCTCTTCTCATACAAATGGCGGATTAACGATTTCAAATTTATATTAATTATAAGTCCAGCTTTCCTCACGATGTTTTCCTTCACCATGTCAGTGATGTTCAAGATAAACTTAGAAAAGAAACGTCCAAAAGGTTGGTTGACACTTCCCGTGATCCAAGATCTGGTTTTTATCTTGGTCAGAGATTAAACATTGCCATCCAACGTGGCAAAACCGCCAGTCTCTTGGGTACATATCCAGATGACGGCGATGTGGACGAATTTTATGTTGCCTTTTTGTGTTAGGTTTTTTAGTTTAATACTTTAGGTTTTCCTTTCTATGATTCTTGTAGGTATATATTGTACATACTTAAAAACAATAAAAGTTTAATTAAACTTATATTGTAGAAAGTACATATGAAATTGAAAAACTTACGTTGGTACTTGCTCGTGCCTTAACCAGTGGGCCATCACGACATTTATCTATTTCTTACCGATCATCATCATCTGCCTAGCCTTTTCCAAAGTATATTGGGGTTGGCTCCGGATGCAACTGAATATCAGTGTTTTACATGGAGCGACTGCCTTTCGGACCTCCTCAACCCAGTTACTGGGTAACACGATACACCTTAGTAAGCCTGGTTGTCAGACTTTCTGGCTTCTGACTACCCATAACGACTGCCAAAGATCTACAAATGACAGCCGGGACCAATGGCTTTACGTGCTTTCCGAGACACGGAGGGAACTCGGTGTGAAAGGGATGGTCACCTATCCACAGACCGAGCGGTTAGCGTAGCTTAACCTTTGACCAATCGATCTGTACGGCTTTAACTTAGCCACGAGCTCCTCCGTTCTCTATTTCTTACCGATAACTGACCAAAATTATAAGAGCTGTCTAGCTACTTACATACTACTAATTAAGTTAGACACATTTGACGTGTCCTTGAGACTCAAACGTTACCGGAGCATGACTGCACCGTCTGCTTGAACGTTACGTTCCGTACCGGTTGTTACATCAGTCAACTGACTGCGGAGATGGCTGTGCCAAATCCTGTAATTAAAAACGTTCAGAATCTATTTGTCATATATTCAAGTCTTAAGGATTATCTATTCTATTTCTAAACGAATTTTGAGGCCAACCTTTTTGTTGCAATCTAATTCAATGCAGAATTTATGGAACTTATTTTATAATATTTAACAATAGGGTATTTTACCAAAAAAATAAAATTAGTCCGTCAGTTAGATTATCGAAAAATATTGGATACGTATTTTTTGTTTTATCAAATCGCATCGATAAAACGCATCAAAGTTTATGAGTGGGGGTTTGTGACGTCACTTCGCCAGTAAAAGTGTACTGACATAGTGATGTCACACGAGTTTTCGACGCACTCGATCGTCTTCATTTTACGTTTACGTGAAAAAAGAAAAAACGTGTCCCATATTTTTTGGAAATCTATCTGACGGTCTAATTAGATTTTTTTGGTAAAATACCCTATTATAAAAGTTAAGAATATTCTTCGAGTAATTTTAAAACAGTTATTTGCATAAGCTTGCTTAAAGCAAGTACAAGTATCTAGCAACTGCAATAATAAGTGATGTCATTCTTCAAGAAATACCATAAAACGGAGCAATAAAACAATGTTCTGATGGTTGTGTGTGTGTTAGGTTGGTGTGAATGATGATAACAGTGGAAAATATACTTCAACTTTAATCTTTTGTTCTAGTTAAGTAAGAACTCTAATGTTATCTCTCTGCTTTGTGTCATTCCAAAGACCTTCTCCAGAAAGAGAGGGCTGGGGGTCCACAACAACTGCGGGTACAGGTGGGAAGTAAGTCATTCGATCCACCCCAGCTCCTGAAGAAAGGCCAGCAGTGCCTTGACGTTGCTGGCGATCTCCCGTAAGTTACCTGGGTTACCAAAGTACATCAAGATTTTGTAAAAACTTGATTAAAAGAAGTGTCCGTGCAGTTTCTTACTCGTTCTTCTCCATAAAGACCTATTGCCTACGTTTTGGAACGAGCAACTAGCTTATACTTTCTGATTAACTCTTTGAACAATCAAAAGAGGAGATGTTGATGGTCAAAATTCTAACATTTTTTAAAAATCATTTACAGGCTAATGGTTTTTTAAAAATGTTAGAATTTTGACTGTCAACATCTCCTCTTTTGATTGTTCAAAGAGTACCTAACCAGAAAATTCCAGGTGTTATCCAGAACAAAAACAAATATCGTAATGATGACAAGAATTTGTAAGATTCGGCTTCATTTAGTGTCTTTCTACACCTGCTATTTATTATGTTTTGTAACCCGTAAGGATTACGAAGCATTTCACTTTTTTTTTCTCCAAGATTAGCATGTTCGAGTATTTGCTTAATCGTTTACCAACTTTTACCGTTTTTTGTGTTAACTACTTTGTAATGTGTGCAACAAATTAGCAAAGAGGTTGTTGAAAGTAAGTTGTAATATTTGTACCATACATTACTGTATACATAATCTGTGGACCTATTTGTTCGAGGTCTTATTATTTCTTTGTTTAACCCTGAAAACGGGATACGATATTGGACCAATGTACCTGATTTCTACCTGGTCGGAAATCCAGCTGTGGATACTTTTTTCCATGTCCCATGGAAATTCCATGTCCCACTTCTGGACAAAGACCTTCCCCGAGTCTTTTCAGGTATTCGTGTCTTACGCCCCCCGGAACCAGCTCTCGCAGTGAGTGTCTAGTTCATCTCGCCACCACTTCTAGACTAGCTTTGGCGATTCCGACCATACTCAGCCTTCCATTGCGTGGAGACGTTTGCTCAGCAGTCACTGCATAGTGACCCCAGTAACAGTACAGTGGAATTCACAAAGTTGTGTTAAAATAGCAATGTATTGAGATATGGTTTAGGCATCCTGTTCAGCTTCATTTCATACGTGTTGTCCTCGCAAAAGTACCTCCGTGCATGCGTTCTGCACGGTAGGTGAAATAAATCATCTTTGTCATTTGCATAATATGTGCTAACATGCGATGTTTCGTGTCTGTAATAAACAGGTATTATCATCACATCTCTAATAAAATGATGGGTACTAATTTGTGGCACGGTAGCTACTTAGACACATTTGCTCCATGAATCACTAAATACACTTTAAACGTGCTTAAAACATCACTGCGTCCTTGTCAAATTGTTTGAAGGTAACTGAGACAGAATGAGGTTTAGTAAGCGGTGCAACAGGGCCTTCAAAGCCTACAAGACCTTGCTATTATTTCTTAAAAGTGCAACTTTTTGTTTTGCATTTGGTTTTGGCTACCTCGCCATTAACATTCTGGCCTAAATTACCCCCTGTTGGCACTATTCCTTCTTTGTTGCTTGCATGACCGTGCCTCCCTCGTTCAGAAAAGGAAATTATGTTTCTTTTTACGCCTTGCACCGTTCTTTTTTGATTAATTTAGTTGCGGGATCCAAGATAGGTCAATTGTCCGGGACTCGTCGATATTTATTGCTTCGGTATTTTTCGAGTGGTCACCACTATTGATCCTGGTTTTCAGGAGTTGCAGTGGTAGGAAAGAGTGGCGGGATTATCATAAAATTGTCCTGTGTAAACTGTCTTTTAAACCAATTTAATTGAGGGCATCGCGGGTTTCATTGACTCAGGTCAATCAAACCCGCGATGCCCTCGCGATGATCTAGGTCAGCCTGGGTCATGTTATTTATTCACAGGCTGTGAGCAGACCTCAGACATTACTAGTCTTGTTCATTGGACAATGATGTCTCCGTATAGTGCTCTGCAGTCATTAGCACATCTAGTATTTCAAAAAGTTCTGCTTTGTATATTGTTGTCACGTTTACGCATAGTAACGTGACCGTTTCTTTCTAAAACACGACGTGCCTAAGCTAACTATATTTATTTTATACCCGTTTTCTCCAAGTAATAATTAAGGTATTACATTTTCAGGTTGATGTGATTGATTTACTGAATTATCTACTACCAATCTTTCTCACATTACTTTTTTGTTCAGTCACTGAGTCACTGCATTGGGTATCTGCGTTTGTTGACTATAAAATAGCTGTACATAGCCCTTGAATGATCGAAGGTTTAATGAATAGTGTTGTCACAAATAAATTTAATGACTTTACACCAATCACGGCCTGTTGACATCTGGCAGCACAATCCAACGACCCACATACAAAGGAAGGATAAAAATGAATTACACATGCACCAATCTTTCTCACATTGCTTTTTTGTTTAGTCACTGAGTCACTGCATTAGGTATCTGCGTATGTTGACTATAATATAGCTGTACATAGCCCTTGAATGATCAAAGGTTTAATAGTGTTGTCATAAATAAATTTAATGACTTTTACACCAATCACGGCCTGTTGACATCTGGCAGCACAATCCAACGACCCACATACAAAGGAAGGATAAAAATGAATTACACATGCACCAATCTTTCTCACATTGCTTTTTTGTTTAGTCACTGAGTCACTGCATTAGGTATCTGCGTATGTTGATTATAATATAGCTGTACATAACCCTTGAATGATCAAAGGTTTAATAGTGTTGTCATAAATAAATTTAATGACTTCTACACCAATCACGGCCTGTTGACATCTGGCGTTACAATCCAACGACCCACATACAAAGGAAGGATAAAAATTAATTACACATCAACAATATGCGTTATGAATATGCACTATATGCAAAAAAGTATGCAAAATCGGTTACGCGCGATGGTGGGCGATGAAAAACATAATTACTCCGTCGTAATAGTTGCATCATTTCGCATTATGCGGCTGGCAATTAGTTTTGACGAATGAAAGTAACAATTTGAATACTATACTGATGATTTATTTGTTTTTGTTTTATGTTACATGTGGTTCCGTGGTTTTAGAACCAGCTTTAGCGGAATCTAAACCCGCTAATGGCGTTAAATAGGGTATTTTACTCTATTTGAGAAAAAATCTATAAATATATTTTTTAGACAGTTTAGGCATAAAGCAGTCGGAAAATGTAAGTTTTAGCTCATAAAATAACAAGATAAATTTTGAAATTCAATTCAAAGTTTCAAATTGTTTAAATCTGTTTTATAACACCATGAAATGTGCTATAAAACAGATTAAAAAAAGTGTGTTTTTTTTGTGGCATATTAGCACTACAGAATTTTATTGAGACACTTTTAAAAAATGGGTGTAATACCCTGTTGTAAATCTCGAATAAACATTTCTCGTTTCAGGAGGTAAACTCATGTCGTAAGGAAAGTTTTGAAAAGACTAAAGAACTCATCTTTCACATAATCTATCCATCGCGGATGGATTATGTGAAAGATGAGCTAGCTAGAACGGGGTATATACTAAGATGAATGACAGCTGATAGAGATGCTGCGTTTATCCTAATTAAATTGAGATAGGGATAGAAGGAAAACATCATGAGGAAACCTGGTATTATCTAAACCAAAATACAAACAATAGGTATATAGACGTGGTACGGACAGCGCCATCAATTGGTTACCCCAATTGGTTGGTTGGTCAAAGGAATTTTAATGCGTGAGGGGTAACCAGTTAATGGCGCTGTCTGTACTATCGCGCATTTTCCCGCCTGCTCAGTTAAAAAAAAAATCCCTTGGCGCCTGCGAAGTCAACGGGGCGGGGTAGAAAGCGCTTCCATCTTTTGAGTGCAAGCTAAAATGAACTTAGTGGTGGTCAGGCGGTGTGACCACGATAGTACGTATGTGAGAGTACTGTTTCGGGTGATTCGAATTGTAAAAAAGTTCGAGGAATATGGGATTCTGCTTATTCATCGTCCTTTTCTAAACATATAACAAAGAGAAAAGGTTTGATCTGTTCGTATGTTTGTTAGTAATAGAAAAATTAAAAAAACACTAAGCCAATTTAAAAGAATTCTTTACCCATAGAAAGCTACATTATCAGCGTGTAACAGGGTCTATGTTTTATAGTATTCTGGACTTCCACGCGAATAAAGTCGCGGGCAAGGTGCTAGTAAATTACAAGGTGTGTCAGTTTTAAACCACATAAGGACTGAGGGCGGGTTGCTTCAACTATTCTTTACTGACGAGTAATAGCCAAAAAAATGTGTTGTTTCACAAAATGGTGGCCTTAACGTACATCAAAAAGTTACTATTACTATAACCGACCAGTCAACGTAATTTAATGTTGTCAAACAGCTACGTCAAACATCAACATATTATGGAATCTCTTTTTGAATAACTTTGACTGACGGATTTTTATGTCATGAAACAACCCGTTACATTTAACGAACTTTAAACATCTCACGTCATTGTAACTTTTAACTGTCCGTATGTAACGTTAACCGACTGTTTGAAACAACCCGCCCTAAAGTATCATGTTCTGTACTTGTATACAAAAAATCTATTGGATTTGATTGTTTTTTTTGTACACAGGTACAGAACATGATAGACCTTACGTGGTTTAAAAGTAACTCAACCGTTCTGACACACCTTGTATAATAACTTTAGAAGTGCTCATATCTTTTTTGTATAAGAAGAGACCTTAGACGACTATATGGTCGTTGCCTTTTGTCTTGCAGTGAAACTATAATGGCTGGTATTATGAAAGGCAGAAGGATAACGCTCATCCCAACGTCATTCCTCCGTTTCTTCTAGAACGTATCAAATCTACGAAGTAACCAGGTGACCTTGAAACCATAAACACAATTGAATAATAAAGAATAACATGAAGTCATATCCTCGTTACACCACATTCGCTGAGACTAATGCAGTGATCTTTTGTCATTGACGCCCACGCGTCGAAGCGTCTACGCTTTGGAGCAGAGCTGTGAGATTTGTAATGTTTACCTAAAGATCTGTCCCGTTGGTTACTTAAATACAACGGCAATAAAGTTGAAAATTGCGCAATTGCGATAATATGTAAATGCTATGCTGAAATGTGTCATGCACACAATTTTGAACGCTATTCGTGAAGTTTCTTAGTTCATTATTAAGTACCTGGGCGACCGAGCTTTGCTAGGAATCTATTTATTTTTCTCTTGTATTTTAAAAATGAAACCTAGCTAGATCAATTTGTCGCCCCCAAAAGTTTTGCTTAAATAGATAAATTAAAACTGCTAGAACATATTGCTGCTATAACGTTGACTTTAATACGACAAACGATTACTGTAAGAACTAAAGCAAACCTCTTTCTCATTTCGATTATAACGTAGATTAGCGTGTTCAAGAACCACTAGGTAATCCGAGATAAACTATAAGTATAGATTTAAAGTTCTAACCATAAACCGTCCATCAAATATAAATCGCAACAACAACCGCACAAGAACTACAACTTTCCATAACTCGGGCCATAGACACGCTCAATACGGTAGTTTATGTCAACCACAATCCAATATGGCGTTATGATTTCCCGCGCGTGTTTCCGCTCGCATCCGGTTCGGGACAAAGATGGCGGAGCTTCCGGTAAGCCCTGTAGCGGTGTTCCCGTATATGGAAGGTGTTAACTGTTTTTTTTTTGCGGGTGGTTTATGGTGTTTATATTTTTATGTAAATGTTGCCATGTGGCTAAATGTTTCACTGAGATTATTTGATTTTTCATTCGAAATTATATTTGATGAAATTAAGTCTATTTCTGCGAAAATATGAGTACTTCCAATAATTACAAGATTTTCATGTTTTAAATGTAATTACCTATTCATTGTAATAATGTAATTCTCATTTCAATGTAATTCTATTAAATGTAATTACCTATGTTATACAAATAAATGATTCTGATTCTGATTTCTAAACGACGATAATTAAATAAATATACATATCAAAATTTTATCTACATTCAACGTAAAATAGCACCACAATGTGCAATAAATGTAAAATAATTGTTTTAAATAAAGATAATGTAATAGAAGAAATATCATAAGAAATTTTGAGTTTAGCTGACTACCTAGACTAGACGGATACCTTTTAAGTGCCAATGGACTACCAGTCACACACAACTCCCATGTCGTTGACTGAATTCAGTAGTGGCAAGACAAAATTCATCAATTTGAGAAATCGCTCTTACTGACTGCACTAATTTAACTGCATTCAATAAAATCTAGAATTATTTGTGCTAATACACTTGTCTACCAAAGTTTGTTTGTGCGATTTCTCAAATTGTAGAATTTTCTTTTGTGCGACAACTGATTTCAGTCAATGATGAAGTCAAAGTCAAATCATTCATTTCAATTAGACCATTAAAGGCACTTTTGAACGTCATATTGTAAAATTTGAATCTAGTTGAATCTCCCATTCCAAATGGTAGTCTCATGGAGAAGAATGGGCAAGAAACTCCAAACATACTCTTTTTAAAAAAAAATGTTTACATTTTGCATTTACAAGATGAGGTCGGAGGGTTCTCCCTTTTCAATGAAGGATTCAGGGACTTTCCACTGTTTTCCTCATACCTCTAAACTGATACACCGAACACAAGTCAGCGCCACACAAGTAATTCACACCACATTATAATCAAAACCGGTTTCCACCGGACACATCTAGTTAATCAAACGGAGAAAAGTCTCCACTTCCGTAAAATATCTTCGCGGAAACGCTGCACGCAACCAATCGAGAAGAAAGTTGTACATTTCTAAGGTTTTAATTGATTGTGCCAATCAACGGGAAATGTTTTAATTGCTGTTTTAATGTCAATGATGTAAAACTTTCAGCATTGGATGTTTAGGGAAATGAATAGTAAATTATGGACTTTCTGTGTTGTTATATTTCTCTCTCGTATCAGATCTAGCTCGGCTGCCGATGTATTCTGGAAAATTTTCCCTCGGTAGTGAGCTTTAGGTTGTCATCCCACTTGCAATGCTATTCTGTTTGGGTGAAGTGAGTTCGAGGTGAGCACCTGCATTGCTATTGGTGCATCCCACCTACAGGTGATCCTCACAGAATATACAGGCAGAGTTGTTTCCTTAAAAAGTCCTTCGAATTGAGAAGATATGTAGATGGTGATAAATGATAGATACGTACAGTACTCCCACATTTCACCAGATATACAAGTAAATATGGAGAAGTTTGTATATTTTAGTACATAACCACACTAACACTTGTCCTTATCTATTTACCTCGTTAATTTGAGTCAAAAACAAATTAACAAACTTCTCAGTCGTTAATTTTACTTATCTATACTGCAGTAGACAATTGGGCACATTCGATAATAGATAACTAATTAATAGAACATTTAACTGCTTCGTATTATTTGACCTGAAAGACGTCAATCCAATTTCTGATTGTACCAAACAAATATTTGTCTCTATCTGGAAACAGATTGTGCCATTTTGGTCGTCAATAACCAATATTGGAAAATCAAACTTGAATAATAATAATTCTCCCGTTCGAATTTGAGTCTCAGTAGACAATCCCAATGAAAAATAGCCAAGTACGCAGTAGATATTATAGTGCGCAAGTGTTTGCGCATAAAGACGGTGCATTCCATCTTCTTGTTCCACTTGTTTCAGTTTAAGTCTTGTTGTATAATGTGCGTCGTGAATAAATTTCTTCTTCTTCTTCTCTTACTCTCCTAGTCCGATGGGACGACAATCCGATACGACCGAAAGCAGATCAGGCGCAGGACCAACGGCTGTACGTTCTTCCTTAGTTTCAGAGGTGTTAAACCGCCATCTGCTACTGAGAAATTTCTAACGGAAAAACCAAATAACATTGCCGATTGATTCTCGGGTTGGACAAATCCAATCCGAGAATCCCGAGACCTTACACTCAGCAGTCATCACGAGACCTATGATGCAGTAAAATTTGGTTAATCAGTCTCCATATACATACTTTGAGGGAAGCAGAGTAAAGTATGGATGATAGATACGTACAGTACACCCCCATTTCACCAGATATACTTAAATCGATCATGGAGAACCTAAATATACTGTTCGACCTAGGAATCGAGCCTAGGATAGCTCCACCATCTCTAGCTAGACCAACGAGGGCAGTCAAATCACAATATTCTCCTGATCGAGTTTCGGTGATTTCGGGTCAATCTTCATTGTTTGCAGGAGATATTCTAGTGCACAAGTGTGTTCCCAAACACACGTGCACTCCCTCTTTCTTTACTCTCATAGGCCGATGGGACGTCAATTCGACCAGACCGTCGAAAACCAGGGAGAGATCACTATAATATTTCCTGCGTACCTACTTGGTTATATTGAAATTGGCCACTGTGACTCCAAATTCAGTCGAGAAAATGTTATTATCGTATTAAATGTCCATAAAAGATACCAAGATCTTTGACAATCCTTATAAGTCGCCAGAAGCTAGAAAATCTGACAACCAGCCTTCCCAAAGGGGTTCGTGTTACCCAGCAATTGGGTTGTAGAGGACAGATAGGGAGTCGCTCCATGTAAACCACTAGTATTTAGCTGCATCCGGTTAGACTGGAAGCCGACTCCAGCATAATTAGGAAAATCCTAGGCAAATGATGTTGAATGTCCATAGAAGACGATAAACACAAAGCTAATCGACCGTCTGCTTCTTTAACATAACATTAAATATTGCACCTATCTCCCCAAAAAGTACCATAAAACTGTTCAACACTTTCCCTTCACCAAACACTTATCTGCGACCAATTTGACCATACTAAGACTATGTATTTCGAAAGTACAGGTCACAGACTTGTCTAGTGTCGCTTGCGGGCATGACACGTATAGACGAGGCCTTATCGAAGATAACTTATTACTAGCTTAGCTCATCTTGACATAGTTAAAAAAGCGGATCTGATGGTAAACCAATTTCATGACAATTTGCAGGGAAATAGTTATTTGCAAATTTTCCGGAATTGATTTAATCTCGCCAAAGTGCATCAGTCAAGCATGGCGATGAACCCCTCCCTTGTGGGAGAGCTATGCCCAGCTGTGGGCGTCTAAAGGTTGACATGATGATGATGTTCTAATCTCCGCCCATGAGTATATTAGAGGAAGTTTGAAAGTGACGTCATTGACAGACAAGTTAAAAGGGAATCGCTTGTCTTGGTATGGACATGTCAAGAGGAGGGATAAACGCATGTGACTAAAAGAGTAATGAGTATAATTGTGGATGGAGAGGGAAAATCAAAGAAAGATGGATGGTTTGTGAGAAGAATGCTATTAAAGAAAAGGGAATATCATGACGAATGACAGCATGTTGCGTCAACTCCACAAAGTCATCTGCCACCCTTCAACTTCTGCTCCAACAGGCTCTCTTCTTACAAATTCTACTAGTATTCCCACAAGCCACATCATAGCTCAGCTCCCTCCTCGCTCATCTCGCCATTACAAACAGTGACCAGCTCAGATTAGTCGTGACTTCGTGACTGGCCCACACGTGGTAACTGGCCGCACCGCTACATGATTTAATAGCTTATTACTGTATCATTATTATTACTATAATAAACTGAAAGTGAGGTTGCGTAATGGATTTATAACGTTCGTGTTTGTTATTGGAAGAGAGGAGCTTGGGCTCTTTAGTCAACCGATCCCACTCGAAGTGATCCCGTCGGTTCAGTTGACCTAATGCATATTTTGAATTGGTCAACTGGACCCGTTTACAACTTGTGGCTAAGTAAAAGCTGTACAGATCGATCGGTCGAAGGTTAAGCTACGCTTGCAGCGGTCGGTCTGTGGATGGGTGTCATGGGTGACCATCCATTTCATACCGAGTTCCCTCCGTGCCTCGGAAAGCACGTAAAGCCGTTTGTCCCGGATGTCATTTGTAGATCTTTGGTAGTCGTTGTGGGTAGTCAGAAGCCAGAAGTCTTAGTAAGGGATATCGTATTACCCAGTATGTTAACTTTGTACGCTTAGATCTATTAAGCGTAGTTACGGATTTTAATGCGGTTTTCATCAATAGAGCACTATCTAATCAAGAGGAAGGTTTATACGTATAGTTAGATATTGGTGCGGTGCCGATTCCTTTGTTCACAAACTAATTAGTTTTTCCCTTGAACTTCGCAGTGTGTTTAATCAATACGTTCTGAAATGACAACTATAATTGTATAAACATTTTAGATCAACTTAAATTCACAGCTCTTATTAATATAATGTCTCTTTCTTGTTTTATTGGAGAAAAAGAGATATAAATAGCTTAAAATTAATTTAGTTCGTTCACAACGGAATTGGCACCAGTGTTTTATGTTAATTTGTTGAAGTATGACGATCATTGTTCAAGATATCGGAAGAAATCAAGCCGACAGAGCTTTCGTCGAAAATGCAGTCCTATTCTTTTTATAAAGTTTTATTATTATATCAGCCTATTGCCGTCCATTACTGAACGTAGGCCTCACCCAGAGATCGCCAACCAACCCTTGGCTTGTCTTGGGCAGCTCGCATCCATCTGCTACCAGCTACCAGCCAGAAATAATGTATGATAGAATAATATTATTAATCACTCCACACTATTCCACACTGACATCTCTACATTGCACCCGTGCGAAGCCGGGGCGGGTCGCTAGTGGTTTATATAACACACAACGTATTAAACAACAAAGTAATACTGATCCATGATACATATATGAATGAATACAGCTCGAACTCATAACAATAGTGATATCTCGTAACACGATACAGATATGCGTAACATGACCTTTTTGTCGCCGACAATCGCGAGAAAGCGCTGGTATTCGTTCGGAAGAAAATCTCATGTATGGTGCGCTGACATTTAACAAGATAATTTCGGTTTTAAGGATGTTGTGATGGCTCAGTTGTGATTTAGGTTGGGTTTGCAACCGGGCACAAGCAAGTAATAATAATAATAATAATAATATGTGGGGACATTTTCACACACGGCCATCTGACCCCAAACTAGGGAGACCCTGTACTATGGGTGTCAGACAGCTGATATACATACACAAATACATTTTTTTTTTGTAAATACATACATGTATAGATAAATAACACCCAGACACAAGGCAAACACAAGTGCTCATCACACAAATGTTTACCCTGGGCGGGAATCGAACCCGCAACACGCTGCACAGCAGTCGATCGCTCAGCCACTGCGCCAACCGTGTCGTCAAAAGTACCAAAGTAACTTTTTCAATTTCATTTGTTTTAAACACGTATCTTGGACATTAATGACATCAGTGAAGGAAACCATCGTGAGGAAACCAGGGCCTAAAGTCTGCTATTACAATAGTGTCAGAATGGTCTCTAATTGATTTCATAATTGTTGATTTTGACAAGTTTGGTAATCTACTAATATAATGGGGTCATTATGACTTTCCAATGGTCAACCACTGACATGCCATTGAAAGAAATGATATAGAATGGTAATCCCATACAAAATGACAACTGAATGACTGACTGAGCGGTAATCTGCTAAAATTTAGACAGTTCCTTTGATCAGTGACCTACCATTATAACGTCATTGTGCAGTCATTGCTATTAATTCGACCGACCAGTGATCGACCATTATGAATTTAGTAGATTACGAACTTTGACAATGGAATCGTGTTGGAATGACGAAATTATAAAAAATAGCAGACTCGGCCCCCTGAACGTTTAACTAATATAAGTCTCAAATCGCCAATCCGCCTTCTCGGTATGAGAAGAGGCCTTTGCCCTGCAGTGGGGCAATAAGTTGATATAAGAATGTCAGGACTGAAACTCAGATTGCAGCACAGACTAAAAAACAGAACAGCTGTTTGATACCATTTTGCCTTGTAGACCATTTTTGTAGAGAACAGTAGATTTTTCCCTTCGTATTTTAGCGAAAGCTGTTCGATTTCATTATTGGTTTTACCGCCTAAAAGATGCGCTGGGAATTGAAAAGTCAAATACAATTGCAGAAGGATCTTCCTTTGCCAGTCAAAGGAACCGCTAGACTGCTAGAGCATTTCAGTCGGTAGCACACCAGAATTTTCGACCATCTTTTTTGGGACGGTCCAAAAGGAGTCAGGTTAGGGTGAAGAGTTTCAATTCTCGGCGATAATTAGCCAAAGGTCATACGGCACTGAATAGCATTAAGTGGAGTCTACAGAGGATTGCCCATTTACGACTGTGTACAATCCAAAATTGTTCCCACAAATGCACTTTAGAGGACATTAAAAACGTCGAACGAAAAGTAAGGATAGCCTACCATCGACTACCGACTATGACTATGACTCGAAAAGCCTACAGTTAGCATAGAATCAATATGAAGACATTTATTTATTAAAACGTCATGTATTACGAGGGCGGCACTGAAAATTTCGGGAATCAAGGAAGTGGACACAACATTACTATTTAAAAATGTATTTATTGCTTTTCGAAGTATTCTCCGCGAAATTTGACACATTTTTTTATACGATGGAACCAATCATTGAAGCAACCATTTCATTCGGAAGTTGGGGTTTCCAAAATGGCCATTTTGTAGGCGTCCACAGCTTCTTCAGGTGGTGAAAATCTCTGACCACGCAATTGATTCTTTATTTTAGGGAAAGTATAGAAATCATTAGCAAACCAGCTATAAATTGTGGTTTTGGATTGGGCTTCATCACCAAATGCAAAAATCATCCGGTCAACACACTGTTTTTGTGATAAACCACTTCGAAAGTCATAATAAATCATCGCTCTTGAATTTTCTCGAGTCAATTCCATTTCCTCAACGACTAAACAAGTTTGACAAAACCTTGTGACAAGACCGAGAATCTTTTTTTAAATAAATCAATGGTATTCGATTTTTAAAACCAAGGAGTTTTCAATTAAAAAGATTTTAATATGATAGGAACAGTGGAAATATTCCATTCCCGATACTTTTAGTGCAGCCCTCGTAAGGTACAAAGGCTGATTGAATGCCAATACTAGACATAAACATGACGTGACATTAAGACATAAATTTTAATGCATACAAACCTCTTAAGTCATGTTCTGCTGATCCCGTACAAGAACTTAACAAACTCAAAAGCCAACACTCGAAAGCCTTTAGAAACTGGCAAACATCTTGGCATTGTTTGAAACAATCGTTCGACTCGGCGCCCATGCGGTGAAGTTTGAGCCACAGAATAACTTTATACTCCACACAGCAGCTCATTGTAGCATGATTGATGGACTTTTGGACATTCACATGTGCACAGGGCTCTCACATGATCAGGTTCAGGTTAGTTGTACAAAAAGCGGCCAAGTGCGAGTGGCACTCGCCCATGAAGGGTTCCGTAGCTAGCAGCAAGTAACATAATATAAAAGTTCTTGTAGTTCGTTGTAACTTTGATCGATGTTTTATATTTGAGTTGATTGAATGAAAATTGCGGTTTATCATTCTCTTATTTTAGAAGTTACAAGGTGGGGGGGGGGCACATTTTACCACTTTGGAAGTGTCTCTCGCGCTTTAGTTTAGAAAAAAAAATATTAGAAACCTCAATATCATTTTTGAAGACCTATCTATTGATACCCCACCCGCATGGGTTTGATGAAAAAACATTTTTGAGTTTCAGTTCTAAGTATGGGGAACTCCCAAAATGTATTGTTTTTTTTTCTATTTTTGTGTGAAAATCTTAATGCGGTTCACAGAATACATCTACTTACCAAGTTTCAACAGTATAGTTCTTATAGTTTCGGAATTAAGTGGCTGTGACATACGGACGGGCAGACAGACTGACATGACGAATCCATAAGAGTTCCGTTTTTAGCCATTTGCTACGGAACCCTAAAAACGATCTCTTAGCGATGAACTAATTATCTGCTTGACTGATGACATTACTCTTGGGGTCATATTGCGATTGTTTAGGTAACTATTGTGTCTGCTAATTGGACAGGTGAGCTCTTTTACTAATAGGGTTGCTTACGCAAAGCTAATCTCAGAGGGCGCCACCGAACTATAACGTAAACAATATTGGCGCGGTAAAATTCCTATTTTATATAAGTTGCGTTACGAGTGTTTTGTTGTAATATATTATCAAAAATGGATGTTAACAACGGACGTTTAAGAGGAAACACAAGGGCCGTTTTTCCATACAAACTTAGTCCCCTGTTTCCTCCCTGGATAATGCCAGTAGATCAATATTTTTTTTTTAAATATCCATGGCCACTATTGGCATGCCCCTATGTTTTCCTTTTTCTCATAAATTTATTATTAAAAGAGATATGAATATTCAAAAACCTAAAAAATTGGCATGATTTTCCGCTGTGTTCAAACATTCAGAAAACAAATTTGACTTGATTATATAAAAAATAGAAAACATAGGAACACGGCAAAAGCCTTTCTTTATTTTTTAATGAAAAAAGCAGTTAAATCGGTTAAGTTTTGGAGAAGAAATCAGGGGACTACGAATCATTGATTTTGTGTACTTTTAATAGGTATTTTCGGTCAAAGCTGCAGTTGTCTCTATCGCGCTCTGCGGTTCGTGTTCGGGCATCGCGCGACAGCAATAGATTTTACAAATACCTAATTTTCAATTCTCTAGCCCGTGGTATTTCCTCTTAACTATTTCGGAATTATAAACCCTGCATTTCAACCCCCTGAATTTTGATGTGCAGACAAAACGTATTTATCATGTCAGTGTCATTTTGTTTATGTTATAGTCCAGTTGCGCCTCTAACGGAGAGGCGCAACTGGACTAAAAGTTTGGCAGTAATATTCTTTATTAGTTAACGGAGAGGAGCTATCTATAAGTTGACAGATTGTCATAACAGATTATCTGGACAGGTTGTCATGACAGATTGTCTTAACAGATGGTCTTGACAGATTGTTTTGACAGATTGTCTTGACAGATTGTCTGGACAGATTGTCTCGACAGATTGCCTTGACAGATTGTCTTGACAGATTGTCTCGACAGATTGCCTTGACAGATTGTCTTGACAGATTGTCTGGACAGATTGTCTCTACAGATTGCCTTGACAGATTGTCTTGACAGATTGTCTGGACAAATTGTCTCGACAGATTGCCTTGACAGATTGTCTTGACAGATTGTCTGGACAGATTGCCTTGACAGATTGTCTGGACACATTGTCTTGATAGTTTGTCTAGACATATTGTCTTGACTGAATGTCTTGACAGATTGTCTTGGCAGATTGTCAGTCACGATACTATCATTTCTGACTTGACTAATCTTCTCATTATGGCATGAGTAATTCCCGTGTTATTGACCCGAGTAAGCGCGTGTGTGCGTGTGCGCATGTGCGTGTGTACTGCACGTGCTGACTCGAAAAAAAAGCCTTACAAACAAAAATTAAATTTTTTGACAAAACTTTTTTATTAAGTGACTGGACACGATTACTCTGTGGTATGCAAAGCTTTCGAACGGTTAATGTACGTCGATGTCGAGGTCAATGGGGTTCGGGACTGTGTGTGGCATTGTTAATGGCTGACAAATCGACTGCTGTAGTACGTGTGTGAGTGTCTACTGTTTCGGGAGTGATACGACTCGTAAGAGAGTTTCAAGAATGAACGAATGTGCTTCTTCATCCTAATAATTATAAAGACAAAAGATTTGGTTATTTGTATGTTCGTTTGTACTAGAAGAGATCGTGTCTAAGTAAAAGCCATACAGTTTGATTGGTCAAAGGTTAAGCTACGCTAGCCGCGGTCGGTCTGTGGATGGGTGACCATCCATTTAATACCGAGTTCCCTCCGTGCCTCGGAAAGCACGTAAAGCCATCTGTCCCGGCTGTTATTCGTAGATCTTTGGCAGTCGTTAGGGGAGGCAGAAGCCAGAAAGTCTGACAACCAGTCTTACCAAGGGGTATCGTGTTACCCAGTAACTGGGTTGTGGAAGTCCGATAGGCAATCGCTCCATGTAAAACACTGGTATTCAGCTGCATCCGCTTAGACTGGAAGCCGACCCCAATGTAGTTGGGAAAAGGCTAGGCAGATGATGATGTACTGGTTCATCATCATCTTCCTGCCCTTGTCTCATGTTACTTGTGGTCGGTCGGCGCAACATGTTGTCATCTTCCATTCCGTCCTGACCAACGTCATGCTTTCACTGTCTCCCTTTTCATTCACATCATTCTTCACACAATCCATCCATCTTTTCATTAGCCTTCCTTTCCCTCTCAATAAATAAATAAATACTTAAGCGGTTTTAAAAATTAGTTATTACGGCTTTACGTGCTTTCCGAGGCACGGAGGGAACTCGGTATGAAATGGATAGTCACCCATCCACAGAGCGACCGCGGCAAGCGTAGCTTAACCTCTCACCGATTGATCTGTACGGCTTTTGCTAAGCCGTACAGATTAGATTTTATCTAAATTAGATTTTTATGTGAAGAGGAGCTAGTGCTCCTATTCACATAAAAAACTATTTTTATTGTTAACTAGCTGACCCGACAGACGTTGTCCTGTCAATAGATTTTTCAATTCTCACCGTATAAACATTCCCTAGACTTCTACAAATATTACAAGACCAAAATTTGCCAAATCGGTCCAGCCGTTCTCGAGTTTTAGCGATGCTAACGAACAACGATTCATTTTTGTTATATAGATTGAAAATTAATCGGGTTTTCGGTGCTTATATTATTACACAGTGTGTTTTTAGAAAAGTTGTGTCTTGCAATTATTGATTAATGGTGTCAACTACCCAATCCTAAACAGTACTCCAGATGTAACAGATCTCACAGTAACACTAGATCTACTAAAGGCGAATTACGATTCCCTTCCACCTGATCAGTCTAGTTCCGAGCTACTTTCACTCGAGAGAAAACTGTTATGATTGTGGTACAGCGACCCGGGAGATGCTACGCTACTACTGTTACAACACCCGGTCATTAAGTGTAAAAAAAATGTTTATTTCAATTATATAAAGCTTTTGATTTGGAGATCACCTTTTTAGCAAGAAGATGCTTGTTTTAGGTGACTCCGCTTTTCCACTTAAGGGGCTATTAAACGACTTTACACTTTACACTTTACTTTACAGATTTTAAACTGACAATCACGTCAAAATGTGCAGTGTAAATGATTTGAAAAAAATATATGTTAAACTAGAACATTCTCTTAATCATATAGAAAGTGAATATTTTTGATTAAGTTCATATTAAATAGTTTAATTAACTCGTGAAGTTGTGTCTGACGCGGACAAAACATTGACAATCACACAAAATCTACCAGGTATACTAAAAGATAGATAATAAAATTGTCTGTAAGATGGTGTAAGTTTCGTTTAATTATACCTGGTAGATTTTGTGTGATTGTCAATGTTTTGTCCGCGTCAGACACAACTTCACGTATTAATTAAACTATATAATATGAATATAATTAAAAATATTCACTTACTAAGTGATTAAGAGAATGTTCTAGTTTAACATATATTTTTTTCAAATCATTTACACTGCACATTTTAACGTGATTGTCAGTTTAAAATCTGTAAAAGTCGTTTAATAGCCCCTTAATAGTAAACAGAGTATGCAATTGACAATAAAAAAAAGAAAAGAAAATACAAAGAGGAGCGCACCCAGTGGGTTTTGTATTTGTGTGTACGCACACACAAACACAAAACCCACTGGCATACATCACACAAGTGGGCTCCTTTTTGTATTTTCTTTTCTTTTTTTTTGCACATAATGCACATTCATACTGCGACAGTGTGTATAATAGTGTGAGTGTGCATTGTGAATGAGTTAAATTCGTTTAAACCTGCATGTGATGTATAGGTTTAGATTAGGTTGCGAGAACAAATGAACGTAATTTTGTGAGTTGGGAGTAGCGTAATTAACATTCATCTGAAACTGACAACTCATTTTGCATCACCGTGTGGCAAACGGGACTTTTATATGAAAAGGAATGCAGCTTAGATTACGCAATTCAAAATACGCGACTAACTAGTAAAAAAAACCGTTAAAACGGTGAGACATGTAGCACCATGGAATTTAATAAACATTGAACACCTTTGTAAACTTGCCACGTTTCTGGCAAATCAATATTCTATTCTATCGTTTGTCCCACACACAAAGACGCCGCGATACAACGCTACATTTTTCGCAAAAAAAATTGTCTCTTATAATTTGGGATGGCTCAGGAGCTTAGCCTTGTTCTCATACGCGAAATTGTGGCACGGGCAAGTATATTCTAATACCGCATTGTTAAAACTTGACTGTGTGACTTTGATCGACTGCGATCTTCGATCTTCTTTTCAATTTCCTAACTACCTACTTTCTAAGTTTATCATGGATATCATTGACATGGGTGAAGGAAAACATCGTGAGGAAACCAGGACCTCATTATTATTTTTTATTTTATTTTATTCTGAAAACTTAAAGCTATTAACAGAGAATATATAGACACAAAAAATAAAATTAAGGCCAATTACAAGTTATCACTTTACAGTCATCATTTCAGCCGTAAGACGTCCACTGCTGGACATAGGCCTCCCCAAAGGGGGGGGGGGGGGTTGCCATAATCGCCACGCTTGGCAGGCGGGTTGGCGATCGCAGTATGGTTGTTATAAAGGCACAGAGAACGCTGCTGCCCATTCTCTGGTGAGTCCCTTAGTCGCCTCTTACGACACCCACGGGAAGATATGGGATGGTGCTATTCTTTACGTCCGACACCATACGGACACTTTACAGTATGTAAGCGGCAATATTGATGACAGTAAGTAGGGCTTTTTGACATCTTTGAAAAGGAAATAGGTATATATTATCTTTGTAAACTTACACAGCACAAAGATCAATGTCAACTTCCTGGCAGGTCTCATTATAGGTACGGCACGCTCTTATCAAGTGTGACTTTTGTCTGTAAGAGGTCCTTACCGCCGGCGTGTGCAATAGATGAGATCTACGAAGAATACACAACAATTATCATCATCATGTCAAGTTTTAGACGCCCACTGCCATAAGTTTCCCCCATGGGGGGGTTCAGCCGTAATCGCTATGTTAGGCCGATGCATGTCGGCGATCGCAGTAGAATAGAATAGACGTTTATTGTCTCCAGTATTACAGATAGTAGTAGTACATACACAGCACTATAATACTGGAACCGAAAGGTTCAAGCGTCAGCATTATGCTTAGGTCCCCCCTAAAGGTTTGCTAAGCGCTGGTTTTCAACTTAAACCCTTGACTCCTGTTTATTCAAAAAATGCATTTTAGCAACAAAATTAAATGATTGTTAAAGGTATATATAATTTCAATAGGTGTTACCAGCGGGTGGACACCAGCGTCCTTCTGAGTACCAACTCAGAAGGACGCTGGTGCCCATCCTCTGGCCAAAATCCCTCTGTCCCTGCCAGTGGCGGAACCTTCATACAAGCCGAAAAGCCGGGCTTGTACTAATCAAGCCCGCCACACTATTCCCAAATCACTGTAACTCCTGTACGCCAGAATCAACAGTGGCGACCACCAGAAAAGCGCCAAAGCAATGAAGCTCGACGAGTCCCAGAGAAACGATTCAACTGTCTTGGATCCCGTAACGAAATTAATCAGCATGCTAATCAATAACTGAGCAACATGCTGATTTTTTCTTAATCGTAAAATGTCTATCGGGCTTGCCCTAAGATGGACCCCTAGGCACGCCACTGGTCCCTGCACTCCCTGCTACGACACCCACGGGTAGAAATGGTGTGGTTGCTATTCGCGGCCGGCGTCACACGATTTATGACCTAGATCTGGACCTGATGGTGATCAATGCTCGTGCCTTCTCTGAAGTCTTTTGTTCTGATTGTTGCATGCACCTGTAAGCACAATGTTTTGCGTGCGTATGTGCGGCACGCTACGCTCCTCAGTGATATTTCACACCAAAAATAAAACTTGTCTCCCAGCAATCATTTTTACCCCTTACTGCTTACTTTGATGGATATGCGTAGTCATTTTACACCCCGTGTTTGTACTACTATTTTTCTTCGAAACAATCGCTCATGGATATCCCCGCATCGCTTCCAGTGTACGCAATGTCTTTCACGTGTAATTGGTGATAGCTTTCTACTGTACGGGATAGCTGTCGGCCGAGAAGTGAGCGATGCTTTATGATGCCAGTACATTGCTCCAGTCATGTAGTGGGTAGGCAGAAGTGTCTAGGCGAAACTACAAATGTTTATTGTTTTGTTGCCACATAAATGTCACATACAAAGTAAAACCATTCTTAAGACTATCACGAAATGAACTAAATCCTAATGCGTTTTTACTTCTACTAGTATTATAAAGATATAAAGTTTGTGTGTAGGAGACTCAGATTATGAAACAAAAGGCAGATAGACCGCGCGGAACACTGAGAGTGAAGCCACCAAGCAAATACAAATCAAAAGCGAATACCTACAATCTCGTGTATATGTCCTTGAAGCCGTGTGGTGCCGGCCGCGAATAGCACCACCCCATTTTTACCCGTGGGTGTCGTAGAAGGCGGCAGAGGGATATTGACCAGAGGATGGGCAGCAGCGTCCTTCAAGACTAACTGCGGTCGCCAACATGCATCGGCCAAGCGGCGTCTAAAGGTTGACTTGATGATGATGGTGATTTGTCAAATCACCATCCAACTCAACTATCTGACTCACGAATCCGGCTACTATTTTTTATATATTCTAATAATCTGGCCTCAACTCACCTGATATTAAGTTAAGAGGTGGCCTAAGGTGGAGCACGCTCGCCTATGATGAACCGGTTCACTCGATACAACTATAAACGGGAATGTTATTGAGGATGAGTAGATGGAGGTTTGCTACTCTTTCACGCATAATTCATTGACTGTCGGGCCAAAAATGTTGAAGGTAAAACCTACACTAGCGTCGGACACGTTCAAAGTGTTGAACGGCTGAATTTGACGAAGTGAGCTGAAATTGGTCCGTCATAAAATTCATAATTTTTATCCAGATTTTTAGATCCCGCGGGATAATTTAGGATTTATACTTAATTGTAAAGTCTACACAGGTGAAATCGCTAGCATAAGCTAGTCATAATAATACAAAGGACTATTATGAATTAATTAATATTATTAAACTTGCAAAAAGTTGTATAAAAAAACATAAAACGTACTTAATAAAAATATAAAAAAACGTTGTGAAACTCGCGATAATACTGACCTTGCTACGTACAGTCAACCGCACGTCAGTTGTACAACGAGAACCGCTTACTGCAGCGAATAAGGCTGCGTTCCCACCGAGAGATGAGCGAGGATGTGTAAGAAAATAGCCAATTACAGCGCTAGCTTAGTACAAGTTATGATAATGAAGCCGTATCATTGGTCATTATCACACACATCCCTCGCTACGCATCCCGCTCATCTCTGGTGAAAACGCAGCCTAAATAGGGTAATTGTCATCATCTGCCTAGCCCATGATACCCCCTGGCAACCGGGAAACCCCCTGGTAGTGTTCTGACACCACTTGAAGATCTGTCTTCAGGCTTCTCGTAACTCTGGTGCTCACACTTCGTTGGTCGGCTTGTAGTCTAATCAAATGCAGCTGAATACCAGTGTTTTACATGGAGCGACTAGGTACCAGACCTCCACAATTTAGTTATCGGGTAACATGATACCCTCTGGTAACCGGGATACCCCCTGGTGGTGTCAGACTTTCTGACTTCTGGTAAGATGGGTGGTCAGACTTTGGGGGTCGGCTTCCATTCCAACTGGATGTAGCTGAATACCAGTGTTTTACATGGAGCAACTACCTATCTAACCTCCACAATCCAGTTATTGGGTAACATGATACCCTCTGGTAACCGGGATACCCCCTGGTGGTGTGCTTTCTGACTTCTGGTAAGACTTCGACCTTCCGTCTGCTCATAACGACTGTCAAAGATCTACGAATGACAGCCGGGACCAACGACTTTACGGTCTTCGCCAAATGTACTATCATGGACTTTCCCGCCTGCTCAGTTAAAAAAAAATTCCCTTGGCGCCTGCGAAGTCAACGGGGCGGGGTAGAGAGCGCTTCCATCTTTTGAGTGCAAGCAATAATGAACTAAGTAGTGGTCAGGCGGGTGTGACCACGATAGTACGTGCGGTTAACTGTACCGGAAGACTTTGAACCTATATGGGTCATAAATAGTTAGTAATTGAGACCGGTTTGGACCATCATTGTAGCTTCCGTGGTTAAGTGTGCGATTTTGTTCAATTCTACCTATTTATGATTTCTTTTTTTCTTCTGCGTATTAGTCTGCCATGTTGTCTCTTCACCACCCTTGGTTGACTGATAGAGAATGCGTAAGGCATTAAGTTCGCCTTAGTACCTTTGTGCATGAGATGTAAATAAATTAATTGATTGCGATATCGCCGTTAATATCTTAATGTATTTATTTAAACTAGGCTACAAGGTCAGATGCGTGCGTAAATGAGCTTAGTTCTTGTCAAAACCAACGTTTTTTGCGGATGAGGATTTATTGAATACTAGCTTTTTCCCGCGACTTCGTCCGCGTGAGTGTTGATTATCGTATCCACGGATATCTATGATCGTGTCAGACGAAGTAGCATGTAGATTCAAAAATAGTGTTTTATATTTTAAATACTTATGTATAAAATACAAATTACACAATACCACAATACATAATTATAGGCTGTACAGGTGCGGTGCAGTGTTGCCAACTTTAAAGATTGACATATTTAGCGGTAGCCGCTTTGCTTACAAAAGCTATGGAGCGCTATTTTGTGGCGAACGCACCCATTATTAAGATCGCTAAATGTATTTATATTTAAATGTATTTTGAACCCATAAGTATTTGAAATACTAACTACAAAATACTTCAGCGTCAGGTATTTGAAATACCCATTACAAATTACTTTTTTAAGAAGTAATTGAAATGTATCCTGAATGGAACTTGAAGTGGCAATGGGCCAGCCACATCACTCAAGGACCGATTACCGTTAGGGATAAAGATATCAGGCGCAGGACCAACGGCTTTACGTGCTTTCCGAGGCACGGGGGTGCTATACCACCAACTTTCAAACTCCGGGCTATTACTGAGAATTTCTTAATAGAAAAACCCAAATTCACTTTGTCTGACCTGGGAATGGGAACCGATCACTTTTCCGAAATGTTTTTTTCCGAATTTCATTTTACCGAAAACTATTGACCGATGTCTTTTTTGCTATATGCATTATTTGACATATTTTTATATCATCGAAGTATCATGTGTCATAAGTATTATTTTACCGAACTATTTTTCGTCGATTTACAAATTAACTTTTTGCTATTGGCCGAAGCCTCTTTTGAACTTTTTCATTTGTCAAATGATTTATTTGCCATATTTTCACCACACCGAAACAACATTTTACAGAAGACTAGCGGGCCCGGCAGACGTTGTCCTGCCTGAAAATAAAAACAAGTCCTAGAACTACAACGCCACCTATCGGGTCCAATTGTGAATCTAAACCATTCACAAATCCACTGGAACACACACAAAACATTTCATCAAAATCGGTCAAGCCGTTTAGGAGGAGTTCACTTTCATACACACGCACAGAAGATTTTTATATATAGAATGCTACCAGGTAAGCATTATCAATATAAAATAAAATAGTGTCATAAAAATTCAATAGGCTACAAAATTTAAGTGACAGAAACGAATCGCTGCGAAACCGACTTCACGCAGTCTTGTCTGCCCTACACCTAGAGTGTAATTTAATCCCGCGTAGGCGCGGAGGGGTGGGGCGGCCCGCGAGCTGAGGAGCAGGCGGTTTGAAGGCTCGCCGCCGCGGCTGAGGCTGGCCGGCCGAGCCGGCCAGCAAGCCGAAGATGCGGTAGTGAGCATTAAAACCATCTGCGACGATAAGCTCGCGTGGGGCCGCTCAGACCCCGCAGCGCCGGAGCCGTGACAGAAATAATGCTTGTGCATGTTGCATGCCTGCTTGCATGTTTCATGCTTGTTTGCATGCTGCATGCTTGTTTGCACGCTGCATGCATGTTTGCACGCTGCATGCTTGCTTGCATGCTGCATGCAAGCAAGCAGATAGCAGAATGAAGCAGATATGAAATAGTGTGCACAAACTTTCTAGGCGTTTGATGAAATGAAAATATGGTAATTAAAACAGTGGCATAATGAATGTTTGGAATCATAATACTTCGAACAAATGTTATTCGGCTAAGTCTAACTTCGGTAAAAAGTTTATCGACCAAATGAAACGTCGGAATAACGAAAAAAATCGAATTGATAATAGGTCAACTGATACAGTGGCAGACGTGACTTCGATGAAGTAAAAAAAAACGAAACGATAATAGTTGAAAAGTTTTAGGTGAAATGAAATTCGGTCAAATATTTTTCGGCCTTATGATAGGTAACCCCTGGGAATCGAACCCAAGACCCCAGCAGCTCAGCAGTCGCGCTTGCGACCACGAGACCACCGAGGCAGTCATTTTTGATACAACGTTATCATAGGTTGGTGCTGCTTATGTGTATAGCGACCCTAAGTCTTTAAAGCCAATTTTTTGTCAACTATGTTATGTTTAATTATTGATTTAACAAATAAATATGTCCAACAGGGAAAACTTTCAAGGGATTTATGTGATTATCTAAAAATAACAGTGAAAAATTGCAGTTTTTCGTTTAAATAGCAAACGTTTTCAGTGACATACGCTAAAAATAACAGTGTGAAATAGCAGTTCCTCGGTTTAATAGCAAGCGTTATCAGTGCTGTGATAAATAGCTACAGTGAAGGATATCCTGGATACATTAATGTTGCTACGATGTGAATATGGCGTTTATCGGGCCGAGGAACAGTTCTCCACTCATCAGGGATAGCCTGCATACACCGGCTTACGAGGTGAGTAAAAATAGCAGTGTAAAAATAACAGTGATTTTTTCTGCTGGTCTGTAACTACAAGTAAGTCTTTTTTACAAAAGAAACACTAACAACCACCTTCAAAAACTTAAAAGTAAAGAACAACTTTAATGTCGGATGTCGGTGGCATTACAAAACTACGATGCTTGCGAAATTAAAGTTATTTTTTACATTTGTGGTTGCGGTTGTCTTTTTGTAAAAAAAGTTTTCTTTTTTATCTTTTAAGTGACTACTTCTTATTATCCAAATTAAATAAGAAACAGGTAACACCGAAAAATTAAGTCATCCCATTGGCCACCCTTAGTCCCTTAGATGCGGAATATTGTTATGAAATTTATATGGGACCAATTTTGAGGCATACATTATTCATTAAAAAAAGAATCATCGAAATAGGACTACACTGTAAGTAAAGTAATGCGTAGTAAATAATTTAACAAAATTGAAGTTGGTAATAATTTTAGAGAATTTATTTCAATAAAATCATTCATTTTGCTCATATCATTTAATGGCTTGTATACAATAGACCTTTTTCCTTTTATCTATCAAGCTTACACTATTGACCAAAGGGAGGACGTCCTTCGAGACACACTTCGAACCAGTCAGCGAGCTATGCGTCCAGAAAGCCAATCTCGTAGTGAAAAACGTTCAAAATCAGTCAATGTCTAAAATATAGATAAACCTCTGAGTAAACTCCGTTTGTATTGTTGCCGTTACTCAAAATGTACAGAGAGTCATGACTGGTGACGCGAGAGCAAGCTTGTTTGTTCTGGCCTATCCTCGGCGGTAAAACTTTTATATGTTGAGTATGCCGTGTGGTCCTGGCCGCGAACAGCACCACCCCAGTCATACCCGTGGATGTCATAGAACATGACCGAGGGATATTGACCAGAGAATGGGCAACAGCGTCCTTCTGAGTACCATAACAGCTACTGCGATCGCCAACATGCTTTGGACAAGCATGGCTATTACTACTGAACCCTCTCCCTCCCCTTGGGGGCATTTTACCCAGTTATGGGCGCGTAAAGGTTGACATGATGATGATGTATAGATAGAGTATAAATAAGTCAGTTTCACATATTTACTATACAGAAGCTGACACACTGCCATTTTTATCCCCCATTACAAAAAGTCCACGTCATACACATATACAATAAAAAAAAAATGATAAATCAAATACCTACATATACAGAAAAAATTTAACCAAAACTCAAAATAAATAGAATGAAATTGTTTTATTATTATAATTAATGCAATACCTATTATCTACGTAATGAATAAGGAAACATTACTTTTTGTTACATGACAAAAAAACATTAATAGCCTTATAAAAACACCCATAGAGTAGAAAATGAAATAACACAGTTTAAACTTTATAGTGACTGGACCAACTCTTCGGTTCATAAGAAATACGTGCTTGTGTTTTTCTTCTTTTTCTTTTCAAGATTAAAATAAGTAAAACGCAAATAAGTTGAAAAAAATTGCAGAAATAAAAATAATAAATACCTATCAATTATGATTGTAATGCTTTGTCAATCCCTAGCATTGGGACAGATGACAGCTCACTTTACCCATCGACGAAGATTGTTACAGAATAGCACCGAAGTGGCATGATAGCTCACCAAAAATCAGAGATTTTTACAAATAACCAAAGACAGATCCCCAAATCATCATTCATTTTCAATTTTACACTTCACAAACAAATTAAATAACTACTCCACCATTGCTGTTACTTAATAATTACTTAATACACAATGACTTGCTCGACGCTGTCAGTCGTGACTTGAATATCTTTTATTAATATAGATAGAGGATTTAATTCATAACTTGATATATTCTTTTCACGGCTCAGATAGCTGGGTTAGTTACGGTTCTTGGCGATCGAATACGCTGGTGGATAATCAAAAGCTTTTTTTTTCCAAAAGTTTCATTTAAAAAGGAGGTAGGTACAGAGTTTCTTGCCCATTATTCTCCATACGAAACTACCTTTTGGAAGGGGCAACTAGAATAATTTTTAACCGACTTCAAAAATTAGGAGGTTATCAATTCGAATGGTAATATTTTTTTTTTATATGTATGTTCGGGCGTAACTCTGTCATATAAAGACGGATTTGCAAAATTATTTTTTTGTTCGGAAGGGGTTGACTCCGAAATGGCCTCATATAAATTTTACCAAAATTGATACAGCCCCTTTTGAGAAAATCAACAAATTCCCAAGAAAATACTTAGACGACGTTTTACTTTCTGCAATCTTTGGAGGACTTACAATCTCTTTTAAGTGTGTCGCCGTTTTTTAATGGATTTGGATGTTAAGGTAACACTAAAAAGCGAAAAAATAAAAAGTTTTTTAAAAAAAAAGAAAACCGTCTTCAAAAACTAAAAAGTGATAAATAACCTTAGACCACACATTACTTTCGGAAGTCGGTGGCAATACAAAACAACAAACACAAAGCCACCGCCACCGACTTCCGAAAGTAATGTGTGTTCTGACGAAAATGACGTTCATCGTGAGAAAACTTGGATTTATAACGACGCTGCGGCAGCGGCGAGTTACATTTTTGGTTTAGTCTCATCGCGGCACCCATGAATTAATTTATCATGCCAACAAAAAGTTCCCATTATCTGTCATTGGTGCCGAGAGGGAACTAAACCACATTTTCGTGTTCACTTTTGCTTATGCATGTTCGAAAAAATCTTCATCTTTTTAATAAAATAGGTGACAGACATAATGTTTATACTAGAAATAGGAACAAATTAGATCAGCCAAGCTTCAGATTGTCAAAAGTACATACTTCTTTTATGGGGTACTGTGTAAAATGCTATAATAAAATACCACTTGATATTCTACAATTGAATGAAAAACAATTTAAAACATGTATTAAGCGCACACTATGTAGACAAGCATATTATAAGTTAGAAGATTACATCAATGATAAAGATGCTTGGCTGAATGCTGGTCCTGCTCCACAGCCAGTTTAGGGAATTTCCAAATTGGAAGAAAAGGATGTTTCCTACCCCTTTTTCTATTGACATGAGTAACGAGTATCGTTATTATTATATATAGATATTTTTAAATTATTAACTTATCACACTTCATATGATAAAATAATATACATTGGAAACCTTAGTTTTGTATAATTTAGCAGCATTATTTCAATTTTGTAAATGTGAATACCATGGAGCCATGTATATTAATACCTTTATGTTTGACAAAAATTAACATGGCGGTTGGGAGTAATGTCATGCTCGCTCAAATGTCTCGCTGATGGTGGCGCGTGTGTTGGATCATTCGGCTCCCTTCAAAATGGTTGAGCTAAATGGTGCTTATTCACGCGTCATGTTCGTGAACGGGCGCTGTCAGTGGAGATTGGTCAGCTCTTATCTGCCATGAATTAGATGCCACTTTATCTTGCTTCTTTTTTGTGTTTTGTATTGTTAGATTACCTTCATCGTTTTCACATATAGAAGCAACAAGAATGTAACCAAACTTTGTAAAAACTTGATTTAAAAGAGTGTCCGTGGAGTTTCTTGCTCGTTCTTCTCCATAGAGACCTACCTACGTTTTGGAACGAGCAACTAGCTTCAACTCTCTGACTAACTGACCGACTCCTTGACAATTCAAAAGTGCCTGTAAATGGTTTAATTGAAATAAATGCTTTGACTTTGACTTTGACTTTGGCTTACGCAGCGCTAGCGCCACGTGAATTAACGGCTTTTAGTGGAACTACTCAAGGTTGAATAATTTGACACAACTGACAGTTCCTATAACATGAAAAACTATATTCGCTATTCAAAAACAGTCGTTGAGCTAGACGTCGATTTAACGGCTGTCACTATGTCGAGTTTGCTGTCGAACATAGCCACGAATGGTAAGGTTACAGAATAGCATAGCAGAAACTAGTCCTCAATACTTAACCAAACTCTGTATCACCTCCCTTAATTTCGAAACGATTCCCTTCATTTCGAAAAGTAACGTTAAAACATAAAATAACTGCCTAAACATTTTTTCCATCTCCACATACCAGAACACCATTAAATTACCATAGGAATGGGACGAATAAAGTCATAAATTGTCGATGATACCCATAGCCTGCCGCCTATGTCTGCTAGACACGATATTACGCCACAAGAGAATACCCGAAATAAGATAACCGGTTTTAAAGAAACTGAAAGTAATGACAAAATGGAACCGCTGTTATGGCCGACGTAATGTCTTCTATACAAAAGCGTTTGATGTACAAGAAGCTGCGACAAGTGGTGACTTCTTATTTTACAAACTCTTTAGAATAGACAATGTGATTGAAATGCATTCAAAAGCCAAACTGGAATATCTACGATATTCAATCTTACCTGAGATACACAACAACAAAAAAGCAGGTAATTCATACGTTTTGTCGACTTATACAAACAAAGGTATAGATCATTAGATCTTTTTTCACGTTTTCTAATTTGAGGTCACCCCGATCAATGCTTACTGCCGAGACTACTGAGAGGAACATGTAACGTGTTTGTCTTTTCTGGGCCGTCTTCGACGTCGTCCATTGCGTGGAGACTCGCCCAGCGGTTACTCTGCATGCTGACGTGACCCGCCCATTCCTTCTTGAGCCTGGCAGCCTGGCGGCCCAGCAAGAGGCGAGATGATCTGGATGCATATCACGAGAGCTGGTTCGACGTGGAGCTGAACAAAACTTCCTGGAAGACTTAGGGGAGGCCTTTGTCCAGCAGTTGGACATCATAAGCCGTTAAAAAAGTGTCTGTTTACACCCGTTATTGTTTTATACATCTCAATAAAATTAACACGGGGCATGTAACATCAATCTTGGAATGTAAAGTGATGATTACAAAACTTTTAAGCTGGAAAGGCTTGCGATTCAATCATGCTTAAATCACGCACACAAACAAAATATACTTAAAGAAACGGAAAGCGAATGAAAGTAAAACACCTTCAACCCACGCGGAGTTTTCACGCATTTGCCCTTTAAGAGGTCAAACAATATCACTGTTTTAAATACAGTTTTTGATATCTTAATCTCATTTCGTGGAGGTTCTTGCTCGTTTTTCTCCATAGAACCTAGTTTATTTCCTCATAACGGCACATCGAAAGCTTCTGTGTGCCATCTTCGGCGTTGACCCCATGCCTGACAAATTTAACACCTCACATTTTTAGGACCCATTGAGTAATGTTAATTTTAATCCGTGGTGCTTGGCAGCTGAGCTTCTTTCAGTTGTAAACACCCCTTTGTGCCAATTTGGTCCAGTTTTGTCTCCTGCTTAGTTAGCGGGAAAATGGATAATACGTATTCCTTACTTCCTTATTAATTATGTCAATTATAGTCCGTGGTCTTCAACTGGGCTTCTCCCATTTGTAAACATCCCTTTATACCTATTGGCCTAGTTCTGTTCTGTCTCCTGCTTGATTTGGAGGGAAATGGAAAATAAGTATTCTTTACTCCTCCGCTGTTCTTTTCTGATTAATTTCGTCGCGGGATCCAAGACAGTTGAATCGTTTCTCCGGGACTCGTCGAGCTTCATTGCTTCGGCGCTTTTCTGGTGGTCGCCACTGTTGAGTCTGGCTTACAGAAATTGCAGTGGTTTGGGAATACTCGATTTAAACAGCGGTGGTGGTCATTTTCTATGTCATGGAATGACGAATGAGGGCTTTACTCGATATTCAATAATACAACGTAGCATTAATCTGCTTATATCATATTTATTAGCACTTCTTAAAATAATGTTCGCTTTATTTGCCAAGTCGTAATAATCTGCCTGTCTCTGTCGAAGTCACCGAATCATGTCATGTGTCAATGTAAAAAACGTCAGCTGTCACTTCGGCATAGACAACAGTTAACAAAGTTGCCACACATAATAATCGAAAGTTAATAACAAAATATGTAATTTTAATACATTAGGTTGTTGATTCTTACACAAAAGAACAAAATAATTACGAAGTAAATGAAACCTAAAACACAAAATTCCGTCCACAATCTCAGTATAGATCGCCTACACTTCACAATTCCACATGTCATGCGATTACACAATACTTATGTCATCGATACTGACCACTACCTACATACAATAGTTATATGTATAATATTTTATCTATTGTGTGACAGAGAAGCTGTTTATTTTAACTTTACCAATTATTTGAGTAAGACTCATTATGCAAATATGCCCACTGAATTGAAAGTGAATAACAACTTGGTATGTATAGTCTTGCATAATAACAATCTGTAGCATTTACAGCGCATTTCCGCTGGAGCATTGCCTGATATCCTATTTATCTGATACATTTATTGTTGTCTTTTTACTGTCTGTGGGGTAGTTCATAGAAATTGCTTAGAATTCAGTATAGTACAGCTACAACCAAGGCTAAACCACAAAGTATGTAAGGCTGCGGAGCGCCCGAGCAGAGAGGCCACTTAGAACAAACGCAATTTTTCGCGCACACACATTGATATTACGATTATAGGCATTCTCAGGCAGTTTCAAGCAGACTTCAGTCTCGACTGTCACGTGTTATCAAAATGAATAAATGATGTAATTGACATTTCATGACAAACAAGAAAATTTTGTTATAAAAAATTGAAAAGAGTTACCTACAGAGTCAATACAGTAGCAGCCCTAGTGAGTCTGACAAGTTTAGGTAATTATTTTTGAGGATGGCGGGAGCGGTCCTTCTGTAACCTTTATATTTTGTGGCTAAACTCGCATAAAATTGTGGGATGGAATTGGGCTGCGATTAAAGAAACACTTTTAATGTTTCTATTAGGTATGATGATTATGCGTCTTCCCGACTTACATATTTTTCTTCAGATAATAGTCCGTTAATTCAAATCTTTCTTCTAACTAAAACAACCCTTGTAAATACTTGTAATGTCATCGCTGTCTTAAATCTTTAGCAAACATCATCTCTCTCACTCACACTTAGACGTCCAGCTCTTTCACACAGTTATGCGTCATGCTTCATCAAACTTCCGTTACTACAATATCATATTTAAAAAAATATAATAATATGCATAGAATAGTTTTAAAAAGTCCTCTTTATCCTTTCTTTTCAATTTCCTTTTAAAAAAAATGTTTACTGGCCACCTAAACATGTACGAACAGCGTCATCAACTGTTAACCCCCCTTTTCGAAGCCATTTTAATCGTGAGTGGTAACCACTTAACGACACTGTCTGTACATTGTGAAATGCAATAAATGATTGAGTACACATTTAGTTTGTTTTAGTTAAGTATACTATGTAGCACTCAGGGTTAAGTCCGGAGTGAATAGGTTACTTCTAGGCAAGCGTGCTCCATCTTAGACCGCATCATCGCTTCCCATCAGGTGAAATAGAGTTTTCAAACGTATGTCTATCAATAGAAAAAAAAACGTTATACCTTTTGAACCCCACAGTCTGGTATAGCCACAAATGAAAAAGTGCCAAACACGCCAGTCGTCTATAGCCGACAAGAAAACGTTACGTGGAACATTTATAAGTAAAAAAAAAAATCGGCAATACAAAACAAGAAACACAAAGCCACCGCCACCGACTTCCGAAAGTAAAGTATGTTCTGTGCTAAAGTTATTTATCACTTTTTAGTTTCTGAAGGCGGTTTTCTTTTTTTTTTTAAAGCTTTTTTTTTTCCGTTTGCCGTAGAGGGTACGCGCGTGCGTTTATACTCGTAACAAACTCGTAAAAGGTTAACAGAATCGAACTAGTACTTACGGAGATTAGTCAAAACGAACATGAAATTAATTTCATCAGTTTTTATAATATTCAGGACATAAAATATCGGAGTCTTGTTGCAAAGTTCTTCATCGACTTGACATTTCGTTGTGTCCGCCGTCGGTTGGCATGTTCTTAGAACTAGTTTAGAATTTAGTATTCAACCAGTGCTCTTAAGCAAATCACTATTCAGTCCCTATACCTGTTCGTCGTAAACCACATACCATTGCCATATTGGGTCCTCTCCTGTAATTATCTTATGGGATATCAGATATTTGGATTAATGTGGTTCCAACAGTGGACCCGTGGTTTTCCTTTGTCTTTGTAGGGTTAGGTAGCCAAAGGGACTCTATTACTAAAACTCTGCTATTTGTCCATCCGTCTGTCACAGGGTTGTAACTTTTGAACCGTAATAGGTATACACTAAAACCAGCTGGAGGCGTTGGAAGTTATAGAAAGACTTGCCAAGAGGCTCATCGACATAGACTGCCTGGTTAAAGCCTTGAATATCGCTGCACCATTACCAGTCTATCGGTATTTTATCGGCTACAATTCGGAGAGTGTGCACAATTGCACAACTTAATTCCTCCATCTCCATTCCATCATCGGACGAGCAGAGATACGGCAAAACGTCACCGCTATATGGTTGAAGTTCCACGGTCTCGATCCAAGCGCTTTGCTTCCACATTTATTGTACAAACTGCCAGACTGTAGAATTTACTGCCCGCCTCTCCATTTCCCGATACATATAATCTTGGTATCTTCAAGGCACGAGTAAACCGGTTTATTATAGGCAGACATGCTCCACCTTAGGCCGCATCACCACTTAAGATCAGATAAGTTGTGGCCAAACGCAAGCCTGTAAGACTATAAAAAAAGTTAAAATTAAAGGGAGTCCCCTTTAAGGGCATCTTTTCAACTGTAATAGGTAGACAGTTGAAATTTTCACAGAGTTTGTATTTATAAAAGCCGTTATAACATCAAATAATACAATTAAAATAAAGTTAATAATTAAAGATACGCCATACAAGAAAACGCCACCGGCGGTACCGTGTTTTTTGGATGTAGTTTTAAATCTTTACAGTGGTACGTACGGAACGGAATCAAGTCGCATTTGGCCAGTTTTTTTATTTAATGTTATTGAATGATAAACAAGCTGACGGCCCACTTGATTTATTTATTTTGCTTTATTTACAACGGTATACCAAGATGATGATGTAATATGGTCCGTGTGTGTGTCACCGCCACCCGTACACATAGCAGATGCTCTGCAACTGCTATGTGTACTGCTATCTCAGCTTTAAGCCTAAACAAAATCAACACAATTCTTACTTCTTCTTCTTCCTTGTATTTATGTCCTTGGAAGTTGGGTAGGCCTTGAGTGTGGGACGCTACGTGCGTCGATACTCTTTCGCCATCCCATCTAGCTGTTTCTTTTTTTGTTCTGGTGTAGAAAATCCTCATGGATGTCTTCTGCCCTGGGGTAAGCGGAGCGGTCTGTCAGACTCTTATTGACTAAAAACCACCCCGGTGTTCCATCTTACACCTACCTCGGGGGTCGCGGAAATTGGAGATACTTCCACTACCCCCGACTGGCCATCCCATCTTCCTAGTTCGGCGTGCTGTGCTGTGCTGTTGCAGCTGTAGAAAACCTCAAACGGCGAAAGTATAGGATACTTGGTGATAACTTTTTTTTCGAGCCGTTTGAGGTTGGGGACCCTCGGGTCGGTGGATCACAGTCTCATCTTCTTTATAAATAAATGTCCAAAAGGTTGGTTGCCACTGATCCTAGAGCTGGGTTTTACCTTGGTCAGGCAATGCCGCCAGCCTCTTGGGCACATTCCCAGATGACAACAATGTGGAGGAATTTTTTGATGCCTTACATACTTTACTAATATTATAAATACGAAAGTAACTCTGTCTGTTACGCTTTCACGACTGTACCGATTTTGATGAAATTTGGTGTATATTCGTTTTTTCGTTAAATGGTTAGGGATATAGTTATAGGCTTTACTTTTTATTATTCGTGTAAGTATTGTACATTATCAGAATCATGTATTCCAGAACTGGTAAATTACTAATGACTCGACTCGACGTAAGCCGCCGACGCGAATACCATCGCCTTATTTGTAAAATGTTTGTCATAGACAGTGAAGGTTTGTTTACCGGGCTAAAACTAGCTGTTTTATAATAAACATACACACATACACAGCACTGTTTTTTTTTTTAAATTTTTTATTGTAAACAAGCTTTTTCCCGCGAGATAACAAACAAATGATCTTATTGCGCGTTCCGACTCAACATTTGGTGACCTTCCTCAAGGAAGAGTTTTGGCCGAAAGGTGTGCTGTATCGGCGTTTCCGCGGTCGGCTACGTGACACCTCGCAGCGTAACACGACGCCGTATCTTCGTGTGCAGTAGTTTTTAAGTTTATTGTTTTAAAATATGTATTCGTTTATAGCACAGGAATCCTCCTAGTTTAAGCCCAGTTGCACTTGTTCTGTATCTTGCCACTAACGCATACTTAAGGTCTAACTTAAGGTAAATTGTAAATAGGCTTAAGTCTTAAACAAATAAATAAATATTATTATTGTTTATAATTATTGTTTTTATGCTTATGTATGTATTGTGTTTTATGGGCCTTAGTTGCCTGAAATAAAGGATTCATAATATATTAATAATAATAATAAATGGTGGTTATCGCGGATGCTGTCGAAATCGCGGACTAAATAGTAGCCTAGTATGTCCTTTATTGAGTTTAAACGCTTAGGGTGTTACTATCGATTGGTGTGGTAGCTTTGCTGATCGACGGATACCGTTCGGACTAACTAATCGATCGATTGCCGGTCGATGGCATCGGTCGACGTTGATCGATTAACTCCGGCTATAATCTATCACTAATAATAATCAAGCAGCTCGATCGACGTCGACTAATCCATTCTACCATCGATCGATGCTGTCGATCGACGATCGATCGATTGGTCTGGTAACCCTTAGTCTGAATCAAATTTCATAAAAATCTGTTTAGTCGTGAAAGCGTATCATATAATATGGATGAGTTGCCCACTCCTAAATTTCTGGTTTCCGTGTGGCATTATTAGAAAGAGGTAGATGAAGCAACTTTTTTAAGTTGCAGGACAATATTAGACGAAAATTGACATGTCAAGCGATTTAGGTGAACACCAACTTGTGACTTGTCACCAACCTGCACTCAGAACCGTAGCTACCGCCGTATCAGCTGTATCAATAATACAGGCCCCCCTGGCTACAGGGACCCCAACGTGTGTAAGCAACGTTTCATAAAATGTTACCCACAATCTCACTCAAACTTAAAGGCTTATTACACTATACAATTTGTAGAAAATCTATTTAGGAAATCGGCTGGTGTAATCGCAGTTAGAACAGATTGGATCCGATTTAGTGTTTTACTAAATTGAATTCTAAATTAGTCTAGTTTAGAATTCAATTTAGTGTAATATGATCACTAGCTAACAACTTTGGTCCCTAAATAGATTTTCTACAAATTGTATAAGCCTTTTAGGCTGCACGCTGCTAGCATTATTACATTCAGCCCGTAGGTACTGTCCTAGGAAGAGGTCCACTGTTGGACAATGGCCTCCCCCAAGAGGGTGGGTGGTTACCATTATCACCACGCTTGGCAGGTGTCTTGGGGATCGCAGTGAGGTTGTTAAGTACACGGAAGCCGCTGCTCCCGACTTCCGGATTTTCCCTTATTCGCCTTCTACGACAACCTTGGGATGAAATGGGCAGCATGGTTGGTATGGAAAGCTACGCCACTGCCTGCAAATTATTATGATCCTAAACCCAGACAGCTAAAAGCCCTCATTTTAACACCTGACGTACGCTATCAACTAGGTTTCATTACAAATTCCATGAGCGCGAGGAATGTACGGCAAGTGTCGAAATACCTCTCGGTATAGTTTCGACACGCCAACACGCAGCGTCTTGTCTTCTGCGTTGTTCGCCCACGAGACCAGCTGATGTCGCGAGAATGTCGTCTTGATGTCTCTATACTCGCCAGCTCAGTTAGTTGAACTAGTGGCTTGGTGACGTTTGTTAAGTTGCAAGATCTGCAAGCCTTAAAGGTGAATGTTGAATTACATTAAAACGGAGCCCTATTGCTGGCTCATCCGCCTCCGTCCTCCGTCCCTCTGTCATAGTGCTGTAGGTATCTTTTGAACTGTAATAGGTAGTTACGGATGTCCGTGTGGTGTCGAACGTAAGGAATAGCACCATCCCATATCTTCCCGTGTCGTAAGAGGCGACTAAGGGACTTACCAGAGAATGGGCAGCAGCGTTCTCTGTGCCTTTGTGACAACCATACTGCGATTGCCAACCCGCCTGCCAAGCGTGACGATTATGGCAAAACCCCCTCCTTGGGGAGGCCTATGTCCAGCAGTGGACGTCTTTCGGCTGAAATGATGATGATGATGAGGTAGTTACTTGTAATTTTTACAGACTGAGTATGTATTACTATAGTCGCTATAACAACAAATAATATAAATCAAATAATGTTGAAAATTAAAGGCAGTCCCCATACAAGAAACGTGATGTAATGGTCGATCTGAAAATTGAACGCCACACCGTTCAATTTTCAGATCGACTAGTCTAGTTTAGAATTCAATTTAGTGTAATATGATCACTAGCTAACAACTTTGGTCCCTAAATAGATTTTCTACAAATTGTATAAGCCTTTTAGGCTGCACGCTGCGACCATTATTATATTCAGCCCGCAGGTACTGTCCTAGGAAGAGGTCCACTGTTGCACAATGACCTCCCCAAGAGGGTGGGTGGTTACCATTATCACCACGCTTGGCAGGTGTCTTGGGGATCGCAGTGAGGTTGTTAAGTACACGGAAGCCGCTGCTCCCGACTTCCGGATTTTCCCTTATTCGCCTTCTACGACAACCTTGGGATGAAATGGGCAGCATGGTTGGTATGGAAAGCTACGCCACTGCCTGCAAATTATTATGATCCTAAACCCAGACAGCTAAAAGCCCTCATTTTAACACCTGACGTACGCTATCAACTAGGTTTCATTACAAATTCCATGAGCGCGAGGAATGTACGGCAAGTGTCGAAATACCTCTCGGTATAGTTTCGACACGCCAACACGCAGCGTCTTGCCTTCTGCGTTGTTCGCCCACGAGACCAGCTGATGTCGCGAGAATGTCGTCTTGATGTCTCTATACTCGCCAGCTCAGTTAGTTGAACTAGTGGCTTGGTGACGTTTGTTAAGTTGCAAGATCTGCAAGCCTTAAAGGTGAATGTTAAATTACATTAAAACGGAGCCCTATTGCTGGCTCATCCGCCTCCGTCCTCCGTCCCTCTGTCATAGTGCTGTAGGTATCTTTTGAACTGTAATAGGTAGTTACGGATGTCCGTGTGGTGTCGAACGTAAGGAATAGCACCATCCCATATCTTCCCGTGTCGTAAGAGGCGACTAAGGGACTTACCAGAGAATGGGCAGCAGCGTTCTCTGTGCCTTTGTGACAACCATACTGCGATTGCCAACCCGCCTGCCAAGCGTGACGATTATGGCAAAACCCCCTCCTTGGGGAGGCCTATGTCCAGCAGTGGACGTCTTTCGGCTGAAATGATGATGATGATGAGGTAGTTACTTGTAATTTTTACAGACTGAGTATGTATTACTATAGTCGCTATAACAACAAATAATATAAATCAAATAATGTTGAAAATTAAAGGCAGTCCCCATACAAGAAACGTGATGTAATGGTCGATCTGAAAATTGAACGGTGTGGAAAAAAACTGGCCAAGTGAAAAAGGGTCTTCACATGACCGGTTTAAAAAAAAATATATGCTCTTATTCTAATTTACTTGAACTAGTAGTTCCGCATATATTTTACCTTCATATTAATTCACTTATTTCCTACCTATAACATCTTTGACACCATTATATCTATATTCTCTGCATCTGCATCAGAGCATGATAAAACAAGCGCATTATATTCAGTTTGATCCAGTTTTTAAGCGCAGTTATTAAAAATTCAGCGCTTGATTAGCAATCACTTGAACTAATGGCGAAGAAAATTGTTCATTAGTGAAGCGATAGAAAGTAATTTGTAACTGTTATGCTGAGGGGAGCTGTGATAGTGTTGTTATGGACTTTATTTTGGAGGTGGAAAAGTTGAAATTCGAATGGGATTGGGTTGGAGGTAGCGTCTACTGGGACATAAGTCCAATGTACTACCGAAAGCTCTCTTGGATACGATTTATTGGTTCTAGATTCGAACAAGGAAAGGGTTTAAAAAGGTTTTACAAGAATTTCGAATCTACTGCCTGTAGATTCGAATGTCTTGTAAAACCAGAGTGACCTAAACAGTAACCATCAAAACCAAATCATCATCTGCCTAGCCTTTTCCAAACTACATTGGGGTCGGCTTCCAGTCTAACCGGATGCAGTTAAATACCAGTGTTTTACATGGAGCGTCTGCCTATTTATTTATTTTTACTTTAATTACCACGGTTTACACCACTTACAATAATTAAATACAGATAATATTAGTTATAGAAGAGAAAAGAAAAACACAAAGACAGATACAAAAACAATAAAAATAAACATCTTCGTTAAGTTTAGGTTCCACATACAGTTCTATTATCGGACCTCCACAATACAGTTACTGAGTAGCATGATACACCTTGGTAAGACTGATTATCCAGACTTCCTGGCTTCTGACTGAACCACTAATACAAATACCGGTCTATTATTCACTAAAAACAGGTCAAATTCCTCAAGGCCATCTAAACTTAGCTTAAACATGACCATAACTGATTGATCTAAGTCTTTTACTCAGCCATGAGCTCCTCCAAGAACTTTAACCTATCATTGACAACTTCTAAAGCTCTGCACCATTCTTGGATTCTCTCTCTCTTCTCTATCGTTTCGCTCTCGGCAGAGCGGTCGTGGTCACGTCGAGGCGTCCACTTCTCTTCTACTCCCTCCATCCTTTCCCGTTAGAAGACTTTCTTGGATTCTTATACGCGCATAAACGAACAACTAGCAAACTATCGCCTCCGGGCTCCACGAGTAACCCAGATTGTTTCAATTAGCTGTTCAGCGTGGGATGAACGGCTGACATTCGCCGTATATCTTAGTAGATTATAGTGATATCCAGTGACATTGTATGCTGAGGCGTTGTGGAGCAATTTTGATGGGAGTGTTGTAATTATAGGAACTTGAGGCATTTCAGTCTGAGATGCTGAATCTGTGGTACCTATATATTCTCCCAACGGAATTTCGGTTACGACGACTAATCTTAATGGATTGCACAAGAGTGTGTTCAAAAACAGGTGCACTTCCTCTTCCCTCACAAAAGAGCTGTTAGAGCCATTTATAATCTACGTCGCCGCGATTCTCTTAGGGAACTATTTAAAAATATTAATATAATGACAGTGCCTTGCCAATTTATCTATGAAAATATTATGTACGTAAGAAAAAACCTACATTTATTTAATAAGGTTAGTGATAGACATAATATTAATACTAGAAACAAAGACAAAATAGCTCAACCATATTTTAGATTGTCTAAAGTTCATAAATCTTTTATGGGGTTCTGTGTTAAGTGTTATAACAAAATTCCTAGTGATATATTGCAACTAAATGAAAGAAAATTTAAAACATATATTAAAAGTACACTCTGTAAACAAGCATATTACAGTTTAGAGGATTATATCCATGATAAGAATGCTTGGAAACATGCTGGTCCGGGCTCCATAGGACAATCTACAGTCTAGACAAAATCAATCAAACGGATTGCTAATTAAACCTACTTTATACCTACTTACCTAATTTATACTTAGTATATACATTATATTTAATTCTTGCTTTGGGTCACACACTGGTTCATAGGTTCATAGTTAGTTGAAATGTATGGAGTGGTTGTCTACTTTTACAATAATTGTAAATAATAATATGTGAACACTATGTATCTATGTATACAACTTAGCTGTCATTCTTTATCTTGTAATACTTTGTACATACTTCAATATAGTGTTTTTATGCAAGGTCCATCGTATTCACGTATAGTTATATAACTGTAAACTGTAAATGCAAAATGCTGTACACATTTTTTTTTTAAAAGAGTAAGTATGGAGTTTCTTGCCCATTCTTCTCCATACGAAACTACCTTTTGGAATGGGCAACTAGAATCAACTTTATATTTTTTTTATTATGACGTTCAAAAGTGCCTTTTTAATGGTCTAATTGAAATAAATGATTTGACTTTGACTTTGACTTTGACTCACGCATATTCCGATGGGACGGCAATCCGAAACGACCGGGGGAGATGAAGCGCAGATAGGTTTGCCAACTCTTTGTCGGTCAAAAATAGTAGTTCTAAAATGATTACCCAAAAAATATAGTAGATAACGAAAATATTAAAAAAAATATAGTAGGTTCCAAAATAGGACTTAGGTACTTCTTGCAGTTTTGAGCCTTTATTCATTATTTATTTTTATTTTTTAAAGAATGCCACCTAACTACTGTTGCAATTTAAATTTAAATGACAAAATACCATTAGCTCAGCTTTCTGCTTCTCTGTCTACAAGACACAGATGGCGTTTACAAATTTTGAAACGAATATTATTGCTTAGAGTTTGATGCCTTTCAAATATAGAAGTTTCGCCTACTACATCCTTTTTCAAAAAATATAGTAGTCGGGCCTCTAATACAGTAGGATACTATATTATGTAGTAGGGTTGACAACCCAAGGCGCAGAACCAACGGCTTTACGTGCTTTCTACGTGGTGTAACACTAACTCCGGGCAGCTTTTGAGAAAATAATAGAAATCTTAATAACACTGTGCTCAACTGCTCACCTTTGCACAAAGGAAGTTATCATCATCATCAGTCGAAAGTCATCCACTGTTGAACATGGCCTATGTTCACCCATTGAACGTCACCACCTGCCGCTTGCATCCACCGATTACCCGCGACCTTGACGATGTCGTCGGTCCATCTGGTGGGAGGCCTACCAACGCTGCGTCTTCCGATTCGTAGTCGCTATTCGAGAACCTTTCTTCCCATCGATTAAGTATCGGTTCTTCGAGCGATGTGGCGTGCCCATTGCCACTTTCACAAAGTGAGTAAGGGGGTTGAATTTAATGACGTATGGACTGTAGATCTGAGATCCTACGAACATAAGGGGCATGCTTTATTTCCTATCCAAAAAATGACATCAAACTTCTTGGCGTACTTGTGCAAATATTCGCCTTGTTAGGATAATACAAAATCGACTTTATTTCAATAACTATAGGATACATTTTGTTGTATCCATATCGCGAATATAAAATATGTCGCATCCGGTCAATAGTACGAACATGGAACGAATCGCAATCGCGCCATTAGCGACAACACATGATCTACTACTACTTTTGGCGCACTTCTACAGAGTCGTGATGTTTTCAGCCCACAGCGAGCAGGACATTCAGAATTCAGTGTCTGATCGCATCGGAGCTAAGACGTCCCGGAATTGTACTCGATTCGTTGTGTCACTGTGTTTATTTTAATTTGAGTTTGTGTTAATTTGTGGTTTTAATAAATACCGTGTATTGTTTGCATCGCATGAAACCCACCTTCTGCCCACATGATGACCGAATCTAACGAACTAAATCCTGACGATCCGACAAATATACGAATATTTGCACAAATACGCCATGTGAAGTGCCGGCATAACGTTATACCCAACAAAACAAGCCAAGCACCCAGCAGTTATTATAGTACACAAGACAATACATAAAAGCTAGTAATGTCTATTAAGCTGTACGTGTTTCTGAATAACTAAATACTTAAATAAGGTTTCAAAATGCGCTTGGTAATACAAGAATTTAGCAATTTCCAGTCTCCCTTAGTCATGATGCGTTCAGTAACTCAGTAATGTGTACCTACCTAAAATCCTTCGGCTATTTTTCTGTGTTTTTTTGTTTTCTTTATTTTTAATAGTAATTTGTATCAATAATGTGATAATATTGTATTTAATGTTTCCATGTAACTGTTGTATGCCCTATGGGCGAGACATATCTGATCACAATTATATTATTAAAATACCTGTATTATGTGCCTACCTATGATCCACAATAAAGATATTGATTGATTGATTGATTGAATTTAGTTGCCCGTGTAGGTATCACCCCATAAGTTTTGTGAACACAGAATTCGTAGTCGGTACCTACTTAATTATTAGTGACGTGATTCTTAGAAGCCCAGACGTAATCAACCTAATGCCGTATCGAGTGATATAAGTCGATCGATTGAGAGAAAGCAAGACACCGGACTATTAATTTTTATCGAAATGGAAAGTTCATTCTCAGTAATTATTGAGTCAATAGCAGATGAGTTTTCTTTTTGTTTATAAGTAAATTAATTTTGATTATTATTTCTTTCTGCTAAGTGTTGAGTAAGTTTTTATAATATAACTGGCTGATGCCTGCGACTTCGTCCGCGTGTTAGTCGGTTATCAGCGGAGTTTTAACATTTATTCGTGGAACCCTATTTTGTTTTCTAAAATAAAAGCGTAAGTTACTCCTTATAACATCAGCTATCTACCAGTGAAAGTCTCATCAAAATCGGTCCAGCCGGTTCAGAGATTAGCGGGAACAAACAGACAGACAAAAAATTGTTTTTTTTTTGGGATAGGTACCGTATTTACCTACTCACTTTGATATTGCATTTATAAAAAGCTATAATTTTGACATTACAAACAGACACTTCAGTTTTATTTATTTGTAGGTATTGATATTCATAATGCCAGCCTATAATTGTCCCACTGCTGGGCAAAGGCTTCTTCTCATACAGAGAAGTCACGAGCATTGATCACCGCGTGCGCTCAAGGTGGATTGACGATGTTAGACTTATATTTATTACAAGTCCAGGTTACCTCGTGAAGTTTTTCTTCACCAAAGTCAGTGACGTCCAATCCAATATAAACTTAAAAAGTATGTCTTACATATGAAATAAAAAAATACGCATTGGTATTGCGTCCGTGCCCGGTTGCAAACCCACAAACTCTCGCATGATGCGCATGGCGCCTTAAACATTCCACAGGCAATCAAGACATGGAAATATACCAACATAAAATAAAAACAAGACATGCGTCCGTCCTTAAAAAATAACACGTATGCCATTGAGAAAAAAAAAGATAAAACCGCACACCCACACTTACATCTTTACCTATCGATGAAGAAAAAAAACACAAAATCGGGAATTCCTCTTACAAATTCCGCTCGCTGTCAAGGTCGTCTGACACTTGATCCAAGATGGCCGACCGGTCGTCCTTGCTGCGTACGCGCAAGGATGCACATAACGAGTACCGTAGCCACTTTGAAGCCTTGTGAGTCAAGGTTAACAAGTCAATGTATACGATGTTATATTAACATAATTTGTATTATCCTGTCCAAGTTTAGAACAAATAATAATTACACTACAGTATTTTTAAAGAAACAAACTGATTACTTCTCTTCTTAGTGGAGATTGGGAATCAGAAAACAAAGAAAGATTAGAGGCCTAACATAATGACACCGATTCCCTTGTTTACAAACTAAACTAAAATTAGATAATTGGCATCTCTTACTGCCAGGCAGCTGAAGAAAAGGACGGCGACAGATAGAACTAAGTTAGAGATGTCAAATTATTTATTTCGTGAACTTCGCCGTGTTTTTTTAAATCAATACGTTCTGACATGACAACTATAATTGTATGAACATTTAAGATCAATTTTTTACAGTTCTTTTTAATATCTGTCCATTTCTTGTTTTATTGGGTTAAGAGATATAAATAGCTTAAAATAAGTTTGGCTATATCCTTTAACAGTATATTTTAATTCTAAATGAATTTTCTTGCGGATATTATGTAGTTCCGGAGTTAACCACATTCCAATAGATCAACCAACAAACTCTTCATCTTTATAATATAAGTATCGGTTAAATTGTTAAGAGCTTTGCTAAACTTTAAAAATCCAACATTGTGCAAGACAAAGTTATGTTTAAAAAATACTAGTTTGGAAGATGTGGTAGCCCAGCTTGATCTACAATACCCGGTTATCCTACCTGTGCGAGATCATCATGCCTTCCAGTCTAACCGGATGCAGCTGAATACCAGTGTTTTACATGAAGCAACTGCTCATGCCTCTTAGTAAGACTTTCTGGCTTCTGACTACCCATAACGACTGTCCAAGATCTACGAATGATGGCCAGGACCTGCAGATTAAACGTGCTTTCCGAGGCTCGGTGGGATCTCGGTATGAAATAGATGGTCACTTATTCTCGGACCGAACGCGGCAAGGTCGATCTGTACGATTGTGCGATACAGCCCGATCACTGTAGTTAATTATAGCACTGTATGCTATTAAACTGACTGAACTGATTCCACTACCACCATGTTAACCTTTAGACGCCCACTGATGGGCATAGGTCTCCCCAAAGGTGGGATTCAACCGTAATCGCCATGCTTGGCCGAAGCATGTTGGCGATCGCAGTCAGTGTTAGTACTCAGAAGGAAACTGCTGCCCATCCTCTGGTCAATATTCCTCTGACGCCTTCTACGATACCCACGGGTGGAAATGCGGTGGTGCTGTTCGCGGCCGGCACCACACGCCACATTTACCTACAGTTTAGATTTCGCTAAGAAAGTATAGAAACGACTTCTAGTAATTTCATTAAATTCAAATTCATTAGAAAAAAAAAGCTGATAAAGTTATTGTGTTATTTATTTCTCCTGTCCTCTTTCGGCACCACACGGCTCGGCAACTGGGCCTCAAGTCTGCTATTACAATAGTGTCAGAATGGTCTATCATTGATTTCATAATTGTTGATTTTGACAAGTTTTGTTATCTACTAATATAATGGCGTCACTATGACTTTCCAATGGTCAACCACTGACACGCCATTGAAAGAAATGATATAGAATGGTAATCTCGTACAAAATGACAACTGAATGACTGACTTATGTGGTAATCTGCTAAAATTTTGACAGTTACTTTGATCAGTGACCTACCATTAGAACGTCATTGTGCAGTCATTGCTTTTAATTCGACCGACCAATGATCGACCATTATGAATTTAGCAGATTACGAACTTTTAGCAAAATGACAATGGGATCGTGTTGGAATGACGAAATTATACAAATAGCAGACTTGGCCCCATGATTTGATTAATTAATATTAATTGACTTAGGTAGTAGAATTGCGAGTAGCTGATTCATGTATCTTGGTATTTTTACTTCGAGATTAACGTAAATGTTAATATGTGCTAAGCTTGTTGCTTAGTTGCTTACATAAGCTGCGACGGCAATTTTTGCATTGACAAACACTTATAGAATTTACATTATGCAGAACTAACTCTGCGGTTCTGCCCACATAAAACATGGAATTAAAAGTGCTCCAACTTCAAAACTAAAAATTAACTCATCGCCCTTCTGTCCTTATGTACAAGCATTTGTTTGTGACTTCGTCCGCATGGAAGTCAAAGTCAAATGCCAAGGGCATGCTAAATTATGGGACACAATTCATAAAACAATGCTACAAACAATGTATTTTCTAGCAAATGAACATTTTTGAATTTGAATTTAAGGTCACTATTTTTTCAGTAACTTTCATATCAAGTTATGTACTGGTTTACAAAAAAAAAAGAAATTAAATACCTAGATATAACTATGTTAAAAAATACGTTTAAAAGTATGCTCCACCCGCAGCGAGGTGGTAATACGCTGGCTGTGGAATCTTCTCACAATGCGTGCCTTGTTCAAGACGACCGCCTTCTGCTTCTGACTCAGTCCAGCTGTTAAGCGATAGTTTTTATAGGTGTTGGTCAAAACTCTTCGCTATCAAACCATTTGCTAACCCGACTATCGACTCACACATTCCATTGTGGTAAGCGACATTGAGATGTTTTATGGTATATGTTTTGACTCATAGAGTCCCCAACAAAGAGGAGCTATACAAAACAATCTAAATATTGGCAATATTAAAAAGGCAGTTAGGAGATGACCTCAACTGATAGCGCCGGTTCGCGAACATGACGCGTGTATCAGCATTATTTTAGCTCAAACATTTTGAAGGCACTCCTTTACCCATCCACACTGCTCAAAGCACGTTCCTCATTCCTTCGAGTCATAAGCCCAATAAGCCCATACCAAGGCAACCGGTTTTCACAAAACTTCTTCTCTTCTTCACTTCTTCACTTTCTTTCCTTCTGCATCTTTCTCAAAAAGCTCTGTTACATTTTCACTAGCATTTAAACCGTTCTTACCAAACAGGCTTGGTTTCATATTCATTTAAAAGTGGTATTACATAATATGTGACTGTGATTTTGATTGAAATATTTCAATCAATTTGGATCAACTACGATTTGTTATAAGCTTTGAATACTTTCATTTACATGATTGAATTGGTTGATTTATTAATATTTTCCGAGTCGGAGTATCTGAAGATTAATTGAGGATATATCTGCAAAATGGGGCGCTTAAAAATTGCCTCCATTAGCGACGATACTGCTGACTAAAGACCAAGTAAATAAAATTGAAGTCGCCGTTTGTTATGTCAAAATAACAGTTTTTTACTGAAACGGCTGAACCGATTTTGACAGGACTTCCACTGGCAGATTGCTGATGTTATAAGAAGTAACTTCGGCTTACATAAAAAAATAGGGTTCCGCACAAAAAATTAAAACCCGGCTCATAACCGACAATCACGTGGACGAAGTCGCGAGCAAAAGCTAGTATTGAATAAATAATGAGCCCACATCAAACGAAAAAGCCGAAATCGTTCATCCTATAAAACTCTGAAAGTGCCACCAAATCTAATATGTCTACCACCTCGCCTCCATTTCGTTGTCTTTCTAACGCACATCTTGTTAAACAAAGCTTTATCTAATACAGCCAAGGTTTCCGAGATATTTGCACAACTAGAACAACCTTGCTGCCTTGTATAGTCAAATATTGTTTAATCTAGCACGTGTCTACGGTTTGGTCTGTATGTCGCAGGGAAATGGTATAATTAGAGATTTGATTAAATCCCGAGGGTATTTGGTTATTTCCCTTAAGAAAGTGATTTGATTGAATCCCTAAGCTGTTTCAGTGAAATGATGAAATAAACAAGTCAGGGAAATGACCCCAACTGAGTTGTTATTATATCATCTGCCATGATTTGACTAAATTTTAATGCCTTAGGGTGTTACTACACCAATCGATCGATAATCCATCGATGCCTTCGGTCGATCGAAAAAGCAAACATTAGTTTGTGAGGCTTTTTACATCATCTATACTAGATACATCATCTATACTAGATAGATGATGTTATTGAGGTGACCAATAGAGCATTGTAAATAAAAACTGAAGATTTTCAATAATAAACCAACAACACCCAACTCCAATTTTCTTGTATGCGAACTTTATTTACCTAAAGATTAAAACTTTTAAGGTCCGTAGTACATTAATTAAACAGTTTCGTAAGTAGACTCTGTTTGGTGATACGGCATTGAGAATATGAGATAAGTGCTGTTTAGATAGACACAATTTAGGCGTCCGTGGGACGTTGCTATCGAAATTGTTTTCTTAGAATTTTCTAGATTTTCTGCAGGTATAACAATAGTAGAAGAACGATAGAACAGTTTATTTTTAAGAAGAGATAGAGAGAGAGGAAGAAAGGGAGTAGAATGAAGTTAAAATGAAATTCACTAACATTAAGTGCAGGCATCATGATGAATGTCCGGCGGTCCCTTGGTATGCACGAGTAGGTAAGCTTATTTACCGCGCCCGGCAAGCAACTAAATCGACAAATGTAAACGGTAAACGTCGAAAATAAGTCAACCACAAGTGTGTTCGCAGTTTGCACAACATACCAGGATATAGTTATTATTATTATTTATTTATTTTATATTGTTATAGGCTTGCGTTTGACCGCAACTCACCAGTTAATACCGAAAAGGTCTCTTTAATAACAATGATATTCTACCGACCAAATTCACCACCTGCCGCTTGCATCCACCGGTTACCCGCGACCTTGACGATGTCGTCGGTCCATCTGGTGGGAGGCCTACCAACACTGCGTCTTCCGTTTCGTGGTCGCCACTCGAGAACCTTTCTTTCCCATCGGTTATCGGTTCTTCGATCGATGTAGCCATTGCTACTTGAACTTGCATATTCTGAGAGCCATATTATGTCGGCGACCTTAGTTCTTCGGCGAATTTTCTCGTGTCAGATTTTATCGCGCAAAGAAACTCCGAGCATAGCTCTCTCCCTGGCTCGCCCAGGACAATATTATAATATGTATCGTATGATTCTAACATTGTACGTTCTTTGTCCCCAGATAAAATTGGAGAGCGTTCTTGGGCTGACCGTGGGCAGCAACGCGGCTCTTGACTGCGATCCAAACACCGAGCTCGTCGCTTATCCGGCAGGGTGAGTACGCATAGTACTACTTTAATCATCACGAACAGCTTATAGCCTAGACAGGCAATGGCACCGATTCCTTTGCTTACAAACTAAACTAAAATTAGACAATTGTCATCTCTTACTGCCAGGCAGCTGAAGAAAAGGAAGGCGATAGATAAGAACTAAGTTAGATATGTCAAATTAGTTTTTTCTTGAACTTCGCGCTGTTTTAATCAATACGTTATGAAATGACAACTGACTAGGGCCTCAAGTCTGCTATTACAATAGTGTCAGAATGGTTTAACATTGATTTCATATTTGTTGATTTTGACAAGTTTGGTAATCTACTAATATAATGGCGGTACTAATATTATGACTTTCCAATGGTCAACCACTGACACGCCATTGAAAGAAATGATATAGAATGGTAATCTCGTACAAAATGACAACTGAATGACTGACTTAGGCGGTAATCTGCAAAAGTTTTGACAGTTCCTTTGATCAGTAACCTACCATTAGAACGTCATTGTGAAGTCATTGCTTTTAATTCGACAGACAAATGATCGACCATTATGAATTTAGCAGATTATGAACTTTTATCAAAATGACAATGTGTTGGAATGACGAAATTATAAAAATAGCAGACTTGGCCCCCACGTATAATTGAATGAACATTTTAGATCAACTTAAATTGACAGCTCTTAATAATAATATCTGTCTCTTGTCGTATTGGAGAGAAAGAGATATAAATAGCTTAAAATTATGAAAATATATTTAAGTACAGAATTATAATCATAACTAGTTTTTGCCCGCGACTTCGTCCGCGTGAATGTCGGTTATCGTGAAGTCGCGGATTAAAAAGTAGCCTATGTCCTTCCCCAGGATTCAAGCTATTTTCATACCAAATTTCATCAGAATCGGTTAAGGTGTTTCATCGTGAAAGAGTAACAGACAGAGTTACTTTCGCATTTATAATATTAGTAAGAGTCAAACCCCGGCCAGACAGTTGTAAACAAACCCTCCACATCGGTCTCCACCGGCGGTTTACAACAGTGTAAACACTTGTTTGCAACAAAAACTTGTTTGACCTTCAACAACCTCTGTGGACGGACGCGCGTTGTAAACCGCGTGTGAATACCGCCGTTGTCAACAGAGTCGACAACACACTGAGGTGGGAGCCTTGTTGTCAACCAGTGTGGACGCAAACACCAACCGTGGGCTCCACAAGCCCCCAAGCCCAAGGTGACCCCTGTTGGAAACTTGTTTATGATTGTCGTCAATATGACTCTCTAAGTTATAATTGGCCACCTACGTCATGTTTTCATTATACAGACATATTTACGGATAATTCTAACTTGGAGAGCTATGTTTATGATATCATCATCATCATTTCAGTCCAAAGACGTCCACTGCTGGACATAGGCCTCCCCGCCGTAATCGCCACGCTTGGCAGGCGGATTGGCGATCGCAGTATGGTTGTTACAAAGGCACAGAGAACGCTGCTGCTGTTTATGATTTGAATGATTAAAATTCTGTAAATACTTTGGTTATTTGTTACTGTCGCGTTTAATTATGATACAACAGCGAGCATAACCACAGTATACATTCTTGAACAACCGTACAGTAGCGACACGCCCTGCCTACCTGCGAAACACTGTTCCTCACCTCTTTCCGCGTTGAACGTGCTCTCGAAACTGCTTTTAGTTCTCGCGGCGCGTAGACACGCACACACACGCACGTATTTGTACAGTCTGTTATTTTGGTAGTAGTGTAGGTAATTGAATCGTTACGTTTGTAGGGAATGTTGTAGGTACAACATACCATCCCTGCCTGAAATTCTGCCGGTAAAAAATGGATCGTTTTAAACGCCGATGTCATTCGATGCAATCTTTGAATTGTGTAGTACTATTTCGGTTCGGCTGAAGATCGTCTGATCATCGGTGACATTTACTTTACCGTCTCGTTTTCACACGGAGCTGCATTCAATTTTACGGTCACTACACGCCCTCTGGCGGTAGGTAGGCTAACGGAATTATGAGCTATATCTGGTTGTTTAATGGTCACTCTGACTTGGTAATAGCCAATTTTGCTTAAAGATGGAAAGCTCGAGAGTAATGGACAAAATGTGGACTCAACAATTATAGCAAAATTCCTAGGTACCCATTAACAGCAATCTTACTTGGAAACCTCATTTTGAAGACGTTTGTAATAAACTGAGAAGTCAGTTTATGTCCTGTATAATCCATCTTAATCAATCTTTGTGGAATGGTCATCTGCCTAGAGTGCCTAGCCTTTCCCTATGTTCTCTCTGTATAGTGTTTTTGCGCTAGTACTAAAGTGATTCCATTCCGAAATCCTATCGTTTATTTGCTTTTGCAAAAATATTAAATGAATGCGCCATTTTCTAGGAAACCACAGCTGCTATAACACATTTGTAGATACATAAACTAGGCAGGTAAAAGCAATTTCCTTAAAATACTCCACTGCGCCACTCGGTATCGGAAATAGCTATAAATTGGTCAAGTGAGAGTGCAGCGGTGGTATGATGGTTCTGTATAGCAATAATTATTTGTTATCGAAAATGCTTGAAAGCCGTCTTTCGCTTAAAGGTTAATTAAAATTATATTTGTATACATTTTGAGCGCTACCCTAAAGGCCAATTTCATTAAGCTCTGTTAGTTATTAAATGTCATGGTACGCTATTGCTGAATTATTTTAGGTTTGTAGAAATTTTATCTCACAAAAGAATCCTGTCTCTTATGTATGAGGATATGGTATACAAAAAGTGCTTGACGTTAATTTTTTATAATTTGTGTAATGTACTTCTATAACGCATTCTGTAGGAAATTGCTGCTATTGTATTATTGCCAATTTGTTTCGACCACAGATATAGATAGACCTAGATAACGCAAGAGCAACTACTTCGCGTGCCTAGTTTCGTGCCTAGCTTACGTACAAAAATCGTATGTAAAAAAATAAAGTAAACGTTTCCTTCCATCGGTAAGTCATTTTGTGATTAATAATATGCGTAATTAATTTAAAAAACAATTATTTTAAATCTAATACCCTCAGTAATACCAAAAGGAAAAACAACACATTCGTATTACATTGTGATGTCCAAAAAATGGCACGCTTGGTTTTCATTGCCATTTTTTTGACATCATGATACTTGCGTTATCTAGGGTATATCTATATCTGTGGTTCGACTATATGTCGAGTAAGGAGGCTTGTGGCTAGCTAATAACCGCACAGATACGGGTTGATCGGCCATCTATAATAATATTATAAAGTGGTGATATTGGTTTGTTAGAGTGTGTTTTGAGATTTTACCGAGACCCCTTTCGCCCGGGACCCCTAAAAGTCTGAAGCTTAGTTGGCGCTGTTTTAGCCTAGAGTAGACCTTTACGGTTTTAGAATTTCGTGCACTAGACTAGACATAATTGTCTAGACTATGTTAGATTGGTTTTGGTATTTATTGATTTTCAGCTCATGTCTATCTTTACTAATATTATAAATAGTGTACCTAGGTACTGTCCTGGTGGTCTGGTTGTCGCAGGCGCGACAGCTATGCAAGGGAGCCTGAGTTCGATTTCTGTAATGACTTACCTATCCCGTAGCTAAATAATAATATGTGGGGATATAACACACGGCCATCTGACCCAAAAGTAGGGAGACACTGTACTATGGGTGTCAGACAGCTGATATAACTACATACACAAATACATTTTAAATACATACATATATAGATAAACAATACCCAGGTACAAGGCAACCACAAGTGCTCATCACACAAATATTTACCCTGGGGGGGGATCAAAGACTATGGGGTTTTATTCTCTTTGGGGGGGATCGAAGCCTCAACACGCTGCGCAGCAGTCGATCCCTCAGCCACTGCGCCAACCGTGTCCTCAAATGATTTTGAAAAGAACAGCGGAGGAATGAGAAAAAAATACATAATTTTTTACTTCCCTCGATATCAAATAAGAGACAGAACAGAGGTGGGCATATAGGCACAAAGGTGCAACTGTGAAAAGCCTTGGTGCTTAGCACTGCGGATTCAAATTAACATTAATAGGTCTTAAATAACTGAACAGCCAGACATCCCCGCGGCGCACGACTAGTTAATAAAGGTGATTGCACACCGTATCGATCTAAGGGTGCGGCCACACGGCACGCCCCGCCTGGCAACGGTTTAAAGTTCACCAGTTTACCCTTGACTGTTTATTACTTAATACTGCGGATTTCTATTTTAAATGTGTTTAGGGTATTTCTTTTTATTTATAGGTTACCTTTGACTGATTTTGGGCGTCTGATGGTCAAAAACTCACCCGCTACCTATTAAAAATGTAATGTGCAATATATCAATTAAGTATTAGAAGTAGGACAATGGCTAGAAAAATAATAGTGAATCGCTTTCAAACACTCAGTGCTCTTCCTTTTCAACCGACTTCAAAAAGAAGGAGGTTCTCAATTCGATTTTTTCAAAAAGTTAGGAGGCATACCCTATCCATTAAAAAAAGAATTTTCAAAATCGCTTTACATTTTCCGGAGAAATCGCGAAAAAGTAACGTTTTCTCCAACCTTGTACTTTTAATCTGTGTTTTGACTGTGTTGCCGTTTCGTAATGGATTTGGATGATAGGAGGTACTAAAGCGAAAAATAAAAAGATTTTTACAAAAAAGACAACCGCCTTCAAAATCTAAAATGTGATAAATAACTTTAACACAGACATTTACATTACATTACAGACACATAACTTTTGTTTCGGAAGTCGGTGGCAATACAAAACATTAAACAACAAAGCCACCGAATTCCGAAACTAAAGTCATGTGTGTTCTGTGCTAAAGTTATTTATCACTTTTTAGATTTTCTTTTCTTTCTTTCTTTTTCTTTTTGAAAAAAAAACGTTGCCCCACTCTAGGAATTTCTCCTGTACCGTGGGTGCGTTTACAAACATATAAACTCACATACACAAACAGCCAGACCCGGAACAACTATCTGTAGGCCATACAAATATTTGTTCCGTGCGGGAATCGAACCCGCGACAAGCAGCGCAGCAGTCAATCGCTCAACCACTGCGCCAACCGTGTCCTCATTTTGAGCCCATAGGTCGTTCGGCATGCGGCAGACATGTCCAGCCCAGTCCCTTTTAAGCTGGGCAGCCTTTTGAGCCACGTCAACGATCTGTGTTTTAGAGTGCAGCATTCTTGGTGTTACACCATACTGCGCTCCAAAACACAGATCGTTGACGTGACATAATACATTGGCAAACCTTGAGTTTGAACTTTTGGATGTTAGTCATACCTAAAACGGTTCAAATGATACAAACAGTCCTGAGATAGACAGACAGCAGGGTCTTCAGTAATAGCTGGTCCCATTTGACACCCCTAGGGTAAGGAACCTAAAACCGAATATTAGTAGCGTAGTAAAAATATAAATATTTTTGTTCGCCTGCCTACCAAATAGTTTGTTTGACTGTACAAACGTCTACATATCAAGCTATAGGTACATTTCCAGTATGAGCTGATCTCGCATTGTATAGAATTTCCATACAAGAGGTCAGCTTATACTGGAAAGCTAGCGTGTGTGTACTATACACATGACACCTATTGTTACTAACTTCACTTGCGTGTAAATGATATGCGTGTTTGTAACTACTTGTTTACGCATACAGTACAATAGACACACCTCTTTATGACGAGCTAGGTAGCATACCTTGAAGTCAGTTACCAGGGCCTGAGCAAGACTGATCATGGGCGAAACCGTGATCTGTTGCTGGGCAGGTTATGTGTCCGGGCAAGTCAAGATGATAGGTGCACGGCACGTTGTGTCTGCTAAAACCCGGTACCTTTGGGTATGCAGACGACAGCACTGTCGCTGAGAGATACATTCCGACGCACGAGCTGGTGGGTCGCAGATCCGGTCTCTCCGGGAGGCGATGGTTGAGCGCTTGAACTTGTCCTTACAGGCTGTCTCTGAATGGGGCGACGCCAATCTGGTCAAGTTCAATGCTGCTAAGACCCAAGCGTGTCTCTTTTCCGCTAAAAGGAGCCAATTCCACCCAGCTCCATCTTTCCGAGGTGTAACCGTGCCGATAACCGACCGACTTGAGCTTCTTGGTGTTACGTTAACATCAACCCTCAATTTTGGCCCTTTCATAGAGGCAAAGGCTCAAGTGGCTGCCAAAAAGCTGGGGATCCTAGCAAAGGTGAGACGGTACTTCACGCCGGAACAGCTGCTTAAACTTTATCAAACGCAAGTTCGATCGTGTATGGAGTACTGCTCTCATCTTTGGGACGGATCTGCCAGATACCAGCTTGATGCCCTAGAGTCAATTGAGAAACGAGCCAAGAGGATCATTGGCAATGATAGGCTCGTCGAGTCAAAGCTCCAAAGTCTTGAGCATCGACGCCGAGTTGCTGGCCTGTCGGTTTTCTATCGGTTGCATTTTGGGGAGTGTGCGACGGAATTGCATAATTTAATTCCGCCGAGCCCGTTCCATCATCGGACCACAAGACGTACGGCGGTGCGCCACCGGCACACGGTGGACATCCCACCCACACGCACGAAACGTTTTGGGAATACATTCATTGTGCGTACTGCTAAGGAGTGGAATTCCCTGCCTGAGTCTGTGTTTCCTGATAGCTACAACCTGGGAGTCTTTAAGGCAAGAGTGAATAGGTTACTTCTAGGCAAGCGTGCTCCATCTTAGACCGCATCATCGCTTCCCATCAGGTGAGATAGTGGTCAAACGTATGCCTATCAATAGATAAAAAAAAAAATGTTTTTTGTCCAGGGGCCTCTGAAAAGGGGGTCTCTCCAACTTATATTAAATAAAAAACAAAATACATAATCCTAATGCTCCAGAAATTCCAGGCGAATATTGAGAAAGAAAAATGAAAGAAGTTCAGGACTTTAAAAGTTTTAAAGTCCTGAACTTCTTTCAAAACTAACATTTGTAGGGCCGCTCGAGAAACTTTGACAGTTCATAAACTCTTACTTTTTAATGGATTTTGTATGAATAAATAGCATCTGCTGAAGAAACCAGAATAGGGGTATGTTAGCCTGTATGCACAACATAAAGGTGCGTACATATTATATAACATAACATGTTATAAAACGTTGTAATGTAACATGTTTCAGTAATGTGTAGGCTGAATGTTATTTAACATGTTATTAATATTTACAACAATGTTATAAGTATAACTTATGCGATAGTGAACAGCACTGCAGAACGACAAACGACAAATTCATTATAACATTTTGTTTGTATTGTGTACAGTATTAGTATATCTTGCAATGTTGAAAAACAATGTTACATAATGTGGACGTGTTATAAAACACAAGTTATACAACACTTTTACCTTGGAACATGAGTCGGAACCTAAAATCGCGAAACAAAATATCTGCTGATTCATATATTTTGTCGAGTTAGCTAAAGACGTAAAATTTGGTTGTTTGTAAGTTTGTATGTAGGGGGTAATCTTCGGAACTACACATCCGATTTAAAAAAATATTTGACCAATAGGAATCTACGTATTTTCGGAGTGCTTTATGCTTTTTTTTTAATTAGTAAATGTTGTAACAGTTCTAATAGTTTAAGAGAAATAAAAGGCTATGCAGAATTGTACGTATTGAATTTAATAGCTCTCACACGAAAGTTAAAATGTGATGAGTATCAAAAACAATTGTAAGTATAAAAGTTAGCACTGACCTAAACGCACTAAGGTTAGGCAGTATCCAGGAGGATTATGATCCCCAGCCTGGCCGGCGTACAGGATCAGCCGAAGAGAAGTCTGACGCGATCAGCTCGGGGACAGAGGCCCCCCCAGACGGTCAGTAGGACCAGCCCTGGGCAGCAAGAGGCTCGTGACAGCTCGACTTAGCCTCTAAACCGACTCTCGGTTGCAGACTGGTAGACTTCAGTAAGTAGACTGGTAGTCTTCAGTAACGTACGCATATGGGTAATCAGAGTGTTACCCCAGCGACTCCGAGATCTAGACTGCAGCAACGTAAGCGTAGGAACAATCAGCGTGTCCAACAAACGGCTCCAAGAACTAGACTCAGCAACGTAAGCGTATCAGCAATCCGCGTGTTTACCAAACGGCTCCCAAATCCAGACTCCAGCAACGTATGCGTATGAGCAATCCGCGTGTTTACCAAACGGCTCCCAAATCCAGACTGACCCATTTGACAGGTTCCTTTTCTGACCGCTCTTCCAAAATTCATAAAAAATCCAATTATGAATCTTCTTTCTAGAACGGTCAAATCGTTCTTTATATAGCAACGGCCAGACTCAATAATTGTCGAATGCCATTTATTTTAGTAATTTTTATTATAATATTAGTGCGAATCAGATCTAAAGGAACACACGATAATACAGCGGGTGTTCAGCCGTTTACTATCTAACACAGACAAACAAGCTTACAAGATATACAACATAGAGGTTTTACGTTAGTAGCCGAAAACTTATTTTAGAAGAAATGTTTGCGGTCGTCAATTTGACGACTGTCACTGACAGACATGTCAAAGCAAAACATTATTTATTTTTCAGGTTTGAAAATATTAATTTGATCCAATTATACCGGAATAAATTACAAAGGATGACGACAGGAACAGCATAAAAAAGCGTAAGGGTTTGTAAATATTAAACAATGAATGATAATTATGAAATGAAGATGATACAGGAATACAATTACAACACAGACAAAACCAGCACATATAACTGTGGGTACATTATATATTACTTATAAGATTCCAAGAATCCATACAACAAATATTATAAAATGTAGACATATCGTGCGATGAATGATTTCATGCCTATGAAAAGTAAATATAGTTTTTCGAGTTGAACCGAAACACGAGTTGAACCGAAACACTATAATGTACGCCTTGGCCGACCTCGGTAGCGAACCCAGAACCACACGCTCAGCAGTCACGCTTGCGATGAGACCAACGGGACAGATGAGTCGCCCATGTAGTGTGGTTGTAGTACAGTCGAACAAGTTAAATCGTTTACAGGCATAAATACAGGCTGACTTTTAATTAATTTTCAATATTTCAGGCGGTGAAAGAACTCATGAAAATGAGCAACTTTCTCTATGGGACCAACTCTGAAATATGAAAAAAAAAAACAGTTGTTCCGTACCCACATTTTTATCTTGTTCTTTTTTCATATTTCATCTTTTCTCATAGTGTTAATTGCACATTTGCATGAGTTCTTTCACCGCCTGAAATATTTCCAATGTATTAAAAGTCAGCCTGTATACCTATATATCTTCTCCATAGAAACCTACTGTTTGGAACGAGCAACTAGCTTCAACTTTCTGACTGACTGACTCTGTCAATTCAAAAGTACCTGTAAATGGTTTAATTGAAATAAAAGATTTTGAGTTTGAGTTTGAGTTTATAGGGTACGAGATAAAAAAAATATATATAATGAGTGTAGTTAAAATATTTTTGTCTGTAAAGCTTGTTAGACCGTACAGGTGAAGACCCCATTATATCGAAATTGACATTTGATATTTGCGGGCAATACCTTCACCCAGTTCTTTAATAATTGTAGTAAGTCTGTCTGTCTGTCTGTGTAATCTCATTAAAGAGTCGAGACTACCGTCTCGCGGCTGGACTTGGCACGGTCAAGTAACAAACGTTCAGCCAGTGCGATGACCCCGGCCGGTCAACTGTACTGACTTCCGTTTCCGCAGAACGTCCCACCCGATTTGAATTTCGAAGTGACTGTGATTGGCTGGTGGTGGAGTTAAGTTGTGGATGTAGTGGCGTTTGTGCCTTCGAGCTTTTGTTATACCTGTCTTGTGTTCCTTGAAGGGAATTGAGGATGTAGTCACAGTCGCGAATTAAGAAGCAGCGTTTGTCCTTTCTTGGGGACTAAGTTTAATCTGTGTCAAGTTTCTTCAAAATCGGTAAAATAGTTACAAAAGCGGAACAAACAAACTATTTTTCACATTTATAATATTAGTCTTTGGGCTACCAATAATTGTAACAAAATTAAAAATGTCATGACGTTATGAATATTGTGAGGTGAATAGGTGTGTCCAAAAATACTCATTCATCATCATTTCAGCCAAAAGACGTCCACTGCTGGACATAGGCCTCCCCCAAAAGGGGGGGTTTTGCCATAATCGCCACGCTTGGCAGGCGGGTTGGCGATCGCAGTATTGTTGTTACAAAGGCACGGAGAACGCTGCTGTCCATTCTCTGGTGAGTCCTTTAGTCGCCTCTTACGACACCCACGGGAAGACATGGGATGGTGCTATTCTTTACGTCCGACACCATACGGACGAAAATACTATCTGCTTCATACCGCTCGCTCTGCTTCCTTCCAGGTGAACAATAGAAATACAATACAGCTCTGCCCCCCGACCCGTATCGTGCGATAGAGAGAATTGCAAGTCTTGGAGGCCATTACCTACATTTCCTTTTTGAAATAAACGTTTTTGTCCCCCTAAATCTTCACGAAATGAGACAATTTTGGTCTCATTAGATTCAGTATACCGGTATTTTTGAAGTCAAAAATTTAGATATTTAGATGATAATTACTTCTATATTAGCATATTTCTCAAAAAAAAAATCAAAACGTACAGACCTATTTTTTCATTATATCTACAACATTTCCAAAAAATATGAAAATTGGACTGAGTTTACGGGGGATAAAACGTTATGCCTTTTTGTATGAAAATTTACAGCCTCACAAATGCTACATATTAAAAACAACTTAAGTAATTGACTGCTATGACAAACATGTTGTAGATAAAGCCTCCACTAGCGTTGGACAACGGTGTCCGAACAAACAAACAGACAAACAGTTTAGAAACAGACAGTGTTATGTTAATGATGTAATGAGGAACGAACCAATTACTATCAACAAGCACTATAGCTCAGACCGGACAAGTGCGAATCGGACTCGCCCACTGAGGGTTCCGTTTAAATTTCGTGGTTTCGTCACCCATACAATTATGACCGCGCATACCTCGATGGGGAAGAACAGATGGCCGATGGGGTCGAAAAGTTCTAGAGTGGCGACCGCGAACCGGAAGACGTTGCGTTGGAAGGCCTCCCACTAGGTGGACCGATGACCTGGTAAAGGTTACGGGGATCCGCTGGATGCGAGTCGCACGGGACCGGTCAATGTGGCGCCACTTGGGGGAGGCCTATGTCCAGCAGTGGACGTCTTTCGGCTGAAATGATGATGATGATACCTCGATGATTGATTACGTACTTTAAATAAAGACTGTATTTTTATGATTTAATTATAAATAGTTTTCAGACTTTTCCTTGTACTTGTAGTCTAAGACGATATTACTTGGCAAATTTCAATTTTGATTCCCTTGACAGTATCCAAATATACATTTTTTGCGATATAAACGGCCCTATCTTCTTTTCACGTTAACTTAGAAGTTCGATTTTTTCACAGCTTCAAGGGACTGTAGACTTGAGCATATTGTTTTAATTTCAACTCGATACCCCCACGCGTTTCCGATATAAAGGGTCTTGACAGACATACGTACAGACAGACAGACAGACGGACGGACGGACAAGAAAGTGATCCTATAACCCCTCGTTTATATCAAAAACAAATCTAATACATGTTTTATACACAACTTGTATAAAACATGTCCAATACTTGTCTTGACACAACTTGTCTTAAACTTGTAGAATACATGTATTATACATGTTTTGTTTTGTCTTTTGTTCAGACCGGATTAAAAATAAGTATTTGCACAACAAGTATAATACAAGTTTTGTCTAAAACAAGTTTTATACTTGTATTTGAGTGTGAACGATATTACAGACATTGCATAAAACTTGTACAATACATGTATTACACCTTTGTGTAAACGAGGGGTTAGGGTTCCGTTTTTTACTTTTGAGGTACGGAACCCTAAAAAAATGGGAAGAAAATCCAGTAACTTTACCTGACCTGGGTATGGGAGGGGTCTTGACTCAGTAGTCACTCCTAGGAAGTGGCTCTTTCAAAGAGGTACTGAGGTAGTAATATTTGAATACATATTATTGTGTATACTTAGGTTATTTACATAAAGAATAATACCTAAGTCAGATGACGAACTATGCACGATGTTAGGCGTGTCGTACACGACGCCATTCGGCGCGGCCGTGAGAAAGGCCGCGACACACCACGCGTTAATCATACCAATAAGGTTTGTAAACAGTTTGTGATGTAGTGACGAGCTGAGAGGTTTACAGACTGGTAATTTAAACGAGTGTACTATTTAGAAAAATAAAATACTTACTAAAGAAAGAACCTTGAAATCATTAAAGAAACGAAAACATGCTTTTCTGTACATTTACTAGCTGACCCAGCAAACGTTATTTTGCCATATGAATTATTTTTTTTTTATCACGAAACGATGACACCAAAAAAATCAGTCATCCCTTAATTTTCTACCCTTATGGGTGAAATATTTTCTTGAAATTTATATGGTACCAAATTTAAAGTAAACACTATCAATTTAAAAAAAGAATCATCGAATTTGGACTACACTGAAAAAACTTCATAAAATGAAAACTACTGGGCCATACTATGTTAAATTTTTCTGGGACCAAATAGCAACTATTCCGCATCAAACTAAAGAAGAGTCACGTAAATCGGATCATTAATCTCAGCGTAATCGGTGTACATACATAAAAAAAAAACCGATCGAATTGAGAACCTCCTCCTACGACCTATTCTCAGACCTATCAAACCGGCCAGGCCGTTTCTGAGGGAATTCAAAAACAAACACGAGATTTCGACCTATTCTTAACCTTTCGAATGTCCTATGTTACACAGTCCGACATAAGCAACGGAAGTTTGACCTTCAACACTTTCGCCCGACACTCGTTGAGTTAAACCTACCAAATATAACAAAAAAATGCATAAAAATCGGTCATGCCGTTTCGAAGGAGCTCGAAAAGAAACACTATGACACGAGATTTGTATACAAGGTGTAACGCTAAACACGCAAAACCTCAGACACCCGAAATTATTTTTAATTCAATTAACCTAATTCAGAAAGAAAAAAAAAACATTAAAAAAATTTAATGGTTTTATATGCTGTTTTAGTTTTACCAAGACTCGTATTTGCATTGAAATAAGAATTATTATTATCACGCGTATGAGAAAATTTAAATTGGACGACAACCATTTGTGTTTGTTTACCTATTTTGGCAGGTTTGCGCACGTGGTGGCTTCACTTATTAATAAATAGACAGGGCAACATGTATAATAAAGATTTTTTGAAAAATGTGACCTATATTAAAAAGTGGTTCAATTGATTCTGCTCGTTATTCTAATCAAACTATTTTCAGGTTTTGCGTATTTGACGTTACACCTTGTATATTAGATATTCGTAAACTCGACAAATTGTAGATAACAGCAATGCTATTGTGTAAGAACTTACTTCAGTGCTCACTTCTGATTCCGCGGTGAAAACTGTATTAGGTATTCTGTAACTCGATCAAAACTACAGTTAAACGTTTGCTAACAGTTTGTTGTTTTTATAATAGTAATCTGTGAAAAATGTTGTGGGTAGTATATTTTTTAAGTTTAGTTTTAAGACAACAGTGTTTATGCTTAATATACTAGGTACTGTTTGTTTTCCTAAATGTAAAAAATAAATAAAACTACGCTAGCGCCACTAAGTGAGAACATACGTGAAGCAAACTATTTTTACGTAACTATTTTAACGAATACCAAATACTTTTCACTTCAGCAGTGTTATTCTGTTACAATCTCCCTCGGTGAACACCTAGGTGAAGTGAGCTGTCATTCGTCCCGATGCTAGACTTGACAAAGCAGACGGACGGCTGACAGTTCACTTCACTTAGGTGGTCGCCGAGGGAGATTGTAACAGAATTGACATACAGGTAAGTGTAATTGGAAATAACATTGGATCCGAATTCACGGGTGATTTCTTACAGAATTGAACTGCAGCTGATTTTCTTTTATTATTCGCGTTTGCAAAATCTGGCCCGTACAAAAGAATAAGGTTCATATTCAATTGGGAAAATTTGTGATGGCTTGTACTGGCGTCTATACATTTTCATGAGTACAACTGCCTCGTAAAATACTTCCCTCGTTTAACTTAAAGGCCTGTATTCCGACTAACATTTTTCCAAATGTAATGGCGGCGCTGCTTGTAATGCTGGCACTTCAGATGGCGTATATATACAAATATTCACCTTATTGAAATAAAGTCCATTTTGTATTATCCAAAGAGGGCGAATATTTGCACAAATACGCCATGTGAAGTGCCAGCATAAAGAAAGACGTGTGAGTGTCTTACTATCATTTGCGCCAGCTCCTTAGCCATCTACTTAATATTTGATTCATTCCTTCAGTTCGTTTTCTAACATAGAATGACTTCTATGTTAGAAAACGAACTGAAGGAATGACGGTTAGTCATGGCCTGCATTAAGTAATATTGTGATATGAATTGGGGTGCAGTTAAGGTGTGGTTCGCAGGGAAGGGCCACCCCATGTAGATTAAGAAATAAAAACTACTATAACGCGAGGGGACTGTGTGTCAGTTTCGTGATAATTGATGAACTTAGTCAGTCCCCATAGACTGCTAGGGGGAATTCCGTGAGCTGTCTTTAAAAGAATAGGCCACTCCCTGCCTTTGCTATATGGGGCTGCTACGTCAGGTTTTATTTATTTATTTATTTATTTACATGGAAAACCAACAGCTATACAAAGATTGGAATACAGAAGTTGAATATGTTACATAAAGCCAATTATAGGTTCTCACGGCTAGAAATATATTAATCTATAGAGATCTTAAGGATCACGGGAAACACGCACAACAATCAGAAAATTTAAAGAGTTAAAGGATTATTAAATCACTAACACTAATGGACAACAGTAAAACTATTCACTTTTGAAAAAGTCAAGGTTTAGCTGAATATGTGTTTCTTTTTAAAGTTTTGAGGATGGAAAGTTCCTCATCCTCCATTAAAAAGGGAGGATACTTCGACTAGACGGGTGTTGGGCCTGTTGGGCTGGCTGTTGTCAGGTTTCTGTAAATTTAATAATAATAATAATAATAATATGTGGGGACATTTTCACACACGGCCATCTGACCCCAAACTAGGGAGACCCTGTACTATGGGTGTCAGACAGCTGATATACATACATAAATACATTTTTTTTTTGTAAATACATACATATATAGATAAACAACACCCAGACACAAAGCAAACACAAGTGCTCATCACACAAATGTTTACCCTGGGCGGGAATCGAACCCGCAACACGCTGCGCAGCAGTCGATCACTCAGCCACTGCGCCAACTGTGTCGTCAATTTGCTATTTATTTGATACTAGCTTTTGCCCGCGACTTCGTCCGCGTGAATGTCGGTTATAGTGGATGCAGACGTAGTCGCGGAAAAAAGTAGCCTATGTCCTTCCCCGGGGTGGAATCTATCATCATGCCAAATTTCATCAAAATCGGTTCAGTCGTTTCATCGTGAAAGCGTTACTTTCGCATTTATAATATTAGTATTGAAGTATGGATTTAAAGTTTAGTTATTAACATTTTCGTAAAGATTTCGTAATTTTTCGTCATTTTCGTCGTCTTTTTAGACCCCGTTATTTTCCGAGATTGTCCTATTATCGCTACAGCTTGTCACTAAGCTGCCCGCCGCCCTTCCGCTGACGCGTCTCCTGTTAACTGAATAACAAACATTAGCCCACGCGGTGTGGGACAGCGTCTTATTGATAGCGAAGAGCGGAAACTTATTGATGACTTTTATAATATTCAGATGAGTGAGACGGCAGTCTGATACGATTGGTTTACGTGGTTTTACGTACTTTAAACCGTACGTAAAGCTCGTAAAATGACAGTGGGATAGGGGCCTTACTAGACACAGTGGTGTAAAACGTCTACTTTTTACCAAATATATTGTCATGCCATGCCACGTAAGAATGACCAGTCTACTCCTATTAAGCGGGCCTAATCTAGGCTCCAATTGAAGACATAGACATAGTGATAATCAAACAACCCAGGATAGAGGCATCCTGGCGCAAAGTAATTGTTATTGACTAATTTACATTACCATTATTCGCAACTCGATATCTGCCACTGCTGGCTGCTGGCTTCCTTGTTTCTCTTTTATCTCCATATTCCTGCTTCTTCCTCTACCCGCGACGGTAACAATGTCGTCTGCCCATTTGCCCGAGATTGGTTATCGAGGTGACCGTTTTTCGATCAGAAGAATTATACCTACCCGTTGTCCTAGGTGAATGACAAACGCGGTAATGTGACGCGACGCGAAAATGTCAAATAGTCGTTGTCTGTATTTGTGGCCAACGTAGTCGCCTTAAGGCGCTTCCCTAACCAAATGACCTTGACCATACATTTCCTCTTTGCCGCAGAATCGAAATTCGCACAATTTTTCTTTTTTTTTGTTATAAAAAAAGAGAAACGATCTTTTGAAATATAAAATAAAACGTGAATTATATAGATTTTTAAGTTACCTATCTATTAGTGTAATCCTCAATTTAATAGCACGTCAACTTTAGCAAAAGATACATGTTTTCAATTATTTTAGTCATTTTTTTACAGGGAGATTTAGGTGTATATACTCGTAGGGTACATAAAAATAAATAAGAACGTGGAATGTGATGATAGTTAATATGCTTTTAGATGTAGTTTGTTTCTCTTAGTTAATGAGTTAATAGTACCTTTTGGTCGGGGTAGCGCTTTAATCAATGTGCGACACAACGTGGCATGTGCGGGTTTGTTTTTTTTGCGCGACAAGACGCAACACAATAGTTAATTAATAATTAAATATTTATATTATTTCAATGATTTTTCTTACCTTAAAGTCAATAACAACCTCTCCTCAATACAAATAGGTGTTTGAAAATTAGTAATTGATAATTAAATAATAGGTTTAACAGCTACAACAATATAATCGAAAGTGCTTGGTAATAAGTCACAATACTCTTTAAATAAACGTAATACACGTTTCGGATATAAATGATGAAACTCTACAAACTTATTTCTTTCTAAATAAGTACAACGACTACGTACAACCACTGGCGTGCCTAGGGGTCAACCTTAAGGCAAGCCCGACGGATAACAATAAAAACCCGATCAATTTTCAATACTTATTTAGAGGTATTTTGTTTTTGTGCCTTTTTATTTTTTTTTACCAGCTTTTTATTAGCTTCACCTGTATGTTTGTATGTTTGTTTGTAACCGACTTCTTTGGGCGCGATTTTGACCCACTTTAAACGGCCAGATTTCGTTCAAACTTTGTAGATTTATCGAGGACCGATGACAATACTCTAATTTGATAAAATTATAAACAAAAAAAAAAAAAAAAACGTAAGTCGTTCAAAATTAGTTGCCGAAAAAACAGCTATTATAAATACTAGGAAGGTACTGCACAAGCGCCCCTGGTAGAATAAATGTACATAATATTTATAGATATAGATATAACCAAACTAAAAAGTAAAAAATAAATAATAGTTTAAAAAAACTAAAAACACGTTTTTTATAGAAAACCAAACTAAAAAATAGAAAATAAATTTTAATAAATTATTTTATTTAAAAAAAAGCGTGGGTTGCATGGTGTCAATAGTTCTAGAGTGATTATCATTTTGATAATATCTTAAAAAGCACCCCACGCTTTTTTTAAATAAAATAATTTATTAAAATTTATTTTCTACCTATTTTTTAGTTTGGTTTTCTATAAAAAGCGTGTTTTTTGTTTTTTTAAACTATTATTTTAATATTCTCGCGTTATTGATAGCAAGCAAGCCAAGCTTTTCGGCTTTAATGAAGGCACGCCACTGCGTACAACCACAGTACAACGTAGGACACACGTCGCGTGAAGTATTGGTCGCATTACGTCGCATCGCGTCACGTCGTGTGTCGCTTTCGGTCGCTCACCTAGGACAACGCCTTAGCGGCAAACAAGCGTATGGTCACCGCTGTCGGTGTAACCCCGCCTCCATTAATATGATTCCGCCCGCGTTGCCTGTCCGTCTGGTTATGGCAAGCCGATGAATGGAATATTTTAAAGTGGTAATCCTATGCTAATGTACGGATATTCAAGTATTGTGTGTCTCTTCGCGTTTAGAGGTGTAGATAGGTTTACAAGTAGTGACTGTTATCGATTTTGTACGTGAAAGATTGTTTAGGGTTTTACCTGCTACGGTATAAAGCTGACATTAGTGCGGGTAATGTAATTATAATATAAACGAACCTAACAATTCTTTGTCAGTGTTTGAAGAATAATTAAAGAAACAAAGAAGAATAAATAAATAAAAATTCTCTCCGTAACAATTTTCTGACGTCGAAATGAAAATGTTTACTTTTACAAATTCTTCTTTTTTTTCAGTGATTTTCCATTGCAATTTATCACTCTTGCTATATTCAGCAATATGTTTAATATTATTAACGGGTTCGTACGGAAGCTGTCCAGTGACTGCTCCGTTAATTCTTCATCATCATCATCATCAGCTAAAAGACATCCACTGTTCAATAAACGCCACAACTCTTGCAACCTGCCGCTTGCATCCACCGGTTACCCGCGACCTTGACGATGTCGTCGGTACATCTGGTGGGAGGCCTACCAACGACACTCGAGAACCTTTCTTCCCCATCGGTTGTCGGTTCTTCAAGCGATGTGACCTGCCCATTCTTCATCTTGCATATTCTGAGAGCTATGTTCGTTTATTCTTACAGCTTCTTATTTATACTTCATAAAAAAAGAACTAAAAATGGATGCGCTGTTACAATACGGTCAACGTAACTTGGCGCGTCTGAAGTTAGCTGTTTGGCTGCGCAATGGAACTTTTAGGAACGAAATTGTCTACTGCGCAGCTAATCGGCTAGCTTCAGACGCGCCAAGTTACGTTGACCGTACTGTACAATCCGCATAAACACATTTCATTTGCTTTACTTTGAGTTGTGTTGTTTTGGTGAGCGACCGCCTTTAGTAAAGCTTTTCTTAACCTAGCAGGTGTGCTTTTGAAAAGGGCGTGAATTATAGATAGGTACTCCTAAATCCGTTTTGATTAAAAAAGTTTTGCCCGAATTCGGTTTAGGTAATCGAAATAAATTTTGCTTTGGTTGTTTGGATTTATTTAAGAATACTTTGTTATTTATTTATTAACACTTCAAGCACAAAGTACAGAGGCGGACTTAATGCCATAGGCATTTTCAACCAGTCAACCTTTGGGTGATGCAGAGACAAGCAGACGTTTGTTGTATGCTTTAAGGTAGCATTTGGAATTTATGAGGTCTACGATGACTATGATAAAATTAACTTACTCGGAAGATTTCAGTCTTGCTTTGACTTGCTCATATTAACACGCTGAGAAGACCCAAATATTCCAAATAACCTTTTTTCAAACAATTGTTTTTGGACAAATCTATTGTTTTTTTTTTTTATAAAACGTTTCGTGGGTGCGTTTACAAACATATAAACTCACATACACAAACAGCACATTAGATGTTATAACATATTTTTGTGAACTCTTTTGTATTGTAAACACTATTTTTTTAAATATTCGACACGATATCATGGTCACGTATCTATGTACAGTCACGAGCATAAATATGTATATAGATTGCAAAATTCAAAAGCAATTTTCTTGTGAAATAACCATTTTGAGTTATAGATAAAACCTATTTTATAATAATTTGGGATCAAAAATTCCCTATTCGTAACCCCATAACATTTCAATCAATAGTTTAGGAGAAAAAAGTTTTTTCAAAAAAAAAAGTAGGTGGCGGTGGCTTCGTGTTTGTTGTTTTGTATTGCCACCGACTTCCGAAAGTAAAGTAATGTGTGTTCTGTGCTAAAGTTATTTATCACTTTTTAGTTTTTGAAGGCGGTTTTCTTTTTTTTGAAAAAACTTTTTATTTTTCGCTTTTTAGTGTTGCCTTAACATCCAAATCCATTAAGAAACGGCAACACACTTAAAAGAGATTGTAAGTCCTCTAGTGATTGAAGAAACTAACCGTCGTTTAAGTAAGTTTTTTTGGGAATTTGTTGATTTTCTCAAAAAGGGCTGTACCAATTTTGATAAAATTTATATGGAACCTTTTCGGAATAAACCCCTTTCGAACAAAAAAAGAATTTTGCAAATCCGTCTATATCCGTCTATCCGTCTAAATATATGACAGAGTTATGCCCGAACATACATAAAAAAATATAATTATACTAGCTGACCCGACAGACGTTGTCCTGTCCTTATCTACCTACTTACCTGCCTATTTACCTACACCTACCCTACACCTACCCTACCCCTACCCTACACCTACCCTACACCTACCCTACACCTACCCTACACCTACCCTACACCTACCCTACACCTACCCTACACCTACCCTACACCTACCCTACACCTACCCTACACCTACACCTACCCTACACCTACCCTACACCTACCCTACACCTACCCTACACCTACCCTACACCTACCCTACACCTACCCTACACCTACCCTACACCTACCCTACACCTACCCTACACCTACCCTACACCTACCCTACACCTACCCTACACCTACCCTACACCTACCCTACACCTACCCTACACCTACCCTACACCTACCCTACACCTACCCTACACCTACCCTACACCTACCCTACACCTACCCTACACCTACCCTACACCTACCCTACACCTACCCTACACCTACCCTACACCTACCCTACACCTACCCTACACCTACCCTACACCTACCCTACACCTACCCTACACCTACCCTACACCTACCCTACACCTACCCTACACCTACCCTACACCTACCCTACACCTACCCTATCTTTCGAGTTGGATCAAACTGCACACGGTGTACAAATTTCATTAAAATCGCTTCAGTAGTTTAGGAGTCCATCGCGGACAAACATCGTGACAGGAGATTTATATATATTAGATAGATAGATAGATAGATATATATATATAAACATTCGAATTGATAACCTCCTCCTTTTTGAAGTCGATTAAAAATCAGTTTAGAATGAGACTAACTGTAAACATGTTTTTGCTCGTGACTATACATTTTGTATATTACTGATCAACGTATGTTCATATGTTGTCAAAATTAATTGCCATAACAAAATACCACCACCATACCGAACCACCACCACCACCACCACTACCACCACCACTACCACTACCACTACCATATTTAAAAGAAAAACCTTGTTGTTTTTATTTTCGATTACTCAATATATTTTTGACTAAATCTATAATTATTTGTTAATTTATAATATAAACAAGCTCTATTTCATCGCGATTCTTTTTATTTTCTAAGCTACCTGAATGTGACCGCGCTTAAGCTGTTGTCAGCGTCTTAACATTTCTTTCTCATTATTCCAGATGCACAGTGGTCCTGTACAACGTGCGCAAGAACAGGCAGTCGCACGTGTTGAACGCGTGCCGCAAGAGTGTGACATGTGTCGCGTTCTCCCCCGATGGCCGGTATCTGGCCACGGGAGAGTGCGGCCATGCGCCGGCCGTCAGGGTTTGGGATCTTCAGGTAATTCGGCACACTTATTAGCGTTTCGATGACAAACTTGACCACTTGACTGCGTTGTCACTGTCAGTGTCAGCTATTAAGGACAAAGCATACACGCTACTTTTTCTTCGTTGTGAGTAGGGTTGCCAACTCTTTGTCGGTAAAAAATAGTAGTTCTAAAATGATTACCAAAAAAATATAGTAGATAACGAAAATATTAAAAAAATATATAGTAGGTTCTAAAATAGGTACTTTTACTATATTTCTTAAAATAATATTTCTTGCAGTTTTTAGCCTTTATTCATTTTTAATTTTAAAGAATGTCCCATAGCTACTATTACAATTTAAATTTAAATGACAAAATACCATTAGCTCAGCTTTCTGCTTCTCTGTCTACAAGAAATAGATATTGGCGTTTACAAATGAAACGAATATTATTGCTTAGAGTTTGATGTCTTTCAAATATAGAAGTTTCGCCTAATATATCCTTTTTCAAAAAATATAGTAGTCGGGTCTCTAAAACAGTAGGATACTATATTATGTAGTAGGGTTGGCAACTCTAGCTGTGAGTCTTAAATATATATATAAATTTATTTATTTATTGAGACACTTACAGTCCACATTAATTGTTAGTAGTGCTTAATACCTATGTTAGTACCTACATCAATTAATTAACATTAACCTGTCTTAGTTTGGGGTCAGATGGCCGTGCGTGAAATGTTAAATTATTATTTCAATAAATTACAATTAAATTTAATTCGCTACCTACAATAAGAATAAAATTGAATTAAAAACAACAAATTAAAATCAATTCCATAGATCAAAAATGTCTCAATCTCGGGATTTAACGGTGGAATAGGAGAAAAGGTTGCCACCCTTGAAATAACTAGTTCCATTGAGTGAGAACTTTGAAAATAGTATTCTTTCGTACTGGTTTATCTTGTACTGCTACTTACTACAACAAACCGCAATACATTTATAATAATGTTTGTAATACCGTAATCACAGTATTGAGCCGTCAATACCGTGATTAAAAAACGTCCAATATAAATCCGTGATTACGGTATTACGGGATCCCGGAATACCGGTATTGAAGACCCTTGTTGTCAGTGTCAGCTATTAGGGCCAAAGCACACACACTACTTTTAGCTTCGGCGATCACCGATTTAGCAGCTATTTAGAAGCAAAAGGCAGCGACCAAATAATCCTCACACTTAAAAACGCCAAAAGCGGCGATTGAATCGCTTTTCGGAAGCTCGACACAGCAGTTAAACGCTACACTCCGCACACATTCGGATGTCGGTCGCATCGACTTGGCATCTCCGGAACACGACTCGAAGTCAGGCGCTTACTCAGTGTTGCACTAGGTTTTGGCGAAGTTGCACCATGAATATGCATTCATGGTGCAACTTCGTCAAAATGGTGGCATGAATTTTAATAAAGCTGCATAGTTGCTTGCTGTATCGATAGTCGATTATCGATCGGCAACACTGCAGCCGACCCGATCCAGCATTGGAGCAGTCGCTAAAACGCGTGATTCCGCAGGAATTCCGAACGCAGGAAGGCGAAAAATTTATAAAACGCGCGATTTTAATACTGTGCTGGAACGCAAAGAGTCGTCAAAACGCGACGCAGCATCGATACAGTCGCAAAATTACGCGTGTGTGCTTTGACTCTAAAGTCTTCCTTTTTGCAGCTGTGGGGTATCTTTTACTGTAATAAAGTTTTCTATCGTTTATACTGTTATATCAGCCCAAACTGGGCAAAACCTAATATATCCAAGCCGCATCGTTTTGCGCCCAGAATCTCATTATCTAATTGATCAGCTCGTCTAATTTGCAAGAGCTAAACGCGAGCGAAACAGATATTTAATATTTTCATTCATTCGAACGCACTACTAGCGCCATCTAGTAGCAAGTAGCCACAAACTGAATTATTACAGTAGCGCCATCTATCGGTGAATAATATAAACATGCTTATCAATGTTTTTGTTTACTTTGGTAATGTTTTGTTTGCTTATTTTTCTTTTATTTACTAAGGATAACTTGGTTTTCAGGATCCTTCGACGTCTGGTGCTGTGCAGATCGGAGAGTTCATCGGCCACACGCATGGCGTTAGTTGTGTGGTAAGTAATGTGATCATCAACTGCCTAGCCATTTCCCATATATGTTGTGGTCGGCTTCCAGTCTAACCGGATGCAGCCGAGTACCAGTGTTTTACATGGAGCGACTGCCTATCGGACCTTCACAACCCAGTTGCTAGGTAACACGATACCTCTTGGTAAGACTGGTTGTCAGACTTTCTAACTTCTGATAACCCTTAACGACTGCCAAAGATCTACAAATGACAGGACAATAAATAATAATTTAATCAAGTCAAAGATTCATACATTATAAATTTAAAACTTATTAAACAGGTGTCTTGTCGAATTGTTGATTGTTGGTCAACAACAATTCGACAAGACACCTGTGTCTGAACTATAAGTTAATATCTGTGTGTCTCAAACCACAGCGCTCTTCCCTTAAAATATACATTTAAATGCTTGCAAGTTCAGTTTGTTTGTCCATGTGGATGTAAAGAATAGCACCATCCCATATCTTCCCGTGGGTGTCGTAAGACGCGACTAAGGGACTCACCAGAGAATGGGCAGCAGCGTTCTCTGTGTCTCGCCTGCCAAGCGTGGCGATTATGGCCAAACCCCCCCTTGGGGAGGCCTATGTCCAGCAGTAGACGTCTTTCGCCTGAGATGATGATGATGATGAAGTTCAATTTTGCTTTAAGTATACTTATATAATGTTAATTTTTACATCAACTAGGAGCAAGTAATATAAAATAAAGTGGAAATATGAATGATGATGGTGGTTATAAAGTTTGTTTGTTTCGTTTCAGGCATTCTCAACGTCATCGAAGTACCTGGTATCTATCGGGTCACAGCATGACATGATCGTCAATGTGTGGGACTGGCGCGCCAACCTGAAGTTAGCTAGTAATAAGGTAATTTCATAAACATAAACAACAAAGCTTGCTTCGTCTGCGTAAATGATGGTTATCGCGGATGCAGACGAAGTCGCGGATTAAAAAGTCTATGTAGCCTATGACCTTCCCCAGGGTGCAAGCTATCTCCATACCAAATTTCGTCAAAATCAGTTCAGCCGTTTCGTCGTGAAAACGTACTTACTTTCGCATTTATAATATTAGTATTAATATGAACTAGTTTTAAGTATTATAATATAAGCATAGTATGGATAATGAAACACTGAGGTGTGAGGAATAAGATGGAATGTTCCTCATGCTCTATTGAAAAGGGAAAGTGAGACCGTTACCCAGCGGCGTAAAAATAGCCAAATTAAAAAAAAAAAGAGTTTATTTGTACACAAAAACAACAACACAGTAAGTAGCATGTGAAAGCAGTGGGTTGTACAACTAAATCGAGAATTTTTGTCAGCTTTCAGGGCTCCTAAACTGCGTACTTAATGTTAGAACTGTATCTTAGGAGAATGATAAAAAATTAAATACATAGTTCATTAATTCGTTAGTGACACCATAAACCAACCAATTCCAAGACAGAACTTCTCCAAAACAATATGATTTTAGACCTGCAACCCGATTAATATTCAATTTAAGTACTGCAAAATTAGATATTATGAAGCTTTGAAATTAAAAAATTGTGTGTCATTTGAGTAGGCAAATAAGTGTCATCCCAGGTTGCTATTGTCATATGAAATCAATAAATAGAGAGAAAACATAAAAGTATATTAATTGATTAGTAGTGTGTACTACCCCATTGTTTGGTTTACTGTGTAGTACCAGCCGCGAAAAGCACCACCCTATTTCTACCCGTGGGTGTCGTAGAAGGTGACATAGAGATATTGACCAGAGGATGGGCAGCAGCGTCCTTCTGAGTACCATAACACCTACTGCGATCGCCAACATGCATCGGCCAAGCATGGCGATTACGGCTGAATCCGCCCTTGGGGGAGACCTATACCCAGCAGTGGGCGTCAAAGGTTGACATGATGATGATGACTTCCCTATTAACATGATACCTTCTATTTTCAGGTGTCATCTCGTGTGAAAGCAGTGAGTTTCTCTGAGAATGGCAACTACTTCGTTACCGTTGGCTTCAGGCACGTCAAGTTCTGGTATTTGGAGTACTCCAGGAATGCTAAGGTGAGATTCATCTAAAAATCTCCGTGTTATAAATGCACCGTTTCCGTGCACTGGATTTTCAAACCTGGATGTTTAGTTAGGCGTTACCGCGCAATGCATTTTCAGAGCTGGATGTTCTGCCAGGCATTGAAGATGCGCAGTAAAAACATTTAACAAGCGCTTAACCAAGACAGTTGAATCGTTTCTCTGGGACTCGTCGAGCTTCATTGCTCTGGCGCTTTTCTGGTGGTCGCCACTGTTGATTCTGGCTTACAGGAGTTACAGTGGTTAGGGAATAGTGTGGCGGGCTTGTCCCAAATAAAAAAAAAAAAAAGCGCTTAGACTGTAAATTATTTTCTCTCGTTCACATCTGTAGTAACATTTAAACTACGAAATACGCGTAAATGTTATTTTAATTAGTTAATTATGTATTTATTATAAAAGTACACAGACCAGCACATCAAGCTACCCCAATGTGTCAAATTTCTTTGATAGTTTTTCAACTTTATTACAAAAGAATAAGTTGCATGTTCAATTGGGAAAATGACAATGCCAGATCCTGCCCCACCCATGTACAGAAAAGTATTGAATATAGAACCTTTCCTCAGTAAATTGTTTTTCTTTAGAACTTGCGAATTACGAAATACCTACCCACAAAATACAAACTCATTGTACCTAAAATATAATTTAACCTATTATCAATGTCATTATTGTTTTTAGATTTAAACGGAAACCGCAAGTTCTACAGTCACTAAGACTAATGTTTAGTTATCAGCAATAAATAAACAGTAAGATGCTACATATTGCACATGACTTTAATTGAGTGGGGCAAAGTTCTATAGAGTTTCTGGCATTGTCCTTTGAGCTGATGTGCTGGCGTCTGTACAATATAAGTTAACAGTAGTTAATTAAACCAAAACGCTTAAATGCACCATATATTATACCATTCAAAATTATTATTATTTGTAATTATATTACGCAAATGAACGTTAAAATAATAATAATAATACGTTAGTGTTAGGTTTTTTTTTAGTTTAATACTCTTCTTTTTTATTATTCTTGTAAATATTGTATACTTAAAAACAATAAATATCTTCCTACTATTAAAAAATTAAAAATTCAATATGCATTACGAAAAAGGTATCTATACACTGTTCACAATAAGATTAGACATTTACTAAAACCTTTTTTACAGTCCGTTCAACCGTCCGTCCGTGTGTTTATGTCTAATCTTATTGTGAACAGGGTATAGCTTAAGATGACAATTTTTTTTCTGTTTGTTTGTTATGATGGAGGTGGCATGATCATGTATAATCGAATCTCCCTTATTTAAAGATAGAATTAAAAAAAAATCTTTTTCTTTCCAGTTCAAAGAGCCAGTCCCTCTGATGGGTCGCTCCGCGATCTTAGGCGAACAGAAAGACAACGAGTTCTGTGACGTCGTGTGTGGACGAGGAGACTCCGCAGAGAGCACCTACGCCATCACCAGGGGAGGCTTGCTGTGCGAGTTCAACAGCAGGCGGCTGCTGGACAAGTGGGTAGAGCTGAGGGTAAGTACCCGCGTACGGTATAAGTTCGCGTGGCGTAAACTGAGCTTTGCATTTGTAATATCACCAAAAAACAAGAGTAAAAGCAGTATGAACCGGTTTAAGCAAACCAAGGGACGCACCGCGCCTCAGGCCGGCGTCACACCCACACTATCTATGGACACTCACACAAATGCAACGCCGCATCCGATCGTATCCTTTTCGATCCGATGCAAAGCGAGCTGTTTGGTGTAAATCATCATTTAATTTAACAATATTAAAAATTTAATAAAGCAGTACACACACTGATACATTTAATTAATAATGTTTTTAATATTTATCTCTTCCACAGACTACGTCAGCGAATTGCATGGCCATAGGCTCAAACTATATCTTCGTGGGTTGCGCCGAGGGCATAGTGCGGTGCTTCGCGCCCGACTCGCTGCGGTACATCACTACGTTGCCTCGAACGCACTACTTAGGAGTCGATGTCGCGCTCGGTACTAATATTAAGTGAGTGTTGTTTTTTTTGCTCTATTTCTACCGGTGGGTGTCGTAGAAGGCGACAGAGGAATATTAACCAGAGGATGGGCAGCAGCGTCCTTCTGAGTACCATAACACCTACTGCGATCGCCAACATGCTTCGGCCAAGAATGGCGAAGGGTCCACCTTTCAAAACATATTATTTGACAAGTTTTTTCGGGCAAATTGTTACCTGTTGTTGTCAAGATAAATTGTTTAATAAACAGGAATAAATGTCAAATTGTTACGTCAGGTTGACATATTTGTAGATATCCCACTATCATGGCAAAATTTGTACAAAAAAATAAAGATGTTTATTTTCATTTCGAAATATTTTAATTATGGTTTAAAAATGTGGTAAGTATATCAATCTACTCGTGGTGATGTATTCTTCATTGGAAAATATTTTAAACCCTCTTAATGTTTTTTTTATACAGATGAATGTATAGATCTCGCCATGATTCTTTGTCAGTGATAGTCATTATTAAGAGCGCCCATCCAGTCATATTTCCCACACAAACGCTCGTACGTGATTACGGCGTTATAACAAATTATTCTCCAAATATTTTTAACACACAGGTATCTTGTGGTTTAAATCTAGGTTTGTATGAAGCCAAAAATATACTTATTGAGAAAAAAATGCAGTAACCACGTCTGAAATCCGCTTTTTTGCACAGTTTTTTCTGAACTTTGGCCGTTCATAATGCACTCATACATTGAAAAATTAAAAAAACAGCTTCATAGAAAACTTGTACATGTAATGGAGATTCTAAATTACAAACATTATTACCAAAAACTTTTAAGGCTTTTTCAAAAAAAGTGTTTGTATTTCCTGAAAAAAGTTTTGTGAAATCACCGCGAGCCAATTTTCCTGTGATGTTATCGCGTTCTCACTCACTCGTTTGTTTTCGAGCTTTGCGTTGGTTGAAACGAAAAACAATTCAATCACGCTCGCGTCGAAGTTCGGCCGATGGGGATGGGCGCTCTTAAACAAAGAATTGACAAAATTGTGTGCGCTTTGCGGAACCATTTATTTACTTGGTTTGTTTTTTGTTAACTCCCCAGTCATATGTTCTCTCAACCCCCGAATGCGAGGTACCCGGACGCCGTCGCGCTGACGTACGACGAGAGGAACCACAAGCTGACCTGTGTGTACAACGACCATAGTCTGTACGTGTGGGACGTTAGAGATATTAAAAGGGTAAGTTGTATTTTTTTTTTTTCTGAAAAAGTCGTTGCCCACACTAGGAATTTCCCCTGTTTCGTGGGTGCGTTTACAAATATATAAACCTACAAATACAAGCAGCCAGATCTAGATCTACTACTTGTAGGCTATACAAGTGTTACGAGGTGTACAGTTACCGGCACGTAAGTTGACAAGAGATTTTGTAGTGGGGGAAGTTCGCGCATGTAAAAATGTATGGAATTGTGCGTGCGCGATCTTCCCCCACTACAAAATCTCTTGCAAACTTACGTGCTGGTAATTATAGCCGTCAATGGTTCACCCATTTGCCAACTGTGTCGTTGATTTAAAATTAGCATGTGCCTTTGTTGCCGTTCGTGTTTGTATATTGCCTTCGCTTTTGCCTCCACCTCGTATATCCCCATTTTTGTATATAATAATAATAACACAATACAACACAAACCACTCTCAACGTAATACACACACACCACACGCGACATTTACTTGGCCCGTAAATGCAGCTGAAACCAGCCAAACAGCTGAGAACAAATAAGACAGCCGCAAATAATATTCATAATTTATTTATTAAAATAACGTTTACAAAAGTGTACATTTAGCCAGGTGAAGAAAAATTTCCGATACAAATAAAAAACTTAAAAATAAACAAAGCAAGAGTGAGGCAGGAGCATGCAGTGACAGTGTACGTGGTAGAATTATGTGCGTAAGTGTTCAGATTAGTAAGCGGTGTGTTAGTATGCCTCATTGTAAAAAAAATACATTTGGTTTTATCTGCATTTAATGTTAGGAGATTTCTATGAAGCCAATTAGACACAATGTTGAAACCAGACTGAGCATGTTTATAGACCTAAACAAGAGTTTAGGCCTAAAAAAAAGGGTAACTCATGAGATTTAGCTGAGAACAATAGAACAGTGTCATCCGCGTAAGACATTATGACACCATTTTTGATTAACAGGCTATACTGTTCATTTATATAGATTCAAAATAAAGTAGGGCCTACAATACTGCCTTGTGGAATGCCAAGAGAACTATTTTTCAATTCACAACATACTGATAAATTTTGACACACATGACGATCGCTGAGATAATCAGAAAATAATAGAAGTTGTGCTCCTCTTATCCCAGGTGTTTCAAACTTGTGCAGAAGAGAAGTACAACAAATTGTGTCGAAGGCCCTGGCAAGGTCTATTATGTAAATTTGTAGAAATATAATTATTCAATTTGTGTACTGCTTGGCTAGTTGATCTTTTGGGCCTAAAACCAAATTGATTATCTGAAAGTAGTCTGTTATGTTCCAGATATTCTATCAATCTACTTTTAGTTTTTATGACCGCCTACCTACATATTTTGATTTTTTTTATCAAGTAACTTTTAATACTGTCTCTGTACGTTTATATTTGTTTACTTGTTAAACCTAGTTTCTCAGTACGTGAATTATTGTTAATTCTAATGAGAAAAATAAAGTTCTTAAACCATATTAATGATTTTTGATATCCTTAGTTGGAGATCCTAAATAAATAAATAAACGTTGTCCCACAGGTGGGCAAGTCTCATTCGGCGCTGTACCACTCTGCGTGTATCTGGGGCGTGGATATGAACAGCGTGGAGCGCCCCCTACCTCCCGGCACCTTCCTAACGTGCTCCAGCGACGATACTGTGCGGCTGTGGCAACTCACGCCTACGCCTACCAACATCTACAGCAATGTGAGTATTGTGACCACAGATATAGATAGACCTAGATAACGCAAGAGCAACTACTTCGCGTGCCTTGTTTCGTGCCTAGCTTAAGTACAAAAATCATAAGTAAAAAAATAAAGTAAACGTTTCCTTCCATCGGTAAGTCATTTTGTGATTAATTTTATGCGTAATTAATTAAAAAAAAAACAATTATTTTTAATCTAATACCCTCAGTCATACCTGGGAATACCAAATTTAGGAAAAACAAAACATTCGTATTACATTGTGACGTCCAAAAAATGGCACGCTTGGTTTTCATACAGATCGTGATACTTGCGTTATCTAGGTCTATCTATATCTGTGATTGTGACTGTCAATACTTTCCCATGCTTTGGAATAGGGTATTTTACTCTACAGAGTGGGGTTGGCAATAGCACAAAACGTGATCATGGTAGGATTTGGTAATTTGGTGTAATTGTTTTATTGAGCATTAATAATATTAAATGATGACGCCACAAGTTGCCACTCTTCTCACAAGTTAGAAAACCAATATTTCATATGGTGTTTTATTTTGGTTACATTTATATGCACTTTAGTATATCTGATTTTTTTTAAATTTCGTTTTTAGGATTTATTTGATAGTTTAAAAATATTCTTACGAACTATTATTTACCAGTATTTTAATTTTTGGTCGTATCGTCGTCCCCACCCTCTTACCCTCTCTTTCTGTATATGAGAAAAAAATCTATAAATATATTATTGAGATAGTTTAGGTAAAACGCAATCGGAAAATGTTAGTTTTAGTTCATAAAATAACAAAATATATATTTTTTAATTCAATTAAAAAAAATCAGTTTTTTTAATCTGTTCTATAACGCCATGAAATAGTAGCCGCCATGTTATTACGCCATACGGCTGTGTAAACAAAAAATTGACAACTGTCAGTCAACCGATTGGCGTATATAAGCGTAGTACTTTTATTATTTTCGTAACCAACGTAATTTTTTAATTATTACACCTATTACAAAATATGCTTTTAAATATTTTTAAATTATATACAGTTATCATATTATTTTAATATGAGCGCATTTGATACAAAACGAACTGACGTCATTTCTGCTGAGCACTAAGGCGTCTAAATTTACAATTTAGATGCATTTTTATGGTACTTATCAATTGAATAAAAATTTTGTGTTTTTTTTTGGTGGCATATTAGCATTACAGAATTTTATCGAGACACTTTTCAAAAATGAGTGTAGTACCCTATTCCCCCATCTCCATTCCATCATCGAACGAGCAGAGATACGGTGAAGCATCACCACTATACAGTTGAAGTTGAGTCTTGAATCAAGCCTCTTGCTTCCACATTCATTGTGCGAACTGTTAGACTGAGGAATTCACTGCCCGCCTCTCTATTCTCCGATACATATTATCTGGGTATCTTCAAGGCACGAGTGAACCGGTTCATCCTAGGCAAGTGTGTTCCACTTTAGACTTAAGATCAGGTGAGTTGCGGCCAAATGCAAGCTTGTTAGACCATAAAAAGAACACATCTGTCACACCTCATCTGAACTAAAATTGACGTTATATCGATGGAGGGTAAGGAAAACTATACTATATCTATACTAACTACTAGTGTAGGAGAAAGTTAAAAAAGTGTCAAGCTAAATGCAGCAAGATAACAGTTCCAAAACCCGCTAAAATGGCGATAGCGTAGCCACAGGGTATGGTATGAATGTAGCAGTTGTTGACGGACTGAAGTATGCCGAGTTAGAAAAGAATCATGGCGAGATCCATACATTCATTTGTATGAAAATAAATATTTAGAGGGTTTAAAATATTGTCCAATATGGAGAATACATTACCAGGAGTAGATTGATATACTTACCATTATGGGGGGGGGGTGTTTTAACCCCCCCCCCATAACATATTTCGAAATGAAAATAACACTTTTTCCTTTCATTTCGTTGCCCATTTTTCGTTGACCACTATCTCACCTGATGGGAAGCGATGATGCGGTCTAAGATGGAGCACGCTTGCCTAGAAGTAACCTATTCACTCTTGACTTAAAGACTCCCGGGTTGTAGCTATTAGGAAACACAGACTCAGGCAGGGAATTCCACTCCTTAGCAGTACGCACAATGAATGTGTTCCCAAAACGTTTCTTCCATTTTGTGTTTATAAAAAAAAAACATTAACGGATCTATCAAATTGACAGACAAGTGATGTGACAAGTGTGTGGAAAAGAATGGTCATTATTTGTGACATTATTTCCTATAACACGAAAAATAATGAGCAATTCGTTAAACTATTCGCTTTCAACATCCATTTTTATTGCGGGGGTTTAACAATATTCTAAATGCGTGAAGATACTCTTTAGGTACCCAAGAGAATAATAATCAGAATTTCAGCTTCTTTATACGTCTTTATTTTTTTTTGTACAAATTCTGCCACGATCCTTTTTATCCGGTCGCGAGTGTAGCGCCACCCTTATGTGGCACATTGTAATTTACACTTTTTGATATACAGAGACGGTATAAAATTGTGTTAATAAAAATAAAGTTTTTCTTTAATTTCAGGAGCTGAACAAAGTATTCTACATCGACCCGGATCTCAAGTTCCTGAAGGACGTTGATCTTACTGCTGATAAGGATAAATCTAAGTCTTATGATGATAAGACTGGTGTCAGGTATGTTGTGTTATTGATGAATGTCATATCATCCTGGACATTGTACATTTGGACAGTATTTTCCATTGTAACATTTTGGTTTATTTTATTTGTTTAGAGTGCCCATCCCGTCATAGATCCCATACAAACGCTCGTTTATTTATTTATTAAACATGCACACATTATCTCAGAGTGGTTCACAGAAAAAACAAAAATTAAAAAGAAGGCTTATTTACTTAACAGATAGTACTAAAAACCTGAACACAAAATTAAAAATACTGAACTCTATTAACATCAACTTTACAAAATTTTATAATAATCCATACTAATATTATAAATGCGAAAGTAACTCTGTCTGTTACGCTTTCATGATGAAAAGGCTGTTTTTTCTGATTTTCATGTTTGATATGAATATTGCTTGAACCCCGTGAAGGACATAGGCTACTTTTTACCCGACTACGGCAAAGCCAAAGGAGGGTTATCATTTTGACAGGCTATGTATGTATGTATGTATGTATGTATGTATGTATGTATGTATGTACGTATGTTCATCTGTTCGCTCATAGCTCCTAAACTACTTATCAGAACTGAACAAAAAAAGGTACCGTTAGAAGCGTCTTGATCGTCCGCTGGTTATAGTCTATATGACGTGTCACCGAATCCAATGTAGCGCCATCTGGCGGACAAAAAAACCAAGATAAAAAAAAAATATGAAGACACGCATACCGTGTTTGGTATCATTGGAAAGGGGTTCACTGGTACCTTTTAAATATATAATACTTAGCTGTGATTTGTCACAAATGATTAAAAAAGAAACTACTATTGGTATTTAAACTCCAAAATGGTTTAAATAAAAAAAATAAAGTTTAAAAACTAAAACCCGACCACAACAAAAAGTGATCTAAAAAGTACGAAACAAGAAAATATTTCACACAGAAATCAAGACATACAAAATGGTCAAGGTAAAGCCGTGGTTGCATGCCATTATAATTCATGTTCATCGCACCCATATGGGACACAGGCATGCAACCACGGCTTTACCTTGACCATTTTGTACCTATGTCTTGATTTCTGTGTGAAATATTTTCTTGTTTCGTACTTTTTAGATCACTTTTTGTTGTGGTCGGGTTTTAGTTTTTAAACTTTATTTTTTTATACTGTGACTTCGTCTGTCATCCGCGATAACAGACTTCTACGCAGACGAAGTCGCTGGCAAAAACTAGTATATTTAAATATATTTTTGACGACACGGTTGACGCACTGGCTGAGCGATTGACTACTGTGCAGCGTGTTGCGGGTTCGATTCCCGCCCAGAGTAAATATTTGATGAGCACTTGTGTTTGCCTTGTGTCTGGGTAATGTTTTATCTAAATATGTATGTTTTAAAAATGTATTTGTGTATGTATATCAGTTGTCTGACACCCATAGTACAGGGTCTTCCTAGTTTGGGGTCAGATGGCCATGTGTGAAATGTCCCCACATATATTATTTATTATAAAGAGGAAAGATTTGTATTTTTGTATGTAACGAATAAACTCAAAAACTACTGGTCCGATTTCATAAATTCTTTCACCAATCGAAAGCTACTTTATCGCTGAGTAACATAGGCTATATTGCAACGCGGACGAAGTCGCGGGGAAAGTGCTGGTGTTTAAAGCACGGTATATATTACACGGTTCAACCAAATTGAAAATTCCATTGAAAAACATTGAACATTGCACATTAAACGACTTTACCAATATACACGTTCCCATTGTAATGTATTTGGACGACACGGTTGTCGCAGTGGCTGAGCGATCGACTGCTGCGCAGCGTGTTGCGGGTTCGATTCCCGCCCAGGGTAAACATTTGTGTGATGAGCACTTGTGTTTGCCTTGTGTCTGGGTATTGTTTATGTATATATGTATGTATTTACAAAAAAAAAAAGGTATTTGTGTATGTATATCAGCTGCCTGACACCCATAGTACAGGGTCTCCCTAGTTTGGGGTCAGATGGCCGTGTGTGAAAATGTCCCCACATATTATATATTATATATATTTTATTTTCTCCACGTATTATTATATTATATTATATATATATATATTTAGATGTCTCAATGCGATTGAAGCAATGTAATTAAAAGCAATATTGAACCGAAATTGATCCGTGTAATATCGGCTTAACGTGCGTCACTTTCTCGTGAATAAATGGTTCTTCTTTCATTCTAGATGCGTGCGTGTGTCGCTAGACGGCCAGCACATAGCGTGTGGGGACCGCGCCGGCAACGTGTGGGTGCACGCGGCCAGCGGAGCCCTGCTGCACACGCTGGAGGCCCACGACGCAGAGGTGCTGTGTCTGGAGTACGCCGCCCGGCCCCGGCTGCTCGCCTCCGCCAGCCGCGACCGGCTCATACACGTGTTCCAGGTCGACCGGGTGAGGGACCAACTAATTAATAATGAGAATAAATGTAATGACCACCAAAAATAATAAATCTTAGTCACCAAATCTTAGGACGCTTAAGTCCCCCCTGGGGCGGATCCGACATAGTAAGGTTAGGTCCCCACTATGGCCAGAACCAAATCGCTTTTTACAGTCTAACTCATACATTTCTACCATACTTTGCTAAATTGTTGGTGATTATTTACTATTTTTGAAGGTCATTTACTATATCTGGAGATTCGTTAAATATTAAAATGGGGTTAAGTGGTAGCTGGAAGATGTCCGCTGTTGAAGCAAAGGTTCGGAGAGCCCAAGGAGTGATTAATAATAATCTCCCTCCCCAATCCCTTTTCTTGTATTTATATATATATATGTATATGTTTATATAGGTATATGGTATACGAGATATATAATTATGTATGTGAGTTTACATTTTTTTAACTTTTGATTATTACGTTTTAGGGTTCCGCCTAAGTAAGTACCTCAAAAGGAAAAAACGGAACCCTTATAGAATCACTTTGCTGTCCGTCTGTCTGTCTGTCTGTCTGTCAAGACCCTTTATCTCGGGAACGCGTAGAGGTATCGAGTTGAAGTTAAAACCATATACTTAAGTCTACGGTCCCTTGATGCTGTAAAAAAAATCAACCCTCTATGTGAACGTGAAAAAAAGATACGGCCATTTATGTCGTAAAAAATGCATTTCTAATATTAAGTAGATTTAAGTATGGATTAGTATGGATATGACCTGCAAATATGTACGGAACCCTCGGTGGGCGAGGCCGACTCGCACCTGTCCGGTTTTTTTTGGTATGCACCCGCCATGTTATCTCTTCACCACCCTTGGTTGACTGGTAGAGAATGCCTAAGGCATTAAGTCCGCCTTCCGCCGAGGTTTAAATAAATTGTACCTTTGTGCATGAGGTTTAAATAAATAATAACTTTTTATATCACTGTACAGAAAGCTGCCATATTAAGTACATGCCAAATTGTAAGAAAATTCATGTCAAAACTCAAAATCATTAATTTGAAATAAACCATTTACGGGCACTTTTGAGTTGTCAAGGGGTCAGTCTGTAAAAAAGTTGCAGCTCGTTCTAAACAGTAGGGTTCTATTCTATAACGAAGAACGAGCACGAAACTCCATGAACACTCTTAAAATCAATAGAATATTACAAATTTAGGTTACATTATTCATGTTGAATCTGGGGGTACAATGTGAGAACAATGTTTTTTTTTTTTTATCATTTGATAGGCATACGTTTGACCACTATCTCACCTGATGGGAAGCGATGATGCGGTCTAAGATGGAGCACGCTTGCCTAGAAGTAACCTATTCACTCTTGACTTAAAGACTCCCGGGTTGTAGCTATCAGGAAACACAGACTCAGGCAGGGAATTCCACTCCTTAGCAGTACGCACAATGAATGTGTTCCCAAAACGTTTTGTGCGTGTGGGTGAGATGTTCACAATGTAACAAGTTGTGCACGTTTAAAGAGGTCTACTGACCCTAGACCCGGCGGAAAGCCGTCTCATTAACAAGGTCAGTTTTCCAAATACACCGCTACAAAATGTTAGTCATTTGTCATCATCAAAACCTGTAAAATTCCTCTCCATTATTCCAGGGTTACCAGATCATGCAGACTCTGGACGAGCACTCGTCTTCGATCACGGCGGTCCGGTTCCTCAGCTCGGGTACGGGTCTACAAATGGTCTCGTGTGGAGCTGACAAGACCATTCTGTTTAGACAGCTACGGCATGTAAGTTTAACACGTAATGGCTCTGATTCTTTTGTTCCCAAATGTACTTCGACTTTTATTTTATTCAGTGACTTGACAGTTGAAAGGTTACCAGAAATTGACAAAAATAAGGTAGTGAAGTGGTGTAAGAATGAACGAAATTGAATGAACTTAAGTAATGTAACTATATGCAAACATTTTGTTTGAAATGTATTAGTTTTTCTTAAAAACGCGATATACACTATTAAAAATCTATACACGCACATCACACCCATCTATATCTTTACACTATTAAAATGACATGAGTAGAAAAAAAAAGAAAAATAACATGAGTAGAAAAAAAAATTCAGTGTGTACTTATGTACGCGCGTGAGAAGTTATACTTCTTCGAGTCACAAAATAGCAACGAAGGCAGTAAGTAGTTCAGCATGTACGTCAGAGATGGCGTTGTTTACAATTACTCCCGTGAGAATTTTGTGTGACGGTGTGCGCGCGCATCGTAAAATTTCACTCTCATCATTTTTTCATAACGCGCCTAAAGAAGTATAACTTCAAAAAGCTTTTTACAAAAAAGACAACCGCCTTCAAAAAGTGAAAAATAACTTTAGCACAGAACACACATTGACTTTAGTTTCGAAATTCAGTGGCTTTGTTCTGTTTGTTGTTTTGTATTGCCACCGACTTCCGAAACTAAAGTCAATGTGTGTTCTGTGCTAAAGTTATTTTTCACTTTTTGAAGGCGGTTGTCTTTTTTGTAAAAAGCTTTTTATTTTCCGCTTTTTAGTACCTCCTTAGAAGAGATTGAAAGTTCAATTTCCATAAAATTTATATGGGACCACCCCTGAAGCATACCCTATCCATAAAAAGAATTTTCAAAATCGGTTTACGTTTGCCGGAGAAATCGCGTAACAAATCGCGCACATACTTAATGCAAATTTAAGACTTATACGGTTTTCTCATGGATGCCATTGTCAGAACAGGACCAAATAAAAATGGGACCACAGGAGAAGCACTAGCTTTCAAATAAAGAAAGAATCATCAAAATCGGTTCACCCAGTCCCAAGAAATCAGGTAACAAACATAAAAAAAAAGAAAAAAAAAATACAGACGAATTGATAACCCCCTCCTTTTTTGAAGTCGGTTGAAAAGGAAAAATAACATGTTTTTTATTTTGTTCCTATTAGAAGAAGAAAAGAAAGGAAATTACTTTTATTAACAATTATTAATTGTTCTTATATTCTACATCTTACAAACAACACACACACACATCTGGCGCTAGCCGTCACGTAAACATTGGGCTCTGTTACAATTTTATTTTTAAAATATAAAAACCAGTTGTATTTTCCTGATCCCATCATTAACGTAATCATAATTAAGTGAACAACAACAGTGGACGTTATCTCAACGTGTCATTGGACTGTAACAAAGTTATTAGTGTCGTAAGCTGAACCATCCGTGTAGTGAAATGCTGTGACTTTGTGTTAGTGTTTTTAGCGTTTTTTTTTTGTGCTTCATACGTCCACTAACCATAAAATGACCATAAAATCTATTCTGAACGTACTGCTTAAGTGTCTAACTTTAGAAATATCACACAAGGATTTGGTGTAATAACGAAATAGTTCGTGGTGTCCAAAGGTCAAACAAATTCAAATTAGAATCATGCAACGAATTTTTCCACCGGCTAAGTGCTTCTGACCGCGGATTTGTGGGACGCAAGTTCAAATCTTATAGCGCGCAAGTACTTTTTGTGTTTTATTTATCGATTACATTTCAATGCTTAACAGTTGACATTTTAAATAAGCGCCATCTATAATTTGTTTGGTGAATTAACTTAGTAACCTGCGGCCTACTATATAAAACGTGTATCGACCTTCGATCTGTCAACGTTGTCAGTTACTTTTTCTGGAGCTGTCTCTTTTCTCCGCAAGATGGCATTAGTGTGTGCCGGTTGTAAACAACTTCTGCAAAATAGCCCGTACTTAGTGTGTGCTAATTGTAATAATTCGTATGACTTAGAATGCGCTAATGTACCTCACGGTCATTTCAATTCTATGACCGCTACACAAAAGTCGGGTTGGGTATGCCATGAATGTCGCTGTAAAAGGCCTAAGGCAATAAATTCTGCCACACCAGCGAGCCCGATGCTATCCCAGTGCACGGATGATAATGATTCAGCTAATGTGACATTGAGGAGAAAAACTACGTTGCCTGCGACCCAGGCGAGTACTCAACACCTAAACGCTCGCGCGTCAACCAAAACTCATTGCACTCTTGAAGCTGTACTGATGGAACTCCGTGCGTTCCGTGCTGAAAGTGAGATTAGGTACAATACCCAAGAAGCTTCTGTAAATAAAATGGCTGAGAATATTAAAGAAATTAGATGTTCTTTAACCACTCTTAGCAGTAAATATAACATCCTTCGGACGGACGTTGAGCACCTATAGAAATGCGAGGAAGAAAACTCAATCCGCTGAAACCATGGAAACAAGTAAATCATTTTTTCGTGAGGAAAACTAAAAAGCTAGATCTGATTTTCTACCAAAACGTCCGGGGATTAAGGTCAAGACGATCAGAAACTAAGAATATATTACACACTTTCTCGAGTAACCTACTAGCTTTAACGGAGACTAGACTCGATGATAGCGTTTTTGACTCCGAGGTATTCCCGCAAGAGTACGCCGTGCTGCGGTGTGACCGAGTGGGGCGGGGCGGTGGGGGCGTACTGCTGGCCGCGCGTTCGCCTTACTCACTCACACGTTTGGACTGCAAGACCGAACGGTGTGATGAAATAATATGTGCAATTGTTACCAAAGGTCGATTACGCTTCGCTTGTTGTGTTGTCTACTTAGCACCTAATGTACCTGATTCTAGATATTATTCTATTTTTAATTGTATAAGAACTATTATGTGTAATATTAGCAAACTGCCTCTAATAATATTGGGAGATTTTAATCTTTGCTCGGCTAGTGTAACCATAAATAATGATTTCGAATTGTTTCTTTCTGAATGTAATTTATCGCAAGAAAACATAATTTTAAATGATCTTGGCAGAATGTTGGACCTTATATTGGTTAACTCATGTGTGGCGGGAGTCTCGGTTTCAGTATGTTCTGGCATTGTATCATCTGAAGTACATCACAAACCATTAGATATTTCCATTAATATTAACACGCCTTATGCCAGATTGAACAACAACGGCACCCACTCTTTAAATAACTCGTCCACTAGTACAACTTTAATGCGTAACTTTCGGAAGGCAGACTTTTTTGTATTATACTCTGAACTGGCTGCTATAGACTGGGAGCCAGTTTACTCTTGTGATGATGTTAACGTGGCTGTTGATACATTTTATGGGTTAATTAATAATATTATTTCTCAAACCGTCCCTGTTAAAGCGCCTAGAGTAACACGACGGCACTACCCAAAATGGTTTACACCTACCTCTATTAACCTTAATAACCTAAAAAATCATTACCACAAACTATACAAACAGAATAATAGAAACCAGCTAAATTACGCTTTTTTTACATACTACAGACGCTTATTAAAGAGAAGTACGGAGGCAGATTTTGCTTTGTATACTGACCACATCCAATCCAACATCAAACGTGATCCAAAAAGTTTTTGGAACTTTGTGAAAAGCAATAGACAAGGCAATGAGCAGGCTACATTTGGTGACATGTCACCGCCGCAAGTTGCAGATGCATTCTCAAAGTATTTTAGTAGCGTTTTTTTGCCTAATTTGCCGTCATTAGATCCTGAACTTGCTCTCGCTGCGGCGAATACGTCTCAAAACACCACAACTCAGGTGGTAAATGTAGATTACATCTACGAATCTGAAGTGCGTGGGGCTATGGCTCGGCTTCCTCCTAAATCAACTCAGGGTCCAGACGGAATTCCTCAGTACATGGTTAAGGATGGTTGCGAAATCTTTAAACAGCCCTTGAGTTTTATTTTCAACCTGTCTATTTCCTCAAATATATATCCAACTGAGTGGAAAACATCTAGAGTACTTCCTGTTCACAAAAGCGGCCCAAAAAGTGAAATCAAAAATTATAGGCCAATAGCAGTTTTATGTGTATTCGGAAAAGTATTTGAATCGGTGCTCTATAAAAAAATATATAAACAACTGCAGCGGTGGTTCGTGGATGAGCAGCATGGATTCCTACCAAATCGCTCATCCACGTCTAATTTGCTTAATATCACCACGCTCCTATCGGAAAACGTCAATGGCAGAAAGCAAATCGATGTAGCTTATTTTGACTTCCAGAAGGCTTTTGGCCGGGTTGACAACGACATTCTTTTAAGTAAGTTAGCGTCGGCAGGTTTCTCCGCAGCGTTGCTTAAATTCTTCGCGAATTACCTACATCAGCGCAAACAATATGTCACATACCTAAATGCCAATTCGGAGCGCTACTCGGTCACTTCTGGCGTAGGGCAAGGTACTAATGTCGGGCCTCTACTTTTCCTAATAGTAGTTAACGATTTGCCTACATATATCGAACATTCCACCGTCTTAATGTATGCTGATGATGTCAAAGTGGCATTTCCAATAGCCAACTCTTGTGATACAGCCATACTACAACTCGACATCGATAATATTCACACTTGGAGCACGAGAAATAATCTTAACCTTAATGTCGATAAATGCGCTATCATGACGTTCTCAAAAGCCACGCAGCCCATACTCAACGCCTACACTCTGAACAATGAGCCCTTGAAACGTGTCACAACCGTGCGCGATCTAGGTACACACTTTGATTCACACCTAACCTTTAACCAGCACATACTTCAGACCTGTAACAAATCCCGCAAACACCTAGGTTTTGTGTTGCGTCAGGCTAAAATATTAAATAATAGGCAAGCCATAACCCTTTTATACAACTCATACATTCGTAGCATACTTGAAACCAATAGTGTAATCTGGAACCCACACGAAAAAGCCTATACATTGGTCGTAGAAAAGGTTCAGAAGTCTTTTGTACGCTACCTATACTTAAAATTGTATGGTTATTATCCGTACTTGTATCCTACACCATTTGTGCTAGGTATGGTAACCTACCAAAGTTTAGAAGTCAGGAGAAATCTTGCTACGGTTAAATATTTCGTCCGCCTTATTCGTGGTTCCCACTTTAATTCTTCGCTTTTACAGTATATTTCTTTTAGTATCCCTCTTCCTATCCGTCATACACTTCGCCCTCGGCAACGTCCTCTTTTTTCAGTTCCTCAAAGCGGTTCCAAATCGCTTAAGAACAGTCCACTATACGTAGCCCTCTCCCTTATAAACCGCATATTACTCTTTGACGATACATTAGATATGTTTGCGACTTCGGAGCCGAGATTCCTGAACACTGCTACTCGTTACCTGGAGTCCATTGCTGCCTCTAGTACTATCTCTTTTGAGTAATTGGAAATTCCTAATTTATCTATTTGATTTTATATAATTGTTTATTCTTGTTCTACTTTTGATTTAATGTAATTGTTTATTTTGATAATTTATTGATAATTTCCTTACAATTCTAATGTCTCTTTTTTGTTAATTTCCGTCTATTTCATTTTGTATTCTGATTTTGTTTATGTATTTAATATGATTTACTTTTACTTTTTACGGACCGATAACTTGTTTGTGTGGTCTTTGACTGTTAATTCAAGTTGGTTAATAAATAAATAAAATAAAAAACATCTTAATTTAAAGCATTTTTATCATTGGATCTTTACGCAAAATCGTTCACTACTCCAACACGTTTTAGTATGGTAACATTATTATTCTTTGAACTGTCAATTCTATTATGTAACTACTTAATAGAATTAAAAGCCGAAGTATAAACTAAAATTAGACAAAATCTTCATCTCTTACTACCAGGCAGTTGAAGAAAAGGACGGCGACAGATGAGAATTAAGTTAGAGATGTCAAATTAGATCTTTCTTGAACTTTAAGTAGGGTATTTTACCAAAAAAACTGAATTAGTCCGTCAGATAGATTTCCAAAAAATATTGGATAAGTATTTTTTTCTTTTTTCACGTAAACTAAAAATTAAGACAGATGCAGTGTGTCGAAAACTCGTATGAGATCACTATGTCAGTACACTTTTACTGGCGAAGTGACGTCACAAACCCCCACTCATGATCTTTGATGCGTTTTATCTTCGTCAGTTTTTATTGATTTGATAAAACAAAAAATACGTATCCAATATTTTTCGACAATCTAACTGACTGACTAATTAGTTTTTTTTGGTAAAATACCGTATTGGTATAAGTACAGTTAATATTAGTATAAATTATGTCATGTTTTCATTTCCAGAGCCAAGATGGCGGTTACCAGTTCCAACGCGGACAGAACGTGTCGGGTCGCACCACGCTCTACGACATGGAGGTAGACGCGGGCGGGAGACACATCCTCACCGCGTGTCAGGTACATTATGCTATCACTGTTCTAGGCAATCTCTTTTTTTTTTGTAATACACCTGGGAGGTGTACTTTAAGAGCGCCTATCCCGTCATAGTTCCCATACAAACGCTCGTACGTGATTGCGGGCTTATAACAAAATTTCCTCTAAATGTTTTATCACACGGGTATCTTGTGTTTAATACCTAGATTCCTATGTAAAGAAAAAACAATTAAAAAAAAAAACAAATTCAGTAAGCACGTCCGAAAATCAGCTTTTCTGCACAATTTTTATCTGAACTTTAGCAGTTCATAATGCACTCATACATTGACAAAGGAAAAAAAAACAGCCCGCGGTTTTGTCTGCGTAGATATCCGTTCTGTTTAGCCGTGAAATAGTGTATCCATTTCATAAACTTGCGAGTTTAGAATCATCATCATCATCATCATCAGCCGGAAGACGTCCACTATTGAACATAGGCCTTCCCCATAGAACATGCCGCTTGCATCCACCGGTTACCGGCGACTTTGACAATGTATGACCTACCAACGCTGCGTCTTTCAGTTCGTGGTCGCCACTCGAGTACCTTTCTTCTTCAAAGTCAAAGCATTTACTTCAATTAAACCATTTACAGGCACTTTTGAATTGTCACGGAATCGGTCAGTTAGTCAGAAAGTTAGTTGCTTGTTCCAAAACGTAGGGTAGGTCTCTATGGAGAAGAACGAGCAAGAAACTCCACGGAAAATCTTTTAAATCAAGTTTTTTTCATTAATGGTTACATGTTGCTTCTATACAGAGTGGGGATGGCAATAGCACAAAAAAGGATCATGGTTGGATTTGATAATTTGGTGTAATTGTTTTTATTGAGCATTAATAATATTAAATTATGACGCCACAAGTTGCCGCTCTTCTCACAAGTTAGAAAACCAATATTTCATATTACGTTTTTTTTGGTTACGTTTATATGCTCATTAGTATATCTGAACTTTTTTTTAAATTTCGTTTTTAGGATTTATTTGATAGTTTCAAAATATTCTTATGAACTAGTATTACTAGTGTTACGGACGTCTTCGCTTACTTAAAAATAAGATAAATAAATGATATTTTAGTTGTACATACGTAAGGAACAAATATAAATGTTATTTAAGGTGTATAAATGATAATTAAGGTTTATAAATGTTATTTAAGGTTTACCTACAAATAAAAACCATTTGATAGTAGGGAATAACTTGCAATGTAAAGAGAGTAGGTGTTATAAGTTATTTTCCCTTAGATAATAAGATAATAAAGGTTAAGGGCATGGTTCTTAGCAGAAATGGGGCTCATAGATGTAACTAAGTCGAAGTAAATAGACAAATAGAGCCACGCTCCTATTGGCCGAGCGCGCGCCTCGAACCATGCCCCACGCCTCCCACTACTTTACTATGTGGATCAAACTATAAATACAGGGAGGGTCCGCGCCACTCGTCACTCTGATTTCTACTCCCGCGCACTCTCTCTGCCCTATACTGAAATCGTCAATAAACGTATGTTACCTGAATACTTTCTGCTTTCTTTCGCAAACGTTACCTCTACGTCTTCAAGACCCTACAACAACATAACAACACATACAGTCCACCTTGATAGCTGGTCCGATTCGAGCCGGATAATAATCAAGATTCAAGCATGAAGACTAGAAGCGTTGCGGCCAAGGAAAGCGGATCGGAGTCAGGATACGACAGTCGCCGTCCCCGAACGTTCGAAGAACCCCCGAGATCACCGTCGACCATCGCGTCCGCAATCCCGCGCACCTCGCAAGGTGAGCCCGCGGCCGGGATCGTGCCCGCCGCCCCCGCGTTCGCGAACGCACCCTCCGTCACCGCCGCGACGGAGAAGGTTGCGCCGACCGTGTTCGACGGCCCGCGTGCCGCACAGGCTCCACGCCCGATGGCGAGTCGAGCCACCGCGACCGCGTGCGAACATAGGGAGTCGATCGTCACCCCGTCAGCGTCGTGTTACCCAGCGACGCCCGCCGCGATCAGGACAATGGACTCAAGAAACATGACAGCTACGCGTGATACTTCAATAAGGGACACAGCAAGTACAATACGGTCCAGAAGATCGTACGGCAGCGACGTAGCCAGAGTCAAGAAGGCGGAGTACGAGGCGCAGAAGAGAATCGTGGCAATAAGGAACGAGCAGCTGGAATTAGAAAAGGCGCTCGTCAACAAGCGTTTCGAGTACCAGGTATCAGTGATTGAGGCAGAAGCAGAGGCCCGAGAAGAAGGCTCAGTGCATACGGTTGAGGATAGAGTGGACGAGTGGCTCCAAAGTGTCGACCGGAGTCACCCCCATGGCGCGGACCGGCTGCAAAGGGAGCAGCCCCCGCGAACATTCGCCGAGCACGCAGCGCAAGAGGCCGACGCCCACATGGAACCTGCTACGTGTGTCAATGCCACCACACCCGCGATACACGGACAGCGAAGACCGCGGTCGGTATCACGATCGCCCACCAGAGGGGAACGCCGTGTCGGAAGAGGTATCGAGCAGCTGGCCGATACCCTGGAAAAAATGATGCATGTACGCCCGCCGCCGCGACAGGTGATCGAGTTACCTACATTCACGGGAGCGGCCACCGAGTGGTTGCCGTTCAAGGCGGCATACAACGACTCGTCAACAATGTACAAGTTCTCTGCGATTGAAAACATGGCAAGATTACGGAACTGCATAAAGGGAGAAGCACGTGAAGCAGTGTCAGCGCTCCTGTACACCGCCTCGGACCCACAAGTAGTCGTGAGAACCCTTGAGCAGTATTATGGAAGGCCGGAAATACTTATGGATCGAGTTATGGAAGACTTGAAAAACCTCGGCTCACAAGCGCGGCCAGTGATCTGAATTCTTTCGCAGTGAAACTTCAAAATATAGTGTGTGTGTTATCTCAGATGGATAACAAAGGATATATATGGAACCCTATGTTAGTGCGTGACGTCATCGAGAAGCTGAGCCCGCATATAAAGTCAAGATGGTGTGACTTCGCTTCCGAAGCTATGGAGTCGTCACGCGAGCCGGAAATTATACTGTTATCCCGGTTCCTGATGCGGGAGGCGGATAGGGCGATGAAGTACGCTTTCACGCATATGACACCCGCGCCCGCGATGAAGAAAGAAGTAAGAAGTGCACCGCAAGTGAACACTAGGAAGAAGCCGGGCCGGGAAACTGTGTACGCGACTTCAAGTACGGAACGGAAGACTGAGTGTTTGTGTTGTGGTGGTGATCATGAAGTACCAAAGTGCGGAAAGTTCCTTAAGATGAACGTCAGCGAGAGGTGGGAGTGGGCGCGCACTGCAAAGGTATGTTTTAAATGTATTATAAATCGTCATCGACGTGAGCACTGCCGAGCAAAGAGGTGCGGAGAAGGAACATGCAGCCGCCCCCACCACGCGCTATTGCACAAGGATCCGGACAGCAAGAACACTCAGTCAGAAGAACCAGGTAAACCAGCCGACGCCGAAAACCAACAGGAATCTGTCATGACAGTCTCCGCAACGGGCACTGCATCGCGACGAGTGCTGCTGAAGATGTGTCCAGTGACGCTGAAAGGGCCCGGCGGACAAATAAATACGTTCGCCCTGCTGGATGAAGGCTCTACAATATCACTCGTCGACGAAGAACTAGCGCGTCAGATACGAGTCAACGGGCCGGTTTCAACTCTACGTATACAAGGTGTGACGTCACAACAAAAAGAAGAGCGAAGCCAAGAGGTTAGGCTGCAGATTTGCGGGCAGAGCGGCGAGTACCAAGAACTACGCGCGCGAACCATGAAGGACTTGCAACTGCACGGCCAGACGGTGGATAGAGCGACTTTAATTAACTATCCACACCTCCAAGACTTAAAGGCAGGCGCATTCTTCGAGGGAGCCACACCCAAGGTGCTCATAGGCGCGGATAACTGGCACTTAATAGTGACACGGGAACTACGCACAGGCAAGAGAAACGAACCCGCGGCTTCCTATACTCAACTGGGCTGGGTGATACATGGAACTGCACCACGCGCGACGCTACAGGAACAAGAGGGGCAGGTGGTGCTTCACCTATACGACGTGTCTGCGGCCACGCGGACGGATGATGTACGTCGTGTAGAAGAGTTGGTGAAATCACACTACAGGATCGACGCCCTAGGAGTTTCTCTAGCCAGAAAAGTGAAACCAGAAGATCAGAAGGCGGTCGCCGTGGTCCAGAACACGCTGAAGAAGGTAGGAGGACACTTTGAAGTCGGGTTGCCGTGGCGTGACGAAGACGCCCCCATGCCAAGTAACTACAACAGTGCCCTCAGAAGACTTAAAACCATCGAGAAGAAAATGGATGCATCACCGCATTTCGCGACGCAGTACCGCGCCCTGGTTCAGAACCTGTTAGACAAGGGCTACGCTCAAGAGTGCGACGGGACTGAAGGCGATAACCATAAGGCGTGGTACCTGCCACACTTCGCGGTCACAAACCCCAACAAGCCGGGGAAGATGCGCCTGGTGTTCGACGCTGCGCACAGGTACAGCGGGATGTGTCTTAATGACTGTCTACTGGAGGGACCCGATCTCCTACAGTCATTACCGGGGATCCTGTTCAGGTTCAGAGAGCGCCCAGTAGCGGTTACCGCAGATATCCAAGAGATGTTTCTTCAAATAAAAATCAGAAGTCAAGACCAGGCTGCGCAGATGTTCCTGTGGCGAGATGAGAACCGGAGCGAGCCACCGAAGCGGTACAAAATGACGTCTATGATCTTCGGGGCGTCGTGTTCTCCATTCATCGCACACTCGGTGCGGGACGCCAACGCGGAGCTGTTCACCGATCGATGTCCGGACGCCGTACGAGCAATCACGTCCAGTCACTACATGGATGATTACGTAGATAGCTTCGCGACGAAAGGCGAGGCGATAAAGACTGCGCGTGAAGTAATAGAAGTCCACCGGAACGCACACTTCAACCTAAGGGGATGGTGTTCGAGCTGTCCTGAGGTACTGAATAACATCGCACCGAACACTCAAGTACGTGACACCGAGGTCAGACTCGGACAACGTGAAGAAAACACCGACAGAACGCTTGGCTTGCTGTGGCAGACAGGCTCAGACGAACTAGGGTTCAACACGGGCCTGAGCCGTCTGTCACCCGAGGTGAAAAGCAACAACAGGGTGCCCACAAAACGCGAGGCCCTCGGAGCAGTGATGGCGGTCTATGACCCCCTGGGTCTCATCAGCCATTTTACCATCACCGGGAAAATTATACTACAAAGTTTGTGGAAACAAGGCGTGGGGTGGGATGAAGAAATCCCAGAAGAAGACGCACAACACTTCGAAGATTGGATGCGAAGTCTAAATAGGATAACTGAACTCCGCATACCAAGGTATTATGGCGGCGACCCAAGCGACCTCACCGACCTACACGTATTCTGTGACGCGAGCGAGCAAGCATACGCAGCGACCGCCTACTGGCGCATCCAGAAGTCGGACGGACGAGTAACAATAAGGTTGGTCGCGGCAAAGGCTAGAGTGGCCCCTTTAAAGCCGGTCACCATCCCGCGACTTGAACTACAGGCAGCGGTGATCGGCGCGCGACTGGCTGACGTGATATTAAAGGAACACCGAGACAAGCCCAGGAGCGTGACCTATTGGACGGACTCACAGACGGTTCTGCGATGGATTGAGAAAGACGCCGTGAAGTACACCCCGTTCGTCGCGCATCGCCTGGGTGAAATAGCGGAGCTGACCGAAGCCAGTCAGTGGAGATGGGTGCCCACCGAGCACAACGTGGCGGACGACGCAACACGTCCTGATTACGAACTACACGCGAGACCTGAAGACAGATGGTTCATCGGCCCCGAGTTCCTGTACGAGCACGAAGAGTCCTGGCCGAGGGAAAAAGCCAAAGAACACGAAAACAAGGACGAAGTAGTGTACGCGAACGTCGAAGCAACCGGGGAACGACCGTCACATCTGCCCGACATCAAGAGGTTTTCATCATATGAAAAGTTATTACGAGCAACAGCTGTACCACTTCTCTTCAGAAGAAAATGCGCGGACAGGACCAGTCAAATGAATGTCGACCTTATTGAAAGGGCCGAAAGGTCGTGGATCAAACAAGCGCAGCGCGAAGCATACAGTGAAGAAATACGAACAATTAAAAGCGGAAAACCAATACCTAAATCCAGTAGTCTATATAAGCTAGACCCCTACATAGAAGATCACGTTCTCAGAGTCAGGGGAAGAATCGGACACGCGGCGGTCGCGGACATAAGTAAGACGCCAGTGATTCTGCCCGGGAAACACCAGTTTACAAGGCTACTAGTGGAGAACGCGCATCGTAAGGCCGGTCACGCGAACAACGAGCGGGTAATCAACGACCTAAGACAGCGCTACTGGGTGGTCAACCTACGACCTACGGTACGAGCCATAGCACAGCGATGTCAACTCTGTCGTGTTAGAAAAGCGACACCAAGGAAGCCAACCACCGGAGACTTACCTACGGAGCGACTAACGGAAGCGCAACGACCTTTTACCTATTGCGGAGTCGACTACTTCGGGCCAATGACCGTCGTAATAGGTAGAAGACACGAAAAAAGGTGGGGGGCCCTGTTTACCTGCCTATCCACAAGGGCGGTACACCTAGAACTCGTATCCAGTTTGTCTACCGACGGGGCACTAATGGCTATAAGAAGAATGGCGGCACGGCGGGGGTGGCCCCGCGTCATGTACTCGGACAACGGTACCAACTTCAGGGGCGCAGACGTCGAGCTACGGTCAGCGTATCAAGAATGGGCCAAACACTTTCCTCAATTCGGCCTCGAATATAGGATGCGGTGGAAATTCATCCCACCAGGGGCGCCGCATATGGGGGGAGCTTGGGAGCGGCTGGTACGCTCCGTTAAGACGGCGCTGGGGGCGACGTTGTACCAAAAGGCGCTGAAGGAAGAGGTGCTGCTCACACTGATGACAGAGGCCGAGCATGCCATCAACTCTCGGCCTCTCACCCACGTCTCTGTCGATCCCATGGATCCGGAGGCGCTCACACCCAATCACTTCCTCATTGGGACCTCCTCGGGCCTTCCCCAAACTGGGCCTTGCGAGGAGGCCAGCCGCAAGCAATGGCGGGCCGCCCAAGCGCTCGCCGACCACTTCTGGCGGCGCTGGGTGGGCGAGTACCTACCAACATTGGTGCCTCGGGGGGCATCAGATGACCAGCGACGACCGCTACAAATAGGCGACCTGGTCGTCATCGTCGACGCCTCTCTCCCACGAGGCACATGGCCCCGTGGCGTCGTGGAGGCGGTGTACCAGGGACCAGACGGCAAGGTGCGAGCGGCCGACGTCAGGACAACAGCGGGCGTTCTCCGGCGACCAGCGACGAAGCTAGCCGTCCTCGGCGGGGAAAAATAAGGCTACGGCATCCCTGCGCCGGGGGGAGGATGTTACGGACGTCTTCGCTTACTTAAAAATAAGATAAATAAATGATATTTTAGTTGTACATATGTAAGGAACAAATATAAATGTTATTTAAGGTGTATAAATGATAATTAAGGTTTATAAATGTTATTTAAGGTTTACCTACAAATAAAAACCATTTGATAGTAGGGAATAACTTGCAATGTAAAGAGAGTAGGTGTTATAAGTTATTTTCCCTTAGATAATAAGATAATAAGATAATAAAGGTTAAGGGCATGGTTCTTAGCAGAAATGGGGCTCATAGATGTAACTAAGTCGAAGTAAATAGACAAATAGAGCCACGCTCCTATTGGCCGAGCGCGCGCCTCGAACCATGCCCCACGCCTCCCACTACTTTACTATGTGGATCAAACTATAAATACAGGGAGGGTCCGCGCCACTCGTCACTCTGATTTCTACTCCCGCGCACTCTCTCTGCCCTATACTGAAATCGTCAATAAACGTATGTTACCTGAATACTTTCTGCTTTCTTTCGCAAACGTTACCTCTACGTCTTCAAGACCCTACAACAACATAACAACACATACAGTCCACCTTGATAACTAGTATTTTAATTTTTTGTCGTATCGTCGTCCCCGCCCTGTATGTGAAAACTATGAAGTATAAAAAACAGAAGCAAGATAAAATCCATGGCAGTTAAAAGCCGACCAACCATCGGTTCTTCGAGCGATGTGGCGTGCCCATTGCCACTTCAACTTGCATATTCTGAGAGCTATGTCAGTGACCTTAGTTCTTCGGCGAATTTCCTCGTTTCGTAGTTTATAATAGTTATTGTTTATTTTCAGGACCGTAACGTCCGCGTGTACAGCGCGGCTCACGGAAGACATACGAAGACCTTCAGGGGTACCACCGCTGAGGACGGGACGCTTATAAAGGTAACTCACACATCAAATCGTGACCGCATGTCGATTGTAATCGGAAGTTATTTTGTGTTTCACATTAATGACGTGCCAAGAGGCTCATTGACAACGGCTTCCTGGTTATGGCTAAGCTCCAGAGCCTTGAATATGACATCCACGACATCCACACACACACACACACACACACACACACACACACACACACACACACACACTCACACACACACACACACACACACACACACACACACACACACACACACACACACACACACCACATTTATTGTGTGAACTGCCAGACTGTGGAATTCACTGCCCGCCTCTCTGCTCCCCGATAAGTATAATCTGGGTATCTTCAAAGCACGAGTAATGCAATGCAAGTAATGAAATGCAAGCATGCTCCACCTTACACCATTTGAGATCAGGTAAGTGCATGCAAACGCAAACATTTTAGAATATAAAAACAAGACAATTACGAATATTAGTTCCAAACTTTTCCGTTAGAGTCGCCACTGAACTGTTATAGTTCAGTGGCGACTCAATGTAAATGTAATCAATGTGACACTGACATGCAGATAATACTTTTTGTTTGCATTATAGATTGAGAACAACGGATTAACTCACTGTGTTCCCGGATTCGTCCGACTAGTTTCGATGGCATACGGCCACCTTTCTCAAGGAGTTCCACAAGATGACACACCATACTTTTACCATACTTTTTGTTTGTGCATCAAAAGGACAATGCCAGAAACTCTATAGAACTTTGCCCCACTCAATAAAAGTCATGTGCAATATGTAGCATCTTACTGTTTATTTATTGCTGATAACTAAACATTAGTCTTAGTGACTGTAGAACTTGCGGTTTCCGTTTAAATCTAAAAACAATAATGACATTGATTGTAGGTTAAATTGTATTTTAGGTAAAATTACTTTGTATTTTGTGGGTAGGTATTTCGTAATCCGCAAGTTCTAAAGAAAAACAATTTAGTATAGAAAGGTTCTATATTAATTACAATTATTTTCATCATTTTACTTTTTCTGTACATGTGTTACTTTTTCTATACATGGGTGGGGCAGGATCTGGCATTGTCATTTTATTTTTTAGCTTCCGGAGCAGCGTGTTTAATTCCGAAATAGTTAAATGTCCGTTATTATCATTCATTTTTGATAATATACTACAAGTAAACAGTCGTAACGCAACTTCTATATAATAGTAATTTGACCGCGCCAATAGTGTTTAAGTTCGGGATCAGCGAAGCGTAACCAACACTATTGTTCACTCAAAACTGGACTCGCCGATCTGACAGCACCCTAATTTCTTTTACAGGTAGCACTAGACAACAGCGGTATCTACCTAGCGACGTCCAGCACCGACAAGATCCTGAGCGTGTATGACTATTACTCTGGAGAGTGTATGGCCACTATGTACGGACACTCAGAGATCGTCACCGGCCTCAAGTGAGTAACCAGCCAACGAATACCATGTATGGAAGCGATGTTCACTGCCTAGGGTATTACTCATTTTTGAAAAGTGTCTCAATTAAATTCTGTAGTGCTAATATGCCACCAAAAAAATCTCAATTTTTTTTATTCAACTGGTAAGTGCCATAAAAACGCACCTAAATTTAACATTTTCAAATTTCGCGCGTAGTTTGACGAAAACGCCTCGTAGTGGAAGCCATATTGCTCTGTGGAAATGACGACAGTTTGCTGTGTAGTCAATTGCGCTGATATTTTGTATGATTATTGTATATAATTTAAAAATAATTATAATCTTATTTTGTAATAGATATAATAATTAAAAAAATACGCTGGTCACGAAAATAATAAAAGTACAAAGCCTATACGCGCCAATTGCTTGACTGACAGTTAACACTTTTTTTTTGGTTTACACAGCCGTACGACGTAATAATATGGCGGCTACTATTTCAAGGTGCTATAACACAGAAGGACGCTACTGCCCATCCCCTGGTCAATATCTCTCTGTCACCTTCTACGACAGCCACGGGTAGGAATGGGGTGGTGCTATTCGCGGCCGGCACCATGGGTGTCGTAGAAGGTGACAGAGGGATATTGACCAGGGGATGGGCAGCAGCGTCCTTCTGAATACCTACCTTCCTCCATAACACCTACTGCGATCGCCAACATGCATCGGCCAAGCATGGCGATTACGGCTGAACCTCTCCTTGCGGGAGACCTATGTTCAGCAGTGGGGGCGTCTTTAGGTTGACATGACATGATGACCATTTAACTTTTATCTGTCGGATGACATACTTACATACATTGGAAATTTTAGCTTTGTATAAATTAATAGCATTATTTCAATTATTATGTAAATGTGAGAACTATGGATCCATTTATTTATTCAATGTGTTTGACATAAATGAGCATGGCAGTTGAGAGCATTGTCATGCTCGCTCAAATGTCTCACTGATGGTGGCGTGCGGGTTGGATCATTCGGTTCCCTTCAAAATGGTTGAGCTAAGTGGTGCTGATCCGCGCGTCATGTTCGTGAACGGGCGCTGTCAGTTGAGATTGGTCATCTCTTAACACGGCTTTTATATTAATTTATTTTTAATTAGAATGTTTTGGATTTCTCTTCACTTACATTGTTTTCACATATAGAAGCAACAAGAATAATGTAGCCTGGATTTTGTAAAAGCTTGATTGAAAAGAGTGTCCGTGGAGTTTCTTGCTCGTTCTTCTCCATAGAGACCTACCCTACGTTTTGGAACGAGCAACTAGCTTCAATTTTTTTTTTGACTATTCAAAAGTGCCTGTAAATGGTTTAATTGAAATAAATGCTTTGACTTGACTAGATACTGGGCTGAAAATTGCAAAAACGTAAAAGGGCTACCCTGAACATGTTCCGTGTATCCTTTTCATGTCTGCCATGCCCAACCGTGGCACTCTTAACACTTAAACCGCGAGACTTCATATTAGTTGTCGTGCCCCCAGCGCTCGGCACAGTGAATAATATTAATAATTCATCTAATTTCGGACATTATTTTTAGGACTTCTAATTGGAGACTTGTGTATTAAATTGTAAATGATTACTATTAACTGTTTACCTAATAAATACCTTCTTGATATAATAAAGCGTAATAGGCTATTACACCCATGTTTGAAAAGTGTCTCAATAAAATTCTGTAGTGCTAATACGCCACCAAAAAAACTCAAAATTTTTATTCAATCGATAAGGGCCATAAGAATGCATTTAAATTTTCAAATTTCGCGCGTTGTTTGACGAAAATGCCTCTTACTGGATGCTATATTGCTCAGCGGAAATGACGTCAGTTCGTTTTGTATCAAATGCGCTTATATTACTTATGATACTTGCATATAATTTAAAGCATATTTTGTAATAGGTGTAACAATTATAAAATTACGTTGGTTACTTAAATAATAAAAGTACAAAGCTTATATACGCCAATCGGTTGACTGACAGTTGTCATTTTTTTGTTTACACAGCCGTACGTAATAACATGGCCGCTACTATTTCATGGTGTTTTATAACAGACTAGCGACCCGACCCGACTTCGCCTAGGCCTATAGCCTTCTTCGATACATGGACTATCCAACACAAAAAGATTTTTGGAACGAAGTTCCTTATCGCGCGTTGTGAAAGGGGGCTAGACGGAAAAAATTCTTACGAAAAGTTGTCACGACATGCTATAATAAGCTAAATTGAATCGTTGGAACTGTCAAATAGAGTTCATTATTAGTTGAATGGCGGCTTTTCTATGAAAATATTGGAGCGAATTAAAACCTTATTTTTGCTATTTTTATTACTTCACAAACGCAGACAATTCGAACAGAAAAATTGAATCGTTGGAACTGTCAAATAGAGTTCATTATTAGTTGAATGGCGGCTTTTCTATGAAAATATTGGAGCGAATTAAAACCTTATTTTTACACATTAACCGTGAAATTCGGTTGCACATAGCTCCTATTGTCCGGTCGGGCACCAGCCTATACGTTTCTCAGAATAATTTTATCATACCTAGTTTGGTAAAATTTCAATTTTTAACCGTTTACGTTTACAAAATAAAGTCCGAATTCGCTTTTCGTAGAATATGTTTATGTATTTAAAGGCGGCGCGGCGAACTCTTTGAACTAGGTACCTACGGCGATATGTTTAGTACCTAAGTTTATTCGCTCAAAAATATTATTATAACTTCAAAAAAATAAAATTTTATTACAATTCCTTCACTAATTAATCGAAAGGAACTTCGTTCCATCCGGGTGTCCCTTGACACCTCTCAAGTTTTTTTCAATTCGTACCAGTAGATCCTTAGATTAGCGCGTTCAACCAAACAAACAAACACACAAACTCTTCAGCTTTATAATATTAGTATAGATTGAGAATACTAAAAACTTTGAATTGAATTTAAAAAATATTTTATGAACTAAAACTTACATTGTCCGACTGCTTTATGTCTAAACTGTCTCAATAACATATTTATAGATTTTTTCTCATATAGAGTAAAATACCCTATTAAATAAAAAACAGACTTAACGAGCTGTAGTATTTGGCCGGAAATATACGACGCTGGCGTAATGTACACAAAAATATTTGCCGGATTAATCCGACGTAAGCGATTAAGGGTTAAGGTTTCTCAAGTATTTGTATGACATCCCCAGGTTCACCCCGGACTGCCAGCACCTGATCTCCGCGTCGGGTGACGGCTGCATCTTCGTGTGGCGCGTGCCGCACGACATGGTGGTCACCATGCGGGCCAGGCTGGCGCAGCAGGCCATACGACAGGGCAAGTGAGTACCCATTGACTAGCTTTTATTTATTTGTCGGCGTCAACGATGGCTGAGCGGTAGCGCCTACATCGTTTGGGTTCAGTGGTATCGGGTTCATTGTAGAATAACAATATTCAATGCAGTACTAAATAGCTTTTCACACCACCTGCTCGACAATGTCAAATTATATGTCATGCAAACCTAACCTAAAGTAAGTCATTTAAGACCTGAGGTGTAGCAGGGCAATAATATTGTACTGTTTTTCATTATGACCCGCTGGTCATTAATGTGATTTGAATTTGGAACATAAAGTAGATATCGCATACGAACATTCACCATTAAGATCTGCCTCAGATTAATTAAGCCAAAAAGCAAATACAAATAAAAAAACGAATAGGTACCTACAACGCGCTTCGTGCTGTACTGACACCAGTCAGTATAGCACGAAACGCCGCATCGTTAAAACAAAACAATTGAAAATACAAACACAAATTCAAAAGCGAATACAATCACGAGATTGTAGGTATTCGCTTTTAAATTTATATTTGCTTTTTTGGCTTTACTCTCAGTGTTTCGCGCGGTCTATCTACATTTTGTTTCATAATCTAAGAGATCTGCACTAAAATAGTAGATGTATGATTGACAAGAGAGCAAAATAATATTTTTACGGCGAGGGCGCTATTTTGAATCCTCGCTTTGCTCGGGAGTTAACTCTAAATTCCCTTGCTCCGCTCAGGAGTTGACGCTGGAATCCTTCGTTTTGCTCGGGATTCAATACGGCGCCCGCTACATAGGACACTACTTTATCCCCTTGGTGAATAATCTACTATTATAAAATGTGATCGTACAATACAATTCAAATAGGTAAACTGACAGTTTCGTACTAGATGAGTGTCCTGCTTGGTGTCTCGAGCAAAAGTGAGCTTGGCACGGTCCCTACTCTCCAACACGACTCTGTCCACGTTCCGCCATAGCAACTGATAGCTGACGTCACGGCGATTACCACTTCCTCTGTACTACAATAATGAAATTTGACGACACGGTTGGCGCAGTGGCTGAGCGATCGACTGCTGCGCAGCGTGTTGCGGGTTCGATTCCCGCCCAGGGTAAACATTTGTGTGATGAGCACTTGTGTTTGGCTTGTGTCTGGGTGTTGTTTATCTATATATGTATGTATTTACAAAAAAAAATGTATTTGTGTATGTATATCAGCTGTCTGACACCCATAGTACAGGGTCTCCCTAGTTTGGGGTCAGATGGCCGTGTGTGAAAATGTCCCCACATATTATTATTATAATTAAATCCTCTTTATCGTTATGACTGGAATTCTAATATGTCGTTATGTTACGACATATTAGAATTCCGTAAAAAAAAATCGGAATCCTTATAGGATCACTCGTGCGTCTGTCTGTCCGTCCGTCCGCTCCGAATCTACTGAACCAAATCAAGTGAAATTTGGTGGGATGGTGTAATCCTATGACCGAAACACAGATGTGCAAAATAATTTTTTTTTTTTTTTTATAATAAGTGTCATTTTCGGGGGACAAATTATAAAAAAAAAAAAAAAAAGCTTTGTAAATCTTACTGTGTCATATATCAAATAAAAGGGCTCGTTATGAGGATCCCAGATATATTTTTGTTATTATTGTAAAATAAATAGTTTTGATTTTATTCATGAAAGAAGACGAAAAATGACCATTCCCGCCCTCAGATCTCCGAAACTACTGAGCCTAAAATTTTGAAAAAAATACAAGATATAGTTCATTGCTTATACATTACAGGAAAACCTATAAGAATTATATCAATTGGCATGATACGGAACCCTCTCCACGCGAGTTCAACTCGCACCTGACCGATTTTTTATGTTTACTTACTTTGGTTGCGACCGCAGTGGTGGGCGACGCCCCATGATCACGACCACTCTGTGAACGACTGAGAAGGACAATGCCAGAAACTCTATAGAACTTTGCCCCACTCAATAAAAGTCATGTGCAATATGTAGCATCTTACTGTTTATTTATTGCTGATAACTAAACATTAGTCTTAGTGACTGTAGAACTTGCGGTTTCCGTTTAAATCTAAAAACAATAATGACATTGATTATAAGTTAAATTGTATTTTAGGTAAAATGAGTTTGTATTTTGTGAGTAGGTATTTCGTAATCCGCAAGTTCTAAAGAAAAACAATTTACTATAGAAAGGTTCTATATTTATTACAATTATTTTTATTAATTTACTTTTCTGTACATGGGTGGGGCAGGATCTGGCATTGTCATTTAACAACAAACAAGAAATGCACCAACCATAGGGGCTTAGAACAAATGCGACCGTCTTCCGAAACTAATGTCATATGTGTTCTATGCTAAAGTTATGTATCACTTTGTATTAGTTTTTGAAGGCGGTTGTCTTTTTTGTTAAAAAGTTTCTTTGCACTTTCACAAGTATCTCTCCAATTTTATAAAATAAGTTCTCTATTTGTTTGTTTGAGAGCGTGTATTCGATTCGTGACGAAAACTTCTTGTTATCGCGTTTTGCCCAGAGCAATATCGTAATGATGTGAGCAGATTATTTAAAGACAATTACAGTTTTCGAAAAGATTAAGTCTTGATTTAGACAGCTACAGAGTAAAAGTATAATTTTTAATTATGGTTTTTTGAAGCGAAGACTATTCTTTCATATCGTTTTACGAAAATAGACGTCAGAGTTAACTTTCAGGACGAATACAACCATTACAATATGCCAAAATATTTTGTTTTATGCGTTTTTCCAACAAGATATACAGTCATAAAGACAGCTACAGAGTCAAAATTACGAAAATATTACTATTATGTATTAAAAAACAATGTTGAAAAAGTAGAAAATCGGTTCACTTTGACAATTTTTTTTCACCAGTATTTGAATAAAAACATAACTGATATATTTATTTTATAAAAGTAAATGTTATGCTTAATAAACAAAATATTTTTCAGTCCGTTATACGAGCTCATTTATTTTAGACAATTATTTTAAAAAGCACTGTTTAACATCGCGCGCTGTCGTTTGCCGACCAATTTCAATGATTCGTGCTTATTTCATGCATAGTTTTTTCTGATGCACACAAACAGACCATTGTATTGTACTAGTGTGTGTCAATGCTGCTACGCCGTTCTAGCAGTCGTTTAGATTTTGAGTTGCGCTAAATCGAATACGCGCCCTTAATAAATATTCTTATTTTTAATCGATAATCTTGTTACTTTCTTAACAGGAAAGTGTCAGCTCCAAGTAACGGCATGTCAGGTCTGGACAGCGAGAGTGACTCTCACTTCGGCTCGCCGCCCAGGGAGCTGCCCTACGAAGAGAACAAGTTTGGCACGCCAGTCGTACCGGATTATACGTGAGTACTACTTCATCACCAACTGCCTGCATCACAAGGAACTAGGGTTGCTAACTCTTTGTCGGTCAAAAATAGTAGTTGTAAAATGTTTACCCGTAAAAATATAGTACGAAAAGAATAGTAGGTTCCAAAAATTAGGTAAGTACTTTATTTTTTTGAAGAATATTTTGTGATTTATTGAACGCATCGGTCAACTTGACATTTCAGAAACGTTAAAAATAGGTATTGACGTTTCGTTTTACGGTTACACATTTTGAAACGAATATTATTGCTAAGAGTTTGATGCCTTTAAAATATAGTAGTATCGCCTACTATATCTTTTTTTCAAAAATATAGCAGTCGGGCCTCTAATATAGTAGGATACTATATTATATAGTAGGGTTGGCAACCCTACAAGGAACTCTACGGAAACTTTTTTTAAATCAAGTTTGTTACAAAACACTCGTTACATTAATGTTACGAGCTAGGGTTCGGGATAAATAATTTACACACCAAACAAAACACTATTTAAAAATTCACAAACACAGTTATCAGTTACTTACAAAAATCACTTAATAATCACTTCGATCGCCGTATTCGCAATAGTCGCAGTTTTAAATTTCGCTTCCAAAACCCGACTAACCCACCGCCTCGCAGTCCGCTATTTGTATGTGGCTTAAGTCATGTTCAAGAACATTCTAGCAAACACAGCAATCGAATGAATGTTCTCGAATTTCCTTGAACCTGTAGTTCTGCTACTCGATAATAGATGGCGCCAGCGTGTGACATAGTTCTGCTAGTCGACAATAGATGTCGCTATCTAGCGTAGTTCTGCTACTGGATAATAGGTGGCGCTAGCATGACGTTTTTGGTCGTAACGTTTTTGTATAATGATGTACTCTTGTTTAAGAAATAAAGATTATTTAAAAAATTATTTAACATTATTCTTGTTAGAAAGCAACACTATTTCCGAGTACCATAGATTATTTTTATGGTGAACTTGACTTCTATGCTACCGAGGTCGCGTGTAGTAACTATACCCTGTTCACAATAAGATTAGACATATACACAAACCTGTTTTTTTTTTTTTTTACTATTAAATAGGCTTGCGTTTGACCGCAATTCACCTGATCGTAAGTGATAATGCGGCCTAAGTTGGACCACGCTTGCCTAAGATGAACCGGTTCACTCGTGCCTTGAAGATACCCAGATTATACTTACAGTCCGTTCAACCGATTTTGACTTCTATTGCGTTAGTAGCATGACAAATGGCAGCTGCAGTAAACAGTTGTTATAGTACCCACTTTTTTGCCTCTAATGTTATCCTTATGCCTACGGAATAGAAGTCAAAATCGGTTGAAGGGACTGTAAAAAAGGTTTGTGTTTATGTCTAATCTTATTGTGAACAGGGTATAGTCAATAATAAAAAAAAAATGTTCCTTACAGCCTCCGCATCGGTCGTCTCCCAACGTGGGCTAAGAAGAGCCTGGGCGACGAAGCGGTGGCGGGAGAGTCTCCCGCACCAGACCCGCCCGCGCGGGGCAAGTGGGCCACCAGGATCAACCCTAACACAGGTGAGAGGTCACACTGTAGTGTGGAGGGTAGAGGTAAAGACTACGACCTCTGTGTATGCATTGCATGTAGGCATTTCAAAACATTAAATACTAGGTTATTTAAAATCATGTTTTATAAATGGTTATTTGAATGTAGTTTTTATAGTTTAAAAGAATTTTTAGATAAAAAATGTTGATGGTTGATCTTCACTTTATAATTTTACATGCTATGTTTTGTCCTAGCTAAACATGTTTGTGCCATATAAATTTGTAGGTACTGACACCATTGTATACCATGTTTTAAGCAAATAAATATTTTATTATTATTTCCATTTATTATTCATCTATACATATAATTTACATTTTTAAATATTAATAAAAAAATTAAAACATTTAAAAATATAAAAAATAGTAGCCCACCGGTATCGGGAACAGGGTCCAAGCTACCGGCGGTCAGGGCTCCAAAGAGAGAAATCTCCTGACAATGCGGGCCGTGTCCAGAAGTACTGCCTTCTGAATCAAGCCCTTGATCCAGCCGTCTAACGAGAGCCTCCTTAGATGTTGGTCGAGGCTCTTGGTAATTAAGCCATTGGCTGTAACAACTATCGGCACAATGATCGCCGAGTCCACACCCCACATGTCGACAACCTCGCGGGCCAAGTCAAGATACTTTATTTGCTTGTCTTTTTCGGCCTTCACGAGGTTCACATCATGTGGGACTGCTATGTCAATAATCATTGCGCGCCTCTCCAATCGATCCACCACCACTAAATCAGGCTTATTGGCTACAATAGTCCTGTCAGTGATGATGGATCGATCCCAGTACAATGTGACATTGCCGTTTTCAAGAACTGGATCGGGCACATACCTGTAGTATGGTACTTCTGATTCCACGAGGTTGTAATTCAGAGCAAGTTGCTGATGGATAATCCTGGCCACAAGGTTGTGCCTATGCAAATACTCTTCGTTAGCAAGACGAGAACATCCAGAGATTATGTGACGGATTGATTCTCCAGGCCGGTGACATGCCCGACAAATGTCAACCGTGCCATCCCTCACAATAAATCTCCGGTAGTTATTCGTCAAAATAACTTCGTCCATAATTGCACAGACAAAACCTTCGGTTTCTCCAAACAGATCACCGAATCGTAGCCAGGACACAGACGCTAAGAAATCCACATCGGGCCCATGTAGGGCCCGGAAAAAGCGTCCGTGAAGCTCCTTACTCTTCCAAACCTCCTCGCGATCATTAGTCTCAAGCACTACAGGCTTGCACCAGTTCTCTTTAGCCAAGGAGAGCGGGGTGAGGCCCTTGTCCACGGCAACTACATCTCGGTGCATCCCCACGTCGGCTTCTAGGAAATATTCCCTGAGACTCACGGTTGTGGAGGGTCTTAGCATTTAAGAAGCCACGACCGCCACACTTCCGCGGGATATACAGTCTCATCACCGATGATCGTGGGTGAAGCATCCGATATGCTGTCAACAATGTGCGGACTCTCCTATCTAGGGCATCGAGTTCAGTTTGAGTCCATTTGAGTATGCCGAAAGAGTACATCAGAACCGGCATGACCCACCCGTTGAAGGCGCGCACCTTATTTCCGCCTGACAAAAAGCTATTGAATACTTTCTTCAGGCGGCCAAAGAAGCGCTCCTTCAACGATTGCTTCATGTCAGCTGCATTGATGCCCAACGCTTCCGCCATACCCAAATATTTATAGGTCTCAATTGAAGAGAGAGATCTAAGGTGTATGGAATCTGATAGTTGAACTCCCTCAGATTCCATAATCTGCCCTCGCTTTACATGCATGACCGCACATTTCTCCACACCAAATTCCATCCTGATGGCACTACTGAAAGTTTCTGTTACTTTCAGTAGCTCCATCAGTTGTAAACTGTTGGGGGCAAAGAGTTTTAGGTCATCCATGTAAAGAAGGTGAGATATTACCTGACCTCCTCTCTTCAACCGATAGCCTAGACTTCAATTCTCTAGCAGTGTGCTTAGAGGATTCAAGGCTAAGCAGAACCAAAGCGGACTCAAACTGTCGCCCTGAATTATACCTCGCTCAATCCTTATTGGTTCGCTGTTCCTCTGGATATGTCGACATCCTGGATAGCGAAGGACCGTCCTCCACTGCCTCATACACGACATCAGGAAGGTGCGCAGAGTGGCATCTATCTTGTACAACTCCAGCACCCTCATGAGCCATGTATGTGGCACAGAGTCATAGGCCTTCTTATAATCTATCCAACATGTGGACAGATCCTTTCGGGATCGGCGAACCTGTTGACTTATGGCCATGTCAATCAGGAGCAGCTCCTTAGTACCGCGGGACCCATTCCTACATCCATTTTGAGATGGAGACATGATATCGTTAGTGTCTACGTGTCGGTTAATTTTAGCTCTCAAAATGGATGTAAAAACTTTATAGACCGTCGGCAGACATGTGATCGGTCTATAGTTTTTGGGTTCCGCAGTACTACCTGACTCATGGAGCAGGTGGGTTATTCCTGTCGTTAAAAACTGGGGCAACGATCCAGATTCCAAGGCTGACTGGAACCGAGATGCCAAGCACACGTGCGACCTTCTGAACCATTTTATCCAGAAATTGTGCAGCCCATCCGGCGCTGGGGATTTCCAATTAGGCAATGGACGGACTGCACGAGCTACATCTTGGGGGCTGATAGTAATGGCCCCCATTTCTGGTATCGGGTCGCACGCTCGTTCGACTTCCAGAGTCCAATCACCCTCAGTATGACTGACAGGCACCGACCAGATGTTGCGCCAAAACAAACACATGGCGTCATCATCCGGCAGACGCGTATCAGTCACACTTGGAATCGGTCGCTCCCAAGTCCTATAAACCCACCTTTCATCGCTTTGGAATGTGCGATTCTGAGTGTATCGTTCTACTCGCCGCTTATACCTTCGAATACGGTTTGCCCATGCATACACCTTCTGCTTCAGGAAGTCGATGCGCTCTGTGACCCAGGACATATAGTCTCGAGGACTGATATCGGTCCCCGAGAATGCCCGCCTCACAAAGCGCATCACTCTTGGACGAGTATTGCCCTCCCTAAAGCAGATTAATTTGCCGATGAGCACTCTGGCCCCACTAATGCGCCTCTCAATTCTGCACTGCCACGCCAGTACGGCAGGTTTTGATCGTGTAGCTCTGTCATCATTACCAAATTTGACGTGAGCTACACGACATGCCGTAACAGCTGCGCAGTACAGAATCGAATGCGCATCAGTGAGGTCTTCGCAATCATCAAAATAATTTGATAACTGCGAATCCAGAGCACACACCAGCGCCTTATTTTTGTTATGCATAGGCAAACGAGGTAAACGTGGTCTCAGCTCGGGCGACATGAATCGGTATTCCCGAATCGCATCCTCCAAAGCGCTCCTCAATTCCTCATTGCACTGGGTACTTACATGTGTAACCATGTCATCACTCCCATCACTAACATGACTAGGCGTTGCGGTCGGCTGTGATTGTGCCACTTCCACAATCTGCGGCAAGGGAGCAGTGACATGGTTTCTCTGCATCTCAGTTTGGAGGCGATCAAGTACACCGTCATCCAACATACGATTACGCTGGATGACCCGCACTTGATCCGATAGACGTTGTGCCGAAACGTTGACAGCTGGCTCAAACACCTGAAACAGAGAGAGCATCCGAGCACGGTACGCGGTCAGATTATTTCCCCCCTCTGTAGCCCTATAGTATGCGCGCATGACATTTTCGTTGATGGCTTGTGTCCATCTCATGCGCTGCACACTTCCGCCGGGAGCTGGGACCCTATCAGAGGCCGATGGGCCTCGAGATCCTAAACCGTCCGGCGGCCGGCGTCCTCCCCGTCGACGAGCAGGTGGTGGCGTCGTAGGCGGAGAGAAATATTCGTCGCTCGAGCTCGACGCAACTGCCGAGACCGGTGTCACAGCACTCGCGATGGGGCTGGGTTCCGGTGGCGGTGAGGCGGAGCTGAGCGACGAGTCCGGTGGTGGTGGGCGTGCTCTTCGTGAAGCTGCTCTTGTTATCTTATTTTGCTTAGTTTGGTTTTATTTTTACCATCAATATATTGTGTATTTCATTCTGTATACTGACATCGTGACAGATGTCAGAAATTTTTAAAAATGTTTCTCTGTGACTATTGCTTGCATTAATAAGGTCCATTTCTTTATTATATATGCGGAGTGACTTTACAACTGTTTAATATATTATAATTTCTTTGTTGATCCAAATGTATGTTAATTTTAAAATATTTGTAAGGGAGTAAAATAAATTGCAAAGTGACATTACAGTGTTGCCAGCTATTATTATTATTATGAAAGTGTCAGTTAAAATGTGACACATAAAGGTGGCGCTACAATCGCGACCTGGTAAAAATGTTCTAACTCGGCATACTTCAGTCCGACAACAACTGCTACATTCACGGATCTATGGCTACATTCATACCATACCCTGTGCTTACGCTAGCGCCACTTTGGCGGGGTTTGGAACTGTTACAATTGCTGTTTAAAGCTGCTGACACCTTCTCAACTTTCCTCCCATATGAGATAGCGCTCTCTCCGTATGGTATAGGCACAACCAATCAATTGACATACTATATATGAGCTGTCAAAAGGTGATTTTCATGGATTTTATCGAACTGAGATGTCACTAATTTGCCAACTAAATTGTTTAATTAATTTTTAATTTTTTTTTATTTCAAGCACAAAGTACAGAGGCGGAAAGAACGAAGGCGGAAAATTTTTGTTGCTTTGAAATAAAAAGTTATTCAATTGAATGGCTAACTGGCGAAATGATGTCATAAGTATAAAGGAGATGTTTTATTTTCGACCATCAGATGTAAATTTATCGAAAAAGAGGAAAGAATATTATGAATTGAGGAAAAATATATCCTATTATGTATATCCTAAGACTTTCGTACCTGAACCAGGTAATCCTTTGTTTTAGGTGCGAAGAGCTAAAATAGTCTTAAAAATAAGATGGCAATAGACAAATTATTGTATGTTGAGTAATAATAATAATAATAATATGTGGGGACATTTTCACACACGGCCATCTGACCCCAAACTAGAGAGACCCTGTACTATGGGTGTCAGACAGCTGATATACATACACAAATATTTTTTTTTTGTAAATACATACATATATAGATAAACAACACCCAGACACAAGGCAAACACAAGTGCTCATCACACAAATGTTTATCCTGGGCGGGAATCGAACCCGCGAAAGTAGCTTAACTCTTATTCGAAAGAATGTTTCGTATATGACAAATTAATTTACCCTTCCTCAGAAAAACGCGGTGACTCAGACGGGTCTAAAGACAGTTCTCTAGACAGCGGTACTGATACACGCTACATAGAGAAGCGGAAAGATCAGACCAGCGTCAAGCAGGTTAGTGTCGTATGTGTATGTGAGTAGAGTGTATTTTACTGTACAGTACGCGGCTGTTATTGCACATCGGGTTTTAGAAAAATACTTCCAATAGCGTTGTCTCTGTCAACTCTATTTGTGGGACAGTCTATTTCTAAATCACGATGTGTCATATTTACGAAGGGTTACTGTGTCTTTATTTGGTAAGCAAATGAATTCAGATTTGATCAAATTGGTTAGTTCGAAGTAATTATAGTCTGGCAACACTAGAGTGGATATTTTGTGCGTGGGCGCCGCCAGATGCTGCAGTAGTATAAAAGTTAGCGCAGACAGAGCAGAAATAAAGGTCCGATCCAGCCTTTCCCTTAGCTGCCCTCCTTCAGGGATGCCCTAAGCAGAGACCTGTGCCCCACAGGGGGACCCTTAGCGTGTAGTCGCTTAGTTTATAACTTTTTGACCTAAATGGAAGCCTTGAATTCACTTTCAAAGCAACATAGGAAGGTCAGGTTAAGCAATCTACAACCTCCTAAGTTGACCTGCGCGATGCCTATCCGTAAAATGCTGAAACAGTTATCCTTTAGGTAATTGAAAATATTTCAGGAATAGAGATGAAAATGGCTTGATTGATAAACTTGCAAGATAATAATACTGCACGCAATTTTAAACTCTATCTCCAATGTCTTTTAGTTCATTATCCATTGATCTAAAAAACTGTTCTTGCTTATTAGTTCCTCTCTCTGCCCTGACTGTAACACGGTCAGCCGTTGTACACGTTGATATGGATATGCCCATACAAAAACTACTACTACTACACTACCTGACCTCCAACGCGCCCGCAGAATGGCCGCTCCTGTGTTAGCGGGACTTTTATTAATTGAAAATGCATACGTTGCGAGGAAATGGTACACATGCCAGCACCACAATCTGTCAAATTTCTTTAACCGATTTTCAACTTTATTGCAAAGCAATTGGGAAATTATGACGGTTTGGTATGTCTTGATGTGCTGGCGTCATCAAATTCCTAAAGGATTTGATCGAATCACTGCAGATGTTAAAATAACAACTCTGTTTAGGTCATTTCCCTGACGAAGTTAGTGGTTTGATCAAATTACTAAACTGGTTTAGTGAAATGGTGAAATAACCCAACTAAAGCAGTTTAGGCATTTGATCAAATCACTAACTTTCTTCAGGGGGGTCTAATTGTAGGTACCATTTACCTGCGACATTATATACTAATTGCAATTATCAAGACAATTACGAAAACTCGTGAATATCGGCATTTGTATACTAAATAAAGACAAATTAATGTACTGTAAGATTTATGTGTGTTGGTTATGCAGGTGACATACGTAACGCTATACTTGCGCAAGTATAGACTTGCACAAATCAGCGTGAAGCCGCTATGCCCTAAAATGCCTCAGAAAGTTGCGCTAAACAATCCCACTCACGATAATGCATACTTGCACAAGTATTAAATTGCGTAAGTATATTAGCGTTGCGTGTTTATTCTGCATATTAGTGACTATGGGGAAATGTATGCGATATACAGTTCATGTATGTAATTCCTGTAATTAGTCAGAAAACCACACAAAAAAAGATCAAATATCAAGTCATTCTGTTTTAAGTTTTTTGGTTTGAAATATTTAATATTGAAACATGTGAGTTTTGATTCGAAAAATCACATGTTTCAATACAAAATCCTAACAACAACAAAAAGTATGGACTGTTTCCATACTTTTTGTTGTTGTTAGGATCCAACTAAGTTGTTTGTGAAATGAATGGTGGCGTTGTTAGTCAAAAAACTTAAAAGTACAAACGAAAGACAACCTTATATCTATTACACAGTAATAAACTTGCGTAGTGAATAAAAATTAACTTGTTTATGTATAACTTGGTAAAGTATCCCTTTCCCAATAGTCACAATTTTATTTAAAACAAGCTGAATATTTTATAGCTAATAATATAATGCACTAAAAAAATTATAGAGGTAAAAAAATAAAGAAACGAATTAAAGATGGCGGCGCTTATCATGTCCTTCACTCGCTCACTATACTCATCATCTGCCCAGCCGTTTACCAACTGTGTTGGGGTCGGCTTCCAGTCTAATCGGATGCAGCTGAATACCAGTGTTTTACATGGAGCGACTGCCTATCTGACCTCCACACCTCCGTTACTGGGTAAGAGGTCGCCCGAAGAATCCAACTCGGATGGGCAGCGTTCGGGAAACTACGAGATATCTTTTTGTCCAAAATTCCACAGTGCCTAAAGATGAGGGTTTTATAACCAGTGTGTGTTGCCAGTGATGACATATGGCACAGAAACGTGGTCCTTAACTGCTGGCCTCCTAGAGAAGCACTAGAGTCACGCAGCAAGCCATGGAGAGAGCTATGCTCGGAGTTTCTTTGCGCGATAGAATCCGGAACGAGGAAATTCGCCAAAGAACTGAAGTCACCGACATAGCTCTCAGAATATGCAAGTTGAAGTGGCAATGGGCAGGCCACATCGCTCGAAGAATCGATAACCGGTGGGGAAGAAAGGTTCTCGAGTGGCGATCACGAACCGGAAGACGCAGCGTTGGTAGGCCTCCCACCAGATGTACCGACGACATCGTCAAGGTCGCCGGTAACCGGTGGATGCAAGTGGCAGGTTGCAAGAGTTGTGGCGTTCTATGGGGGAGGCCTATGTTCAACAGTGGACGTCTTTTGGCTGATGATGGTGATGATGATGATGACGATGATGTTACTGGGTAACACGATACCCCTTAGTAAGACTTGTTATCATGCTTTCGGGCTTTTGACTACCCATGACGACTGTCAAAGACATAATGAATGACAGCTGGAACCAACGGCTTTACGTACTTTCCGAGACACGTAGGGATCGACCGCGGAAAGCGTTGCTTTTACTTAGCCTCTCTCGTCCCTCTCGCTCTCTATACTGTGCGAGTGAATCGGCATGATAATTGCCTTTGTTTGGCCGCCATCCGTCTGAATTTGTTTCTGCAACTGCGCGAGTTGTAATAAATCTATAGCTACAGGATATTCAGCGGTTTGTAATTAACATGTTTGTAATCACTCATACGGTGATGGTATGGTGTTGGTATTGTGGTGAAAACGTTATCTATGTGTACAGTCGACAGCAAAAGTGGTATAATGGTTATTGATTCCTGTACTTATTAATGTAATGTAAAAAAAAAAATTATAAGAGTAATTAGGGAGTTTCTGGCCCATTCTTCTACGTCATGCAAAACTCTTGTTTGACTTTTTTGAATTAAATCGAATTTGACTTTTACTTTTCAAAAGTCTTTCAAAGCTTCGGCTGACATAAATACATATGTTAAAAAAATAACATTTCAGTTTAATTACACAGTTAGTTGTAGTTTCTTTAACGTTAAATTAATAAATAGTTTAAATTAATAATTTGTATTAATGCAATGATGTATGTCAGTAAAGATGTACAGACCAGCACATCAAGCTACTACAATCTGTCACATTTCTTTAATCGATTTTCAACTTTAGGGTTAAAATATAAGGTTCAAGATTGATTGGGAAAATGTGACAGTTTCGGGTAGGTTGACCTGCTGGCGTCTGTACAAACCATTATTTAGAATTAAATTAATTTTATTGTTACATACCAAAATTGTAACACAACATATTCACAACAATAATCTTTTCAATTTATCCCTTTTCTAGATTTTTTTCGACTTTTGCTGTTGACCGTATTTTTATGTTAATATTCTTGTAAAGTAAAATGGAGAGTTTGTAAATTGAAATGTGTTTTTTTTCATGTCCACCAAAGTGTTTGCGGAATAAATGGACACATGTTATGTTCTACAAACTCCATAATACTTTGCTTTTTCCCCTAATTATTTTAACGTTTTTCTTTTTTTACATTTTTTGTGAATGGTTTAATTTTTTTTTCTTTATTTTCCCTTTTATCTCACACTATTAAAAATGGTCTTGGGTTTTTTCCCCCACATTTTGATCCATTTTTTTTACCTACAAAGTTTCTGAGCCAAGTGGAATTTAATTGAAAGGGTAAAATGTATAAAAAAATTAAACCGTTCACTATGGTTGTGGTTAAATTTGAATAGAGGCCGAAGTCGCTGAACTTATCCCAACTACCTCGTGTTGAAGCGTTGTTCAGGAATTTTGATGCAACTATGAGAAAGACATACGAAATTCTCACAATATCGCCAAGGGTGGAAAAGGTTTTTTTTTCATTTATTTTTATTTGTCATGTTTTGTTCGTATTATTTTCGCTTTTTTACGTACATTTTTAGTAAGATAGTAAAAAAAATTCATCGTAAAATGTCATGAAAAATTTCATCGTGAAATGTCATTATTTGTTTGTCAAATGCAATTCATTATTTTTGATTGTGCTTGTGTGATGTTTTGCTCATTCTTTTTTAATTTTAGTTTTTCACAAGACCAATTTTTTAGTCAGGTTTTAGTATTTTTTTTTTATATTAGTTGTAATAAAACGTTCGAAGTCAACAGCCAAGTCTTTGGCATAAAATTAGAAAACAAGGAATTGTAGCGTTTGTTTTTTATTTAGAATGCTAACTGTCACTTTCAATGATTATTTTAAAAGGAGAAAATTCAAAGCTGTGATTTTAACAGTCAAATAAGTTAACAGTTTATCATATTTTCTATACGGGAACTGAGAAAAAAACCCCATAGTCTTCAACTTGTCTTGAGTCTTGAGCATCGACGCCGAGTTGCTGGCCTGTCGGTTTTCTATCGGTTGCATTTTGGGGAGTGGGGACAGAATTGCATAATTTAATTCCGCCGAGCCCGTTCCATCATCAGACCACAAGTCACAAGACCAAATTTACCGTGGTAGATCTCTACTGATTAGACCAGGTTCACAATGATTGGTCAGAATAACTAAGAAAATTAAACTTTACTCCACTGACACAAGGCATGTTTCAAAATGAACACAGTACACTGTGACTGATATTCTGACAAGAATTTTATCCTATTGACATAAAGTTTAATTTTCTTAGTGGTTCTGATAATTTTGAACACTCTGTTCGTCTTTATGATTTTGTTGCATGGTATTTGCATGTGTTTGTGTGCTTTTGTATGTCCGCTGTAATAATGTTGATAATTATTAATATTTCATCAAGAAATCTGACGATATTAATGATTAATAATTATAATATATCCATCCTGTCATGCCTATGTTCGCTAGCATCCAATCAAACGGGTATTTAAATGGCTATTTCTCTAGGAAGATGATAATAAAGAACTGTTTAAATAAGTATTCGTTTCATTAAATGTTTGTGATCACCGGTCTTACAGTGCTTGATTCATGATTAGTTTGGTAGATGGCACCATTAACTCCAAGACAGAATTTCTCTAAAACACTTGATTTTAGAAAACACAATTAATTTTGAATTAAGTTAATTGGGTGACAATAAATAGTTACCCAATTAAGTTGGCAAATCAGTGACGTCAATAAGTATAAATTGCCATACAATATCTATGAGGAATGACGTATTGACAGCTAATAAAAACTATGTATTGACATAAAAACTATGTCAATACATAGTTTTTATTAGCTGTTGTGTGTGTGTGTATTAGTGGTGTCTTCTACCCTAATTGTTTCTGACAGAATCTTGATTATTTTCACTCAGATTTTATTTTTGCATGTATTATGTCACAAAACAGTGTATTAGTGGTGTCTTCTACCCTAATTGTTTCTGACAGAATCTTGATTATTTTCACTCAGATTTTATTTTTGCATGTATTATGTCACAAAACAATGAAGAATAATTAAAATAATTCAATATGTTGTAATTATAACAAAATTAGATTTAGTTCTACTTGGCACAGTCATCTGTCAAATACATCTCAAAGCAAAGGGTGTTTCATGACAGCTGTCATTCTGACAATATTGACATTTGAATGAAATAAATAATAATAACACCAGGGTATTACTGTCCCACTGCTGGACAAAGGCGTCTTCTCATAAAGAGAAGGCTCGAGGATTGTTCACCACGTTTGCTCAAGGCAGATTGGCGATTTTAGACTTATATTAATTACAAGTCCTGGTTTCCTCACTATGTTTTTCTTCACCGATTTCAATGGTGTCCATGATAAACATAGAAAGTACCTATGAATTGAAAAAAATACATATTGTGTTGCCTTTTTTTAAATGACTAACTAAGAGCGGGTTGTTTCAAACAATCAGTAACGTTACATACGGACGGTTAAAAGCTACTATGACCTGGGCCTCAAGTCTGCTATTACAATAGTGTCAGAATGGTCTATCATTGATTTCATAATTGTAGATTTTTACAAGTTTGGTAATCTACTAATATAATGGCGTCATTATGACTTTTCCAATGGTCAACCACTGACACGCCATTGAAAGAAATGATATAGAATGGTAATCTCGTACAAAATGACAAGTGAATGACTGACTTAGGCGGTAATCTGCAAAAATTTTGACAGTTCCTTTGATCAGTGACCTACCATTAGAACGTCATTGTGCAGTCAATGATCGACCATTATGAATTTAGCAGATTACGAACTTTTAGCAAAATGACAATGAAATCGTGTTGGAATGACGAAATTATAAAAATAGCAGACTTGGCTCCCTGAGATGTTTAACGTACTTTAAATGTAACGGGTTGTTTCATGACATAAAAATCCATCAGTCAAAGTTATTCAAAAAGAGATTACATAATATGTTGATGTTTGACGTAGCTGTTTGAAAACCTAAAATTACGTTGACGGGTCGGTTATTGTAATAGTAACTTTTTGACGTACGTTTTGTGTGTGTGTTCCACCATTTTGTGAAACAATCCATTTTTTTGGTTTGACGATAGTTAGCGCCATTTTTGACTATTACCCGTCAGTAAAGTATAGTCGAAGCAACCCGCCCTAAGTAGGTATATAAAAGTATTTAATTATTCTTCATTTTATTTTATTTTTTTATGTTCACCACACATTTATGTTATTTTATGTTTGTCGACGTTAGGTAACGATTAATTTGTCGAAAAGTCGCGCGACTGAGACGCGGACGCGACACCACACCGACGATTCGTCGCTCGGCAGTTTTAAGTATGAGGTGCGGTTCTTTTTTGTAATTAATATTTATTTCATTTTTGTTTTATTTTATTTTTTAAATATTTGTTTGTATTTAAAAAAACTGAAACCTGCTTATACCATAAATCACTCACATTTAAACACACTTCAAACGATTGACGGAAACAGAACGATGTTTATACAAGATGTAGTTGAATAACAGAGGGCGTTCCCTTAAACTCGTTAATCTACATCATAATACATAAAATAGAAAATATCAGCATAAAAAAATAAGTATTAAAAAAAAACAACAGAAATGTACAGAGTATCCTTGTTTATGTATCCGATTTAGTATTGGAATTTAAATAATCTTTTATTTTTATTGTGAATGGGAATATTATTTCTAGTATCTATGGACGATGTAGTATTACCGGTTAAAGGGAACGTCTTTTGTTAGTTATCATACTGTATAGCTTGGGAAATTGGTACGTGACACTGTCATCGTTTACCCCGGTGCGTCTAAAGACGGGTCCACTTATGTATCATTTCCCCGAACCGATCGCTGTGTCCGTATCACCGTATCATTCGTCGTACTGTATCAAGCTCCTTATCTAGTAAACGACGCCTTTATTTCACTCCATATCGTCCCTATCGTATCCTCAAGAACAAGTATCGGCAAACCGTGCCGTATCTTCTTTGATGATCGGACAAAAACTAGAAATGGAACCAGCGTATCGCGCTGTGTATCAGAGCGGTGTGTCTAGACTGCGTATCATAATCGCGTATCATTACCTGTCCAGGGGGCCAAGTCTGCTATTTTTATAATTTTGTCATTCCAACACGATCCCATTGTCATTTTGCTAAAAGTTCGTAGTCTGCTAAATTCATAATGGTCGATCATTGGTCGGTCGAATTAAAAGCAATGACTGCACAATGTCGTTCTAATGGTAGGTCACTCACTAATCAAAGGAACTGTCAACATTTTAGCAGATTACCGCCTAAGTCAGTCATTTATTTGTCATTTTGTACGAGATTACCATTCTATAACATTTCTTTCAATGGCGTGTCAGTGGTTGACCAATGGAGTCATAATGACGCCATTATTTTAGTAGATTACTAAACTTGTCATAATCAACAATTATGAAATCAATGATAGACCATTCTGACACTATTGTAATAGCAGACTTGAGGCCCAGATAGGTGATCATGCTACGCGTCTGCTATATACCGGGATCGGATCGGGCAAATGATCATGTATATGGATCCGAGTTATGTCCGCCGTCGCCCGTTGATCATAGGAGTGTCATGTAAGAATTTGCCAAACTTTAATAGATGGATTATTACTATGAACGTCCAGGTCCTGCTGACCTTTCTTGTGGAGCTGAGGTCAAACGACTGACCAACTTCTCACCTGTACGCAAAATACGCGCTGAGACGTGGAGTTGCGGACACCAGGGGGCCAAGTCTGCTATTTTTATAATTTCGTCATTCCAACACGACCCCTTTGTCATTTTGCTAAAAGTTCATAATCTGCTAAATTCATAATGGTCAATCATTGGTCGGTCGAATTAAGAGCAATGATGACGTTCTAATGGTAGGTAACTGATCAAAGCTGTTTGGACGGGCCTGTTGGTCTAGTGGTCACTGACCCTGACTGCTAAGCCGGAGGTCGTGGGTTCGATTCCCACCCAGGACAAACTTTGTGTGATGAGCATGAGTGTTTGTTCTGTGTCTGGGTGTTTATCTATAATATGTATGTATTTATAAATTATATAAGTATGTATATCAGTTGTCTGGTTACCATAACACAAGCTCTGCTTAGCTTGGAACCAGATGACCGTGTGTGAGTTGTCCCAAGATATTTATTATTTATTTATTTAAAGGAACTGTCAAAATTTTAGCAGATTACCGCCTAAGTCCGTCATTTAGTTGTCATTTTGTACGAGATTACCATTCTATATCATTTCTTTCAATGGCGTGTCAGTGGTTGACCAATGGAGTCATAATGACGCCATTATATTAGTAGATTACCAAACTTATCAAAATCAACAATTATGAAATCAATGATAGACTATTCTGACACTATTGTAATAGCAGACTTGAGGCCCACCCCGTTATACTATACTATAATATTACTGTTTTTTCATCCATTGTTTAGGATCAAGAGTCGACAGAGCATGATGGTGATATCGAAGACATATCTGATGGTGAACGGACGTCTTCTTCGGAGAGAGGCAACAGGACCACCTATTACCCTGGCAACAATGATGACGATACTCCTGGGTAAGTTGGACTTGGGTTGGTTGGTTGGGTCGATATAAGACTAGCTTGCTTCAGCCTGGTTTACTTTAGTAACTCCCGAGTTATTTGGTACTTTGACCTCGATTGACAATATTGTGATCGTTCTATGGGGGAGGCCTGTGTTCAACAGTGGACGTCTTTCGGCTGATGATGATGATAATCGTAGACGATCACTCCTAACATTTCAACAAATAATTTATTACTTTTTTATTTATGTAAACTACATGCACAAAGGTACATAGGCGGATTTAATGCCTTATGCATTCTCTACCAGTCAACAAATGGTGCCAGTAAATATATATATATATACTAGCGGGCCCAGCAGACGTTGTCCTGCCCTGAAAAAAATCCAACTACAGCGCCACCTACTGGGTCCAATTGCGAATCTAAACCATTCTTGAATCCACTGGAACACACACAAAAATTTTCATCAAAATCGGTCCAGCCGTTTAGGAGGAGTTCACTTTCATATACACGCACAGAAGATTTTTATATATAAGATATATATAAATATATGTCTGTTACTATAGTTGCAATTGCCATGATATAGATCTCTTAATTGCATAAAGTTTTAATAAATAATTATATACTAGATCAGTTGATTGAGCTTAAGGCTAAGTCATGGGGATCCTTGGACAATGGTGCTCAGGCTACAGGTACAGACGCCAGCAATCCTAAACTGTACAATTTTCCCAATTGAGCATGAACCTTTTTCTTTTGTATTTAAGTTGAAATTCTATCAAAAACATTTGACAGATTGTTGAAGCTTGATGAGCTGCCGTTGGTACATTACGTTATGACCTTCCTTTCTCAGCGAGTTCATGGTGAACGCGATGGACGCAGACCAACTGCGAGAGTCCATGCGGCGCTCCAAGCGGTGGACGGGGGAGGCGCGCCTGGAACTGCCGCCGCCGCACGCTAAGCTCAGCGGAACACCTGTGGACTCTGATGATGACGAGGTGATTATACACTGGCATTTTATTCGTCTTTCAACGGTCGCCCAGTTTATGTATCCAATTGGGTTGTTGACACCATTAACCAATAATTCCGAAATACAACTTTTCTTATAATACACTTTATTTTAGCCCGGAAAACACTATTAATTTTCAATTAATTGTAAAATTCAATTTTAAGTTGCTTTGAAATCAATTAATCGTTGGTCAATTGAGTTGGTAAATAAGTGACGTCACAGGCCGCTATTGTCATACAAAATCTATAGAGGTATCTCTCATAAAAAGTATGTGAATTGATTGGTGGTGTAAAGTACCCGATTACTACTTTTTTTTTTTGAAACCATGTTACTTTAGACAACGAGCAAAAAAGAACGGCAAAAAATCACGTTTGTTGTATGGGAGCCCCCCTTAAATATTAATTTTATTCTGTTTTTATTTATTTTTTGTCATAGCAGCAACAGAAATACATAATCTGTGAAAATTTCAACTGTCTAGCTATCACGGTTCATGAGATACAGCCTGGTGACGGACAGACGGATAGTGGAGTCTTAGTAATAGGGTCCCATTTTTACCCTTTGGGTACGAAACCCTAAAAAGAAATGAAATTTATGAACATTTGAATAACTCATCATCATCTGCCTAGCCTTTTCTGAAGTATGTTGGGGTCAGCTTCCAGTCTAACCGGATGCAACTGAATACCACTGTTTTACACAAACACAACTACAACACAACACGATATAATGTAACACACAACTCATATACACACAAACACACACCTATGTGTGTGTTTGTGTGCGTATGAGTTGTGTTCAAAAATAAATCATTATTTGTGACATTATTTCCCATAAAACGATGCAATTTCATTGTAAAAACTGGGAAACGGCGGATGTCAGTGTCACTGTGAAATAATTAAGTTATAGTTAAGTTATAGTTTTTTAAAAAAAAGAAAAAAGAAAGAATAAGCTTTTCGTTAAACTATTCACTTTTTTTTGCGGGTTTTAATAATATTGTAAATGCCTGAATACTCTTTAGGCACTCAAGAATATAAGAACAAGAATATAAATTTGAATTTAGTTGCACTGTGTGTGTGTATCTATATACACACACACAGTGCAACTAAATTCAAATTTTCTAATATGACGTTCAAAAGTGCCTTTTGATATAAAAAAGTTATTCAATAACAATTACGTGTAACGTTACGAATCTATGTGTATGAATATGTACATTTTCTCCACAGGTGTCAACTCCGTCTGGCGATAACACGGAGCGCAATCCGTTGTCCGGTTCGTGCGAGTCCCTGGACACGGTCGGACGGCGGGAGAAGTACCTCAAGTCAGCATTCGACAGTCTCAGTGGGGCTGAGATGGACGCCACGCTTACGGGGGGTAAGTCAATGTCATTTACAATGTATTTGTAGAGATACAATGTTCAAGCTTACTCAGCGTAATAATATATTGATGCACGATTGCATCCGTGATACATTGAGGTTCTTTAGTCGCTAATAAACTACAGTCGTGAATAGTTGTTTCTATGTAACCTACACCCTATACAAACCGGTAGGAACAAAGTGTAGCTGAACATAACCTAAACTAAAACCCTGAGTAAAATAATCCTAAATATTTATTTAGAGTCTGATGAAAATATTTTTTTATTTTTTTATTTCCAAAATACTTAGTCTATATTACAGATGGTATTATTGCCATACAACGGAAACCTCTCAGGGTTTATCTGTGCTGGCGAGCCGTTCATTTGATTTTTACAAGTGATGGTTTAAATAATATAAACACATGACAATTATACAGTAAACTTTTGTGTAAAGAAACGATTCGATTTGTACTTATAACTTTTCGAACTTGTTTTGTATAAACTTTGTAGGTCTTCTGGAAGTTTATCAAAAAAGTAAGGTACTAAATATTCTGCAACCCTCATCCCGTACACATTGTTGGTTTTTGGTAGAACGTATTTATTTTTGGGTGTAATAGGTCTCAAAAAGTCAGGTCTTGTTTTTTCGGTCAGCAGCTCGGGCCTAATGACCTCAGCAAGGGTAAAAAATTGTATGATACTTGAATAATCTCTCCTTAATTGAAATGAAAGTTGGGTTTGGGTTTTACTTCATAAAATCGCCATTGAGAGAGTAGGCACTGTTGGTTTCTTGCTGTGTATTTTATAATACCGTGCACTAAACAGGGATATTGAAAAAATACTCAAAACCTCTTAACCTATAATTCGTATCATCACCCTCAACTAAATAACGTAGCCAAAAACAATTAGTTTTCGTTTAATTGAAGTCTGTGAAATATACGTATACTACGCGCGCGCACCTGGTAGCGAATATGATGTAGGTAGAAGGTAGCCTAATGTACAGGCACAGCTGATTTGCTCAACTTTTTCGGTTATCAAGTGCAAGCAAACAAAATTTAGAGCGCGTTTATAGTTTTTGTATGAAATAAAAGTTTAAAATTTTGAAAATTCGTAGAACATAATGATGTTCAGTTTCCTGATAGAAAGTCAGGATTAAGAGGTTTTGGGTATTCGGTATGCGGTACTACCTTTTGAAAGGGGCAAATAGATTTATTTTTCCATGTAACTGCCGTGACCAAAAGTGCCTTATTGAAATAAATAATTTGACTTTTAACTTTTATAAGATGACGGTTGTGGTGGGAAGCTACTACAATAATTATAAACTCAATCTTTTTCGCATGTAATTATTTATTTCTATCGAACAACACAAACGCATGAAGCTCGCTTAATTCGCTACGGAAGAAAGAGAGAGCGAGATTGTCACACTCAAAATTAAAAATAACTAAATAATGAATGTTGCCATAACACGGTATTCCTTAATATTGCCAACATGTACCAATAAACAATCATTTTTAGATTTTTAATACTAACTAATTAAGTTCTATCCCCAGGCAACACATCACTGTCATCGCAGCACCTATCGCGCGCGCCCGCACCTCCTGCGTTTCCCGTACCCCCCGCTCGCCCCTCCCCCGCACCCCGCACCCCCTCCAAGATGCTGGACCCTGAGGCGGCGCGACGGAGAGAGGAGCTCAACAGGAGGATACTGGAGACGCGGCGACAGCTTGAGAGTGTAAGTACTTGGTGGCCGACTACTGAAACGATCCAACCAACAATTTGTAAATCATTCAACACGGGCGAAGCCGAATGGGTATTTGGGTGTCAATACTAACGAAACGAAGTCAATATTTACAAAATGATGGATCATCATGACAACTTTTAGACGCCCACTGTTGGGTATAGGTCTCCCCGAAGGGTTGGTTCAGCCCTAATCGCCATGTTTGGCCGATGCACGTTGGCGATCGCAGTAGGTGTTATGGTAGTCAGAAGGACGCTGCTGCCCATACTCTAGTCAATATCCCTCTGTCGTCTTCTACGACACCCACGGGTAGAAATGGGGTGGTGCTATTCGCGGCCGGCACTACTACGGCCAAGGGTTACCAATAGGGTATTTTACTTGATATGAGAAAAAATCTATAAATATATTATTGAGAATTAAATCTATAAATAAATTAAGGAAAATGTTAGTTTTAGTTCATAAAATAACATAATAAATGTTTAAATTAAATTCTAAGTTTTCAGTTTTTTTAATCTGTTTTAAAAAAACTGAAAACTTAGTATATAGGCTTTGTACAGACGCCAGCACATCAAGCTACTACAATCTGTCACATTTCTTTAATCGATTTTCAACTTTATGTTTAAAGAATAAGGTTCAAGATTGATTGGGAAAATGTGACAGTTTCGGGTAGGTTGACCTGCTGGCGTCTGTACTTTTATTCTTTTCGTAACCAACGTATTTTTTGAATTATTACCTACCTATTATTATTACCTATTACAAAATATTATTTGAATTATTTTTAAATTACATTCAAATATCAGATATAATAGCAGCGCATTTGTAACACAGCGAATTGACGTCATTTACGCAGAGCAATATGGCGTCCACTACGAGGCGTTATCGTCAAACAAAGCGCCAAAATTTTTAAATTTAAAATTTAGATTCACTTTTATCGCACTTATCGATTGAATAAAAATTTTGTGTTTTTTTTGGTGGCATATTAGCATTACAGAATTTAATTGAGACACTTTTAAAAAATGGGTGTAATACCCTATTGTATTTATATTAGAATTGGATCCAGTTGTGAATGCACCTTAATCAAATAAATTATTTAAAACAAGCTGATCATTTTTTTTAACGTGGCAATGATGAAAAACCATCATTTTATAATCTAGCAACGATTTCATTGTTTTTGTCTTATCGATATTCTAACTTATGCGCGAGACTTCGTCCGCGTAATTGTCCGTTATCGAGACTGCTCAAAGTCAGTAGCCTATGTCCTTTTTTGGAGTTCAATCTGTACCAAATTTCATCAAAATCGGTTCAGTAGTTTGGGGGTCGAAGCTTTACAACCAAATTCACTTTTGTATGGATTTATTAAAACAAAATCTTCCTTTCTACAGGTTGCATTCCGTTCAAACTTGAAGTCCAGTCAATCGACCACAGACTTGTCGTACATTCCTGAGAAGGAGAGTTCGCGTCGAAGCCGCCCCGTCTCCATGGCAATCCCATCCAATTCTAGGCCTTACGGTAAGCTGCTTCACTTTGATAGTGCGCTTGATTTAGTGAAGGAGATTGAGTATTCATCTGTGGTATTTGACAGTGTTTTGTTTTTTAATTTCTTGAAACTACACTACGGGAATTCAGTCTTTTGGGTACATTGGGTACATTTCGTCATCGGACGAGCAGAGATACGGCGAAGCGTCACTGCTATACGGTTGAAGTTCCACGGTCTCGAACCAAGCGGTTTGCTTCCATATTTATATGAACTGCCAGACTGTGGAATTCCCTGCCCGCCTCTCTGTTCCCTGATAAGTATAATCTGGGTATCTTCAAAGCACGAGTGAACCGGTTCATCCTAGGCAAGCGTGTTCCACATTAGGCCGCATTATCAGTTAATATCATGTGAGTTGCGGTCAAACGCAAGTTTATTAGAATATTTAAAAAAAGAAGAAATCACATGCATAACCTAAGTCATGTACAAAAATAGTTGAGAAAAGGCTAGGCAGATTATTTTATTTTTATTTATTTATTTGGAAAACAAACAACTATACATTTCATCTTAACCTAATTATATAAGCTTAACCAATATATTAATGTATAGTCAACTGCGTTTTCACGTATTACAGAATGATTTACAGTGACACGTAATTATTGTATTCTAAAGTTCGTTAAATATTATGTAAACTTATATTAACTTATCAACAAGATAATACATAAATTCGTAACAGCTACACTTGACAATTGTTAGTTGAAGTTGGCTCATTAATTTGCAAAATGGATCTCGACTCCCTTGAAAAACCAGAACGAGTTGAGGCAAATATATCAACTTTTGTAAAGTACTTGTTATAAGTTTTGACAATTCTGTGCAGAGGCGCCCGCTGACCTGCATTCGTACGACAGATATTGGTGGCAAAAAGAGGATACGCACGTGACTCCCGCCTTATTACAGTTCTTGGCACTATGTAAAATATCTCAGATACCAGTTCTGGGCAGTTAATAGTATGGTGAATGAGTCCATAAAGGAACATGACCTGTAGGAGGTGACGTCTTGATTGCAAGGAAAGCAACTTAAACTTTTTGAGTGATTCAACACACATTAGTCAAATAACTTCATTCATATTTCAACAACATTTTATGAACAAAATTTCACTCATATTATAAGTAGGTACGTATCAATATTCTGTAAATAACGTCACGTAACGTCATTTATTGTGGGAGGAGCTCGTGGCTAAGTAAAAGCCGTACAGATCAATCGGTCAAAGGTTAAGCAACGCTTGCTGCGGTCTGTCCGCGGATGGGTGACCATCCATTTCATACCGTGTTCCTTCCGTGCTTCGAAAAGCACGTATTAAGTAACGTTTCTTTTCCTTCAGAGTTCAAATACCCGAAATATGAATACTCAATTTCTGTGATATTATATTTAAACATGTGTGATTCCACTAATGTGTGACGTCATTATATTACTTATAAACGCTTTAGTTGCAAGTGTCTTTAGAAACCAGCCCCATCCAGATAACCCCTTGACAAATGTTGCTTACCATCAACGTAATACAAAGCGTATATAAGTAAACACATCATCGCTATATACTAACAAACACCAAAATTATTTCCCTAATGCTGACCAGGAATCTTGCCATGTCCGGAAGAGAACCTTGACAGTCTGAACTCAAACTATTTCGATAGTTTGAACCCTTACCTCGACTACCGCAACAAGAACCCCTACGCGATACCCGCGAATTTGAACCATAAGATAATACCGGACTATTTAGACAATGTGGCACCTTATGTACCGCCACACGCGAATTTACCAGTGTCTCAGAGCGATAGGCGAAACATGCATTACACCACCACTTTTGATACAAAACCTATGGTCTTCAAAGAACAGTTGCCTCAGAAACAACCTCTCGCTTTCACTATAGACATGACAAAACCCGTCCAATCGAAAGTGTTTAACCGTTTATTTCCTGAGAAAGAGCCACGGGAACCGAAACCACGGAATTTTACCTTAAATCTAACAAAAAATGATGAAAAACCAGCTCCGCCTAAGTCGGTAAAACCTGCGCGGAGTATTTTCAAGAATTATAAGTCTTGTCCCGTGTCACCGGTTTCTGAAGAATGTAAGTGGGCTGACAAGGCCAATCAGAAGACTCAGAAACCTGATACGAACTCTTTAGATCCCAAAAAGAGAAATTCTTTGAGTTTCTTCGTAGGTTTTGATAATAAAAATCTTAGAGATAGCGGTAAAAGTATAGTAGACACTATTAAATCAGATACTGAAAAGATGATCGCAGAAATAACTAAGAAATATGGTGATTTAGATGAGTACGATGTTGCGAGACGTCGGGAGGACCTTGATTTGAAACCTACAAAAGAAAAAGATGATGGTAACTTTTCATCTGACTCATTAGAAGATTGCAGTCTTAGCCAAGATGCGAGTTGTAAAAACAAATTATTCTCCAAGAAAGTTTGTAAAAAACATACTAAAAACTTACCAAGACGTGCTGTGTCTAACTATGAAATCTATATCGGTGAAAAACCGGTAGTGCCCGTGAAACCTGCGTACATAGCCAATCAGAAAAGTTCTACATTACCTAGGAATATGCCTTCAAATCTCGACGATATCGACGAAGACTCTATGAAGTACAACTCTAACATGTACAGGTGTCAAAGTGTTTTGACTAAGAGGTGTGTCACGAGGTCCAACGAATCAGTCTTAAGTGATAATTCTAATTGTTCTAGTATATCAAATGAGATTTTCCTCAAATACGGTAACGAAGTCGCTTTTCAACAAGCGAAGTTTGATAGCAGTAAATACAATTTGAACGATTCACAGAACTGTTCGTACGAGAATATACACGACTCTGAATATTTAGAAAACCACAGACACAGTAGCGCAAGCTTCTTTTTAAACCAGAAGAAATACATGAAAAACAGTTGTAGCCAGGAGTCTGTTTTGTCCGACGAATTTCTGGACAATGATAACCAACTTTGTAGAACTAACTGTAATTCTTTAGAGAGTGTGCTATCCGATGATTCAGAATGCACTAAAAGTGCACCTTTAGAAATGTTGTTTGAAGGCGCTAAACCGAAGAAACAACAGAAGAATCAAAGTATACCTCGGAATAGCAAAAGTTGTTATGAATTCGATAACACGTCTAAAAGTTACGGGTCCAGTCCCAACAATGCTTATTTTGGCTACATGTACAACAATTATTTAGGAGATGCGTCCAGCCCTAATTACAGAGAAAGTAAACCTAACACGGTAACTACAAATCCAAAACCACCCGCGAATAAGACGTACGGCTTTGAAATACCAATGGATGGACACAAAACTGTCACAAGATCTAAAAGTTTATACGATTCTTCATCCAAGCAACCTCCGCCAGCTAAGAATATTGCGTATTATTTCGACGGAAATAATATTCAGCAGTATAATAAAGAAAAGAAACTTAGTGATGAAATTCCAAGGTTGAATAAGACTGATTACATGGTGAACGCTAGCAAATCTCTACAGCCAAAATTCGCTGATAAGTACAAAAGTGAAATGGTAGGTTGTGAAAAAAATGCCATGGTCAAATCCAAGAGTTGTAGCTTTGAAGTGGTCTTAGAACCAGCTTCAAAACCGAATCCCTTGAAAAATCTGATGGAAAAACGAAATTCTCATGTTCAAAAGAATTTGGAGAAATTCGAAGAGCAAATAAGAAAGAGTACACAGACTAAAGTTAACAAAAACCAATTGAATAAAGAGAAATCCAATGGCAAATACAATAATGCTACTAAGAGCCTTGAAAGAGGATCGGGTCAGAAAAATAACAATACGAAAATAACCATGGAGTTTGTTCCACACAAGCCGCCAAAACCAATAAAAAGGACCTCTTCTGTCAAAATGAATAACAGACTCAAAGCTGGCATAGAAAAATCTGGACTGACGTCATCAATATCATCTCAGTACAAAGCGAAACTAGATGGTCTACATAACAAAAACTATTTAGCCAATAAGAAGACAGAAGATGCAAATTCGAACGTAGAACCGGATAACAGTGAGAAACATTTTGACGTGTTTGTCAAAGAGAAGGACGTAAATGAAAATAAGTCTGAAATACAGATGGATAGCTTAGAAGTCTACGCAATGCAACGGATGGAAAGATTGAAACAAGTTAGCATGGATTCCCTTGATGTAGACGCAAATGATTTTGCTAAAGACTCCTTAGATTATTATGCTGAACAAGATAATAAATTATATGCTAAAACCGCCAAAGACCAACTCAATTTGAAACTTGCTAGAAACGATATTTCAAGACCTTCGCACAGCAAACAAAGTGATACCAAAGAAAACATAGCGCCAGAAATGAGCGATGAAATTAAAAAATATAAAAACATTGAAAGAAAAATAGAGATTATCAATAAATTAGTAGAAATGGAAGAGAAGAGAATTCTGCAAGAGAAGGTACTCAAAGAATGGAGAATGAGACCTTTGAAAGCTAATATAAATGATGGGAAAGGAGTAGTTAAGCTACTATCTAGAAAATTCGAGAAGTTAGCAACGAAACAATCGTCGACAGTTCACAACTTCGCGTCACTCACTTTAGAAGAAGCTGACACAGACACCGACACGACGTCAGATAATAAAGAAATCAAAAGAAATTTAAGTCTACCGGATATTTTGGATTCAGATCAAATTGGAGGTCTAGTTACCGTTGGAAGAGACATAACGAACGAAGCTGGAAACACGGGACCTGAAGAAGACGTACAGCTAAACAACGCCATACAACCGGAAGTAGGAAACCCACCGAGAAGTTTAAAACAAAGAGTTTACAACGAAATGGTGATACCAAAAACCGATGTTCACCTAGACAGTGAAAATTACGAATCGTCCACAACAAGCTCTAGTTGTACAAATTCTCCAAAAAGACTACATTTTTACGGTTTTAGCAGACCGAAAACTCCATTCAGGAAGATCATTAGAGGTCCTACACCAAGATTGTGTATGGAAAACCGTCTGTTTCCGCATAAAATAAGACCGGTATTTTACGGTTCGCCTAGAGGTTCTTGTTTAGCGAAAAAGGTTCCTGTCCAAAATCCGGTATTGCCATCGAAATTCTCGCCAATCCAAGGTTTGGGGCAGCATGTGACAAATTATTGAATGTCGTTATGGTCCCTTTTATTTGCGTGATTCGATGTGGAAGTAGCTTTGTTTGGGTTTTGTGGCCCCTAGGTTTATTTTTTGATAAAATGGTTTTTTTGTATAATTTCAGTATATTTTAATAATTTGCTACTTGAGTCAAGTTTACTTAAAACCGGTTCATTAATTTCCATTTTTTTTGTATTGAACGTTTGTATATACCATGCGGCGTAAGCGCAATATTATGCGTAATTTTCTAATTAAATTAAGAAACACAAAATATTCGTAAAAATGCCGATAAAAATATCTAATAATTACGTTTACTTATTATGTTCAAAAAATATTCAAGGAGGTCCAATAACTAAACTATAAAAGTTACACTTTCCACAAAATAAGGTGATATTTTGTGAATTCGCCCAAATTAAAATCTTAGGTAAAACAATTAAATGTGCAAATATTATTTCTATTTTATATCGCACGGCAGATTCACGACATATCACTTACCATTGCTTTTTATGTATTATTTTTCAGGTATTTTTTTTCAGCATGACTTTATTATTATGCGGAGATTTTCCCATGCATGACTGTTACGTATTTTTTATGTGTTTTATTCGCTTATTTATAGCAATCTGAATGGTAATATTGTCAATAGAATACTAGTTCCTTGGTAAATAAGTGTTTATAGAAAATTGTAAACTATTAAGTGCATAAAAATTAGATACGTACATTCATTAAATCGTTTGGCTTTTTAAATTGATTTAAACCTTAGAAATTCTCGTAAATTAGGATTACATTTTAAAACTGTAATGGTACTTACTACATTAGAGTATACGTCAATGGGATGACAACGCATCTGCAAGACCCCTATTATTGCATATGTGTAAAGGCAGCGTAGACCACTTAGGCACGGCGCCCATAGACGGCATCGGCATGGCAAGGTATCTTTAGGCGACGAATAAAAATATAACTTTAAGGTATGGAAATAAAGTTGAAATTTCAATGCACGGCATGACCTAAGCCATACCGCAGTATTGTTTTTGTACTTACAACTGTTAACATTGAAATTTTAACTTTATTTCAATACCTTTAAGTTATATTTTTATTCGTCGCCTAAAAACAACTGCCATGCCGATACCGACTGAGGCCGGGGCCTTAACATCAGTGGTGCCGTCGGAATATTTGTCCATCAAATGACATAAAAAACAAATAGTTTAATATAAAACAAAAACCTTCAGCTCGCTATAATTGCATGTTATTTATTAAGCAATCGTGTCGCCAGCGAATCGTTCGCAACTGTCCGTCTCGGACCGTGAGGAGGAGGGCTCGGGGATGAGGCGAGCCATCTCACTGTCGGACCTCGCCGCAAAGCCCATGCCGGCGCCGAGGACACCGCAAGGTGCGTCTGGTGGTGGTTGTATGTGTTGTAGACAAGTTTGGCTAGGTCTGGCCAGAATTAACTGGGTTTGGTCGGAAATAACTGGGATTGGTCGAAAAATAACTGGGTGTGGTCTAAAATAACTGTGATTTGTCGAATAATAACTGAATTTGGACGAAAATAATTGGGTTTGGTCGAAAATAACTGGGTTTGGTCAGGATTAACTGGGTTCAGTCAAGTGGTTAGTGTTGTCTGGGGCACAATGGGATTAACTCCAAGTTAGTTGCTAACTCTACCGTATAAGACATATTAGTAAAATAACCTCGTGTAAGCCTAAGTAGTAATCATTTTTGGAGTAGATGTTTGATAATAACAAAAATATCGTTCTTGTAATTTAAGGATTGTTAAAATTGGTGCCAGTGATAGAGAAGTTAAAAGGGGATTGTTTTTCTTGGTATACGAATGTGAAGTGGAGGGATGAAACGCCCTTCTCTAGCGAAAAATGTGGTGGATGGATGAAGAGGGACAGGGCCTATAGACAAAATCCCTTTCTGTTTCAGTTCAGTTCAGCGTTAACGCCAACGGACAAAATCAAATTCTATGGAGTTGCCGTTTGCTTGCACAGATGTCACGTGTCAATATGTCAACTGCATACATTTTGATTTTTTCGTTGGCGTTATCGCTAACAGAAAAGGGATTTTGTCTACAGGCCCACGAAGGTTAGAGAAAAGATTGGGTAGTGAGATGGGGTTGTGTGAAGAATAAAATCAAATGAAAGGGCGTTAGTGAAATCATTATGGTTAACAGGACGGAATGGAAGACGAAAACGTGTTGCAGCGACCCCAAGTAACTTAGGACAAGGGCAGGAAGACGATAATGACGTACTTCCTGAGTTTGTCTTGGACATCATTGACATCGGTGAAGAAAAAACATCGTGAGGATGTCCCACTGCTGGGCAAAGGCCTCTTCTCACACAGAGAAGGCACGAGCATTGATCGCCATGTGCGCTCAAGGCGGATTGGCGATTTCAGACTTATAATAATAATAATAATAACTAACACAAAGCCTTAACACTCTACATACTAACACAAAGCCTTAACACTCTACATATGCCAACACACACTTTACATGCTTCAAAAAGCCACTATACTCAACACCTGTCGCATAACCAGAAAGTTCCTGACTTCCTCTACTCTCTCATCCACATTTTCAATTTAAATTTCCCCTTACACACTTGGCTCCGGCCCGTGTGTAAGGTCTTCGACTCTCTTTTATGAGAAGAAAAACAAAGAATCGAAAATAATAATAATAATAAAATGTTTATTCAAAACATGTTACATAAACTGTAAACCCACCAAACTCAATCAATCAATTATAAGTCTAGGTTTTCTCACAATGTTTTCCTTCACCGATGTCAATGATGTCCAAGATAGGACATTAATAGGCCGGTATTATTCATATTTAAGATAGTGTTGATTGTTTTACATTTTGGTCTTGCTCTTAATTTAGGTAGGTAGCCACATTTATCGCAGCATTACTGGCGTTTTTAATATCCTCTAAGGTGCAGGTGTAGGGGCACTTTGGGCACTGTAGTAAGTGAGCCATTTTCTGGTCAGGAGCACCGCACTCACACTAGGTATTGGTGGGATCTATAATCCCCCAGTTTTGACGACAGGGTTAGCGCAGTAGTTGAGTGATTTACTGCTGCGCAGCATGTTGCGCGTTCGAATCTCGTCCAGGGTAAACATTTGTGTGATGAGCACTTGTGTTTGCCTTGTGTCTGACTGTTGTTTATCTATACGTATGTATTTAAATGTAGTGTATGTATGTCAGCTAATTAACACCCATAGTACAAGGTCTTCCTATTTTGGGGCAAGATGGCGTGTAATGACCCCACATATTATTAATTTTGCTAGGTTTTGTTTGTTGTTTGTTTGGTTGTGTAGATGTCTGTCGCTCAAACCTGTAACAGCTAGTTTCTTAATAATAAATAGCTCGTGTCTAAGTTCGTACAGATCGATCGGTCAAAGGTTAAGCTACGCTAGCCGCGGTCGGTATGTGGATGGGTGACCATCCCTTTCATACCTAGTTCTCTCCGTCCCTCGGAAAGCACGTAAAGCCGTTGGTCCCGGCTGTCATTTGTAGATCTTTGGCAGTCGTTATCGGTAGTCAGAAGTCAGAAAGTCTGACAACCAGCCTTACCAAAGGGTATCGTATTATCCAGTAACTGGGTTGTGGAGGATAGGCAGTCACTCCAAGTAAAACTGGTATTCAGCTGCATCCAGTTAGACTGGAAGCCGACCCCAATATAGTTGGGAAAAGGCTAGGCAGATGATGATGAATCTCAATATTTAGAATAGTAGTAGATCTCTTTTTAAAAGAGCTCGCCTGGGAAAGAACTACGACAATTCCTATTTCTGCAGCAAAGCAGCGGTGCTGTGTTCTGGTTAGAAGGGTGTATAAACATGCACATTAGATTTCAGGACCCATTCATTTCAGCCGAAAGACGTCCACTGCTGGACATAGGCGGAGGCCTATGTCCAGCAGTGTGTGTGTGTGTCCAAGGGGGGGTTTTGCCATAATCGCCACGCTTGGCAGGCGGATTGGCGATCGCAGTATGGTTGTTACAAAGGCACAGAGAACGCTGCTGCCCATTCTCTGGTAAGTCCCTTAGTCGCCTCTTACGACACCCACGGGAAGATATGGGATGATGCTATTCTTTACGTCCGACACCACACGGACAATTAAGTCATCAACACAGGACCCATTAAGTAATGTTAATTGTAATCCGTGGTGCTTGGCAACGGGGCTTCCCTCAGTTATAAACGTCCCCATGTGCCTATTGGCCTAGTCAAGAAGCTTATAGATAAAAGTGGAGGCAACACTCTAAATACCTAAGTGAAGCCAACTGTGGGCAGACGCTCTCTTTCTGAATGCGTACATAAGATAAAGAAAACACATATCACTGTCTTGTTCTTATGTATGCATTCAGAAAGAGAGCATCAGCCCACAGTTGGTTTCAAGAATTTGTTCTAAGTGTTGGCTCCATTTATACCTAAAACTTCATGGGCCTAGTGCTGTTCTGTCTCCTGCTTGATTTGGAGGGAAGGGGAAAATCGCAAATATGTATCATACTCCTCCGCTGTCGTTTCGCTGCGGGATTCAAGACAGTTATAATGATTCTCCGGGACTCGTCGAGCATCATTGCCTCGACGCTTTACTAGTGCTTGCTACTGCTCATTCTGACTCTCAGAAGTTGCAGTGGTTCGGGAATAGTGCGACGGGCTAGTAACTTAAAAAAAAAAGAATGCACTTGACACATTTCAACTTTGTGTCTAGGATGGAAACATCTATAGGTAGCGGTGACTAGGACCGGTGAACAAAATCCCTTTTCAGTTAATCGTATGCAGTTGACATATTTGCATCACGTGACATCTGGTAAGCAAACGTCAACATACAATTTGATCTTTCCGTTGGCGTTAACGCTAACAGAAAGGGTTTTTGTTTACAGGCCCAGGTGTGCCGCCGGCTTGTTTGTCATCCAATGACTTGTAGATGTCATGGTGTCTTCGTTTACACAGACCACTAACTTGCACCAAACTCACAACAACCAGTTGCCAGATTCGCTCGTAGTTGTGTCACTTACTGTGTTATCTGTGGATACTACAACAGATAGCCACAGATAATACAGTCACATACGCATTTAACCTTTTAACCGCCACAGTCATGTTTAGATGACAAACCAAACTGTGCCCAGCACGTCACGGTCACGACTACATGGCAGACTAAACTATTACGTAAAAAAGAACTTGATAAACAACATTGTTTTTTATTCCTTTGCTAATAATGACTATTGACTCGTCGTCGGCACGTTTTTGCTGTCTATGACGTGGCGGTCATAATTAAAAATATTACAAATTATAGCGCACCTTTAGGGACGAAGTTTCTTAACGCGGCTTACGGGTAGTGCGACTTAGTAGAAATTTAATCGTCACGTAACGAAATGCGTGTGTGTATGTGTGCGTGTATCGAGCCTGCTTGCAAACAAATGAGCAGTATGTCTATTCTGTTACAATCTCCCTCGGGGAACACCTAGGTGAAGTGAGCTGCCATCCGTCCGTCTGCTTTGTCAATCCCTAGCATCGGGACGGATCACAGCTCACTTCACCTATGTGTTCACCGAGGGAGATTGTAACATTTTTTTTTGTACAGACACGTATGTTTGGAGCTTCGTTCCTTACGGGGGTCCCACGACCGCTTAATTTTTTTTTTATTGATGTTATTTCAATTTTATTGGGTGTTGTTCTACCAAAACACGCCAACCGACGTCAAAATGTTTTCCATTTTGTTGGAGTAATTGTAATATTTTGTTGTAGTAAATGTAATGTTTTTTCATATTTAATGTCGTTATTGAGACATTGTTTGGCTCGTTTTGGCAAACCAAGCTTGATTGTAGAATAGTGTAAGATTGTATGAATGCATAATACATTGCTTTTTATGTAAATATTGTTAATAAAGTTATGTGTAACAGCTTAATACTTTTTGTAAATAGTCTACGTGGTTTTAATAAATATTGTGTTTTGGGTCAGGTAACACAATTATTAGCATTAATTTTTAGAGGATTCTTTGAGGGAGAACCTGGAATCCTTGCTTAAATTGACAATTAACTTCTGCTTAACCAACTGTAACGACCTAACACGCAACATCGCAGTTAAATGCCAAAAATTACTAACCGACATAATGAAATATATACCTCCTTTTTCCAAAGTAATTCTAATGCAATTTTTTTGCCACCTTAGCGTATCCCTCTTAAGGCGCTTCCCTGACCAAATAACCTTGACCATACATTTACTCTATGTCGCAGAATCGAAATTCGCACAAATTTCGAGTCTTTTTTGTTATAAAAATGAGCTTATCTTTTGAAATAAAATAAAACGTGAATTATAAAGATTTTTAAGTTACCTATCTATTAGTTAATCCTCAAATTAATAGCACGTAAACTTGATACATGTTTTCAATTATTTTAGTCATTTTTTTTTGCAAGGAGATTTAGTTGTATATGGGGTACAAAAAAAATAATAAGAACGTGAAATGTTCATTAATAATGTATGCTTTTAGATGTAGTTTGTTTCTCTTCATTAATGAGTTAATAGCCCCTGAATAACGAAGAAAAACGCACTTTTTGACGGGGTAGCGCCTTAAGATTGAATTAACTGTTTTTTTATGACATCGCTTTTAGTTTTGGCATAACTGCGACCATTTTTCGTCCTTCAAAATTATTTTGCAAATCGCAGGGCCCTCAGCGAAGCCGTCGACACCACAGAATGGTTCGAGTAGCAAGTCTCCGAGCAACTTCGCGAGGCCAGAGGCCAGACCCCGGTATAACGGCAAGTCGAATATGACGAGGAGTTCTAGCGTTGGCGTCCTAAATCAGGTAATATGCTCACGTACCTATACTCTGTTTACAATAAGATTAGACATATACACAAACCTTTTTTACAGTCCCTTCAACCGATTTTGACTTCTATTCCGTAGGCTTAAGAATGACATTAGAGGCAAAAAAGTGGTTACAATAACAACTGTTTTTTGCAGCTGCCATTTGTCATGCCACCAACGCAATATAAGTCAAAATCGGTTGAACGGACTGTAAATAAGGTTTGTGTATATGTCTAATCTTATTGTGAACGGAGTATAGTTTGCGCTCTTAGAGCATTATTGAAACGTGTTTTACAAGACCCATACTTAATGAACAGTATGCGTAGATTTCAAAATGGTCAGAGAGTTTTTTCATTTCTCGCACACACCTTCCGGTGGAAGTCAAAGTCAAATCCGTTCATCTTTTTTTAAAAAACTAGCTTTCGCACGCAACTTCGCCTGCGTGAATTTTTTTAAGGATCCATATATAAAAAAAAAGTGCCTATAGCAACAGCCTTGATAATAAACCTATGTCATGTACAGTCAGTTTCACCAATTAGCTGACCCACTTTTGCATAAATGTTTGAGAATGTATATAGAATTTTATAATTCTTTTATATTTTTCTACCATTTGAGCAAAGTAAATAAAATATAAGAGAACTAGCGACCCGCTCCGGTTTCGCATGGGCCTATATCCTTCCTCGTTAAATGGACTATCCAACACAAAAATAGTTTTTCAATTCAAACCAGTAGATCCTGAGATTAGCGCGTTAAATCAAACAAACAACTCATCAGCTTTATAATATTAGTATAGTATTAGTAAGAGAATTATAAAACTCTATCGATTCGTTTTTTAGAAAATATCAAATATTTATGCAAAAGTGGATCAGCTGATTGGTGTAACTGATTGTACTAGCAATGATTTCATCTCTTCTCCTGAGGGAAATCAACCCACTTCGTATCAAACTGTAGTGATACTCACAATAAAATGTCATCATCATCGTCATGTCAACCTTTAGACCCACTGCTGGGCATAGGTCGCCCCCAACGGGGTTCAGCCGTAATCGCCATGCATGGCCGATGCATGTTGGCGATCGCAGCAGGTGTTATGGTACTAAGAAGGACGCTGCTTCCCCTCCTCAAGTCAATATCCCTCTGTCGCCTTCTACGGCACCCACAGATATAGATAGACCTAGATAACGCAAGAGCAACTACTTCGCGTGCCTATTTTCGTGCCTAACTTACGATAAAAAATCGTAAGTAAAAAAATAAATTAAACGTTTCCTTCCATCGGTAAGTCGTTTTGTGATTAATATTATGCGTAATTAATTTAAAAAAAAACAATTATTTTTAATCTGTTACCCTCAGTAATACCTGGGAATACCAAATTTAGGAAAAACAAAACATTCGTATTAGATTGTGACGTCCAAAAAATGGCACGCTTGGTTTTCATACAGATCGTGATACTTGCGGTCTATCTATATCTGTGGGTGGTGCAATTCGCAGCCACACGGCACATCGGACATCAATAAAATAACATGAAACACATCCACAGAGCGACTCGGAATCGGACCCTCAGCCGTCACGCCAGCAATCCGGCCGGCCGCAAGGTCTGATGCGGCCCACCATCTCTTCCATGAACAAGGCGGCGGCCAACACGGCCCGGCGCCGAGGACTCGCCAACGCATACAGCGCAGGTTTGAAACAACCCCTGTAGAGGCTTCTGTACTTGAAGAGATCTATCTCAACGAATCTGTCACAGATATGGTCGACGCTCATTTCGGATATAAGGTCCCATTAAAATAGGTGGTCAAATTTTAACACAGCGTTTAGTATGTCTAACCAAAGTTCCACGGTCTCGAACCAAGCGCTTTGATTCCACATTTATTATGCGAACTGCTAGACTGTGGAATTCGCTGTCCGCCTCTCTGTTCCCCGATAAGTATAATCTGGGTATTTTCAAGGCACGAGTGAACCGGTTCATCCTAGGCAAGCGTGTTCCTACTTAGGCCGCTTCATCACTTAAGATCAGGTGAATTGCGGTTGAACGCAAGCCTATTTGATAACAATAAAAATGAAAAGAAATCCAAGCAAAAAAAAACATTGATTAAAGTGATTTTTCACTTCTCTTGCTCAAAAAGGCCGTCATTATAGCACACCAGAGCGGAGATAAAATAGCATTTCATTCTCTAGGGGAAAAAGTTTTTTATTTTTTATTTTTGTGTGTCAAATATGACAATGAGCCTACAAAAACGAAAAAGTCTTATTCATAAGTAGAATAATCATGAATAAAGACTCGACTTATTACTGTTTCATAAAAAAAGAACCTCATTTTAATTTTGAAAATGGAACTAATCGTTAAATATTCAGAATTGTACAAATTGTACATTTAATTTTTAATAAAATAACCTACATATTTCATATTGTATTGGATTGTTTTATTTTCTCGCAATCGTAGTGAAAAGTATAGTGTAACACACGGCGCTAAAACCCATTAAAACTCGGTTTCTATTTACTCCCTCGCTAAAGCTCGGGAGTAAAACTACCTCGTATATAATGGGTCATTTTAGCTCCTTGTATAACAATCTACTATTATTTTGTCCTGATAAGGTCCCTTCTCCAGAAATAGACTTGAAAATTGTGTGCAAGATGTACATTTAAAACTTTATTTCTGTTGTATTTTAATTCATTATCAATTACCCAATGAATTCTGGACGAGCTTAATGCGTTGACTGTTAGACGATCGTTCTTGAGGTCGTCACAGACATACACGATTGAACAGAACAGAAGATAGATCTATACATGTACGGTAGCCTTTAGACTTGTACAGTAGTTTGAAGTATGTAGTTAGCGCACAGGATACTAAAATCACAAGAACTTTATAATTCTTCGATCCCCTTATACACCGTGGCGTTTTAATCTTGTTACGAATAATATAATATTATTAATATTATTCATAAAAAAATATATATATTATTCAATAAGAATGACGCGTAACGTAGTTTGAAACGTTATGCGATCCGAACCTTGTGTTCCAATGGCGGCGCGAAATGGAACGTCGACATCTTTTACAGTGTTTCCACAAAGAGTAATATGAGCAGACAGATCACTCGGAACCAAGAAGCTTATAGACAAAAGTGGAGGCAACACTCTAAATACCTAAGTGCAGCCAACTGTGGGCAGACGCTCTCTTTCTGAATGCATTCATAAGACAAAGAAAACACATATCGTTGTCTCGTTCTTATGTATGCTTTCAGAAAGAGAGCATCAACCCACAGTTGGTTTCAAGCTTTTGTTCTAAGTGTTGGCTCCATTTATACCTATATCTTCATGCTCGGAACAAACCGTCATTTTTCGCACGCACACATTGACATTACGTTTATGAGCATTCTCAAGCTGTTTCAAGCAGACTTCAGTCTCGACTGTCACGTGTTGTCAAAACGAATAAAATATAATATAATTGACATTTCAGGACGAACAGGACAATTTTGTTATAAAAAAATTGCAAAGAGTTCCAACCAGTTTCAATAAATTTCATATTGTCACAAATAAAACCTACAGAGTCAATACAGTAGCAGCCCTAGTGAGTCTGGCAAGTTTAGGTAATTATTTTTGAAGATGGCGGGAGCGGTCCTTCTGTGATCTTTATATTTTGTGGTGTTTCTTACTATTGCAAGTAGGTGTGTTCTACCGTTTCATACGTAAACATTATTAACAGGATTGTTCATAATTGTTATGCTGTATGGGCAAGAGCCTATACATTTAATGTTGAATAAAATAAATGTTAATGTCCACGATAATGTTTATTAAATAAAAAAATACTAAAAAATACTAAAATGTTAAATTTTGCGCGAGCTCGATATGAAGACTGACATACTTGCGTATGTGACAGTGTTACATGTTTTTAATTAACAGAATTTGCAGTATTTCTAACTAGGCCAAACTACAATGTGCAGTTGCTGACCATACATATGCATTATTTATTTCTCTTTGTATCTTAATTTAATGTTAATATTTTTTTATCGCGTCTAGAGGTATTGTATGTTGGATACATTAAGTGGACGATCTGTGTAAGACGACTAAAATGCCACGGTATAAGGACGACATAAGGTCAGTGCAGACAGAGAATAATATGCTCGAATAGTTTACATGAATTAATTGATGATGTTGTTCTATCTGTGCTGACTTTTAAATACAATGTTGCTATGTTACGTCAAATTATACCATAGCAATGATTTGGACCCGAGTTATGCCAAAACAAACCATTTCACATACATTTTTCTTCAATATTGCGATGAAATTTCAAATGAAAAAAGAAAGGAAAATTGTTTATCCGCAAGAGAGACCAGACAATAGGGGATAATACTGCAATGTTCTGGCGCCAGAGTGCAGCACTAGCGTAAACAGTTAACAGTGTTTCGACGAGTCGTTCAAAGCGTGGTGAAAATTGTGAAATTCTGTCTTTAATTGAGTTCAAAATTGGGAAGTGTAGTGTGTGTGTGTGTGTGTGTGTGTGTGTGTGTGTGTGTGTGTGTGTGGGGGTGTGTGTGTGTGTAGTGTGTAGTGGGGTGTGTGTTGTGTAGTGTGTTGTATTATACAATAATTCATCAGTACTGTGTATTTTGATGTAGGAATGAAGGGAATCATTCATTTCCAAAAGAAGAAAATGTTCAAAAACTATGGGAAGCAGCAACAGGTAGTAAAGACTTTCGAGCTAAAAAACATTAAAATATGTTCAGCACCTTTTAAATTCGATCATTTCATTGAAATTCGAAAGTATTCAGGTGAGATAGTCGCAGTTACAGAATAACGTTCACTTTTATCATGTAAGACAACCAAATATGATTTTATTCTGAGCATAACCTAGAATCCATAATATGATGCCATAATATAGTTAAAGAACAAAACATTGTTTTCACATATAGAAGCAACAAGAATAATGTAGCCTGGATTTTGTAAAAGCTTGATTGAAAAGAGTGTCCGTGGAGTTTCTTGCTCGTTCTTCTCCATAGAGACCTACCCTACGTTTTGGAACGAGCAACTAGCTTCAACTTTCTGACTAACTAACTGACTCTTTGACTATTCAAAAGTGCCTGCAAATGGTTTAATTGAAATAAATGCTTTGACTTTGACTTTGAACAGTTAGTGTCAGTTAGGTAAGTAAGATTAAAAACTTTGATATATTTTCACAAAATACCTAGCATTTAGTAACATAATTTAACAAGAATACGAGGTATGCTCCATGGCGGTCTGTTTACTGTATGTGCTAGTGGCGCCCTCTGCGCCGAGTTTCGCGTAATGTTCCCTATTGTAGGACGCGTTTTTGTGAATGACACTATCTTTAATATTAGTCTAGATTATGGGTTACTGTTTGATGTTTATGTTTTGGCATAACCGTGACTATTCGATCAACTAAACAATCACTCAACAAAGCACTTCCACGCTCGTAACCCCACCTAACGCGTCTAACAGTGAGCCTGGCGAGCGCGGCTCACGAGGAGTCCAGTTCGGAGGCCGACGAGCGAGTGCACGCCGACACAGCCGCGACCGCGCGACCTCGCGCCTCCTCCGTCGACCACAGCCAGAGGAGAATCGGTGAGTGCATGCGTATTTGGAACTCTAGGAGGTTTGGTGGTGGGTTTTTAGCGACTTGTTTCGGTGGATAATAGGGTATTACACCCATTTTTGAAAAGTGTCTCAATGTAATTCTGTAGTGCTAATATGCCCCCAAAAAAAACCACAACATTTTTATTCAATCGATAAGTGCAATAAAAATGCATCTAAATAGAAAATTTTCAAATTTCGCGCGTAGTTTGATGAAAACGCCTCTTACTGGACGCCATATTGCTCAGCGAAAATGACGTCAGTTCGTTTTGTATCAAATGCGCTCATAATAAATATGATAATAATTAAAAGCATATTTTGTAATAGGTGTAATAAATAAAAAATTACGTTGGTTACGAATATAATGAAAGTACAAAATTTATTTTGTTATTTTATGACCTAAAACTTAAATTTTCCGACTGCTTTATGCCTAAACTGTCTCAATAACATATTTATAGTTTTTTTCTCGTATAGAGTAAAATACCCTATTCATCAGCCGGAAGACGTACACTTTTGGGCAAAGGCCTCTCCCTCCTCCTCATTCCCTCCATTAATTTCGTTGCGGGATCCAAGACAGTTGTAATGTTTCTCCGGGACTCGTCGAGCTTCAATGTCTCGACGCTTTTCTATTGGTCGCCACTGTTGATTCTGGCTTCCAGGAGATACAGTGGTTTGGGAGTAGTGTGGTGGGCATGTCCCATAGAAAAAGGCCTCCCCCAGGGGAGGGAGGAGAGGGGGTTGCCATGATTTCTCACGCTTGGCAGGCGTCTTGGGGATCGCAGTGAGGTTGTTCAATACACGGAAGCCGTATAGCAGCCGTATAGCCGTCCCGTATCTTCCCGTGGGTGTCGTAAGAAGCGACTAAGGGACTCACCAGAGAATGGGCAGCAGCGTTCTCTGTGCCTTTGTAACAACCATACTGCGATCGCGAACCCGCCTGCCAAACGTGGCGATTATGGCAAAACGCCCCCATTTCTTGGGGGAGGCCTAAGTCCAGCAGTGGACGTCTTTCGGCTGAAATGATGATAATGACACAGAAGCCGTTGCTGCCCGACTTCCGGATTTTCCCTTAGTTTTGCCGTCTTCGACGTCCTCGGGATAAAATGGGTGGGTGCCATTCTGGCGGATATTTAAAAAACAGCAAATTAGTAACCCCCTGATTTCTCAAGCGTAAGCAATTGGACCAAGAGGTAGAATTCAGTGATTGAAATGTATCAAGTTATAATGGCAATGGGCAGGCCACGAACCGGTAGACGCAGCGTTGGTAGGCCTCCCACCAGAAAGACCGACGACATTTTCAAGGTCGCGGTAACTAGTGGTAAGCTGCATGTTCTATGGGGGAGGCCTCTGTTTAACAGTGGACGTTTTTCGGCTGATGATGATGATGTAATAAGTTATTACTGATGTTGTGTGATACCTATATACATATATACCTATATACATCATCTGCCTAGCCATTTCCGAACTATGTTGGGGTCAGCTTCCAGTCTAACCGAATGCAGCTGAATACCAGTGTTTTACATCGAGCAAGTCCCTCTTTGACCTCCACAACCCAGTTAAGTACTGGATAACACGACACCCTTTGGTAAGACTGGTTGTCAGACGTTCTAGCTTCTGACCACGTATAACGACTGTCAAAGGTCTATGAATGACAGCCAAGACCAAATGCTTAACGAGATGCATAATATATTTTAAAAAATAACGTACCATGGAGTTTATGCCCTTTCTTGACAATGTGAACTGTATTTGTGCCAATCGTAAGAAATTGGAAATCGAAGTTTGACAGCTATAACAATACTTTGTGTAGTGAGAAAGGTCGGTAGTTTTCGGACTTCTTAGGTGCAGCGCAGACGACAGACTATTCGTGACGCACTTTTTAGTCTGTGAAAATAGAACCTATGCAATTATATGCAGTAACGCACACGACGCGCAAAAAGTCCGGCGCACAAAAAATCCGTGTAATTCGGGCAGACCGCACCGCGCCGCGCCGCGCCGCGCAGCGCCGCTCGGCACAAAAAGTGTGTGAAAAAAATTGAACGTTTGCATCAACGCGCGCTAACGCAGACGGCGCACACTTTAGTCGGCAATCTGCATTTGCTAGGGGTGGACGTATAGAATCCGAAATTCTCTATTTCTTCTTCTTTTTCTGTACTTCATGTACAAAATAATACTTCGCGATCTCTGCACGATTTCCATAGCGTCTACGTCCCTACAGCTCTGCCGACAGAATGATCGAAGATGTGCGTCGTGTGCGTTGAGTCTGTGAAAAATCCGCGACCGACTTTTTGCGCGCCATGCAGACTTTTTGTGCGCCGCAGACTCGATCGCACAAAAAGTGTGCCGTCTGCGCTGCACCTTAGATTGTCACAAGATTCGTTTTGGAAGGGGCGTAAATTCTTAATTTCTCATAAATTGACATGAAAAAAGATGTTGTTTTTCTGACAATATCCCTTATAAATACAAAAGTACATTACTTACCGTCCGGTCCGTGTGGTGTCGGACGTAAAGAATAGCACTATCCCATATCTTCCCGTGGGTGTCCTAAGAGGCGACTAAGGGACTTACCAGAGAATGGGCAGCAGCGTTCTCTGTACCTTTGTAACATCCATACTGCGATCGCCAATCCGCCTGCCAAGCGTGGCGATTATGGCAATATCTCCTCCTTGGGGAGGCCTATGTCCAGCAGTGGACGTCCTTCGGCTGAAATGATGATGGCATTACTTACATACACATTTAAGAACTCCAGTAGGTTAACATCTTAACATTCACAGCTTGCTATTAAGGTGGATTTACATACGTCCTCCTTTATCTACTCTATAACACACGCTCGATGAATTGTCACAATAATTTTACATTGATTTTCGGAACCCAGTGGTGCCCAAGTTCAGACGAAAACTCAGCCACGTTGATCTGACGACGTTGGTTCATTTTTTTTTGTTGACCGTACATTATTTGGTCGCAGGACGCAGTGGGAGTGAACGAGACCTTTCTGCTAAAGCGAGAGAAGTGACGGCCAGACTGACAGCCAATACGCGACAGAGGCCGAAACAGGACGCGCCTGCTGAAGCCAACTGTGAGTACAGGATCTGACCGTTAAGGCCAATAAATTGAGAGAGCGGGTTGGTTTGTTTTGGTTCAATAAGAACCATAATATAAAGGACTGCTTTGTGATGTGCCAATTACAATAATTAAAGACAAGAGAAGAAAGACAAACTTTTTTTTACAAAAGAGGCATGCGCCTTCAAAATCTAAAAAGTAATAAATAACTTTAGCAATGAACACTTATGACTTTAGTTTCGGAAGTTTGGCGGCTTTTGTTCTGTTTGTTGTTTCGTATTTCCCACCATTTTGTAAAAAAAAATGTGTACCCACTTGTTATCCAAATCCATTCAGAAACGGCGACACTAAAAAACAATTTTCGATATTGATCCACAATTACCAGAGATATCGCTTTATAAAGTCGGTGAAAATCGATAAAATTAAGACATCCTCTAATTTTCAACCTTTAATGGTAAATATTTTCATTTAATTTAAACGCGACTACTCTGCATCCCTTCTATTAAAAATTAAGAATTTCCTTAATCGAACTACAATTGCCTGAGAAATGGCGTAACAAACATACAGTCTACCTTGTTTGAAGACTGTTAAAAAAAAAACACATTCTGTAAATTACGTTTTCATACTGTTACAGTATCGTCATCGCAGCTTTGTTCTGCGCTAACAGAACAGTTGACGAAGACCGCCAGTAAGGTGGTGCAGTTGTATGCGAGCCTGCAGAGGGAACCGAACGCCGCCGAAGATATTAGTGGTAAGTTATCAACACTAAACAATAACACATGTCACGACAACACATAACACAACACCACAACGAAACAACACAATACAAAAACAAATAACAAAACAACACACGACATCACACAGCACAACAACACACAACAAAACAACATAACATCACACAACGCAACAACACAACTACAACTTATTTTACACATCTTCCAAGCAAATTAACGCGTCTTTATTTTTACTTGCCTCCGGTTTTTCGAACGAAATATTTATGTGACAAATTGTCAATCGCTGTTGACTGAATTATCCACAATCAATGACAGCACTTTCGCTCATTTTTCAGTTTGTCAAATTAGAGTAAACAAGTTGTTTAAGATTAATATAATGGTGGCCGCTACTTTTCCAGCTTTTTTTTTATCATTTGATAGGCATACGTTTGACCACTACCTTACCTGATGGGAAGCGATGATGCGGTCTAAGATGGAGCACGCTTGCCTAGAAGTAACCTATTCACTCTTGACTTAAAGATTCCCGGGTAGTAGCTATCAGGAAACACAGACTCAGGCAGGGAATTCCACTCCTTAGCAGTACGCACAATGAATGTATTCCCAAAACGTTTCGTGCGTGTGGGTGGGATATCCACCATGTACCGGTGGCGCATCGCCGTACGTCTTGTGGTCCGATGATGGAACGGGCTCGGCGGAATTAAATTATGCAATGCTTTGCAATTATGCAATGATGGTTTATAATAGTGTCTAATAGTTATTTGTTATACAAGAGTGCAAAGTTGCTTTTTAACCGCGTGTTCAATTTTGATGACCGCGCAAGCGAAGGATTCTAAAATTGAATCACGAGCGCAGCGAGTGATTCAAAATTAGAATCCTGAGCGTTAGCGAGGGAATCAAAAGAGCACGAGGTGAAAAATCTTTGCACTCGAGTGCAACACGTAACTTTTCATTCCACCTCAGCGAGGAAATGACTAAATGCAAAAAAAAAACGTTTACAAAGTCTGAGTTTTTAACAAATTAAAAAAAAGTTGTATGATATATTCGGCACCATAGAGGTAGCAGTAAATAGGTTTATTTTTTTTTAATTCACAAACTTAGTGCACACGATGTTCTAAATTCAATTTACTTTATCCTCTAGAGAATAAAAACGGCTTTTCCACTCAGATATTGAAGATAAATTTACTTTATCCTCTAGAGAATAAAAACGGTTTTTCCACTCAGATATTGAAGATTAAAAATACTCTTTCCGAGATGGTGGGATGAAAATGATATTATCATTTAGACACTATTATAAACCGGCAAAATTAAGTAGACCTAAAATCTTGCGTTCTGCTTTATAAACAATTGTATTTTTATTTTAGTTGGGTTACACATTCATAATTCATTCATCAACCCAGGAGTACAAACCTAGTATTGGCTATTCTATGTTTGTGATCTGAGAGTAAGAACAATGAGTCAAATTATTATACTTCTGGTATAACATGGAATTTTCGCCCATAGAAGAATGTTTTTCAAAAATTTAAAAACTCCCAACAGGACTGGAAGCAGCAATCTTAGAGACACAGAAGGTGCTTCGTAGCGCTGTGACGCGCTCTCAGAACGGAGACCAGGCTCTCAGCAGCCTGTCCTCCACAGACGGCGAGTACCGTCTGCAGGTGGACAACACAAGGAACAAGCTAGAACACCTCGTGTCTAAAGGTGAGTGATGCATTCAATAATGGTCTTATCAGTTACTGGTGCCGCGAATAACACCACTCCATTTCTACCCGTGGGTGTCGTAGAAGACGACAGAGGGATATTGACCAGAGGATGAGCAGTAGCGTTCTTCTGAGTACCATAACACCTACTGCGATCGCCAACATGCATCGGCCAAGCATGGCGATTACGGCTGAATCCCCCCTTGGGGGAGACCTATGCCCAGCATTGGGTGTCTAAAGGTTGACATGGTGGTGGTTCCAAGTCTGTTGTGCACGAGCTAAACTTATTTTAAGCTATTTATATCTCTTTCTCTCCAATAAAGCAAGAAAGAGACAGATATTATTAAGAGCTGTCAATTTAAATGTTCGTACAATTATAGTTGTCATGTCAGAACGTATTGATTAAAAACACGACGCAGTTCAAGATAAAACTGATTTGACATCTCTAACTTAGTCCTTATCTGTCGCCGTCCTTTTCTTCAGCTGCCTGGCAGTAAGAGACACCAATTGTCTAATTTTAGTTTAGTTTGAGAACAAGGGAATCGGGTCATTAGCACTTCACAATACGCGCCACGAAATATGAGACTTGACACCAAGAGCGTCGCCAGCCATCGCGAGCTGATAGCCTTGGGGGGGGGGGGGGGGAAAGCAAGCTAATATATGGAGGACAGGAAAAGTATGAATTTTAAATAAAATCAAAGGCACGTGAAGCTTTTGGAATTTCTAGGGGGGAGCAACTGCCTCTCCCCCGTTGGCGACGCCCTTGCTTGACACAACACATCGTTTGACTTGCGCAGTACTCGATTTAAAGCTAAGAGACCTTTAAATCGAGGACTGCGCAAGTCAAACCACGTATTGTGTCAAGTCTCATCTTTCGTGGCGCGTATTGTACCCTGACTTCACTGACTTCTTCCGCGTAATTAAAAAATATAGCCTATGGCACTAGAGACAACGTAGATTGGTGAAATAATTTAAAAAATCGGTTTAGTTTTTCCAAAAGTCCAAAGTCAAGGTTTGCCAACGTGCTGTGGACCGCAGCATACTTGGTGTTAAATTAACTGGCCGCGTTCGAAACACTATTCTGCACTCCAAAACACAGATCGTTGACGTGGCTCAAAAGGCTGCCCAGCTTAAATGAGACTGGGCTGGATGTATGCCAGCCATACTCCGGGCATATGCCGAACGATCTCATCATCATCATTTCAGCCGAAAGACGTCCACTGCTGGACATAGGCCTCCCCAAGGGGGGGTTTTTGCCATAATCGCCGCGCTTGGTTGGCGAATTGGCGATCGCAGTATGGTTGTTACAAAGGCACAGAGAACGCTGCTGCCCATTCTCTGGTAACTCCCTTAGTCGCCTCTTACGACACCCACGGGAAGATATGGGATGGTGCTGTTCTTTACGTCCGACACCATACGGACAAACGCCGAACGATCTATGGGCCCGTAAATCCCAAAAATGGTGCCCGAAATGACGAGACGAGGCCGCGGTAGATCACGAAAGAGATGGCGGGACGACTTGTACGGCTTCCTTAAGAACTGGCAAGACATAGCGAAAAGTCGAGACCGATGGGAGGAATTAAGGGCGGCCTTTGCCCTGCAGTGGGACAGTACAGGCTAAATATCCAAACTAATATTATAAATGCTAAAGTAACTCTGTCTGTTACGCTTTCACGATGAAACGACTAAACCGATTTTGATGAAATTTGGTATAAAAATAGCTTGAACCCTGGGAAAAGACATAGGTGTACTTTTTAATCCGCGACTTCATCTGTATCCGCGATAACCGACATTCACGCCGACGAAGTCGCGGGCAAAAGCTAGATCATACATATATTATATATATATATATAATAAAAATGAATCGTTGTTCGTTAGTCTCGCTAAAACTCAACAACGGCTGTACCGATTGCATTAATTTTGGTCTTGAAATATTTGTGGGAGTCTAGGGAAGGTTTAAACGGTAAGAAAATTAAAAAATCGATTGACAAGACAACGTCTGTCGGGTCAGCTAAGTAATAATGTATTTTTTTTAGTCCGTTACGTCAAAATACGGATTTGTCCTTTATATTCAATACCAGTGCAATGCGATGCAGTACATGGAGCGATTGCCTATCTGACGACACAGTTACTGATTAACACAATACCTTTTGGCAAGACTGGTTTTCAGACTTACTGGCTTGTGACTACCGATCGGAGGGCTAATTCACGTAATTTTATGACGCGCCGATGAAGTTGTAGTGCAGTTGAGGTTAAGTTTAAGTTTGAGTGATAAACGATGTTCTTGTAATCTTTAAACTGCGCGTAAGCTGCGCGTGAACTGCACGTCAAATGTACGACAACCAAACTCTACCAAACTTACTTATGGTGTAGCCACATGAGAAAAAATATCGATCGATTACATTTCAATGAATATGACGCTATTATAATATTAAAATAATACTCCAGTACAGATTTTAGTGCCTTTTATCTGTAATTTTGAGACGTCAAACGAATAGTAGAATACCGATCATGTTGCGTTCCGAAGCACGCACCAAAGACGCGCAACAGTAGAATGCCGTTATTGCGCTCGCGTGACGCGAACTCGACGCGAGCGTGTCTGACAGCAGTAGAGAATACGAAAAGCGTTGTTTTGATCGAAACTTTACTGCAACTGCACTGTAACAGCACTTCTTTAGTTACGTGAATTAGCCTACAGAACTGTCAAAGATCTACACATGACAGCCGGAACCAACGCCCCTACGTGCTTGCCGAGGCACGGGTCACACCACCAACTTCCAAATACCCATCCAATGACGTAAAAGAACTTCAATAACCAAATTTTCTCATCCACAGAAGCAACGAACGCGAGTAATCCCGCCATGTCGTTAATAGAACAATACTCAGACATACTCCTCAACATGATGCAGACGAAAATGGTGAACCAGTTCTCTCAGCCGCAGAGCTTACCGCCCAACACCAGGGAACCACCCAACGAGAGCTAGTACTGAACCCACAGTGACGAACTCATAGTGACGAACTCACAGTGACGAACTCACAGATAGTGTGACATTGTGAGGGAAAGTGTTTAGTGTGGTGTGAACTATTGTGTGTTTAAAAAGTAGATATGTTTGGCTACCAAACATGGAGATATCAATCTGCGGTTAATTTTTGTGACCTCAATATGATTTTTTTTACTCCTCTGCTGTTCTATTCTGATTATAAAGTACGTACAGTAGCGACGAAACAGCCCTACCTCTCTCCGAAACACTGTTCCCGCGTCGAACCTGCTCTCGAAACTTTTAATTCTCGCGGCACGCTCGTATTTGTACAGTATGTTATTTTGGTATTAGTGTAGGTAATTAAATCGTTTCGTTTGTATGGTAGTGGTAAGGAGCACGATCTCTGTGTATAAAAGTGTCAGTTAAAATGTGCCACTTATAGGTGACGCTACAATCGCGACTAGGTAAACATTTTCTAACTCTGCATACTTCAGTCCGTCAACCACTGCTACATTCATACCATACCCTGTGCCTACGCTAGCGCCATTTTGGCGGGTTTTGGAACTGTTATCTTGCTGCATAAAGCTGCTGACACTTTTGCAACTTTCCTTCCATATGAGATAGTGGTTCTTATCTCTACCATTCATAATTGGATTGTTGACACCATTAACCAATAATTCCAAAATACAACTTATCTTAAAACTAGCGACCCGACCCAGCTTCGCATGGGCCTATAGCCTTCTTCGATAAATGAACTATCCATCACAAAAAGATTTTTTCAATTCGGACCAGTAGATCCTGAGAATAGCGCGTTCACCCAAACAAACAAACTCTTCAGCTTTATAATATTAGTATAGATACAATTTATTTTAGCCCGAAAAACCCGATTAATTTTCAATTAACTGTAAAATTCTATTTTAAATTGCTTTGAAATCAATGAATAGTTAGTCAATTGAGTTGGTAAATAAGTGACGTCACAGACCGCTATTGTCATACAACATCTATGGAGGAATCTCGTTTTGACAGGTCATAAAAAGTATGTCAATTGATTGGTGGTGTCAAGTAAGAACCCAATTCTGTTTAATTCCGTTGCGGGATCATAGACAGTTAATCATTTTTCCGGGAGTCGTCGAGTTTCATTGATGCCAATTCTGTTCTGCACGAACTAAACTATTTATATATATTTATATTTTAAGCTATTTATATCTCTTTCTCTCCGATAAATCAAGAAAGAGACAGATAATAATAATACCTGGCAATTTAAGTTGATCTAAAATGGTCATACAGTTATAGTTGTCATTTCAGAACGTATTGATTAAAAACACTGCGAAGTTCAAGGAAAACTAATTTGACATCTCTAACTTAGTTCTTGTCTGTCGTCGTCCTTTTCTTCAGCTGCCTGGCAGTAAGAGATGCCAATTGTCTAATTTTAGATTAGTTTGTGAACTAGGGAATCGGCACCATTGCCTTGACGCTTTCCTAGTGGTCGCCACTGTTGATTCTGGTTTACAAGAGTTGCAGTGGTTATGAATATTGTGGCAGGCTTGACCACAGAACAGTCAGTTGATACAAATCGTAGTGTTGCTCGTGTTAATATGTCAGTTCTCTCATTTATAAAGGACATTACATTTTTATTTATGTAATAAATAGCGGGAACTATTTATTACTTAAATAAAAATGTAAGAAATTAGATTGTTTATAAACAAGCGTGTTAAAACTTGTCTAAACCTAATAAAATGTCACACGTATACGGGTTATTGAGCTACCAAGTCGTAATTATAGAGGTAAACATTGAAAACCCTGTGAAATCTAAGAGTTATTTCAATGCGAAAGTTTCGGGACCTCATAATAATATTAAAAACAGAGGTTTATCACATATATAGGGCCTACTTACTTATCCAGGTTTCACTATACTGCCTAAATAAGGGATACTTACGCCTTTACTACACCGACGCGTTCGTATGCGGCAGCGAAACAATGAAAATACTGTCAGTAGTATGGCAGAATTTCGTATACGCTATGTCTCACTCTAGCACTAGCTACATGAAATAGTTGCGTCCTTGTCGGTATTATTTTGCAAGGAACTGTGGAAATCGTTACACGGACGCAGACGTTTCGCTGGTGGTGTTACGTATCGCATGGCGTCCGCACGTGTTCTGTCAGTGAGGACAGAATTTCGCACCATGGAAGCCGAAAATATTGAAATATTTTTGAATACAATTATTTATTGCGTGACCAACTGCATATAATTCGGGATAATTTCTTATCCCGAATTATATGCAGTTGGTCACGCAGATTATAAAAATGCGTACAAAAAAGAGGTGGCATGGAGGAAAGTTCAAGAACAAACGGTAAAATTACAATGACATTTCTTTGCGAAAAAACTGAAGTAGTTCGCAGTGACTTGCTGCCGCATACGAACGCGTCAGTGTACTAACGCGTTTAGTGCCCCCTCCAATTTATCGTGTCCCGTCTCTAGCGTCAGATAGGATCACTCATTCCACCTACAGGAAGATTTTCACAGCTAAAGGCAGATCTGGTCATGTTTGGTAGCCGTAGTGCATGTTTAAAATGCCTTGAGAAGTTGAAGAGTCCGGAAAACATAGTGTTAATTTATGTGAGCGAATTGATAGCTATGCGTAAGCGTCGATGATTTAGTTTAGATGCTGAATTATGTCCTGTGTGTTGAATTGTCGTAGGTAATATTGTTGGTGATCTTCGAATAAGATTTTTAACCGTTATCTACTAGTAATAACAACACTTTGTCGTTACATAAGGGCTAATATTGTGAAAATGCTCTGTCCATGATTAATTCTATATCGTCGATTCGATCGAAGTCGGACGTCGCTACGAAATAATCGATGAATTTTCGATAGCCTAAACGAGCATAAGGTAAAAATCGTTCATCGTTAAAAAAAGTGATATTTAAGTAATTCTAGTATTAATAAGTAGGTAACGCATCGATAATATTGAAGCGATATCCGAAAAATCTGGTTCAGTCCGTGGCTATCAAATGTTTCATCGAATTTTAGAAATATTTCGACGAAATATCGCCGTCTCTGTCACTTACTGTGTCAGTCTCTTTCTAAAGTTCTATGTGCCATTTTGTTCCCGGTTATTGTACCTAAGAGTCGCGAATGACGTCATACATAAGTAACATGTAAATAACGTTTTTAAATTTAATAATATAGGAACATTTGTCAATTTGAGTCCATTGTAAAGTCGTTGTAAGCGAACGACGAAGCTGCCATCTTTAAATTTTAAACTTGAATAAGCGCCATCTTTGGTTTCTGATGTATACTACAGGCGCAAGGATGTTAAGAGTATTTCACGGTATACAAAAACCGCCTACACTAAAATCTAAAATGTTTTGTAGCTCATTTTTTAATATAACTTGATTCAAATACTTTTTTTTATAATCAAGAGAATCCAAAGAAATACTAGTCGGATTTTGACAGAACTTTTTTTTATGAAAAAAGTGTCTGGATAAAATCTGCTTTACGTATTTTAAATGTTACAAAAAAGAAATAGGCTGGCAACATAGTCTAATTTCCTGTCCTTGATGTTGCAAACTGAATGTTTTTAAATATGTTTACTGATGTTCCCTGTACAAATATTTACTAATTGCATTTAAATTATTCATTCCAATACTGCACTAAAGTTCATAATAACTTTACGAACTTGGTTGTCTGTGCCACGCAATATCGATTTGCGCATTTATTCAATTATTATTAATGTTTTGCCAACATAGAGTACAGTACCATTCAAACTTAAAGTCGGCTCTGAACACGAGGCGAGTGGCTGCGCAGTAACAATTTCACGTGTCAACGGGGTTGAGGGGCGGGGTACTGAGCAGCCTGTAGCACAATTCACAGCCGCAATTTAGTTTGAATTGAATTGTACACTCTTTTATGTTATTAAAATTATTAGCATTCTTGAAAAAAAAAGCTTGTATTTAAAAAAAATATCACTCAAAGTTTACTTCTTAGAAACATTTCAAATGTTTTATCGAAATTGTCCGTCGCATTGCTGGATAAAAAAAAAAAACTTAAATATTTATTGGTGGTGTGTTGATTAGAAAATACATATTTATCCGTCATGTCATATACAGTAACTTAAAATAACAGAAGACTTTCCCTTAAACCCTTAAATTTCCATCATTAATAGATTTAAAAACATAATATATTAGCATAAAAAATATACGTTTTAAAAATTCAAACGTGTACCTACAGAGTGTTTTTCTTAAGTATCCCATTTTGTATGACATTTTAAAAATGAAAAAGATTTATTATGGGATTTTTTTCCTGGTTAAAGGAAACGCTTTTCGTTATTAAAATACTGTATAAGTATTGTGTATTATGTATGTATATTATGATTGGCTGTCCATTTTATAAAAAAAGTTTTAGAAAACCACGCAAAAGTTCAGACTTCGTTGAAATTAAGTTTATTGAATTCATGAGTTTCTGATTATTGTAAAATTAATGTAAAATTAATTAAAGTGTATTTTAAATAAATAATGACTGAATACAATCATTCCTTGGAAGATATTATGTTGAATTGTATTTATATTCTTTGCAAATTAAGGCCATGAAAAATTTGTGAAACAAATTAATTTCTTAGTAATTAAAATCTTCAACAGCTGTTATCGGCCTAGCGTTTTAAATAGCCAAATATGTTGGGTCGATTTTCAGTCTTACCGGATGTAGCTGAATACCAGTGTTACATGGAGCGACTGCCTATCTGACCTCCACAACCCATATACTGGGTAACACGATACCCCTTGGTTAGTCTGGTTGTCAGGCTTTCTATCTTCTGACTACTTATAACGACTGTCAAAGATCTACTAATGACAGCCGAGACCAACGGCTTAATGTGCTTTCCGAGACACGTAGCAATCTCGGGGTATCTTAATAATGAAAGTAAGTGTTCAAAATGAAAGTAGTGGAATTAATCTTATTATTTAGTTTTACAATCTGGGTAGGTCCACTACTAAACACGAGTATTTTTATAAAAAATTGATGGACGATTTCTTGTTGATTGTTGATTCTTATTATCAAAAAGGAGGTTGCCACTCTCAATTTACTACTAAGCTCCCTTGAAGATACACCATGAAGATAATTATGGCCTATAAAGTGAAAGTAAAAAATGTGCGAATTACGTACATTTTCAAGTCCAATGTATTTGTGTAATATAAATGTTACGAAAATGTCACAAAATGCGTTTTGATACAGTCAATGTTACATTTAAAAACTCTTTTTATTTTGTGATTACAATCTTTTTTTTTTATTAAAAATGTAACTTGACCTTACTACATAATTATGCATAAAACGTGTATTTAATATAGAAAAATGTATATTAGGATTTGCTAGCGACTAATATACGCGTCCAAAGAAAAATGTATGAATAATTTCTTAAGACTTGTTTGAACAACTAATACTGATGCCAAATGCACACTTCTTGAGTTGTAACGCGTAATGTTACAGTGAAAATGTCAAAAAGACCATTGTATTAACAGAGACTAATCTATCTCGGGAAATAGGGCCATAGTAAAGTCTTAAAGGGTGTTGGATAGCTCCATACATTCCTTGAAAGCAGATAAACTAGAGCTCATTTGCAACCAATTTTACCCCGAATTCTTGGGGACGAAACTGATTTTGAGTTGTTGCACTTTTTACCGAAAATTGTTTATTGTAAGAAATATTTTTTAACTCCGGACGCAATTTTTTTAATTTTCTGATAGTGAGTATGAACGAAAAATATACCCTAGAACCAGTTTATTAAGTGTACAGATTTTCAGTCGAAAACGCGAACGGTCCTATAACTGAAAATTAAGCCAATATCGACTCCAAATTTGTTGAAAATTAGCTTTAGTTAGCTCTCTTTCAGGGAGTGTACCTACTCTGTGCAAAACCAGGTGGTTAAAATTTTTAATCAACAAGTCGAGTGTCAAGAATTATTGTACTATTTGCAATCATTATCTTGCCCTGCACATTACCTGTCCTGCTACTAAATATGGTCTATTTGACATTAACGACTTAATTTATGGCATTCGACGAAGTATTAGTTTAATGTTAAAATTAAATAAAAATGTCGCTTCCAATATCCTTTTCGTTTTGTAAATAAATAATTAATAGTGACTCAATTTTGTTATAAACGCTCTTGTACCGCGATTATGAATAAATGTTTAGTAATTAACATTTTAATTAAAGGTAATTCCTTCAAGGCAGCCCCCGGAATTAAAAATTTCTTATGTTTTTGCAAATCGCTGCGCTGTTTCACGTTGTGAAGTGGAATATGAATCCTAATTTAAAACATCAATATAAAATTAAGTATTTCATCGAAAAATATAATTTTCTCGAGAAATTTAATTGTCATCGAAAATTTAGATTTTTTTCAAAAATATTATTTTCTGAAAATTAGACTTTTTTTTCAAATGACGTAAGAAGTTTCGAATTTCGCGAGCTATCTTGGCGGTTCCCTCTTAATATTCAATTGTATTGCCATCTGTAGAAAAGACTAATTTTAATACTATTATAAATAATTTCTAAGTTTATAATTTTCTTGTAATTTTTAAATAAGTGGACTCTGTATTTTGTTTTCTTTTGTATAGCAACAAAGCACACTAATTTTTAATTTAGGCGAAATAAAATTTATTGAATTTATTTTTTTGGTTATTTTTTATTGTTTCTCTTTTTTACTAGGTCTGATTTTCACTTAGGCCGCATATTCTTATTATTTACAAGTAATAGGTACCTTTTCTTTCTAAAGAGAAAACTCAAGTTAACAGGACTTAAATCCATTTTCAAATAAAAAAATAAGTTTTTACAATTATTCTTTGCATAAAACACTATAAACAAATAACTGGGTTTTTGGAAACTAACATTAATTTGATAAATTATCCATGCGCGTAATACAGTACCTATAAATATTAGTACTACCGTACAGTAGCGACACGCTCCGCCTCCCTCTGAAACCGTTCCTCACCTCTCCCCGCGTCCAACGACTGCTCTGGGAACTGCGTTTTTGTTCTCGCGGCGCGTAGACACGCTCACACGCACGTATTTGTATAGTCTGTTATTTTAGTAGTACCTAGTGTAGGCAATTTTGTCGTTTCGTTTCTATTGAGTGTCGCTGGTGTGCGCCGTGCTCTTTTGTGATTGGTTAATGATACTTCAGTCAATACCACAGCCACTTACATAGTTTTGACGAATTTAGTGTCACACTTATTCTAGTACGAGAAACGGAGGGCTAGTGCCCTATTGTAACGCTACTCAATGTTAAGATGCCATTAAATGTAAGTCTCGTTCTATCACGGTCACTTTGACATAAAATGATAGAGACAGCACGGGACTTACACCGCATTGTTAAAAAAAATCAAAAATACAAAGAAAATTTGAAAAACTAATACAATCACGAGATTGTAGGTATTCGCTTTTGAATTTGTACTTATTTGCTTTTTTGGCACCACTGTTACTGTACCACGCAGTCTATCTGTCTTTTGTTTCATAATCTGAGAACTACATCATTAGATTTAAAAAAAAATTAGCGTAAAAAAATAAATATGATAAAATTCAAAAATGTAGTGTTTCTTTTACGTATCTGATTTTGTATGATATTTAACCTTTTGACCGCCACAGTCATGTATAAATGACAAACCAAAATGTGCCCAGCACGCCACGGTCACGGTCGGTATTACGTTTAGAAACGTACTTCCATAGAGTAGTAATGCCTAGCTAAGCGCTGAGGGCACGTTTTTGTTTGAAAAAAATATATTTTATGGGAATATTTTTTATTGTATCTACGGACGATGTACCTAATATATTACCGGTTCAAGGAACCGCCTTTCGTTAATTAATATACGGTTTATCCCTACATTCAATGTTAAACAGTGATATAAACTGGAATTGAATGAAATCATGACCCTAGGTACCAATCTACATAATTTCTATTCACAAAGAAGTGATATCCTCGCGCCTGTATCTGAATAATTCAAATCGAACAAGTCAAGATGTCTATGTAAGAAAATAATTTTAAGCATTAAATATTTTCATAAGTATGTAATATACCTACCTAGCTAATCTGCAAGGCGCACTTGCAAATAAAACATGTAGTATAAAGTCCCGTTTCACAGTTTTCCAAAATGTTGTGTACTCAACCGTACGTCAATGGCTGTCAAAATGACATTGACAGAGCCTTTATGACGTAGGTAGGTACCTATGCGTACGGGCGGTTTCCGTGATACAAGAATTACCACTTCTAGCGTTTCGCGCCAATGTTTAACTATTGTTTCTGCTAATTAGACATTTGAGCTCTTAAAATATTTCTGTACCTTTATTTTGTTGGTTTGTTTCAGTCCCATACCACAGAATAGTACTACAGTAGCGACACGCCCCGGCTCCCTCCGAAACACTGCTCCTCTCCTCTTCCCCCGTCGAACGTGCTCTCGAAACTGCTTTTAGTTCTCGCGGCGCGTAAACACGCACTCACACGCACGTATTTGTACAGTCTGATAGTTTGGTAGTAGTGTATATAATTAAATCGTTTCGTTTGTATGAAGTTTCGTAGGTGTGCCCATACTAAGGCCTCGTACAGACGAGCAGAACTTTGCTGTCGACAGAGCCAACTTCAGCTGTCGACAGGGGCAACTGCAGCTGCCGCCATTGGTCGGCGTTTGCCGTCGACACGTGGACAGCAAACGCCGACCAATGGTTACAGCTTAGTATGAGCACAGTATAAGTATTAGTACTATCGTACAGTAGCGACATGCTCCCCCCCCCACCGAAACACTGTTCCTCACGTCTAGCCGCGCCGCATTGGCTCTGGCAACGTCTTCAAGTTCAAGGGTTGACTCGTGGCGCGTATAAACGTGCATTCACTCATTTGTGAAAAAGAAAATCGAAATATTTTATATTATGTATATAAATTGAATATTTTATATATAATATTTTATAGTAATAACAAATAATAATATATGAAATTATGTAATTTTTATCACATTAAACTATGACATATACATACACTTTACCTGTTTTAAACTAAATACCATGAAATACAAGTTGGAAGAAATAAATAAAAAATCTAAAAGTATTGTAGAATATACTGTGTAAATCATTCCCTCAACAATCGTCATTCCCTCCTAAATGTAATGAGGAATTATTAAATGACCGTGAGGTGGGTGACGAATTTTAACTTAAGCTATACACAAGCTACAAACTTCTTGATATGTACCTACTTACCTATTTGGAAGTTCGAATTTCAAACCTTGAAAGAATCGAGTACCTACATGAGAGAGAAACAGTACTTGTGTTGAGGCCGGTATCGCGGCGCTCGCGGTGGCAGTGACAGCCCTAGCGATATTAACGCACACACACGCACGTATCTGTACAGTCTGCTATTTTTGTAGTAGTGTAGGCAATTATATCGTTTCGTTTGTATGAAGTGTCGCGGGTGTGGTATGAGCGTCGACAGCCGTCGACGCGACGCAGTCGACATGGTAGGCACTGTCGGCAGCAGTCGGCGTGTCGAATATTGCAGCAGTTGCTTTTGTCGACAGTAGCAGTTGCTTCTGTCGACAGCTTAAGTTGGCTCTGTTGACAGCTAAAGTTGGCTCTGTTGACAGCTGAAGTTGGCTCTGTTGACAGCTGAAGTTGGCTCTGTTGACAGCAAAGTGTTGCTCGTCTGTTTGACGCCTTACCCAACAAGATCTACATCGCTTCCACAAATCATGTTTTTATTTCTTTTCTGTATATGCAGGCATACTTAGATGGTGTTTTTCCCTGCACACTTGGTTTTCATTTTCACTTTGACATTGGCAGAATTGTCGACATCGGCATTGCTTGCCATTGTATAAAAAAAATAGAATAGGAGCACTACCACCGATGTGTGGTTAACTGTTATAAGAAGTAGATATAGATCGTTATAAGAAGCTTTAGTGAACACGGATTTGCGAACTAGTTTAAAAATTCTTACAAAACTGGGAAGCGGAGCGGTGAAGTAGAAATAACAGGACACGTGCGAGTCGTACTTGCCCACCTAGGGTTCCGTAGGTAGGTACAAATAATAGTTTTCAGATTTTTCCCTATACTTGTATTATACTTAAGACGATATTGCTTGCCAAATTTCATAGTTCTAGGTCAACGGAAAGTACCTTATAAAATGATTCCGTTGAGAGTGTCGAAATATAGGTACGTTTTTTGTGGCATAAACGATCGTATCTTTTTGTCCGTTAACTTGAAACCTGAGTAGGTACCTATATCGTTTCAATGTGTACCACATGTTCCCGAGATAAAGGGTCTTGACATACAGACAGCCGGATAACAAAGTGATCCTCTAAGGGTTTCGTTTTTTTCTTTTGAGGTACGGGACCCTAAAAACCGGTATTGTCGCGTGAACTCTGCCTAGCTCCGCACGGTTCCCAACTCTCAAAGAGAATGTTAAGTCTTTGGCAATTCTGCTCCTTCTCCATTGCTCCGCTCCACTGTCTCAGTCTGCGTCAATGAACAGGCAGCCTCTCCGCGCCAGGGAACACTGTCTCTGTCTGGAAACGGCTTTCTTGTTAGTAATAAAATATTCACTGTCTTAGCCACAAAGGGTTGTTTGGTCTGACCCTCCTTGACCGCCCGATATTTTATCGTGTGTGCTGAGTTAAGATAGCAGTAATACAAAAATATATTTTCATAATAATCAATCATCATCATGTCAACCTTTAGACGCCTACTCCTGGGCATTGGTCTCCCCCAAAGGGGGGTTCAGCCGTAATCGCCATGCTTGGCCGATGCATGTTGGCATGTCACATTTTTTATATTATCTACTTATTACTTACCCATTATGTACGCTTTAGAAGGCAAAGACATTATTAATCCATATGCACGCTTCGCCATTTTGATTTAATGTAATTAACAAAATGGCCGCCCATTTTGGCGGGAATTCTTGTTCTAGGTTATAATGTACACAAGCAAGACATTTTTATGAGAAATAAAAAAATAATAAGAAAATCAATGACTTTTATTTAATTTACCATTATGCTAAACATTCTTATAATTTTATTCCAGAAATTAGCTTAATTTGGTCAAAACGTGTCATTCCGGGATCTCTAAAAAATGTAGTTAAATCTACTTATGTACCTACCTATCTAATTTAATACCTTTTAAAAACGATTTTTATGAAATTTGGTATGCAGGGGTTTTCGGGGGCGATAAATCGATCAGCCAGGTTTTATTAAAAAAAAAAACACAAAAAATATACCGGTCGCCCCAGGTTGACGCCTGTCAACCTGGGGCGACCGGTATATGAATCGTACTGTACCTGCCTAGGTACAGTACGATTCAAACTTAATGGCGGCTCTGAACACGAGGCGAGTGGCTGCGCAGTAACAATTTCACGTGACAGCCGGGGTGAGCTGCGGGGTACTGCGCAGCCAATCGCTCACTTCACAGCCGCCATTAAGTTTGAATCGAACTGTACCTACCTACTGTAAATAAACGTCAAATAAATTCAATATACTCAGTATTACTATTCAGCAATAACAGTCCAATGTGCATCCTACAATACACAAAAATGTAGACTTTAAATTAATCAGCATTTCCAAAATCATTACAATGACCTACTTCGAAAAATGGCAGAAATAATGTTAAGTTGGTTAGTTATTTCTGGGTGGACTAAACCATTATGGTCTCTTTATGAGTAAAAAAGGAATGGATAAGTTGATTTTTAAATAGTTATTATTCCATCTTCGCCAGAGGCTAAGCATTGCTATCCAATGTGGCAATTCCGGTAATCTCTTGGACACATTTCCAGATGACGACGATGCTTAGGGACGAAAGTTTTTATGCCTTTTTGTTTTAGTTTAGTTCTCAGATTATGAAACAAAAGGCAGATAGACTGCGCGGAACACTGAGAGTGAAGCTAAAAAAGCAAATACAAATTCAAAAGCGAATATCTACAATTTCGTGATTGTATTCGCTTTTGAATTTGAATTAGTATTTTTATTTGTTTCTTGTAACGATGCGGCTTTTGAGGTAAGTATTCGTTTCTGAATTTGTATTTGCTTTTTTTGCTTCACTCTCAGTGTTCCGCGAGGCCTATCTGCCGTTTGTTTCATAATCTGAGGTTTAGTTATAGATTTTCTTATTTATGATTTCTCACTTAATGCTCTCTTGGACGCTAAGCCTGACTGTGTTGTGTTCGCGGGAATCGCGGCCGAATGGAAGGCGATCTTGTTAGTAGGTATGTTCTTCTCCATAGAAACCTACTGTTTGGAACGAGCAACTAGCTGCAACTTTTTGACTGACTGACTCCTTGACAATTCAAAAGTGCCTGTAAATGGTTTATTTGAAATAAATGATTTGAGTTTGAGTTTGAGTTTGGAGTATTGTGAGATGAGCGATTGATCAATAAATAAATAAATAATGTGTGTAAATATTGTACATATTAGTTGCCAATAAATAAACTTCGTTTGTTCATTAATCAAAGCTTAAAATATCGCTATCAAAGTGACCAAGTTCTAAGCCGTAAAAATATAATAGGTAATAGTTTCACGTCATTAGGTATGACATGTTATCGAAACGCTAAGATAAAGTAGAAGAAGAGTCAATTATATTATATCTAGGTCCTCCATTAAAATAGGACTATCTAGGTTCATCATCACAGTCCTTAATAACATTAAAGTCGTAGGAGTCCCTCTTGATGATCCCCGCACGAATCAGAAGGTCGACCACAGGTCGGCGCCGTGCGAAGCGCTGACGATAGCTCGTGGAGCGAATCTCTGGAGAAAAACATGAACATCTTAATACCAGGTAGATTGTGATTTGGAAACACCTGCCATGTTATCTCTTCACCACCCTTGGTTGGTAGGTAGAGAATGCCTAAGGCTTTAAGTCCCCCTTTGTACATTTGTGCATGAAGTGTACATTTTTACATCTTCTTCTTTATAATAAAAATGAATCGTTGTTCCGAAGACTTATTACACTATATGTACAATTTTTAGGAAATCAATTTAGGAAATCGGCAGGTGTAATCGCAGTTAGAACAGATTGGATCCGATTTAGTGCAAAGTGCAAAATGGATGTGAGAGTGGGACTAACAACTTAGATACTTACCTAAATTGATTTCTTAAAAATTGTATAGTGTAATAAGCCTAATGATGATGATGATGAATTATTATTCATCATCATCATCATTAGGCTTATTAAATAAAAAAAATTAAAATACCCTATTGGGTATTTTACTCTGTACAAGAAAAAATCTATAAATATGTTATTGAGACAGTTTAGGCATAAAGCAGTCAGAAAATGTAAATTTTAGTTCATAAAATAACAAAACAAATTTTTAAATTCAATTCAAAGTTTTCAGTATTTTTAATCTGTTATAAAACACAGTGAAATAGTAGCGGCCATGTTATTACGCCGTACGGCTGTGTAAACAAAAAATTGTCAACTGCCAGCCAACCGATTGGCGTAATATAGGCTTTGTACTTTTATTATTTTCGTAACCAACGTAATTTTTTCATTATTACACCTATTAAAAAACATGCTTTTAATTATTTTTAAATTATATACAATTATCGTATTTAATATGAGGTCATTTGATACAAAACGAACTGACGTCATTTACACTGAGCATTAAGGCGTCCAGTAAGTCGCGTTTTCGTCAAACTACGCGCGAAATTTGAAAATTTAAAATTTAGATGCATTTTTATGGCAATGGCACTTATCGATTGAATAAAAATTTTGTGTTTTTTTTGGTGGCATATTAGCACTACAGAATTTCAGTGAGACACTTTTCAAAAATGGGTGTAATACCCTATTATTATCTATAGTTCATGGATCTCTTGGGCCGTGTAGATTTAAAAAAATGCAGCAGGTAGACGAGTCATACAGTATGGTGACGAGTAGACCAGAGTAGGTAGACGAATAGATTAAGCTAGAGCAAGCCCAATCTTCTGTTGTTTTGGTAAATACGTCGCCATCGATCGAAAATTCGAAACGTGCTACCCAGTACGATCCTTCTTCACGAACGCGTCGTCTGTACGATTTAGAATCCAATTTAGTGTAGTGTAATCACTAGCTAACAACTTAGGTTCCTAAATTGATTTCTTACAAATTGTATAGTGTAATAAGCCTTTAAACGGCTGACCCAATTTGACTAATTTTGGTCTTGAAATATTTGTGCAAGTCCTGGGACGGTTTAAACTGTGAGAACATTTTAAAATTCACAAAAAGAAGTGTAGGTATAGGGACAGGACAACGTCTGTCGGGTAGCTAGCGAGTAGTATATAAAAACAAAGTCGCTCCCGCTTTCTGTCTTTTAAACAACGCAATGGATTAAAGGTCATAGCACACTTATCAAATCGGAAACGGATCGTAACCGTATCGAGTATTCTTTGTATGAAACTTCTTACTGCAAAGCACAATTGGAATTGTAACGTAAACTACTCGCCTGGGGACAAGCTCACGAACCGCGGTGCGGCGCGTGGTCAGCCAGCGGTCCCCGCGCCTACGGCTCGTCGTCCACGCGCTTACGCTACGTTGCGGCGTCGCCGCGCTTGTGTCTCTCACCCCTCCCGCGACCTGGCCTTCACAAGGCAACTTCCAGTCTTGTTACGCGCGTGTTTGATCTGGTGATCAAGGGGCTTACTATGACCTCTTATAGCAGGGCAGAAGTTGATAAAACTATAACGTAGAGGTACGTTCATACCACGTTTTATCTTTCAGAGATACGAAATGTGAAATTTTTTTAACATGATATTTATGCTTTTTAGTATTTTTTAATAATGTATCATGGTTATTCGTTATACATAATCTTAGTTATAATGTGTAATTACTTAAAAAAACATGTTTTTATCATTTTTATAAAACCGCTAAATAGATAAAGAAATAGATCTTGTAGCGAATGTATCTGTATCCGAACGCCAGCTCCCGGAACGCATTTTAGTCGTGGCAGAGCGCCTACGCGGTACTCGCCAACTCGCTAGAGTGTGTATCCAAACACTCCCGCGTATGCGCCTGGCAGCGTCCAATGAGGTTGCGGTGTGCGATCATCCGCCGCACGGACCAATAGAGTTTAAGTTACATATAAAGTGATCGAAGTATGGCGGACGTTATAGAGTTAAGACATTTTATGTTGGTCTTGTGTTCATTATAATGTTTGTGTGTGTCGAATTATACAAATTACTTCGTACAAGGTTCCTTATTTCATTAACCTGACCTACCCCGACTATAATCTGGATTTTTGAACGTTTTCTATTACAAAGATAATGACGTCGCTGCAGACCACAGACAAGCAATACCGTTTAACTTTGTTCAATAGTCGTTCACCGTTAGTACTGTAATGGTACGATTTTTTTGCGTTCAGGAGCAGGCCTGCTTTTGAGCGTAAGTTGACTGACGGGGATTTGAACGTTTTCATAAGAGGTAATGGTTAAGCCCCCTAGTGCCAGCCAGGCCAACTAGCGGTCGGCGAGCCGTAAGCGCGGCATCGCCTAGCCGTAGCCGAGGCGACGTATCGGAGCTGCTGATCCGTTTTGGTTACGTTGTTTACGTTATGTTGACACCTGTTTGACGGCGCGGCGAACGGCGGCGGCGCGGCGATCCCTTTCCGATTTGATATGTGTGCTACGACCTTTAAATGCAGCGTTCAACAATAGATAGAGTGATTCAAGGGGAAGGTGGGTGTTTAAGTATAGTTTGCATTGTTTCTACCATGACAACCGTGCCAAGAAGGGGCGGGTCGCTCGTGAATAAAACAAATAAAAACTAACTTTTGCTCGCGACTTTTTCAGCGTGTATTTTGTTGTCGCGGATGAAGATAAGGGGCGTCGAACTCTGGACCAGAAGTACCTGATAATTATCTTCTATATTATCAATTACTATTAAATTCTTGACTTTTTTTTAATTATTGATTATTATTGACTAATATATTAAATATTACTAAATGGCTAGTATTTAACTGTACATCAAAAAAACTTCCATTTTTATATTAAAAAAAATCCCAATTGTCATCAAAAATACTGATTGAACAGCAAAATAGTTACCTTAAAATATTATTATTTTAGCAACAAATTTAGTTCGTGATGCATCGCAGTTAACTGAAAAATGTATAGGTAATTTGTTATAAGTAGGTATGAGTATTACGTTTGTACGCCCTGGTTAATTTGCTGCTCAATTAGTATATTTGATATGCAAAAAGTATTCCATTGGACAAGTTTTTTGCGGCGCATTAGAGGAAAATATACAATAAAGTACTAATGCATATTTTCGAATTATTTTTAGTACTAGTCTTGTTAAACATTTGGTTTGTTTGCATTACAATAATTATTTAGATGTAAAAAATTTTTAATTGATGTAAACGAGTTGAAGGGAGAAAATATTTTTGATGTGCACTTAAAAATAAGTCATACTAAATGTTGCAAAAGTACTAATGTTGCAAAAGTCTTTTAAAATATTGTACCTATGCCTAAAGGCGGGTTTATACTGCGGGTACTTCACTTTATAAACTGGAACACCATATTTTTACCTGTGTGTGTACCCCAATAAACAATTTGAATTTGAATAGTCCGTAGTATGTATATAATGGTCGATTGGTCAAGACATTTTGGGGGTGGTAGGTATAGGCTACGGGGGCGGGGGGCGATCCTTTTCCTACCCTTTCACGGAACATACTTATTGTCTCATGTTATGTTAGCAATTATTATTTTCTTACTTGAGGGCTGCAAAGGCTTGGTAACGGTTTGAGGTCCAAATTCGTACAAAATTTGAAAGTCCGCATGATTGCCTAGACGAAATCCAAAGCCGAATCGATGGTCATTGCCTGAAAAAAAAAAACAAATAAGAGTATGAGACCAATATTAAAATCTCAAAAACAAATTTCACTTCCTCATAGAGATCGCAACAACTGATTGGTCACTAAGTATGAAAAGGTTTTTTTTTGAGATTTGGATGTTGGTCCCATAGAAAAAGTTGTTGTATTTGAGCACCAAAACCACCTAGAATTTACACACTGGCTAAAAATGTATCCTGTATATATCTGGGTTTCAAGCTTTTTGCCCTGATAATATGCTACGGATTGAACCCTGCTATGTATGAATAAATGAATAATTTACCTTTAGTGATCGGCGGAGAGAAGCCAAAGATAGCTGCAAATCCTGCAGGAACATCTTCGGGTATTACCAGAAATATAGCTTCACTTGGAGTACCTTTTACGAGTAAGTCATTAGTAATAAAAATTGGTTCTGCCGAAGAAACTAACGACGGCGGAGGACATCCATGAGGTTTTCCACCCCGGAACAAAACAAAAAAAAATGGTTAAATCTAAACGTTTGCTAGAACGGCGTAGCAGCATTGACACACACTAGTACAATACAATGGTCTGTTTGTGTGCATCACAAAAAAAAATACGCACGAAATAAGCACGAATCATTGAAATTGATCGGCAAACGACAGCGCGCGATGTTTTACAGTGCTTTTTAAAATAATTGTCTAAAATAAATGAGTTCGTATAACGGACTGAAAAATATTCTGTACATTAAGCATAACCTGTGAAAACCTGTGGCCTGACGGTGTATCGTATAGGAAGTTTATCAATTTTAGACACAAAATACAGACTCAGAGCAGTGAATTAAATAAACGGACATAATTAATGGCTACAACAAGTGTTAAATTTATTACTTTTAACTGTAAGGGCGTGAAAAGATCGCAACAGTGTGTAAACAAATTGTGTACGATGGCGGATATTGTAGCGATACAAGAGACTTGGCTACTACCGGATGAAATACCATTGTTAGGTAATATAAATAAGGACTTTTGCTACACTGGTAAGTCATCTGTTGACATATCGAGTGGGGTATTAAGAGGACGACCGTATGGAGGTGTTGGGTTATTGTGGCGTAAAAGTGTTTTTAGTGTTGTTAACTTGGTACAGTGTCAGAGTGACCGATTGACAGCTATAAAAGTGACCCTAGCGAATAAGGAGATTTTGATATTTTCTATATACATGCCTACTGATTCGGCTGAAAATATAATTGAATTTACTGATTGTTTAGGGGAAATAGTTTCTATTGTCGATAGCTGTGGCATCGAATCTGTGTATATGTTGGGAGATTTTAACGCACACCCTAACCAGTTATTTGGATTAGAAATGATTAATTTTTGTAATAACCAGAGCTGGGTATGTGCAGATATGAAGGCGCTGGGGGAGAGGTCGGACACGTATACATTTGTCAGTGATGCCCACGGGTGTAGAAGATGGCTTGACCATTGCCTGGTAACAGAGGCGGCCTGGAGATCGATTGTTAATGTTAGTGTTATAAAGGATGTGTACTGGTCCGACCATCTTCCGGTGGCGTTTGAATGTAACCTAGAGTTAGTAATACCAAAAATTACTTTAGTAAATAAAATTAATAATAAAATATTGTGGGGGGAACGGAATAAAAAGCAGATTGAAACTTACCAGCAAATATGTAATTGTAATTTAAGGCTGATAGACTTTCCGATAGACCTGACATTGTGTGCTGATAGCAATTGTTTTGAATATAAGCATAGGAAAGTCATTGATCAATTATATGTTGAGATTGTTAAGTCCATGACCGAAGCAGCTACTTTAAGTAAGGACTGCAGAGAGGTCCGAAGGGGCGGCTACATTCCTGGTTGGAATCAATATGTTAGGGACGCTCACTGGGAGGCTCGTACTCGGTTTAAGATATGGCTGTTAAGTGGGAAACCGGAATCTGGACCTATATGGAAGGCTATGTCTGACAGTAGGAAAGTCTTTAAGAAAAAACTTCAGTCTCTTCAAAATAATAGGGAACAAGTTAAAATGGATGTATTAGCTGAACATCATGAAAGCAAGTCTTTTAAGGAATTTTGGAAGCAGACAAAGAAACTTAACCCGAGGCCGAGTCTTCCGGTGAACGTGGATGGGAAGGTAGAAGCGACGGACATTGCCAACATCTTTAAAGATCATTTTCAGATACACCCCCCGGTTCTAGTGCATGCTGCGGAGCTCCACACTGCAGGCCCCTCACCAGATAAACCGGTTAGAGTGACGTCAAAGCAAGTGTCACAGGTGTTACGTAACATGGTGAAAGGTAAGTCACCTGGCCACGATGGACTTAGTGTGGAGCACCTACGGTATGCAGGCCCCCACTTGTGTAGAGTGTTGGCAATGTTCTTTACTTTCTGCATCAGGCATGATTATTTGCCAAATGACATGATGAGAGCTGTTGTTGTTCCTATTGTCAAGAACAAAACAGGAGATATTGGGGACAAACAAAACTATAGACCCATTACGTTGGCTACTATAATGGCAAAGGTGCTTGACGGTGTGTTGTACGGTTATCTTGCTCAATGGGTGACACTTGAGGACGGCCAGTTTGGTTTTAGGACTGGACTCTCGACTGAGAGTGCAATATTAGTCCTTAAGCACACCGTCAAGTATTATACCGAGCGTAAAACACCTGTCTATGCCGCCTTTTTGGACCTCTCCAAGGCATTTGACCTGGTTAATTATGATAAACTGTGGACCAAACTGAGAGAAAATAACCTGCCGGACGGTATAACCCGTATTTTTGAGTACTGGTACTCACACCAGACTAATGTTGTAAGATGGGGGGAAGGCCTTTCGGACGCTTATCGTCTCGAGTGTGGAGTTAGGCAGGGCGGACTGAGTTCTCCAACATTATTTAATATATATGTAAGGGGGCTGGTTCGTGAGCTCAACAACACCTGTGTAGGCTGCTCCATAGACGGTCACATGGTGAATAACATTAGCTACGCAGATGATATGGTGTTGTTGAGCCCATCGATCAGCGCCCTGCGTAAGCTCCTAGGTGTGTGTGAGGCGTACGCAGGCTCGCATGGGTTAACGTATAACGTTAAGAAGAGTGAGTTACTGGTGTTCCGGGCGGGGCATATGAACACGTCATGTGTACCGCCCGTGACACTTGGAGGGGTTGCTCTAAGAAGAGTCTCTCAGTTTGTGTATCTAGGTCATATTGTAAATGAGGACTTGACAGATGATCAAGACGTGGAACGAGAGCGCAGGGGGCTTTCGATTCGCTGTAACATGCTGGCTCGCAGGTTTGCGAGGTGTTCAAAGGCAGTTAAAATAACACTGTTTAGGGCCTTCTGCCAATCATTTTATACCTGCAGCCTGTGGGCCAAGTGTACGCAGCGAGTCCGAAGCACCCTGAGAGTTCAGTACAACAATGCCTTCCGGGTGTTGATGGGGCTGCCCCGACACTGTAGTGCGTCAGCGATGTTTGCCGAATCTCAAGTAGATGGCTACCATGCCATAATTCGAAAAAGGGCAGCGTCGCTGATGCGCAGAGTTAGGGACAGCCCCAACAGCTACCTAAGGGTCATTGCTGTACATATTGAAAGTCCTATCTGGAGGCACTGGGTTAGCCTTCATATAGGATAATCAAAGTAATTATAGTGTCGGTACCATTTAATAATAGGTAAATTACTAACATAGTTCCTAAGATTCAATGTATTACTAACAATCTATGGATGTTTTACGTCTGCAATAAAGGATTATTATTATTATTATAACCTTTATTTTCATAAAATAAATATATCAGTTATGTTTTTATTCAAATACTGGTGAAAAAAAATTGCCAAAATGAACCGATTTTGTACTTTTTCAACATTGTTTTTTAAGGCGTGTCCCTGTGCAAAACGCAGCGCTAGCCGTTTTTTGTTCAGTTTTTCGGATCTTACTACTCTATATCCAAAAGAAATATCAACAAACAAAAAATTTATTAAATTACTACATATTCTTGACTCCAAAATGGTAGATCTGATTTTTGTTTACGAAGTATAGTATTTAACTAATCTCCTCACAACGAAACCACAGAAATGAGCAATAATTATTGAAAACATGCATCTCCTCGGCCAGTAACCATTAATTCGATTTTTTACTAACACCTGGATAGGCAATTTATTAATGAACATTTTGGTAGAATGTTTTTTTTCAAATCTGTTGCTACTGTATCTCTTGCGGCGGCGCAGAGGGAACGAATGCTCAAGGTTATTTGCTCAGGGTACCACCTTAATACATAATAGTACCTAATTTTTTCGTAATTTTGGCTCTGTAGTAGACTTTAAGACTGTATATCCTTTTGGAAACACGCATAAAACATAATATTATGCCATGCTGTAATGGTTGTATTCGTCCTGAAAGTTAACTCTGACGTCTATTTTCGTAAAACGCTATGAAACGATTGTCTTCGCTTTAAAAAATCATAATTAAAAATAATACTTTTACTCTGTAGTTCCCTAAATCAAGACTTAATCATTCAAAACTGTAATTGTCTAAAAATAATCTGCTCACATCATTACGATATTGCTCTGGGCAAAATACAAAAACATGAAGTATTCGTTACGAATCGAATACACGCTCCTGCTATTAGATGTGATAAGACTAAGGGCGGGTTGCTTCAACTAACCATTACTGACCGGTAAGGGCGGGTTGTTTCAAACAGTCGGTTGTTTAAAGTAGCAGTTTGACAACATAAAATTACGGTAACTGGCCGGTTATGGTAATAGTAACTTTTTGACGTCTGATTTTGTGAAACAACTCATTTTTTTGATTTGACGATAGTTAGCGCCATTTTTGGTCTATTACCGGTCAGTAATGGTTAGTTGAAGCAACCCGCCCTAAAACATAGTTGGTGAAAGTGAACGAAGATAAGTAAGTACCATACCAATAGGTATACGAAGTAATATTGCTAATTGTGTATCAATTAAGTGGATTGTACCTCGGTACTAATTACATCATAAGTGGTTCCAATCACATGAATAAAAATCCCGAGCAGAATGAAAGCTTCATACTAATGCGGTGCACAAAAAAAAATGAAAATTGGAAATGCAAAAAATTATCTCAGTAAATAAAAAAAAAAAAAAAAATAGAAATATAAAAACATATTTTTTTAAAATAAAATATTTAATTTTTTGTTCTTTTCTGACGATAAAATATGGTTCAGAGTATCAAGTATCAGAGTACAGAACATCAAGCTACAACAATCTGTCAAACGATCAAGACAGGATTTGTACAAAAAAATAACGATTTTTTTTGTACAAAAAGTTTAGAGAAGTCGAAATTCTATTTCTGATACTCTTGGGTACCTAAAGAGTATCATCAGGCATTTACAATATTTTTAAAACCCCCCAATAAAATAACAGTTAAAAAAAACTAAAAACACGCTTTTTATAGAAAACCAAACTAAAAAATAGAAAATAAATTTTAATAAATTATTTTATTTAAAAAAAAAGCGTGGGGTGCTTTTTAAGATATTATCAAAATGATAATCACTCTACTCTATCTGTCAATAAAATATTTATAACTATTGACACCATGCACCCCACGCTTTTTTTTAAATAAAATAATTTATTAAAATTTATTTTCTATTTTTTAGTTTGGTTTTCTATAAAAAGCGTGTTTTTAGTTTTTTTAAACTATTATTTATTTTTTACTTTTTAGTTTGGTTATATCGATATTTATAAATATGTACATTTGTTCTACCAGGGGTGCTTGTGCAGTACCTTCCTAGTATATAATAGCTGTTTTTTCGGCAACTAATTTTGAACGACTTATGTTTTTTTTTTTTGTTTTTTTGTTTTTTTTTTTATTTTTATAAAATTAGTGTATTGTCATCGGTCCTCGATACATCTACAAAGTTTGAACGAAATCTGGCCGTTTAAAGTGGGTCAAAATCGCGCCCAAAGAAGTCGGTTACAAACAAACATACAAACATACAGGTGAAGCTAATAAAAAGCGTGTAAAAATGGATGAACCCAGATAAACCTGAAACTCTTTTTTTCTTAGAAAGTTGTGATTTTTACATGTAGGTCTTAAAGCCCCAGAATCTCAGAAAAAATAATAAAAAAAATCTACAGCTTCCGGAAAAGCTGGAAAATCATGTCCCATTTCCCATACATGGGTCGGTCGGCGCGACCTTGCTTTTTTTAATATGCTTTTAATAATAAATGAAACCTTATATAAAACCATTTTTATTGAATAAAATACTTTCATATTTTAAGACATAAAATACACACAACAACCGAAAACATGTAGTTGGTCAATCTGTATATTTTTTACTGACAATGAGAGAAACGCGTTGCTTTCTGTAATAGTGGTTACTTTTGAGATGCGATTTTCACGATCTGTGCCAGTTGTCTTTAGATTTCTGTTTTTCAACGTGTAAAAGAGTTTCAACCTTTGGAAACTAGGAAACTCATTTCGTACGTGTCTAATCCTCCGTTTATAGATTGAATTTAGCACAGATGTAGGGCAAATTAAAGTATCTTCCAGTACGACCGAGGTGGATGGTCCTGGGTGTTGAATTGGCTATCCAGTGTGAGATCTCTTTCGTAAATTAGCCAAAGGAGTATCAGCTTCACTATCTGAGCTGAGTAAAAACTCCAAGTGCCGTAATAAGTCTGTGCAGGTGCACGTAAGAGAGAACCTGGTAAATTATGTATCAGAATCAACAACAATATAATCATCAATAACAGAATCTTCGTCTGTAACAACAGCATTTGCGTTATTTGGTGGTTCAAACGTGATACATTCTGGAACCAGATCATCACCATTCTCTAATTCATCCAAAATAGTATGTAAAGATAATGGTTTCAATCTGAAATAAAAAAAAAGCATATTGTTTTACAGAAATTCAGAGTGTTTAAAGTCTAGTGGTTCTGCCGACGGAACCATGTATGGGTTCTTGACATATTCGGCAAAATAAAATATAAATAAACGAGAATTATGTCCTAAGACTACCCACTGACCAAATTTTCTTTGTAATATTGTAATGTTTCATACTTTATATTTTTGATATTATATTTATAGAAAGATAACAATAAATAATCTACCCCTAATCCCCCCCCCCCTCCTCCCCTCTCTCTATCTCTAATAATCTTACCTTTTTTGACAATTTCCAATACGCACGTTTTCACTTGCAAAAAACAACTAGAAATTGTAAAATTCACTACTTACCTTGTCAGTACAGTTACTAGTCACGATTCAAAAAATATATGTTTATTGTTTTTATAAAATGATATAATGAGGGTAGAATTTTTTATTTCTTGAAACCCATATTTGGGTTGGTCGGTCTAACTGGGTTAAAAGTGAATAGTTTATAATAAATAACCTATTCACTTAACTTTACTTTAATGAAAAGCTCATTATTTCAGAACGAAACGGTGGTGGACAGCAATAGTGACACTGACAGCCGCCGTTTCGTAGTTGTTTCACTGAAATTGCATCGTTTGGAAAATAATGTCACAAATAATGATTATTTGTTTTCCACACACTTGTCACATCATTTGTCTGCCAATTTGATAGATCCGTTAATGTCACTTGTCACTTTCTTTCTTTATAAACATAAAGGATTAAATTTCATATTCGATTGGGAACAATTGACAGTTTTGTATGGCTTGATGTGCTGGCGTCTGTACCTACTTATTTTTCAACAAACTGTTAACATAATTAACCATTTTGTCTCTCAAAGCTACCTACACATTTTTAACGTTTTTTTTAATTTTCAATTACCGAGTGACAACCCTATGGAAGTAGGTAAGAATTTTAACCTTGGTAGGAAGCTTTCATTCTGCTTGGTTTTTTATTCATGTGCTTCCAGTACCTACTTACCTATCTAAATATTTCACTGCCTACACCACTGACTGATATTGGCGTAATTTATGTAAGTAACTTATTTATGTTAAAATATCTAAAGAAGGTAAATAGGTACTTACATTTCATAAACACAATTATTAAACACAAACTAAACATTTTTTTAATTGTAATATTTAATGTTATTAAAATTAAATGTGCAAAAGGTTGTAACTTTACAAACGCACAATAACAAATGCTAAGAACAATATGACAGATATTAAAATTGAGGTTTTTACGAATGGAGTATTGTTTAAATGTTCTCACAGTAATTATGTATTGCCTGATCAATCATTGAACATAAACCCTTATGGTCCAAGATCCGAGTCGCTAGATGGACGACATTTTACTTAGGCAAAAATTTTGAGAACAGATACGACGATAATGTAGATAAGATATGTTGGACTTAAGTACTTTAGGTGAGCTGAATGGTGCCTATTCATGCGTCATGTTCTTGAAAGGGCCTCGGTTATTTTAAACATATTTTGAATTGTTTTTATTATTATTAACTGCCACTCAAGACCTCGTTTAACGTGCATGACATGAATTGTTCTCACATATTATGTAATCTAAATTTGTAATATTTCATTTATTTGAGTGTCCATGGAGTTTCTTGCTCGTTCTTCTCCATAGAAACCTACTGTTGTATATATGTAACTATATTCTAGCAACTAGCTTTCTTAGTGCCTGACTTCTAGACAATTCTAAAGTGCCTGTAAATGGTTTATTTGACATTATTGTTTTGATTTTGATTTTAATTTTGAATACACATTTCGAACACAAAGATTTGCGATCTTTAGAGACCATTATATTTAGGGATTTTTACAACTTTGGTTGGTAAAGGTGTAAAATGAGTCATTTTATTTCTAACTAGCGACCCGACCCGGCTTCGCATGGGCCTATAGCCTTCCTCGATAAGTGGACTATCCAACACAAATATAATTTTTCAATTCGAAAAAGTAGATCCAGAGATTAGCGCGTTCAACCAAACAAACAAACTAACAAACTCTTCAGCTTTATAATATTATAAGTATATAGATGTATCTCTCATGGCACAGTGGTTAAGGCGCCAGCCCTTCATGCAGGAGGTTGTAGGTTCGCAACCGGGAGTGAGCCCGAACGTAAAATGAGACGTTTTCAATAGGGTATTTTACTCTATACGAGAAAACATCTATAAATATGGTATTGAGACAGTTTAGGCATAAAGCAGTCGGAAAATGTAAGTTTTAGTTCATAAAATAACAAAACAAAGAACAATGGCAGCCACCCATACATTGTTTTAGTTGAGATTAAATTCTTACGTCTTTAAATGAAAAATATCTTATTAAATTCAGCATCACCTTCTGAATTAGTTTGTGCAAGATTTTTTGTTCGAGAAGGCCGAGAATAATAGATATTCATTCATGAACTTTTGTAGGTTATGTCTATGGTAACTTTTATATTCCAAATTGAGGAAGTAAAAAGGCAATATCGCATTAGTATTTTCTTTACCTAGTTAATTCATAATGAAATGTTTTGTAAAAATATTGTTTAAGGATGGTAATCCCAGTGGTTATAAATACTCTTTGGCCTTACCTTATGTATACAATAGGTATCTACTACATGTATACATCGATCATATCGTTTTTACTCTGTGCACAGATCTGTCTATGACTCTGTGTCAATTACCAAGCAATTATTTTTAGATTTGGGCTACTAGTCTTTTTGCTAGTCATTAATCGAAACTAATTGATTTATTTTTATACCACAGTATTTTTACATACCTGCAAGAAACCTACACTTGGAAATAAACTGTATTCATTTACTTACTCCGTTTAATTGTAATAACAAACTAAAACTGATTACAATACTTTAAATGCTTTAAGTACTTATTACTGTCACTTGGCAGAATAAATGTAAAATGGCAACACTAAACGTTAATGAAAAGTCAAATAAGTTTTCATTTAACATAATTTTTTTATCCGGCCCTAACTGGTTAATGTGATACTTTGAAAAATCGTAGAAAAATAATGTAATTTCTTTCGTATGTAAGTCACTTTTAGACGCTCAAATTTAAGTCAACTACGTTTTCGCCATTGTTCTTTTTAAATTCAATTCAAAGTTTTCAGTATTTTTAATCTGTTATAAAACACCGTGAAATAGTAGCGGCCATGTTATTACGCCATACGGCTGTGTAAACAAAAAATTGACAACTGTCAGTCAACCGATTGGCGTAATATAGGCTTCGTACTGTTATTATTTTCGTAACCAACGTAATTTTTTCACTATTACATCTATTACAAAATATGCTTTTAATTATTTTCAAATGATACACAATTATCATATTTAATATGAGCTCATTTGATACATAACGAACTGACGTCATTTACGCTGCGCAATATGGCGTCCAGTAAGAGGCGTTTACGTCAAAGTACGCGCGTGTTAGATTTATACCGATGTAATTAATACATAACAATGTAATTCGTGTTGTAATATAAAGTAATAATTAATTTCTGATTTATTGCAGTAAAAGTATAGTAAATAACATCATTTTAAATAGAATAAAGTGTGTTTAAACTTTGGATAGCAAATAAGTATGAATCACATTTGCTTGTCATCGTTCTTCTCCCATGAATCATACTTGTTTATCGCCGCTTATAAAAGCGAGTGTTCCGACTTCATTGACACACTTTTGATCGAAAAGTTGATCGGTACGGAGCTCCCGAAGAAAATAACAGATAAGTAGAATTATGATGATAACTATGAAAGGCTATGTATATGTATAATTTTAATATTAAATTTTATGTACCTAGTTGTTATGACATGAATGATGTAACCTAAATTTGTAAAATATTACTGATTTTAAAAGAGTGTTCATGGAGTTTCTTGCTCGTTCTTCTCCATAGAAATCTACCGTTTGGAACAAGCAACTAGATTCAACTTTCTAACTGACTCTGACAATTCAAAAGTACCTGTAAAAGGTTGAATTGAAATAAATGATTTTGAGTCTGAAATATTACAATAAAATATACATTATACCTTTTATTCTAACATCAGAAGTGGGATGCCATGTGCTAAACTAATCTTACTATATTTTCAGGGTTATTGTTGCTACCGAAATGGAACCAGAGATTCAACTAAAGCTGCTTACTACTATCAAAGAAGCGTTGTCCAGTAAGAATCGGCAGGGTGACGTGGCTCTCCCGATATTCGATCCCGCCACCACTGACAGCGGCGTAGTGGCGTGGTGTGCAGACAATGACAAGCTTGGAGAAAAGTTTGGTTGGAGCGACTTAACTAAAGTCGCAAAGGGAGGTAAGGCCCCCAAGGGCTCTGTTTTAATATGGTACGAGTCCTAGCAACCCCAAGAAGGTCGATAATAGGAAAATTTCTGTGCTGAATTAAGTTGAACATACCCACACGAAAAAAAAAAAACGAAAAAAAAAAATTTTATACTAAGTGTAGGACGGTGGTTACAGTTTATAAAAAGGTAGGACATGATGTAACAACTTGTATTTTTGAACGTGTAAATTCGACCAAACAGCAATTAAACTTTCAAAGATCAATGACTAGATGTTCGAGTCAATACTTTATGCAATGTTTTAAACTTTAAGCCTACTGACGTTACCATTCGCAAAATGTCTATTGACTCTATTGTCGACACAGGAGTAAGTTGTAGCATTATACGAGAATCTATTGCCAAATGACTAAATTATATATTTTTCCATACTCAATATAAGTACGTTAGTGGAATAGGTAACGGTAAAATACATATTTTTGCAACTATCACAGTGACAGTTAAATTTGAAGATATTTGTTTATAACTATATTTACATGTGGCCCGTGACCAAGATTTTCATATGATCTTCTTATTGGTAGGAATGTGGTTAATCATCCTGACATTCAAATTACTGTAGATTGTAAAGGGTTAGCATGGAAAGTGCTTTCTCCTGTTGGCACTGAAAAACCTGACTAATGATAATCCATATGGTGCTTTGATGAACTTCAATCTCCTATACAGAATTTAGACACGGTTCCCTTACTTTGCACTCCGTCATTAATAATCACTGACCGCGGCACTAACTTTAGCCCCAATTTAGTTTGTTCGTTATTTAGAGCATTACATAGATACGAAAGATACGTCTTAACCGTAATCAATATGTTAGCTACTAGGTGTGGTAATGTGTCAGACTGACCGAGCGTTTTGTGGAAAATCCAATTGTCCTTAAACACTACTGTACAGCAATCAACTGGCTTTTCACCTATTAGGCTGCTTACAGGCAGAAAGTCGAACATCCTGTGTATACAAGCTCGATTAGATGAAGTAATACTAGATAATATTATAATTATTGACGTTACGACCGATCATCAGTTAGCACATCAACGTCTTAAAATTGTTGCCGATACATTCAAAGACCGCTTTGACCAAACGCGTAGAGATAACATAAATTATAGCGTAGGTGATACTGTTTATGTAAATCAAGACCATAGGTGACATAACAAACTAACAGCAAAATTTAAGGGACGTTACGAAATTATGAACATATTAGATAATGCCAGGTTCTCATTAAGGGGTATTGGAAATCAGAAGTATAATAGTTGCAAAAAAAAAAATCGCCTATGGCCTGGATAGTGGACTGAACAAAACGCTGTAGTAGATTTATTATAATGTTAGTTTAAGATATGATTGTATTATTATGGATGGATTAAAACCTTAGCTGTGGTATATTATGACATTCACTGACTGCGGGGTGTTTGGTCTACCCAGTAAGGTCTGATTATTGATTATACAATGATGATTATGAAACGATTACTGATATTGTAATTATATTAGTATATATTGTATTAATATTAGTTTAAGACATGATTGTATTATTATGGATGGATTAAAACCTTAACTGTGGTTTATTATGACATTCACTGGTCGCGGGTGATTAAGCTTCACTGACTGCGGGTGTTTGGTCTACCCAGTAAGGTCTGATTATTGATTATACAATGATGATTATGAAACGATTACTGATATTGTAATTATATTAGTATATATTGTATTAATATTAGTTTAAGACATGATTGTATTATGGATGGATTAAAACCTTAACTGTGGTTTATTATGACATTCACTGGTCGCGGGTGATTAAGCTTCACTGACTGCGGGTGTTTGGTCTACCCAGTAAGGTCTGATTATTGATTATACCATGATGATTATGAAAACGATTACTGATATTATGTAAACAAAATGTACCTTTATGTAATAAGAATATTGTGTTTGTACTTCGAGAGCGAAATACTTGTCAATATGGCCGTGTTAGATTTATACCGATGTAATTAATACATAACAATGTAATTCGTGTTGTAATATAAAGTAATAATTAATTTCTGATTTATTGCAGTAAAAGTATAGTAAATAACATCATTTTAAATAGAATAAAGTGTGTTTAAACTCTGGATAGCAAATAAGTATGAATCACATTTGCTTGTCATCGTTCTTCTCCCATGAATCACACTTGTTTGTCGCCGCTTATAAAAGCGAGTGTTCCGACTTCATTGACACACTTTTGATCGAAAAGTTGATCGGTACGGAGCTCCCGAAGAAAATAACAGATAAGTAGAATTATGATGATAACTATGAAAGGCTATGTATATGTATAATTTTAATATTAAATTTTATGTACCTAGTTGTTATGACATGAATGATGTAACCTAAATTTGTAAAATATTACTGATTTTAAAAGAGTGTTCATGGAGTTTCTTGCTCGTTCTTCTCCATAGAAATCTACCGTTTGGAACAAGCAACTAGATTCAACTTTCTAACTGCCTCTGACAATTCAAAAGTACCTGTAAAAGGTTGAATTGAAATAAATGATTTTGAGTCTGAAATATTACAATAAAATATATGTTTCCTAAACAAAGTATTTTCATTTCACTATTCTGTTCTAAAATAATAATATTCTTTGAGTATATAAGTATGTGTATTTAATGTAGAGCTATTCAATTGCTTTTAAATGTTGCCAATTATACCTTTTATTCTAACACGCGCAATTTAAAAAAATAAAATTTAGATGCATTTTTATGGCACATATCGATTGAATAAAAATTTTGTGTTTTTTTTGGTGGCATATTAGCACTACAGAATTTCATTGAGACACTTTTCAAAAATTGGTGTAATACCCTATTTCATATGTGAAGTAGAATCATTCCTCTAACAGTCGTCACAGGAAAAACATTACACATACATCATAATTTCTTACACTTTCACTCTCACACATACACTCACAACTTGACCACGTTTTACTCAATTTACCTTGTAAACCGACCCGACCGATTACTCTATCCTAAACCACGAACTTAGCGCCGTTGACACTCAGAATTGACGAAAGCAATCACAGGCAATGACAAAAGGATTTATCTCACCTCACGAACAATTTCTTTATGCTAAGCCCTGCTTAGTTTGGGAGTCAACTGTTAAACCTAAAAGAATCATTGCAAGATCCATACATTCATTTGTATGAAAAAAAAAAAAAAAATTAGAATGTTTAAAATATTTTCCAATGTAAAGAATACATTACCAGGAGTACTTAGATTGATATACTTACCATATTTTTAAAACCCCGCATAATTAAAATATTACGAAATGAAAATAACACTTTCTCGTTTTATCTCGATGCCCATTTTGTGTATATAAAAAAAAAACGTTACATGTGACGTTAACGGATCTATCAAATTAACAGACAAGTGATGTGTCAAGTGTGTGGAAAAAAATAATCATTATTTGTCATTATTATTTCCCATAAAACGATGCAATTTCAGCATAAGAACTGCGAAACGGCGGCTGTCAGTGTAAAAAAAACTGTAACTGTCAGTCGCCGTTTCGTTCTGAAATAATGAGCTTTTTTTTGCGGGGTTTAAAAATATTCTAAATGCCTGAAGATATTCTTGGTACCCAAGAATATAATATAATAATAATATAATATATAATTTCCACTTCTCTAAAATTCTTTATTTTTTTGTAAAAATCCTGCCATGATTTTTTGTTATGTACAATCTCAACTGTTACTGTGTTTGTTTAATGTAGAATTTAAATAATTAAGAATACATACGTGAGAAATCTTTTGTTTTGATTAAGTTAACTATTTTGAAAATGAGGAGGAGGAGCTGGTGGTTAAGTAAAATCCGTACAGATCGATCGGTCAAAGGTTAAGCCGCTTGCCGCGGTCGGTCTGTGGATGGGTGACCATCCCTTTCATACCGAGTTCCCTCCGTGCCTCGGAGAGCACTTAAAGCCGTTGGTCCCGGCTGTTATTCGTAGATCTTTGGCAGTCGCCAGAAAGTCTGACAACCAGTCGTTACCTAGGGGTATCGTGTTACCCAGTAACTGGGTTGTGGAGGTCCGATAGGCAGTCGCTCCATGTAAAACACTGGCTTTCAGCTGCATCCGGTTAGACAAATTCAAAATTGAATACCTGTAATCTCGTGATTGTATTCGCTTTTGAATTTGTTTTTTAAACGATGCAGCGTTTCGCTCTATACTGGCTCGTAGGGTGTCAAGTACAGCACGAACCGCGTTGTAGGTATTCAATTTTGAATTTGTTTTACCTCTCAGTTTTCCGCGCGGTCTCTGCCTTTTGTTTCATAATCTGAGGTCGCAACAATACATTTACAAAACGTCTCAGCATTTGGGCATCCAGCTGTTCAACTAGTGCCTTTAGAATGCTACTGGAACTGCAACGCAGTCATGCACAAAACGTTTTGGGAACACATTCATTGTGCGTACTAAGGAGTGGAATTCCCTGCCCGAGTAGGTATGTGTTTTCTGATAGCTGCAACCTGGGAGTCTTTCAGTCAAGAGTGAATAGGTTACTTCTAGGCAAGCGTGCTCCATCTTAGACCGCATCATCGCTTCCCATCAGGGCCTGTAGACAAATCCCTTTTCTGTTAGCGTCAACGCCAATGGAAAAATAAAATTGTATGCAGTTGACATATTTGCATCACGTGACATCGCGTAAGCAAACGTCAACTCCATACAATTTCATTTTCCGTTGGCGTTAACGCTAACAGAATAGGGATTTTGTCCACAGGCCCATGTGCGATAGTGGTCAAAAGTAAAAAAAAATGCACTCTTGTAAGTAAAGAAACCGATTTTTGAAAGAATTTGAACGTGTTTGCTTCCCTGTTGATGACGCCATCTAAAAGCGGATCCACATTATGATCATTTCCCCGATCCGATCGCTGTGTCCGTATCACCGTATCATTCGTCGTACTGTATCGAGCTCCGTATCAAGTTATGGACGCCTCACGGACTAGAAAAAAAAGAATGGCGTGAAGTCCACGCCACGCATATCGAAAGTGAAGCACCTAAAGTACGCCGGACCGACGCACACATAAATCGGTACGGTCGGTACTTTCGATATGCGTGGCGCAGAACGGAATCCTTTTTTTTCTAGTCCGTGACAAAAAGTAGTAAATGTGTGCGTGAGAGACACTAACGGCTGCGACTCCCGCGCCTACTACCCTGAAGCATACTGCACCTTCCACGACGGCCTGGCAACAGAGCATCGTCAGGAACAGTATCACCAACAACCCTGACAACGACACTGACAATGCACGACTCTCTAGCCTCGAAGGCGAACTCCGCGCGCTGGCATTACAGCGCGAGAAGATCGAAGCGAGGCTTAGGGACATCAACACAGAACACGGGACGGGAAAGGAAGCTGGATCTGGTGGCTCTGACTTCACCTCTGTGGATGAAGTACGCTTGCTCAAAGGTAAGCGCGGAAAAATCCGGAGCAGAGAGAAGAATCTCAGCAACCGTTTGCGCAAAATCCGCGAAGGCAATAGCCAGCGCGATGCAAAAACGGTTGACTGTAAGGGAGTACGCGACCAGCCGCAAGTACGCGAAGGGGACACCCAGCGCGAAAAGCGACCGGACGCGGAAACACATGGGCAGGGACCAGTACGCGAAGGGGAAACCCAGCGCGAAACGTCACTGTCCATGCCGGGGCCATGCGGGACCAGTAACCGGAACCGTACTGACACAGCACAACACCAACACCAACACACAAAAAAACGAGGCAAGCGATCTGGATTTTTGCACAAGGCGCCCGCGGCACAGCACATCCCGTCGTGCCCCTCAGAACCGCAACCCGGACCAAGTGGCCAGGGAGCGGCAAAGAGGGAACGACCGGATGACACGGCTTCACCGAGCACGCTCCAGGGAGATGCCAAGCGTGTAAAGGTCCAGACCGCTCAAGGGGGACAAAGAACCTACGCACGGGCCACTCAGGACATTCCTGCGCGGCTCGCCGTAGCGATTTGTCTCTCGCCTCCAACCCGAGACATGAACACGGACGAGGTTGAGCACATAAAGCTCAGCCTCGAAGACCTCGTCATGGACGCCGACCCCTCAAAACCACTCCCGGCCTTCCGAGGCTATCCACGGATAGCGGACGGCACCGTCCAGATGTGGTGCGAGGACGAAAACGCCCTGACCTGGCTAACCCAGAACGTGCCCAAGATAAGACTGCCCAACACGGACGCCACTCTGACAGTCATGAGGCAGTCCGAAGTGCCGACCCGTGTCCGCGCTGCGCTCTTCGTACCCAGGTACAACGGAGACATAGCGCGGCTCCAGAGTGTGCTGAGCCGCCAGAACACATGGTACAACATCGGGAGATGGACGCTCTACAGGGCGACATCGGTCGGTGGTGATAACCATGGGACCTACCTGACCCTGGGTATCCCACCGGACGAGGTCGAAAAGGTCTTGGGGCGGGAGCGACGTGTATCGTACCTACTTGGTTCAATATACGTCCGCTTCTACCCCAACACCCAACCCTCAACCCAGACTGCGACCCCAAGCACGGCACCGACAGAAGAGACACCGACGAAGCACGAGGTGACAATGGAGGAACTGGAGGACGAGATGGCCAGAGCGGCGATGGCCGATACGAAGGCAGTGAGTGCGCCACCCACATCACCTGGGTGGACGGAGCAACTGCTCGCCTCGTCGCCCGGCGACGGCCGGCATGGGTTGGAGGACGGGGGGGAACTTTCCGATGGATCGGACTCCTCCTAACTTCACCCCATTGCCGTTGTCGATCACGTCCAGTTCCTTCCACGTCATACAAACAAACCTCCAGCATAGCCAGACTGCCACGGCTTGCTTGCGCAGGGCGCTGGAGGTACAGCCCCGAACCATCGCACTGATCCAAGAGCCGTGGATCAGAAACAATAGAATATGCGGTCTCAGTAACATCGGAGGTAAGCTAATTCTTGACACACAGAGCACAGACAAACCACGAACCTGTGCCTATATACCCAAAGATGTACCTACCACAACACTCACGCAATTCTGTTCCAGAGATCTAACAGCCGTCAGGCTCTACACTAATAACGAAGCACCCGACATAGTCTTAGCGTCGGTATATATGCCAGGCGAACACGAAGACTGCCCACCTAAAGAGATGACCGACTTGGTGAAGCACTGCGAAGATGCCAACCTGAGCCTGGTCATTTGCACGGACTCAAACGCTCATCACCCACTTTGGGGCTGCAATAAAGCCAACTCCAGGGGCGAGGTATTATGCACGTATCTTTTCTCAACTAACCTTAATATTATAAACCATGGCTCAGAACCCACTTGGGTCACAGCCCGCGGACAAACAATTATTGACTTAACCCTTGCCTCAGAAAGTGCGGCAAATCTTATCTCAAACTGGCATGTATCCAACGAACCCTCCTGTTCTGATCACAGAAGGATTCGTTTCTCACTATTAGCCAACACAAAAAAACCCGAACCAAGGCGCAACCCGCGCCGAACCAATGTACCTGGCTACAAACGACTCCTGGCCTCCTTACTAGCCAGGGACCAAACACCTTTAGGCATAAAGAATTCCAAACAACTTGAGGACACCGTAACAAAGCTCTCAGAATATATTATTGAAGCCTACCACACCTGCTGCAAACTAAAAGATCCGAACGCCAAGGGTAAGGGTAACTCTTGGTGGAATGCGGAACTAGGCAAGCTCAGGCTAGCGGTACGCAAACAATTTAACAAAGCCAAAAATTCCAGACTACCCGAGGACTGGGAGCTATACAAAGAAACCCAATACACATTCAAAAAACAAATCAGATCTGCCAGCAGAGCAGCCTGGAGGAAATTCTGCGAGAATATTGAATCACACAGCGAGGCCGCGCGTGTGAGAAAAATCCTAGCCACTGACCATAATCGCACCCTCGGGTCGTTGAAAAACCCAGATAACACATACACGAAAACAGGACTTGAAACAAGTAAAGTTCTACTAGAAACTCACTTCCCGGACTGCAGCCTCTCCGAGGACAGGACATGGGCAAGTGAACCAACACATACGCCAAACAACCAGGACTGGTATAGAGCCAGTACCATAGTAACAGAAGACCGAATAAGGTGGGCAATTAAAACCTTCAAACCCTATAAATCGGCAGGCCTAGATGAGATCTTCCCAGCTCTACTGCAATGGGGAGTTGATCTTCTTACATCGCGGCTGGTCTTAATCTATCGTGCCTGCCTAGCACACAACTACGTACCACTTGCATGGCGAGAGGTGAAGGTTATCTTCATCCCTAAACCAGGCAAAAAGGACTACACACAACCCAAAGCGTACAGGCCAATAAGCCTGACATCATTCCTACTGAAAACCCTTGAGAGACTCTGTGACCGACACATCCGGGACGGACCTCTTCGGAGGCTGCCACTACACAAGCAACAACACGCCTACTCCACAGGGAAATCAACGGAATCAGCACTGCACAGTGTGATCTCCAAGATCGAATGTGCGGTAGACCACAAATGTTCCTCACTAGCGGCTTTTATTGACATAGAAGGCGCTTTTGACAAAACCATATTCCATAGCATCAACGCAGCTCTCGAGGAACACGGCGTGGACTCGACCCTGCGAGGATGGATCACCAACATGCTCAGACTGAGGGCCGTACAAGTCACGGTGAATGATACCACAAGAGCCATTGTGGCGAAGGGATGCCCGCAAGGAGGCGTGCTCTCACCACTCTTATGGAATCTCGTAGTAGATAGCCTCATAAGGCGCCTAAATGACAGGGGATATTTCACAGTGGGCTACGCTGATGATATAACCATTATAATAAACGGCACACATGAAAACACACTATGCAACCTTATGCGCCAAGCCTTGAAGATAGTAGAGGACTGGTGCAAGGAGTATAAATTAGCAGTGAACCCTACTAAAACTGAACTTGTCCTATTCACAAAGAAAAGGAAGTTGGCAACCCTACAGTTACCACACTTCTTTGGAACCACGCTAAGCCTATCGACTGAATCCAAATACCTGGGCATATATTTGGACAAACAGCTGACCTGGGCAAAACACACTGACTACATCACCACGAAAGCCAGCATAGCCCTATGGCAGTGCAAAAGACTGCTCGGCAGGAATTGGGGCATAAGCCCCAAAATCACCTACTGGCTATACACCACAGTCATCCGACCAATTGTCACATACGGTTCTCTAGTTTGGTGGCCCAGGACCAATCTGAGCACAGCCCAGAAGGAGCTCGAGAAGCTACAAAGATTAGCCTGCGTAGCGATCACCGGCAGTATGAGAACGTCACCCACTGCCGCGCTACAGGCGATGCTGGGACTGCCACCCTTAAATCTCGTCGTGAGAGAGGAAGCGACCCTAGCGGCTTTCAGGCTCGATATATCCGGCACCCTAAACAAAGACTCCCGAATCAAACACACACGGATAAAAGAGGAAGCAATTAAACGACAGCCCATGATGGCATCACCCAACGACAGAACCCTGAAAATACACTGTTTCCAGAAACACTACAACATAGAGCTCACAGCGGAGCTGTGTGACTACTCAGGCCCAAATGAGCTAAGAATCTATACCGATGGATCAAAAACCAATCTCGGTACCGGAGTCGGGGTCTTCTCTGAAGACCTAAACATTAAAATATCTAGGCCCTTAGGAATGCTAAGCACTGTCTACCAGGCAGAATGCGTAGGCATCATCCAGGCAGCACACGCCATTGAGGCCAGGGAAGTCACGGATACGCATATCCGTATACTCTCCGATAGTGCCTCAGTCCTTCAATCCTTAGAGAAAAACCAGATCACGTCGAGACTAATACTAGAATGTCATAATGCACTGGAACGCATTACAGTACCAAACCGCAATACAGTGACACTACAATGGATTAAGGGACACAGTGGTTCACTAGGTAACGATGCGGCCGACGAACTCGCCAGAAGGGGTTCCAGCACAAAAGCCTTCGGACCCGAACCCATTGTGCCCATTCCGTTCAATCAGTTAAGAAGTTGGTTAAGAGATTACACACAAACACAAGCGGAGAAATGGTGGACCTCGACACCAGGGTGCAGGCAGTCCAAGGAGGCTATGCCATCCCTGGATACGAAGCTGACCAAGCGCCTTCTGCACCTGGACAGAGAAAGCCTGCGACTGGTGGCGGGGACCATCACCGGACACTGCTCATTGAATAAGCACTTTCACACACTAGGTATCACTGATAGTCCTCTGTGCAGGGCCTGCATGGAGGCGGAGGAAACGGTGGCGCATGTACTCCTTGAGTGCACTGGCGTCACCCAGATCCGCAGGGAGACCCTTGGAACGCCAAACTCCCTTGCGGACGCACTGAGAAGACTGGGAAGATTGATCTGCTTCTGGAGGGAGGTGGGCTGGTTGGAGTAATCGGCCACAATGGCTCACGTACAATGGTCCATTTTAAGGACTAAGTGCGGAAACCAAACCCCCCTAACATAGAACATAGATGTGTGCGTAAGGCATGTTTGTACAAGCGGTCCGGCTTACTTAGGGTGCTTCACTTTCGATATGCGTGGCTCGGAGTCCTTTTATTTTTTTGTAGTCCGTGGGACGCCTTTCTTTTACTGCGTATCGTATCCGTTGTATCCTCCTCGAGAAAAAGTATTGGCAAATCGTCCCGTACCCGTATCTCCTTTGATGCTCGGACAAAAACCGCCTCGAAATGGAACGGGCCGTATCGCGTTGTGTATCAGAGCGGTGTATCAAGACTGCGTATCATGATCGCGTATCGTCACCCGTCCAGATAGGCGATCATGTTTCGCCTCGGCGATGCGGATACAGTGGTCGTATCGGGCAAATGATGACATGTGGATCCGCCTTAACATGGTCACTGTCAGTTCCACCTTCAGGTCCATTAACGTCTTGAAATTAAAAAAAATAATTTTCGCTTATAATTATCTAAGAAGCTAAATTATCTTATAAGATCTAATTATTTTTATTACAAAAAAAACTTGTAAAATAGTTTTTTTTAACTTTTTAGTGCCTACTTCTTATCATACAAATTAATTACAAAACGGTGACATTTTTCCACCCTTAGGGGTGATTATATTTTCTTAAAATTTATATGGGACCTTTGAGGTATCAATTACAAAAAAGAATCATCGAAAAAAGTTATGCGTGGTCAAACATAAAAGAAATATACTTGTCGAATTAAGAACCTCCATCTTTTTTTTATTACAAGCTTTTATTTAACTTGCACTGTTCGTAAGATGTTGCTTCAAAACTTCAAAATTTGCAAACCATTTTTCCATTTTTAATTTTTTTTTTTATTTTTTTTTTTCGTTTTTTTTTTTGAAAATTTGCAAGCACCTATAGTTCTGGTGACAATACAATGGACCAATACTCAATATTGTAATAAATTCAATATGGCTGCCGCTCCAAGATGGCGGATTATACATTTGTTTCTCAACCCTCTTATTATGGATATCAAATGAGAGGATTTGCAGAGTAGAAAACGATAAAGTTAGTAGCATTACACATTACACTACATTCAATATGGCCGCCGCTCCAAGATGGCAGATTTAAAAACAAAAAAAAAATGGTCATCAAAAAGTTGTTAGGGTGGGTTGATCTGATTACATTTTAAGACTAAAAAAATAAAAGAAAAAAAAAATCATTTTTAAAAACAAGCTTTTAACCTAAAAAAACTAAAAGTAACACGAACTAGAAAGAAAAAAGAAAAGTTTTAGGTTAAAAGCTTGTTTTTAAACATGTTTTTATTTTGAAGTCGGTTGAAAGATTAAGGGTCACTGAAAAAATTCAAAAGGTAGTACGAAATAAAACAAGAGAATTCTAACCTAGAAACCCATTTATTACAAAAGTTTTCAAAAAGCCTCAATCCAGATCAACGTTGGACAGATCTTCTGTGATCTTCTTCACTTCTTCTTCACTGCGCTTCTGAGTCACGACCATCTTCTTCGCGGCCTCGCTTTTGATCTTGTACAGCCTCTTCAAGTCTTCTAGAACCTTAATATGGGAAATAATTTAATTATTTTATTGTTGCGCAGGTATGGAGTTACTCATAAAAACTCGAGTCGGTTATATATATATATCATATATCAGCCTATTGCCATCCACTGCTGAACGTAGGCCTCCCCCAGAGATCGCCAACCAACCCGGTCTAGTCGGTTAGCATAAGTGGAAATTGCGAATTTATTTTCAGCGAGTCATCTCATAAATCCCTTATCTTTAAGTTATATATATGTCGTATCCGGTCAATAATACGAACGTGGGACGAATCCAAGCGCGCCATTATCGAGAACACGTGATCTACCGATACTTTTGGCGCGCTTCTACAGAGTCGTGATGTTTTCAACCGACAGCGAGGAAGACATTCAGAATCCAGTGTCAGATTGCATCGGAGCTAAGACGTCCCGAAACTGTACTCGATTCGTTGGTTAAGTGTTACTATGTCTATTTTTTAATTTAAGTCTGAGTTTATTTTAAATTGAGTTTGTGCTAAATTGTGGTTTTATTTTAATAAACGCCGTGTACTGTACCCTATATCCAGTGTGTTTGCATCGCACGAAACCCACACCCCACATGATGACTGAATCTAACGGACTAAATCCTGACGACCCGACATATAATATGTTAAAATCAAAACTCTTAACCAATCAAAACCCTTATAAAGATAAAACGCGTTTGCGTTACAAAATCAAAAATACGGAACGCCTTAGTTATATCACTACAAAAACATAGTTTTAAAAGGGTCACAAAAAAAAACCTACCAACCTAATTAATGGCTTTAAAAATATTAAGGGTTTTAAACCGTTCAAAACTAGTTTTGACTGGTTATGAGTTTTGACTGTGTGTGTGTGTTTTGTTTGTTTAGTTTATAGGTATATGATACACCAGATATAAAATTATGTACGTGTATAGTTTATCCCACCAAAAACCTCGCGTGTTCTGGGACACTTGATCATGGCCATGGGGTAGATATGATCATAGGGTAACAAGAGTACCTCAATGCATGATATGAATGAATAATTGGTATTAATTTGTTAGAAATTGGTCGTTTATTTGGCCATTTGTCCATATTTTTATTACGCCATTGGTAACTACTAGTTTTTCTAATCTTTATGTTCTTAGAAAACGCTTAATATAAAAAATAAAAACCACGTACTCGTAAAGGTTCATTACTGCTCCTGAAACCGTAAAACTAGGCGTATACGTGGCGATATTGTTGGTCCATTTTCGTATTTAGTTGGCGAGTTATTACTCTCATTTATTTATTTAAAATAGTGGCCCACCGGTTTTGGAACTAGGGTCCAAGCTACTGGTGATCAGGGCTCCTAAGAGAAGAAAAATTTCCTAACCACGTCATTTTTTTCAACTTTGTAATTGGCACATTGAAGGATTTGGCTATGCCTTTTATGCTATTACGTTCTAGGACAGGTTTGACTACTGCTTTCAATTTTATTTGGTCTCCTGGTTGGCGTTTTACACCCCTTCTTTCTTTTTGTAAGTTCTAGACATTTCAGAATCCATAGGAAGAAACAAAACAAAAACTAATTAATCTCTTGTACGAATGCAGGGTACACCAGATCCCATAATCAAGTTTACCCGTGTTCGCCATGATCAAGAGTACCCTGGACCATGATTGATTATACAAAAATATTTTTTTTAATGCAAAACAAAATACTAATCAAAGAAAACACATCTCTATGTACATTTTAATATATCAGGTTTAAACAGTTTTAAATATAACCCGTAATTTATTTATATGAATATCTGAAAAAAACGGTCAAAATACTTACAAAAATAAATGACAACACGCTATAAACAAAACCACGCCACTGCTCTGAAGTAGTAGATATTGAACTTTTAAAATGACATTTGGTCATTGACAATTACAGTAATGATCAGTACTGCATGTATCGAATGTAAAAAAATATTGTAGTTTTGTAGTTATGGCTCAGGGATCAAGTCTCCCGAGGGATCAAGTGTCATCAGTCTCCCCTACACCTTAGTCAAAATATGTATGTGGCTAGGCCGTTTCGCTACAGTTACATGGGTGCTAGGCGAAAAATGTATTCACTGTTCATTACTTTTCTGTTAAGCAATAGTTCTTGTAGTAACTAAACAGCCAAGCCACATACATATTTTGACTAAGGAGTAGAGTTTGTAAAGGTAGGCTAGTAAAATAGAGATTATACGTAAAGATCTGATAACCTTTCTCTGTAAAGCCTAATCAGATATCTTTATATTTTTTTTAATTATTAACTTTTTTGCTATGCATATGCACCCGCCATGTTATCTCTTCACCACCCTTGGTTGACTGATAGAGAATGCCTAAGGCTTTAAATCCACCTTTGTACCTTTGTGCGTGAAGTATAAATAAATATATACAAAACGAATTATAAAGATGGTCAAAATACAACGTGTTAGGGTGTCCTTCTGTTTGTCTGTCAGCGGACTGAAACTTTTAAGGCGACGATATACGCCGGCGACCTTGTGCGACCAGAGAATCGTATGCGCTGCCTCCAAAAACTCTCAAAGTTTAGTTGAAAAAATTAAATAAAACATAGTATTCTTTATCTTAAAAAAAGGCGTATACTAAAAGATAGATAATAAAATTGTCAGTAAGATAGTAAAAGTTACGTTTAAATATTCCTGGTAGATTTTGTGTGATTATCAATGTTTTGTCCGCATCAGACACAACTTCACGATTTAATTAAACTATTTAATATGAACTTAATCAAAAATATTCACATACTAAATGATTAAAAGAATGTTCTAGTTTAGCATATTTTTTTTCAAATCTTAATTTAATATTTTTTTTACACTACACATTTTGACGCGTTTGTCAGTTTAAAATCTGCAAAAGTCGCTTGTTAGCGCCTTAAGCCGTATTAGGTAGACACTTGAAATTTTCACAGAGCGGGCATTACACCCACGGTACGGGTAGAAATGGGGTGGTGCTATTCGCGGCCGACACTACACGGCTGTATTTTCATTTTCTAATTGAAATAAATAATTTGAATCTGACATTATAACACATTTACCTTATTAGGAAGGTTTCCAGGCTTCGGCTGGTGGATCTCATACTCCCCTCTCTCGTTCTTGATCAGTTCTACCATGGAATCTTCTAGATTCGGCACCTCTCCTGGCTTGGGGTGCATGTTCTGTGTCAACTTCTGAGGGAACTTCATCTTCTGTGACCAGTTCTGAAGGTAATTGCTGCCGTCCGATGGTAGGTACTGGAAAATATGAGTGAGGAATAAAAAACTGGCCACGAAGTCGGAGTCGCCCACGAAGGGTTCCGTACCATCCTACTAATATTATAAATGTGAAAGTGTGTGAAGATGTTTGGATGTTTGTTACTCAATCACGCGTAAACCGTTGAACAGATTTGCATGAAAATTAGCACACAGGTAGACCATTTTCTGGATTAACACATAGGATACTTTTTATCCCGATAATGTGTTCCCTTGGGATAATCGTTCTTTTTTACGCGGGCGAAGCCGCGGGCAGAAGATAGTTATCTATATGTCGTATCCGGTCAGTAGTATGAACGTGAAACGACGAATCGCAAGCGCGCCATTATCGAGAACACGTGGTCAACCACCACCATTTTGGCGCGCTTCTACAGAGTCGTGATGTTTTCAGCCCACAGCGAGGAAGACATTCAGAATCCAGTGTCTGATCGCATCGGAGCTAATACGTCCCGAAACTGTACTTTCGATTCGTTGTTGAAATGATGTTAATTATGTATGTCTATGTTAATTAAAGTGTCTGAGGTTATTTAAATGTAGTGTGTATTAAATTGTGGTTTTAATAAACGTCGTGTATTGTACCCTATACCCAGTGTGTTTGCATTGCACTAAACCCAACTTCTGCCCACATGATGACTGATTCTAACGGACTAAATCCTGAGTCCGACATCTACAACATTAGGCATCGAGCTAAAAAAAACGGCAAACGTTTTGGGAACACATTCATTGTTCGTACTGCTAAGGAGTGGAATTCCCTGCCTGAGTCTGTTTCCTGATAGCTACAACCTGAGAGTCTTTAAGTCAAGAGTGAATAGGTTACTTCTAGGCAATCGTGTTCCATATTAGACCGCATCATCGCTTACCATCAGGTGATGCCTTGTACGGAAGCTCCCCTTAAATATTTATTTTATTCTGTTTTTAGTATTTGTAGTTATAGCGACAACAGAAAGACATCATTTGTGAAAATTTCAACTGTCTAGCTATCACGGTTCATGAGATACTGCCTGTCAGACAGCCAGACAGACCGACAGACGGACAGTGGAGTCTTAGTAATAGGGTCCCGTTTTTGCCCTTTGGGTTCGGAACCCTAAAAAGACTACTAAGTACTAAGTGAAATCGAAAATGAGATAGGATTAAAATACGCAGGTGATTTATTACAGAATTGGGTTGTTGACACCATTAACCAATAATTCCAAAATACAACTTATCTTAAAATACACTTTATTTTAGCCCCGAAAACCCGATTAATTTTCAATTAACTGTAAAATTCGATTTTAAGTTGCTTTAAAATCAATTAATAGTTAGTCAATTGGGTTGGTAAATAAGTGACGTCACAGGCCGCTATTGTCATACAAAATCTATGGAGGAATCTCGTTTTGACAGCTCATAAAAAGTATGTTAATTGATTGGTGGTGTCAACTATCCAATTGCTGTAAGCGATAGAATTTACAAAACCGCATTAGTAGTTTCGGAGATTACCGCTATCGAGTTAGTTAAATTGTGAAATATCTTCTGTACGTGTGTATGTGAGTGAACTCCGCTTAAGGCGCTAACAAACGACTTTTGCAGATTTTAAACTGACAATCACGTCAAAATGTGTAGTGTAAGTGATTTGATAGACATACACTAATACATTTTAAATACATACATAATTATATAAATCAATAACACCCAGACACTAGGGAATGCAATCTCGTCTCGCCGAGATCTCGATCTCGCGAGATCCCGGCCATATTTTACGAGATTGTATCTCGTCAAATTTCGTACGAGATCTCGCGAGATAACGAGATCGACAAATGCAGCGTGACGAAGTGTATTTCATAGCGCGGCTGCCCTCAACTGTGGTTCCCACAAGTGTTGAGGCAGAACGAGCTTTTTCAGCAGCAGGGTATTTGGCATGCAAAATCAGAAGTCGTCTGTCAGATGATACTCTCGACATGATGGGTTTTTTGAGAAGCCATTTTCAGACAAACTAACTTGCCTTTCCGTACCTTGATAACTTCATCTGACTTCTACTTTAAACTTCTTTTATTTGATTAATACGATCTCACAACATTTATTTAAGAACTTGTGAAGTTAAGTTTTTGTTTTGTTGTATTTATTTACCATAAGTAATGTTCCTATTACTCTTAATTATTGAAACTAAAAAGACTAAATATAGATAATTATTGTTTTGTTACCAACATTGTAAGAATTTGAACTGATTAGCTACAGTAGGTATAATAATTATAGACATAAACAAATGTTATTAGAGTTAGAGACAAAATAATAAGTACTCTGTTGATTTTTAAAATAAAACTTACATTATTTTTATAACTAAGCAACGCAGTTTCTATTTAATTACATATCATGTCAATTACTAGTTCTTAAAACAAGCATTTGCATATGTTTTAATTGCGATTCTCCCAATCTCGCGAGATCCCGTAATTTGCGAGATCTCGCGAGACTGGGTTTTGAGTCTCGCGAGATCTCGCTAGGCGGAAATCTCGTACGAGATTGCATTCCCTACCAGACACGAACACGGGCGGGAATCGAACCCGCAACACGCTGCGCAGCAATCGGTCGCTCAGCCACTCTACAGCGCCAACCGTGTCGTATTCAGGCGACGATATACGCCGGCGACCTTGAGTGACCAGAGAATAGTATGCGATGCGTCCAAAACTTTCAAAGTTTAGTCGAAAAAAATAAATAAAAGATAGTATTCTTTCAATTAAAAAAAGACGTTAAAATTGTATAAAAATTGTCTGTAAGATAGTGAAAGTTTTGTTTAAATATTCCTGGTAGATTTTGTGTTATTATCAATTTCACAAATCAATTTGTCCGCGTCAGACACAACTTCACGAGTTTATTAAACTATTTAATATGAACTTAATCAAAAATATTCACATAAACGTACTAAATGATTAAGAGAATGTTCTAGTTTAACATATATTTTTTTCAAATCATTTACACTACACATTTTGACGTGATTGGCAGTTTAAAATCTGTAAAAGTCGCTTGTGAGCGCCTTAAGTATTACATAGGTATTAAGTATGGATGTAGTGTTGTGTGATAGTGAAATGTGTTACCTTATCCTTGTTCTTGTTGTACTTCCCTAGTGGTGGTGAGTTCGCTTGTCGCTTAGCATTGGAGGAAGTTGACTGGAAACCTTGACCAGCTGTGAAAGTAAATGTTGTATGTTAAAATTACGTACATACCTACTATTAAATGATTGACATGTTGGCCATGCCAGATTCGGTAATGACTACATTGATGGCAGTGTACCTTGGTCAGTTCTACCCTCAGGTCTGTTTGAGTTGACTGAACTGTCTTTTTACGTCATAAATTCATGATCGATCTACTAAACCGGTTCACTAGTACTATTTTATGGTCACTAATACTCAATACTTATTATCTTTATTGCTATTACTTAGGTATAAACAAGCTTAGACGCATGTTACCAGAATTTGTTCCTAGAGTCGTATTATAACTAATAGAATGTTTAGAATATGGCAGGCTGACGCATATTCCGAGCTGAAAGCTATAAAAGCGGGTGTACTTCAAGGAAGTGTGCTAGGCCCAATTTTGTAATAGTCTGTTGTTTGTCACATGTGACATCCCAGAACTGGAAAACCACACCATTGCGACCTTTGCAGATGATACTGCAATTATGGCCACCGGATCAAGCCATAGAGAAGCAGTAGAGAACTAGCTCTGAACAAAGGAATTAAATATGCACTAGGGCCATGGGGTCCGAGTGCTTACCTTGTTTTTAGAGACATTGCTAAGCGGCTGGAAACTCTTCACGTGACCAAAGGGTTGGCCTTTTCTTGGGCCAAATAATTAGCATGGCCATTCAACGTGGTAATGTTGCTAGCCTTTTGGGCACTTGTCCCATTGCGAGTGATGCGGACGAGTATTTTGATGAGCCCTCCATTGAACATAATATATATACTTTAATTTATTTTTAAGTTTATGATTGGACACAAAAATGGAAGATCAAACTGAATGAGTCTTCACATACAAACACTTGGACTATTACCCAATCTACATAACGCCTTCAGTACGCCAAGGTCACGACTAGATTA